>OY292446.1:4457500-5657500 GCA_958496245.1 Perizoma flavofasciatum | reverse complement strand
CATCCTCACAAACTTTCGCGTTTATAAATAGTAGTAGGATTTACAAAAAATAACCATATAAGTGGATCAGTCATGTAGTTTCTATAATACAAGCTCTGCTTATATACATTGAAGCTAGATGATGCTGTGTGAAAAATGTCCAGCATTATTTATTCTTTATTTACCTCTATCCACAGACTTTTGGCCTCTACGATGTCATCGGTCTATCTTGTAGAGGCTTCCCCCAAAGAATGCCAATACAATATATTTATAGAAAACACCCAGATATTCGCAGATCATACAAACATTCGTCCCGCGGCAGGAATCGAACCAGCAAACTTCTGCGACTCAGACGGGCCTTCGCCCACAATTCGCTTGATTGTATCAAAAGTAACGAGTAACGTAACGATACGATAGTAACGAATGGTGATTGTTTTAGTAACGAATTACATAAGGGTAACAATTTCTCGTTACTTTTACAGCTCTAGTAGCCTTCTACAGGTTTATTACGATGATGATGATCTATAATATCTGGAGCCCGTTACCCTGTGGTTTCACGCATCATTGCGGTCCTAACGTTCACTGAATAGATTTCTAGCGATGGTTTCTAAAGGGTATATGGTGAAAATGGTCACGGCCGTTTAGGTTTTAAATGCTGTTAACTTTTCACTGACTATTGTCTGTCTAGGTGGTCCTAAACAGTGCGCCTGTTTAACGTGCGCTCTTACTTTAAGACAATTTCTTGCCAAAGTTGGTACTTTTGCCATCGTTAGACATTTATATCGATAGTCTTAGAAGTATCTATCAGTATTTGAGAGTATTTTCAGAAAATTCTTAAGTTAAGGCTGAGGATGGATGTTTGTTACTCTTTCACGCAAAAACTTCTGAACGGATTTTGATGAAACTTTACAGTAATATAGCTTATACATCAGAATAACACATAGGCTACTTTTTATCCGGGTACCACGCGGGTGAAGCCGAAGGCAGAAGCTAGTGGAAAATAAGTGACAGAATAAGAAAATAATATAATTGACGAAGGCTCGCCTGAGACGCAGAAGGTTGCGGGTTCGATTCCCGCCGCGGGACAAATGTTTATATCTGCAAATATTTGTCTCGGGTCTGGGTTTTTTCTTTGTATAATATTTACGTATTTACAAAAAAATATATACCTCTATAAGTAGTATATCAGTCATGCAGTTCCCATAACACAAGCTCTGCTTAGTTTGGGGCTAGATGATAATGTGTGAAAATGTGCTGTATTTTTTTTTAATATTATAAAATCACGGATTATTATTTATTTATTTTATATGACTCAGACAATTATCAGCCCTCTCAGCATGAGAATAGAAACGAATAATCGTTTTTGTCTTACTGTGTGTACAAAGATGGAATACATCGGTAACATTTAGTGTCAACAGTTGCCCTTCCTGGGCATACACTAATAAACATATATCTACAAAACAAACAGGAAACAATATACATTAGAAATCATCATCAAAATATTCATTTATGTTATAAAAAACTCTTGAAATCAGCCATTTTTTAGAGAGTTACGTTACATTGGACCATTTAAACTTTTTATACCAAGGGGTAGATTATTAAAAAAAATAATCTTAAAATTAAATCGCAGAGTAGAATGAACTGAGCATCCAAGACAATGTTTTGTCTACGAAAGAGAAGACCAAAACTATATCCGTCGCCTATTCTGTCAAGCAAAAGAGAGGGAGAAAATATATTATATACTTATACCTTACCTACCTACATTATGTTTTTAGTAGGTATATTTTTACTATATCCTTTTATTTTACCTGGGTGTCTGTTTTAGTGCAAAGTTGATGTCATCTTTCCGTTTTGCCAAATAAAAATATTTTCTTTCTTTCTTTCTTTTTCTATATTTTTGCTGTCTTGGGTGTTCATGCTAGGCAGACAGGAGCGCTTTGAGAAGGAGATTTTGCGCTTTTTTATGTCGGTTTGTTGAAAACATAGCGAGTTGAATCCTGTTGCTTAAAGGCAATGATGCGTCCATCTTGAACGCCTATTATCATAATATATGGTGCTAGGGTTGACGCAAAAACAACACGCGCACTACTGTTATGTTGGACATCCTCAGATCTTATTCCTCTTCACAACCTCGGCAGCCAGCTGTGACGCAAGAGATGCGGATACGGTTCTTCATTTCTTCACAAATATCTAAGTCAAAGTCAAAATTCATTTATTCATTAAAATCCCAAGGATCACTTTGAAACGTCGGTTTTTATGTACTGCCTGTTCCTCCGCGACCGAGCCAGGAAAGAAAGGCAAGAAAACAAGCCTGGTTATTCTTTTTAACGATCCTTTTACAAAACAATAGGTATCTGCATTTTTTATTGAGTTGGAGCATTTTCAATCCCAAGAGTTTTTCTCATCTAAATAATCAAATATTTTAAGAGTATGCCGTTTTATAAAGGTTTTGTTTAATTACGTTTTTTAATTTGTTTGATATTTGTTACCGGCAACGGGGCGATCGCACTATTTCCATGGCTATCGAGATGGATTTGTCTTGTCCATCCTCAGTTATGGAGCCGAAACATGGCCCTTGAAAACATGAGCACATGTATTCCATTAAAGTTTCTCAAAGAGCTATAGAGCGGGCCATGCTAGGAATCCATCCCGTGGACCGTAGACCAAACATCGAGATTAGACGTCTCACGAAAGTGGAAGATGTATACGGATTGCGAGGCTCAGTGGAGATGGGCAGGGCATTTGGCAAGGCGGGAGGATCACAGATGGACCAAAACTGTCACAGAATGGTGGCCAAGAGATATGCGGCGGCCTCGAGGCAGATCACCGGCCCGCTGGTCAGATGATATCGTGAGGGCAGTACGTGAGGAGTGGATCCGGCTGGCAGAAGACCGCCAGAAGTGACGTCATAGAGAAGAGACCTTTACTCAACAGTGGGTGTTACCGGCTGATCAGAGAGACAGATAGATAAATCGAGATGGATGCCACTATCATGGCATTAGCGTGATTCGATTACTTGACAAAATCACAAGTTTCGTTCGTTCATGGATGGTTCATTGCATTCAGGGTCCATTAAATAGATAGATAGTAGATAGGTTATTCTAGTTCCTAGTTATCTTATATCTGTTTTTGTCTTAAAACTAAAGTAAATGAAGTAAAGTAAAGTTACTTTACTTCATTTACATTGTTTTTATTCAGTATTTTTTTTATGAATGTGGTCCTTAAACATTGTTACTCATTTATTGTTTTGGTGTGCGCACATATGCTCCTGACCAGATCAAAACTGTATTCTAGATATTGTATTTTTTAATATTTGTAACGTGTTATGTGTGCTTAAATAAATACATTCATTTAGTCTTGGTATAGAAATCAAGCGATGGGGGATCATGTAATCGCAATTTGATGGATGGGGCCATTCCAATGGGGAACTAGAAGTGTCGAAATTGATTGCCATCTCGATAGCCATGGGTTTGCGTGATCGACACACAGCGGGGCGATCACACTAATTTCCCATGGCTGGTATCATCGGATGGGATGAATCGTATCACGCTCATTTGTAAGCTGGATGAGCCATAGATGGACAATGCGAATGAACAAAATTGGTTTCATAATGGACGTTCCGGTTTTTGGATGGATGGGCCATTAAAATAAGGAACTAGTGTCGAAATTGATTGCCATCTCGATAGCCATGGGTTAGCGTGATCGACACCCAGGTCTGGGTTATGTGGCACCACGGTACTCGTAGATCCTGATACCCAGGACACAGCGAATCCTAGTGTGGATTCAGGAATACTTTTTTTTATTATTTGGTTCACAACTTGAAATGTACACATAATATTCATAACAGGACACAATTAATAAAATTGTCGATTTAATTTCGAAAACTATTGAACACAGCATGCGTTGTGGTATAGTATTAGCATTCCACGTGACAGGTTGCAAGCCGATCGCCGCTTATTGGAACACTAAATTATAGCAAATGCCTTCCAACTTTTGGTTCTAGGACATGCCGGTTCCCTCCCCAAGGAAGGTTCCTTAGCATAGAAAGGTTCAAGACAGTTTGTCGTGGCACATTGCGTAAGAGGGCCTTGTCCATTTGCCTTCTTCAGACTAATGAAGATAAATCAGGTATTTTTTTAATCAAACGCCAGTAATTATCTACTCGTATAAGATAACATCTCGTATAATGGACCGGACCTTGATTGTACTCAAGTGGAAGCTATGACGTCACGAACCCCGAGTTTTAATTGGAGTCGTAAAATGACGACGCTTCGTTTTTCCATGAAAAATTGTCAGATAAGCGATATTTCATTCGTATACCATGATTGGAATCAAAGAGAAAATGTTCTCAAGTAACGTAAATGTATTGATGCCACCGCCACCGCCACCAGCCAGTGCCTCAGTTTGAAAGGGTCTTATATCGATGTTGTGAAAAAACATTCTTTTACGAGGAAAAACAAGACGTCATCCGCTTATTGGCTGTATTGGAACACGGCAGTAATAGTGTCATATGACTTAAGAATGACATGAAACGAAGTAAGTTCTATCAAAGAATACCCACAACATCCAAATAGTAAAGTACTTGGTATATAGTCTTAATCATGTCCTAAAGTGTATCTGATGTCCATAATGTATATTATGTTTTTTTTAAACTCAAAGCAGAGTCAAGTTTAATTCAACATACTAATATCTTAAAATGTATTCGAGGAAGTCTATTGGGGAATACAGTCGTGTTTTTTTTTAATAGTCAAGAGTCATAGTCAGTGAGAGGCAACCCTGACCGGCTCTTTGGATCGGAACGAAGCATTGCAGCGGAACTGAAACGGTTATTAGTAGCGTAACAGTGTCGATACACCTGCAACTGATTGTAGGGACTCCGGACACCGCGTTGGATGATACTAGATCATTGACACGCCAGTTTATCTTGCTTATCGCCACAGTCATAGCACATAACTTGATACACCTGCAACTGATTGTAGGGACTCCGGACACCGCGTTGGAAGATATTAGATCATTGACACGCCAGTTTATCTTGCTTATCGCCACAGTCATAGCACATAACTTGATACACCTGCAACTGATTGTAGGGACTCCGGACACCGCGTTGGATGATACTAGATCATTGACACGCCAGTTTATCTTGCTTATCGCCACAGTCATAGCACATAACTTGATACACCTGCAACTGATTGTAGGGACTCCGGACACCGCGTTGGAAGATATTAGATCATTGACACGCCAGTTTATCTTGCTTATCGCCACAGTCATAGCACATAACTTGATACACCTGCAACTGATTGTAGGGACTCCGGACACCGCGATGGAAGATATTAGATCATTGACACGCCAGTTTATCTTGCTTATCGCCACAGTCATAGCACATAACTTGATACACCTGCAACTGATTGTAGGGACTCCGGACACCGCGATGGAAGATATTAGATCATTGACACGCCAGTTTATCTTGCTTATCGCCACAGTCATAGCACATAACTTGATACACCTGCAACTGATTGTAGGGACTCCGGACACCGCGATGGAAGATATTAGATCATTGACACGCCAGTTTATCTTGCTTATCGCCACAGTCATAGCACATAACTTGATACACCTGCAACTGATTGTAGGGACTCCGGACACCGCATTGGAAGAAATTCGGTCATTGACACGCTAATCTCTGTCGCATGCAATAATTTAGGGCCAGATCAAACTGATGCTCAAACGCGCTTAAATTAAGATTAAATTAAAATATATTCAGATAACAGAACTTAGATCCACAAATTAATAAATTAGACGAAATTTATTTATGAAATGAATTTTATTATATTAAAACTAGCTTCTACCCACGGCTACGCCAACGTTGTACCCGGATAAAAAGTAGCCCATGTATTATTCTGATGTATAAGCTATATTACTGTAAAGTTTCATCAAAATCCGTTCAGTAGTTTTTGCGTGAAAGAGTAACAAACATCCATCCTCACAATCTTTTTTCGTTTATAATATAAGTAGGATTATTCTTGAAATGGTTATCAAGTAATTTTATTCCAAAAACTATCGTGAACTTGACTATTCATATTGTAAAAACGGAAATTTTCATGTAATGCACTATCGGTGAAGGCACCGACTAAGTTTCGACTCATTCCGACTAAGGTTCGTCGTGGCGCGACGCGGAAGGAGAAAGCGACCACTCACCCTGATGAAGACTCTCGGAATGAGTCGAAACTTAGTTGGTGCCTTCACCGATAGTGCAGTACGTGAAAATTCCCGTTTTTACAATATGAATAGGTTATCAAGTACCTAGTTGTTAAAGTTCGCGTGAATTTATAGATTTGTTTTTAAACCGTTTACCGTAGAATATGGACGTTTGCAATACCAGAGGTATAACACGCGTTAACCGACCAATTAAACATTTCAAAATGCTCTTTTTCGAAGAACCTCGTACCTACTAAGATTTTATTATATCACAAAAATATCCGCGAACTCCCGCTTGGGCTAAGTTTTTAACGCTTGTGATGGTTCGGCTCAAAGCGCCGAGGCTCATACACAACAAAATTAAACATGTAGTATGTATAAAAAGTACGTTTATTCAACCGACACCATCGTGTACAGAAATCAACTGCCGGCCGAAAAGGAAGCTAGAACGAGGACCGGAGTCATTCTAATGTCGTTCCTTTTCCGGTCATAGATAATATATATACAAAACCTTACACTAGTGCGGGCGTACTCCCTACAAACATTATTAATGTTAACAATAAACATAAACATGTAACAATAAACATTGTTTTTTCACTTGGGAAAAAAACAATGTTTTATTGCCCACCATCGTAGAGATAGGTATGTGTGTACGTCATTGCGTGCTTGTATTTCCTGCTAACGAACGCGTCTCGAGTGAAAGCTGACCCACTTCGATCTTACTCACTCACTGGACAAGAGTCATTTAACCAATGGGCACGTGTCTAGAATTCAAGATACGAATAAACTGAGCATATTTATAATCTGTTGTGATATTTATCCTAAAAAAATAATATAACGCTTCAACGCTTTCTAGTAGGTATTCAGATCGAATAAAAATCCAATTTTAAATAATTTTCAATTGTAGGTAATTGTACCTGCAATCTTGCAAAGATTCCCGCCATGCATTTCACAGATAATATATGACCACAGATCTTGCGAGCATTATCGTTGGAATCAGATAGAATTAAACTCCAATTTTAAATAATTTTCAATTCCAAAACATCTCTTGTACCAACAACCTTGCAAAGATTCCCGCCATGCATTTCACAGATAATATATGACCACAGATTATGCGAGCATTATCGTTGGAAGAAGATAGAAAAGGCCGTACTACATGGCACTCTATGGAGGGGGCCATTGTCCAGATTTGGACTTCAACAGGCTACTGTTGATGAAGATTATGATGGCATTGTAGATTTAACAAAATACCTGCTCTCTTTTACTCATAGTGCACGCAAGAAAGAGACGCCACTAATTTGTACCTACTCCTGTCAAATCTTACGTGTCGCTTTTCTTCGTGTTTACAGCCGGCATGTTTTGAAATCACGACTAAACTTGGAAAACTTCAATCTGACTAATTTGACAGCACTAACATTATTGCCATCTATTTCTTTCGTTACTGTTAGAAAAAAAAAGCGATTGATAATATTAAGCTCGGTCGGTTTACAAGATAATCGAAGCCATAGTGTACATAATATACTAGACGTAATAACGCTAGGAATGATGATATGCCATATGTATAATCAGATACATTGTCGTTTACTTGACACACATTAGTACTATTATTATATATTTATAAGTATTATGTTATAATGTTTAAATGGTAAAAATGTATGTAATTTAATCATTATACATATCCTTATGTATTCACATTTGCCGAATACGCATGGAGCTAAAAGTCAAGGTAATTCGACACCAGAAGTATTCTTGAATGGGATTTTCCCGAACTTATTGATCATGTCAACAATCTTCACTAACATTATAAAGAGGTAAAGTTTGTGAGTTTGTATAAAGGAGGCAATCTCCTAAACTAATCATCCAATTTCAAAAATTATTTTACCTATATTTAGAATGGATCTTCAGGGTAGACATTGGCTGTATATTATCCCGTTAAAATAAAAGGGCTTTCCGTAGAGACCATTTTGCTACGTAAGTCGACGAAAAACTTCTTACGAACGATGTCTACGTTTCATCGCGGTACCACGCGGGTGAAGCCGTGGGCAGTAGCTAGAGAAAATATCCATCCAAATTTCATCTGCTATTGCAGCGAACCCATGTGGCATTAAAATGAATATTTTAGTCAGTGTACTACAGAATCGAGGCCATTATGATACCATAGGTACTAGTTATCAATACCAAGCTTCTTATTTATTATTTTACTCACACACATAAAAACAAAACACGTAGGTTGTAGGTTGAAATAAATGAGCTTAATAAAAGCGTAACTATCTGTCATAATTCTATTCATTCATTTAAAACGTTCCCTCGTCATTACGTATACCATATTTATCTGTGGTTGTGTGGAATATCCTTCTATTGCATACAACCTATAACTAGCTCAATAATTTTATAATCTATGTCGACGACCTTTAATCTTCCTTCTAAGACGGATTTAAAAATAAACTTTGTCGATGAATTTCATTCTTTGAGGATTTATTGCTATAAATACGAGTATATGCCGATGATCTCGATTCTTCTACGTATTTAGAAATGTAACTATGTCAATGATTTGAATTTTTGTGATTCTTGTTTTTCGAGGACCTTGATTCTTCTAAGGATTTAGCAATGAATTAGTGTCGATAACCGTGATACTTCTAAAATATATCATTGTCGATGACTTGGATTCTTCTAAGGATTTATCAATAAACCTATGTCGAAGAAATTGATTCTTGTAAGTATTAATAAATAAATGACTCACCAGCATAGGTATATTGGGGACTACCACGGCATCATCGTCTGCTCCCGCGCTCAGCTCTGGCTGGAAGGTGTACGTCCTCTTGTAGTGGAACGACAGGGTTCCATTCTCGTTGTCTGTGATGTTCACCTTCTCCCATTCTTCCCTGAGAAATAAATAAACTTCTATGAGCTAGTGATCAACTGGAGTGACTGGCTTTTAGCTGAAGTCAAAGTCATTAGGTTTCGACTCATCAAAATCACAACAAACATTTAGACATCTAGTTATAAAATAAAGGCCCGATCAAACTAACACGCAGTGGCGGTGGCGGAGGCAGTAAATTTACGTGAACTTTGACAAATGCTTTGACAACCTTTTCCTTTGATCACCACCGCCCACCGTGTCAGTGTGAACGGACCTTAAGTCGTGATTAAAAAGTATTCGGCAGTTGCTTCTCGAAATGTCCGATTTGAAACCCTATGTTTTTGAAAATTCTAGGACCACTAAAGAAGGTTACGTTAACTCAAACAAAACCAAAAATAAACCACCGCAATCATAGAAATGAAATTATTGTGGTTCGATATCATTGAAATGTAACGTCAAGAGAATAGTAAAGTACGGGTATAGTCGTAATAATAATCTAAAACCACCTAAGTATTGAAACTTTCATACATCAGGAATTCGAAAAATTATTAAATCATACTGTGGACAATGTTCTTTTTGTGTTCACAGATTTTTCGAGAATCTTGGTCGTTAAAATTTTTGAGAGAAATCTTAATAACAATTGCTATATTTTATCAACACTGATATGAAAAATGATTACAGAAAAACGGGTTTGGAAATTTACAGAGACCTTAAAAATCGATTACAAATTGTTAAATTAATTAAAATTCAAAGATAACGGCTATTTCGAAGGTAAATGACAGATACAATTTAAATTACATTTTAAATTAATGTTAATCAACGATGTTTCTTTAGTTTACGGCTACGGAAGTAACTTCATATAATTTTCTTTTCTTTGTCATTAAGCATTTCATCAGTGACTAAATTGAGGCACAGCCCTGTGCATAGGCAGTTGCCGATTTTGAAAGAGCGATTTTTCTTCTAACAAACGAATTTTAGTATAAAATAGATTAAAAACAGTAGAGGTCCTAGCATAATCCTTGAGCTACATCAATCGAAAGCACGACCATGCTGCTCAATTTTCATTCGCGAGCTCAATTCTTGATATTATTTGGGTTTGAGTAATAAATGAGCAGAACTAGAGCATACAATTAAATAATTCCAGAAAAAATATTTATGACCAACTCAATCGAATTCTTTGGAAAAATCTAATTAAGACTTTACTGAAAATCAATTTATTACTTTTACATGGTAACATGAATTGTTAACATTGTAATACGAAGGTTATTTTATATACACCATGATGTTTGACGGTTTAGGTATAGGTATGGACCTAGACGTCCGTAGGACGCAGATTTGGAGAGAACATTAAGATTGGTGTAGCCAAAGGCAAGTCTAAACATTATATTTAACAAGTGCATTGTATATGACCAGTCGCAAGCCTATCACCGCTTATTAATAAATAAATAAAAATGTTTTATTTAAGAAAAATAAAACGAGTGATTTAAAAAATAATGCCATAAATAGTAGTTATATTGGCATTATCATAAATAGTTTAATGGCAATGCTAACTGATGCCACATGTCTAATGTTAAATTTCAAGGCATGCCGGTTTCCTCACGATTTATATTCTTTCACAATTCCGAGAATTTCATAATCAACGTCACCAACCTTTAAAAGTCCATCCTTCAAAAAGGAAGCGCATCGCTTGAGAGCGGCTGGACCAATTTGGCTATTTCTTGTTTTGAAATGTTTGTCATCCTTGTTAAGAAAATTTGCCCGGAATATGTAAAAAACACTGTTTCTTTCTCCCATATTTTTCTCTCTTTTCCTTATGTATCATAGTTTAGATTTTAGCGAAGTAAGACTATTATGATCGCTAGTAGATACAGGAAACAACTCCTATTGAAGAGAGTCCGTGACCAAACCCTTGTGATCCAACTATACAGGCTTTCAGACCTAGTTCGGGGATCAGAGATAAACCGAGGTACTATTCTTGTTGAATAGGAATCGTTCCTATTTTTGTGGTGCTCAATATTTTTTCTGTACCAACTAAAAATTTATTTTGTTTGTAATTCAAATTATTATGATTATATCATTATACAAACAGATCTTGGTGGTCGAACATAGTAGGTTATTCCTCTATTGTTGACGAATTGACGTCACATTCAACTGTCCATCACATCAACCTCAACCTTACGTCACATTCAAGGACGGAACAACGTATGTCGGATCAGTAAAGGATAAAGAATAAGTTGCAAAATGATGCAATATCAACTCACAAATAAACATAAGGTCCCAGTTCGTCCAGGATAGGCTTGGATCCATTGTTGAGGAACTCGTCTGCATTCGTCACATTGTAAACAAACACCTTGACGAACGGCCGCACGGGAGGCCGCGCCCACCACTCAAACGTCATCGAGCCGGGGCGAAGCACCAACTCCTGAGGATACAGAAACAGCTGGATGAAGGATCATCAAAAAAAGCCAAGCAGAGTTTGTTGCCTGATTCTTTTAGGCTTGGTCGCGCGCGAGGAATCGGCGTAAATTCACTTTCAAAGTTTAAATTCACGTAATTTTTAAGAGGACGTTTCTATATGATCCAAATGATTTTAATGTATAAAAATATTTTGACTTTGACATGTATTCGTAAATCTGCCGGTCCTATTTCAAAAAGGTGCATCTACCATTTTTGGGAAAAAAATAATTAAATATATACCACGGTGATCTGTAAAAAAGGGGGGAGAACTGATCGTTTTACTCCACCTCATTCATTAACAATATTACCAATAAGCAAAAGGGCGTAATACATCTCACTCAAATATTTTTTCTCAGTTTCGTGTTTATGATAAATAATAAATAAATAATGCTGGACACTTTCACACAGGGTCATCTAGCCCCAATGTAAGCAGAGCTTGTGTTATAGGAACTACATGACCAATATACTACTAGCTTACATTTTTTTTTATAAATGCATACATATTGTACATAGAAAGCACCAAGACCCGAGATAAATATTTGCAGAAAAAACCAACGTTCGTCCCGCGGCGGGAATCGAGCCAGCAAACTTCTGCGTCTCAGGCGAGCCTTCGCCTACAGCACCGCAGGGGTCGTTAAAGTTAAGTTATTTATTCATTAAACATGTCGTGTTATAATATGCCCCCTTTTCGAATGGAAAGGCAGAAATGTTATCCAGTGGCGAGCTATCCCGTTCTGTGGCAAAGAGTGAACGAACAATAGATATAAGACACTTCTTCGACGCAATCCTTAAAAATGAACTCAAACAGAGACCCAGAGAGCAATCTCCGTACGAGAATCATTGAATGTATCACTAAAGCGTAAAATGCGTATAATGTAAGGAAGATCTATTTTGGTAAGTAAAAGTCAAAGTCAAAATACATTTATTCATTAAAATCACAAGGATCACTTCGAAACGTCAGTTTCATCTATTGCCTTTTCCTCCGCGACCAAGCCAGGAAAGAAAGGCAAGAACACAAGTCTGGTTATTCTTCATAATTATTGTAAAAACGGGATTTTTCACGTACCGAACGTGCACGACGCGATGCTGAGGGAGAGCGTCGCGGTCATTCACCCTGATGAAGACTCTCGGAATGAGTCGAAACTTAGTCGTTATCTTCACCGATAGTACGTGAAAATTTCCTTTCTTACAATTATCAAATTCACGACAGTTTTTGGAATAAAACTGGTTACTCTTTTTAATGATCCTTTTACAAAACAATATGTGCCTAAATTTACTTATTTTACATTTTAAGTATGCATACCTACCTAGCTACTTATCATTTGTTTACTGTAGGTACCTTTTTAGTGCAATAACCTGATATACCAATGAAATGGCTAAGACTATCGCCTCAAAATAACGACGGACTGTTTCTTTTTTAAACACCAAAGCGGTAAACTTGTATGTAACTTAATCATCCTATTCCTCTGAGTGTACTATTAGCCGCAGTGCAAGCTGCTCAGTATGTGTGTCAAGGAGAGCGCATAGTTGTATTGCTAAGACTCTCACGACTTTACGCAAGCTCGATTGGATGGCATAGCGGTTGGAGATTGAATGGTAAATAGTCTGGGAAATGGTTTTATCACCATCGATCACTAGAGCTTAGAATTTAAAATTTAATAAGAAAATCCTGACTGCCTGTAGCAAAATAGTAAAAATAATTAATGCAATGCTCGACCTCGAGACGCAGGAAGTAGCGGGTTCGATTCCCGCCGCGGGACATATATTTGTGTATGCAAATATTCGTCTCAGGTCTGGGTGTTTTCTATGTATAATATGTATGTATTTACAACAAAAAAATGCATATAAGTAGTATATCAGTCATGTAGTTCCCATAACACAATCTCTGCTTACTTTGGGGCTAGATGATGCTGTGTGAAAAAGGTCCAGCATTCTTTTTTTTATTTTTCTTTTCGACGATAGCTCCATACACTTCAGTCATCCCGCGACCACGGCTGTTGCAGCACAGTCGAAACGTCGGGAAAATAAAAACGCGATAAAGAACGTAAAAGGAGTGGACAGTGTTGTAAGAGCAGCGTATTTTTCGATCCCTAGCCGCACATTATTCGCGATACCAATCGCGTGCATAACTGAACTGAACTGGGTCTGATATTGACCCAGATAATAACACTTGTTACATAAAACTGTTATGTCATTGCATTTTAAATTGTACATAACTGCACAGTAATCGATTTATATAAAATCATTGCATGTCTCACTGATTAATAAAACCTAAAACGTAAGTCCTAGGGAGAAGTTTGGAAAGTTTTTGAAGACACCATTTGATGTGTGGGGGTACATTAAGAAAAGTACATTAAAATAAATTAATAAATAATACTGGGCATTTTCACACAGCCCCTAGCCCCATAGTAAGCAAAGCTTGTGTTATGGGAACTACATAACTGATATACTACTCATATACATTCTTTTTAAATAATATTATACATAATAAAACAACCAGACCCGAGACAAATATAAGCAGATCATACAAAAATTTGTGCCGCGGCGGAAATCGAACCCAAAACGTTCTGCGTCTCAGGCGAGCCTTCACCCACTGCGCTACAGAGGTCGCCATAATGAAATACAGGAGAGAGAATTTTCCTCAATAACCCGTTATCTTTTTTTCACGTAACTGATATAAATCCATATATATAGCAGGTTATGTACTCACATGGTCTATGAACAGCCGAACCCATGTACCGAAGAATATGGCACATATGATGCCGAGGAGCAAGAGCACCACTGCCGAAGCTAGCACGAACCCTGAGGACAAAGGCACACAGTCAGTAAACCACATAATAGTCTGTCAAACACACTGTCGGTAAACCACAAAATAGTCTGCCAAACACACTATCGGTAAACCACACTGTCGGTAAATCACATTGTCGGTAAACCAGACTCTGTACAAAAATATATTTTTTATATTATACTTGTGTATGTACCTAGTTTAGTGACTATCGTTAATTACTAGTAAAGTATAGAAAATGTTGACTTTATAAAAAGTTTATAAGTTAAAGTCAAACGTCAGCTGTGTGATTCACGGCTTTTTCATCGATTTACGTTGCAAAATTGGTATTCACAAAAATACCTTTTATTTTAAAATCGGGTGAGTAGTTTCGTACATAACCTTCTCACATCCAAACTTACAAACTTTACCTCTTTATAATATTAGCGTAGATTCTAGTTAAAAATACAATATGCAATGTTAAATAAAATGCTGGTCATTTTTCACACAGCTAACTACATAACTGATTATAGTATATACAAAAAAAGTTATACAAAAAAGTATATAAGTAGTACACCCAGACCCGAGACAAATTGTCTGACTTATTGCTTAGAAGCTCTCCCAGAGAACTTTTGCATGAAAGTATTCTATGAAAAACTACGTAGATATATTAAAAGCCTCATAAGATTGTTTTATATTTTGTGACTGAGCATTATTAGGGGCAAATGACCTGTCATAATTAACATTATAATATTACACACACACACACACACACACACACACACACCCAGACACACACACGCACGCCCAAACACTCTTTAGGTACACACATAAATTAACTTTATTCTTTCATTTTATTTACTACATTCTCTTATTTCTATATTTCACTCATTTATAGTTAGGTAGGCAATCCAAGTAACAATACTTGGATACCTATACGATATTAGTCTAATTTAAGAAGGGCAGGCGCTGAGGATCTGGACAGAATTTCTTGTTCGATACTCACGAGCTCTTAACACTAACATTATGTCTACAAAATGGCAACTGAACCAGACAACCTAATCTATTTTGTAAGATTTAGATAAGATATAAATTAACCTATGTACTTAACATAATAAACATTATTATTATTATAATTCAGTTATTATGACAATGGGAGTGTCACGCCATGACAGCCATAGACATTGAAACGTCAGTTTAAGTTTGAGATCTCTCCAAGGCTGTTTAAGAATGGGCTTCTAGGTAAAACTTGAATAATAAGTATCGTGTGTTTATGTTCGTCTCTTTAATGCAACAAGTACGATACACCTGTTGGTATGCGGTTACCGTAACCTATGGACATTTGAAACACCAGAGGTATCACGTGCGTTGCCGACCCTGAGACAAAACGGGTGAAAAGTCACATGTGCATGTAATTTCACCGGTACCCATACTCTCCACACCGAACACAGCAATGGATAATTTCACCGGTACCCATACTCTCCACACCGAACACAGCAATGGATAATTTCACCGGTACCCATACTCTCCACACCGAACACAGCAATGGATAATTTCACCGGTACCCATACTCTCCACACCGAACACAGCAATGGATATTTTTGAAGAACTTAACCACATGTTTCTTTTAGCAAAATTTAAAACCTTTTGACATATTTTTCAATACCTTTTGCAGCGCCCCCTGACTTGTGGCATTAAGGATCCGGCGTACAGCGCTCACAACTTAAATTCGAAGCGCGTCCAAAAATGTAGCTATCTCATTTTGACTGATGCAGGTCCGCCCGTGCTTGCGCGATAGCAATATTAGCCGTTCAGAATTTGTTATAAATTTGGTGATGTTCCGTAATACCAAAAAATATGAATGAAAACTTGTTGTATTTTTCACATTGTGTTGTTATTCTGTAACTAAACAATATAATCTATGTACCTAACCAAACGATACGTAAGGTATTGTTGTTTTAATACGAAACAAATAAGAAGAAAACATGTCATGTATTACGTAAAAATATCCAAAATGCGATTCGTTTACATTTCATTTTAGGTAAGTATTTTGAAAAAATATATAGCGACGTACGTAGATAAATACTATTCGAATGCAAATAATAACATAATATGGTGGAAATAAGCTCTAATTACAAATGACAATGGTATTACGTTTGTATGGGCAATTCATCCAACGCAGGCCTCTTAAGACCTAACTAAGAACTACCCTTGAAGACACAAAACGATTTCGAAACACCGTTTTACGGTTCAGCTGTTTCCGAAATAAATAAATAATGCTGGATATTTTCACACAGCGTCATCTAGTCCCAAACTAAGCAGAGCTTGTATTATGGAAACTAAATGACTGTCCAATTACTTATATACTTTTTTTGTAAATACATACATATTATATATAGAAAACACCCAGACCCGAGACAAATATTTTCAGGTCATACAAACATTTATTTTGTCACAAATGGTACCAAAATATCACATAAGCATAATAGGGGGTAAAAAGGGGTGCATGCGTCGCAGTTGCAAATAAGATTTGAGATTAATCCTGTCAGAAAGCTCCAGTGTGGTGAAAGGCCGTACTATAATGGTCAATACAAATACCTCACTCTTAGTTTCCTTCCACGCTAACACAATTTTGTCAAGGTTAAACTTGGCAGCAGTCACGTGATATTTTCACAGCTAATGTCATTTCCATGCAATTTAATCTTTCCACCGGCGTTAACGCCAACAGAAAGTGCTATTGAATACAACACGCTTAGTTTTTCTTTCACGCTAACGCAAATTTGTCAACGAAAAACTTGGCAGCAGTCACGTGACATTTCCAAAGCTAATGTAATTTCCATGTAATTCAATCTTTCCACAGGCGTTAACGCCAACAGAAAGTGCAATTGGTCTAGACCACAGGTTTTCAAATGTATTTTTCCCACCGTTCACTTCGAGAATAAAGAAATCCTAGCGCCCCCCAAAGTTTTTAAAGATAACCTATATTTTCCTCTCTAGATCGCCTTAGCGCCCCCAATATCTTCTAGAGCCTTCTACCGCCCCTCTGAAGGCCTCCAGCGCTCACAAAGGGGCGTTATCACCCACTTTGAGAAACAGTGGTCTAGAAAAATACCTCACGCTTAGTTTTCCTTTCACTCTAACGCTAATTTGTCAAAGCTAAACTTGGCAGCAGTCACTTGACATTTCCACAGCTTATGTCATTTCCATACAATTCAATCTTTCCGCAGACGTTAACACCAACAGAAAGTTCTATTGGGGTAGACACATACCACACGTTTAGTTTTCCTTCCACTCTAACACAATTTTGTCAAGATAAAACTTGGCAACAGTCACGTGACATTTCCACAGCTAATGTCATTTCTCTTAATTCAATCTTTCCATAAGCGTTAACGCGAACAGAAAGTGGTATTTGTTTAGATACCCAGGTGTATAAACGTACCTACCGGTAGGTACAATCGAACCGTTCGTAAGACGAGTAAGGAAGTGATACGTGACTATATTTTGAAAACAGCGATTGTTTGAATCTGTTCTTGTATTGATATTCAAGATGTTTGGACTACGACCTACCTATTTATAAACTATACTAGGTGTAGCACAGCCACAGCGTCGCATCGCCCGCCCGCACTATTACTTGCCTTTACCTTGCTCGGCTTCCTAATTCTTTCACTTCCGTCACTGTATATTTTCGAATTTGCATTTTTATTCCAAAACCTATCGTGAACTTGACTATTCATATTATAAAAACGGGAATTTTCACGTACTGCACTATCGGTGAAGGCACCGACTAAGTTTCGACTCATTCCGAGAGTCTTCATCAGGGTGAGTGGTCGCGACTTTCTCCTTCCGCGTCGTGCACGGCGGCGCGTCGAAACTAAGTCGGTGCCTTCACCGATAGTGCAGTACGTGAAAATTCCCGTTTTTACAATACGAATTTGCATTATTTGTAAGAAAAAACCATCATCTGTTCGTAAGAATGGCTGACATTGCGATACGTAACAGACGAGATAACAACAGAATTAGACGACTCTAGAAGATATTGGGGGTGCTAAGGCGGTTTAGAGGGGAAAGCATCGGTTGTTTATGTTTAAAAACTGGGGGGCTCTAGGTTTTATTTCTTCATAAAGTGGGCGGTGGGAAAAATAAGAAAAACACGTTACAGTTTTTCAGTTCTCATGCTCTAGAAGTGTGTTATTTTAGCTAAGCGTAGGCGAACTTTAAGGCCCGAATTCATAGTCAAATAGGGGCTCCTCTATGGGACTCTTCAGGCGCTAAGTAAAAAATCAATTGCGAATTCAACCTTTAGGCACCCAGCCATAAGGCGAATGCTGAATTATGGATTTTGGGGGACTGTTCAACCCCCGACTATGAATTCAGGCATTAGTTAGCCTCGAATTGTTATTAAAATTAATGTGGTCCTTTATAAAGACTCGACATTTCGATGTTTAATTTTTTAAATAATTTCTTACAAAAAGATATGAAGAAAGAACGGTATCACTATTTCTTATATTCTTTATTGTTAACAGAAATAAACACTTAGGCAGAATAAAATGACATGTACAAATGCGATCTTAAACCTAAAATGAGTTTCTTTTTTTTCTAATTTTGTACCTATTTTTTTTTCAGAACCGTGTGAAATGTAGTTTTTCATTTGGGACTAGAAGCCATTCATACTCGATTTTATAGCGTCCCTCGCGGTAGCTCAGTATCTCGTATCAACTGGATCGTTTAAGTCCCTTGTAGAACAAAATTAAATAAATAATGCTAGAGATTTTCACACATCATCATCTAGCCCCAAAGTAAGCAGAGCTTGTGTTATGGGAACTACATGATTGATTATACTACTTATATATTTTTTTTTTGTAAATACATGCATATTATACATAGAAAACACCCAGACTCAAGACAAATATTCGCAGTTACAAACATTTGTCCCGCGGACCTTCGCCCACTGCGCCACAGAGGTTGTCAATCTACAATCTACTATTATTTTTTTTTTTAATAATCTTTATATTTAAGGCCCTTTATGTCATGTTATTAAGATCTGAGTTAAACCTTTCCATATCTGACCAATATATATGAAACACAATCTATCTCTTAAGCGAATGAACCCACCGACCTCAATTACAAATGGAAGGCATTTTGACTGGTTTTCGGCAATCTTTTAGGACATGACCGTTATTGCTATGTATAATATGTATGTATTTACAAAAAAAAGTATATATGTATCAGTCATGTAGTTCCCATAATACAAGCTCTGCTTAGTTTGGGGCTAGATGATGCTGTGTGAAAAATGTCCAGCATTATTTATTTATTTTATTTTATTGCTCATTTTATTAAACAGATTCATAGTCCGAAGGACATCGTACCGTTCGTTTGTGAACGAGCAAACCCCGCGACTTTGCCTGGAATTATACATTTCCGTTCATTACAACGTGAACGAGAAACAAAGATCTGTACCCTTACAATTTCATCCTGTGCTCTTTGCAGCACTGAAATGGTTAGCGTCTAATGACTACTTTAGAATCAAATCAAATCATTTATTTGCAAACATGTGCCACAAAGATGTAAATTATTTTAATTGGTAAACACCAGACATGTTTTGCTTTGGTCTTGGGCATGCAAAATGGGAGCTTTAAAGTGAGCATCCAAATATAAATAACAAGTAAAAATACATTATACAAAATAATAGGTAGGTACGTTCTAAATTAAACTACAGTGATACAAAAAAAGTCAATTTTGATGTCACGATCTAACAAAAAATATTTTATATTATAATAGCATTTTAATGTCAAAAATTAATTAAGTTTGTTTTTAAACATTGTCAATGGTACCTACTGGGAGTTAGGATACCTGTGCCTTTTGCAGTACTAGAAGAGTTACTACTTTTGCTGGAATTCCTGTGCCACATGCCCCGGCACGAATGTACACAGTAGTGTCACTAACATACACATAAATTTTGACCGTATCGAATGTAAAACTAGTTATCATATCAAGAAGAACAACACATTCTACACTAAAATCACTCCAAGGAAGATTTGATTAAATTAACAAAACAATAAAAAAGTGCACGAAGAAATAAAACAATAAGCTTAACTTATCAAGACCTTGGAGATAACATTGTACTGTCAATAGGTACCTAAGTATGTGTCAATCTCAGGTAGCTAAGACGAATCTAACCGGAAATGACTTTGCTTGAGAGGATAAGATTTGGACGGTACGACTCGGTCACCATCTTAAATCATTCATTACACATTTTTTAACCATATTTTTTCAAGTCAAATACCAATTTAGTTTTCCGAGCACTGACAGATTTTTTAACCACATACGTACAGACAGTATCGCAAAAAACATAAGTCATTCTTTAAGATTTGCTATACCTAGGTATCAAGTTAAATATTTGTGGATATCTATTTTACACAAGAATCTATCTCTATAACTAAAATAATTCGAATAGGATCATAAAAGAATAATTAGTTTGTCTGCGTACACAAAAAAATATACAGCCATCGAATACATAACTTCCTCTTTTCAAGTTGATAAAAACTCAACTCAAATAGATATCGAAAATGTACGATTTATATCATTTCTTTTTACTTAAAAAATCTTCGTGTATTATAACGTCTTTTGCGTCTTTTGCAACGTGTGTTGATAAAAACCATCCTTGATACCATACAAAACGTTAGCAAAAAAACTGGATGCCAATCGGTTACGCCGGTTTCAGAAAAAAACAGACGAAACTTCCTCTTTTCAAGTTGATAAAAACTCAACTCAAATAGATATCGAAAATGTACCATTTATATCATTTTTTTTTACTTTAAAAAATCTTCGTGTATTACAAAGTCTTTTGCAGCGGTTAACGTGTTTTAATAAAAACCATCCTTGATACCATACAAAACGATAACAAAAAACTGGATGCCAATCGGTTACGCCGGTTTCAGAAGAAAACAGACGAAACTTCCTCTTTTCAAGTTGATAAAAACTCAACTCAAATAGATATCGAAAATGTACCATTTATATCATTTTTTTTTACTTTAAAAAATCTTCGTGTATTACAAAGTCTTTTGCAGCGGTTAACGTGTTTTAATAAAAACCATCCTTGATACTATACAAAACGATAACAAAAAACTGGATGCCAATCGGTTACGCCGGTTTCAGAAAAAAACAGACGAAACTTCCTCTTTTCAAGTTGATAAAAACTCAACTCAAATAGATATCGAAAATGTACCATTTATATCATTTTTTTTTTACTTTAAAACCTCTTCGGGTATTACATAGTCTTTTGCAGCGGTTAACGTGTTTTAATAAAAACCATCCTTGATACCATACAAAACGATAACAAAAAACTGGATGCCAATTGGTTACCGGTTTCAGAAAAAAACAGACGAAGGTTGGTTCGTCATGTAAACAGCCTTTTCCCTGCTCTAAACACATAAACCGGCTCCTAGCATTGCGGGTAAAAATAGACATTGCTAAAACCAGTCATCCAGCCGAGTCTACAAGGTAAGCAGATGTGCTAGCACTTGCAATAGCTATGCCAGCATTTGCATTCTCTAGCATCGCGTACGTTGCCCTTGTGACTGGTTGTGTATTTTTTTATCCCTAGACTTTTTTTATACCAACAACAAAAATGGCAAACTAGCAAACGTCCCACTCGATAGTACGCAGTTACCATAATCTATGGTACCCAGTTACTATAACCTATGAACGCTGGCATTATACTATTACTAGCCGCTGCCCACGGCTTCGCCCGCGAGGTACCCGCATAAAAAGTAGCCTATGTGTTATTCTGATGTAAAAGCTATATTACTGTAAAGTTTCATGAAAATCCGTTCAGTAGTTATTGCGTGAAAGAGTAACAAACATCCATCCTCACAATCTTTCGCATTTATAATAATAGTAGATTTTGTATGTTAAATAATAATGATAATAATAATAGAAAATGTGTGTGATTATGTTCATAAATAATTGGTGTCTAATGAAAAAAATAAATGATAGATTGCTATTTTAGATCACTAGGTATCCAAAGTTATGTGTTTAAAATGTTTTTATCAGAAGAATCTTTCACGAAGTAAGTAATCGGTACAGAAAACAAACAAACACGCTGACGACTGTTTTCTCCGTCAAAGCCAAAATTCATTTATTCATTAAAGTCGCATTGAAACACCAATTTTACCAACAGCCTGTTCCTTCGAAAGACAAGTAAGCAGAGCCGGTAATAACCAGAAAATAAAGAAAAAAGTAAAAGAAAGTTAAAAAATACTTTTCAATGATCCTTTTACAAAACAAAAGGTACATTTAAGTACATTTTTCAAGATTCAATCCGAAGATTTTTTATCAGATGTTACGCACCTACCATATAATTTTTTGAATCGGGACATTCAGAAGGATAGCTGAACGGTCACAAACATAGTGAAAAGATAAGTTTTTTTTCTATGGTTTGTACGACAAGAAAGATAAGATTCTGCCCAACTGACGGTGCACTTCCGCCTACTCACGGTACAGATATGTACCGGGGCGTTTCTCTCCTATTCCTCCCCCTCTGGCAACGACCCAAGCCGAGGTCCGTACCTAAGCCCTTGTGGTAGTTGCCCCATACTAAACGAAAAAAATACGTGTTTCATTATTTACTTTAAAGTTTATTTGTACAGAGTTTTGAGCGAATCAAACATTTTTTTTTCATAGAAACTTTACCCCCCTTTTTAACCCCCTTAGGGGGTCGATTTTCGAGAATTAGCCTATGTGTTATTCCAGATCCTAAACTATCTACATTCCAAATTTCATCAAAATCGGTTTAGTAATTACGGAGATACGTGGTAACAAACATTCACACACACACACAGACTTTCGCATTTATTATATTAGTAGGATTTGCTCGGCTCTTTCGACCTATAACCTTCCTTATGAATTGGGCTATCAAATGCAAAAAGATTTTTCAACTTCCAGTTGGTTCAGTTCAAACAAAAAGAAAACAAACGCTTCATCTTTATTATTAGTATAGATTAATCTATACTCCATAGTATCTCGCTATCTAATGATGAACTTAATGATGCGTCCAGAGAAAATTGTACGTGACATTATTTCGCCATTCCGCGCTCAGAAATCCGAACGTGGATTTCAACCAGAGGTTTTGCCCTTCAAACAGAAAGTCTACGTAATTTCCCTGCCCTTCAAACAGTAACTGCACATTACGAAACATATTTTACGAATTTATTTGCTAAATTGTAATTTATAATTGCTTTTACTGCATTTTTACAGAATTAACTATTTAATTTTAGGTAAGTAATTGCTCATAACTTCATTAACAAAGCATCTAAAAGAAAGCAAAGTCGTTACTTAAATGTAATTAATACTAGAGCTAGTCAAAGCCAATAGGTTTTTACTATTAACTAGTTGTTGCCCGCGGCTTCGCCCGCGTGGTATGTTAATAAAAGTAGCATATGACCGTCTCCAGGCTTCAAACCAAACGAATCGAACCAAGGATTACAATTTATACAAAGTTTAGAACTCAATTGCACACCCCCAAAGGGTAGTTTTAAAAAAAATAAAAATAAACTTGTTTCATTATTGACTTTAAAGTTTATTTGTACGGAGTTTTGAGCGAATCAAACAATTTTTTTTTTCATAGAAACTTAACCGCCTTATTTAAGCCCCTTATGGGTCGATTTTCGAAAATGATTTGAAATAATGAATTAGTCTATGTGTTAATCCAGATCCTAAACTATCTACATTCCAAATTTCATCAAAATTGGTTAAGTAGTTACGGAGATACGTGGTAACAAACATTCACACACACAGACTATCGCATTTATTATATTAGTAGGATAGGATATAGTAGAAAATCACAAGGATCGTATAGAAAAGTCAACTTATAAATTACGTGAATTTACACCAATTCCTAAACCTAGAAATATCAGGCAACAAGTCTGATTTGTTTTTTTTTATGATTCTTCATTCTGTTATAGTGTGTCAATCGAACAAGATGAACTTATTAATTGAGAAAGAACACCAGTTAAAGAATTAAATAAGGATTAAAAAGTAAAGTCCTTAAGACAACAGACGATACGATTTAATAATAATGCTTGGTAAATGTCGTAATGAGTTTACGAAACATGTTTTTATGTAATCTTATTGGCAAACTCCCCTAGATTAGCAAATGATTCAATTCTTATAAATAAATATTTTCTCGAAGATTTTTTGCAGTAACCGTTGAAGTCAATAAAATTATGAGTTTAAAATAAACAGTTTTCTTGTTAGAAATTTCCCCGGCAATCTGTCCTGACTTAGTAAATTTATTAGAAAAACCAACGGCTATATAAAGTGTAATTATAAGTAAATATAAAACATATATCGTAAGACTAATAATACGTTGCTATGTTTGAACTTAAACAATTAAAGAGATGTTAGGAACAAACATTTTTGTTAACAAATTTATAAAATGACTAGCTTCTGCTCACGGCTTCGTCCGTGTGGTACCCGGATATAAAGTGGCCTATATATTATTCTGATGTATAAGCTGTATTACTGTAAAGTTTCATCAAAATCCGTTCAGTAGTTTTTGCGTGAAAGAGTAACAAACATCCATCCTCAAAAAAAATCGCGTTTAATATATATATTAGTAGGATCTGACAAGATAAGATAAGAAATGTTTCAAGTCTATAAAAATTATGTAATAATTTTCTACAAAATTATGTATCTTGGAGAGTTCTTTCAAAAAGTGAACAGAGACTTGGCAGCGATCAAATACGAGTTTGGGTAGAAATTCTCCAAAATAACGAAAAGCACATAATACACAAATATAGTAGAATATAGTACAATTACGTACAGACAAAACTAGGTTAGTAAAAGGAGGGCACGCGACTATCGAAGCGTGGTACTCACCCAGCCGGTGGTTATTAAAAAACAAGCCTTGACACACCCAGCTTAGGACATTGTTTAAAAAAGCATGATTAAAAATACAATTTATTCAAAAAAAAAAACAGGGAATAACATTACTAAATTGTAAAAAAATTCTTAAACGACTTAAAAATAATGATGTAAAATGTAACATCAAATTTTTTTTAAAATAATGCCCAAGACTAATACTGCAATTTACTCAACAATAAATAAATACAGGGAATAACATTACTAAATTGTATAAAATTCTTAAACGACTTAACTTAAAAAAAATGGTTTAAAATATAACATCAAAAATTAAAAAAAAAGCTTTAATTTGTGTTTAAAGTAACGCGGCAGAGAAGGCCAGGAACGTAGCATAAAATTGAAACTTAAATTGACACCTTTTCAGATTCATTAAAAAAAATGTTTATTGCTATCTTTCTTCATCCGTACCAATTTCAAAATAAAGCCACACAGTACCCAATAAAGGTGAATGGCAGGAATGTTATCTGCAATTCATAAAAGGAGGTTGAGAAATAACTTTATCCGTACGAGTAGAATAAAACAGGATTCCGCTCGTAAGCGCCACGGCAAACCTGATTTCAATGCAGTTTTCACTGTTAGAACAGGTCGTTATCACCGCGGGATGAGTCAAAAGTAAAACCTAGCTAGTTTCAAGAATGATATCTAGAGAACATCGTCCGTAAACATTAAGTTTCTACGAGTGTAATGTTTTGAGAGAAAGTGGAGAGCTACGCCTAGCGCTAAACTATGCATCTTCGAAATTGGCTAGTTTTTCGACAAAAAACAGAAAATTATAAAGTTTTATAATATATTTACTATTTACTATTTCATACAAACATAAAAAATTGTACAGTTTAAATACTTTCTAATAAGTTCTTATAAATGTAAAAATAATTTACATTTATAAGAACTTATTAGAAAGTATTTAAACTGCAAAATTGCAGTTTTTTGCACGCAAAAACTACTGAACGGATTTTGTGTGAAACTTTACAGTAATATAGCTTATATATCAGAAAAACACATAGGGTACTTTTTATCTGGGTACCACGCTGGCGAAGCCGTGGGCAGAGGCTAGTATTGATATATGACTGACGTGTAAACTGTATTTATCAATAAATTGATTATTCTGATTAGTTAAAGACACCCCCCCACACCTGTATTTCCCATGTTGGATATCCTCTGATACATACTAAGTATGTTGATTATTAAATATACCAAGTTAAGGGTAGTCAGAGGCACGTCCTTAAATTACATTTGGCAGATGCCCACGTTTAGCAAATTACTTTTTCTTCTAACTTTTACTAAATTCATGTAAATAAACTATGATAGGAATCCAAAATTTACAAAAGTATTAAGTAACGCTAAACAATAAACAATTAATTTTATGCTAGAATATAAAGTAACTAGGTTTAAAATATCTTATTATGTACAAGACAGTCTCTGCCCACGGCTTTGCCCGCGTGGTACCCGAATATAAAGTAGCCTATGTGTTATTCTGATATAATATAAGCCATATTACTGTAAAGTTCTATCAAAATCCATTCAGTAGTTTTTGCGTGAAAGCGTAACAAACATCCATCCTCACAAACTTTCGCGTTTATAATAGAAGTAGGATTAATAATGTAAGCATTTCAAGTTGCATTAAAATGTCGTTGCTTATTTTAGCCACCTTGAAAACATCTGAATAAGCAGAGTTATGTAATATCAACAGAATTTTCCTAAAATGAACAATTTACAACACTATACTGTCACAACTCATTTGAAAGAGCCAGCTGATGCACCGTATTACACAACTGTAAAGGTCACGGCACAACACTATTGCGAAAAACAATAAACCATATCGCACGAATACCATGATAAAATCAGTAACTGTTACAGATAAACAAAATAAGTTAAAAAGAAAAATCTTAGAAAATAAAAAAAACACTTGAAAAAAAACTCACTAATCTTTCTATTCCCCTTCACATATCCCAACATACGCGCGAAATTCACCGCCATTTTGAAAATGAAATTCGATTTAAAATTGGAACACGAATTCAGCGTACATTTCGTACCGCCACGGTTGCGCGGGAGTGACTGGCGATCGTGCGGCGAATCGAGGTTTTAGTCGAAAACTGCTTTTTTTTAATCGCATGCGTTAGCGATTGTTATCTTGCGATGAACTGGCAGAAAATATTGGCAGATTTTTTTTTTAAACTAAGTATACCTTAACTACTGAGTCAAGGTAAGAGTCGATAGAAATACTTAATCATAACCTTATACCCTATCATGGATATCCTCAGATAAATTTACATTATTATTATAGGTAATTTGTTTATTAATACCTACCTATACATATTGACATATCTATAGATCGTTTTCATCGGTCTTTAGATAGCTAGCGGTTTCATCTGTATTTTTTGTATATACCTACTTGAACATAATATGATAGTTGTATGAATAAATTTAGTTAAAAAAATATTGTCATGGAAAAATTTAATTATTAAGATAAGGTTAGTTTCATGGTATTTTGTCAACTAAGGCTTTTTTCTAATTTTAGTGTTTATAAATTTAAAAAGTAAAAATAAATATTTTATGTTTTCACTGAGTCTTTTTCATGTTATATCACACAAGTGACACCTTCAGAAATATATATATATATATATACTTATAGAAAATACTTAGGTAACAGATTGTTAATTTTGTGATGTGCCTACACAGGTGTTCTATTGTATTGTTAAATGAGATATTTATTTAAAAGATACGCTCTTCAATTTTCTGCTTAAGTTAACAATGTCAGACAATATTTGAGTCCGAGGCCAGGGATAATTTTTGAGTCCGAAACCTGTTTGAAATAAATCAAACTAGTAACAAAAAAAAAGAGAAAAATAAATTTATAAAACAGTGTCGTCACTTATGGGAAAGCTCGTGATTTTTATATTAAATACATCAACTTCGGCGGGGATTGAACCGGCGACCTTCTTCTTGGTACGCGGATGCTTTAATCAGTCAGAATGGAATGGCCGCTCTCAGTCTGGTCGAAATTCTTGCGATTTTTAGAATTTGCTGAACATTGAATGAATGAATGAAAACTTATTTGCTTGAATACATGTACATTCGTTCTTATGCTACATTATTAAGTATCACTGTAGTCTAAATTTGTCTTGCAAATATTAGAAGACCTACTCAGAAGAAATGTATATTAAATTTCATGCTCAATGCAAATTGGTTAAAGTGTTGACCCACCCTTAAGGGAAATCACAAGATTTTATAATATACCAAAAATTCAACCTCGAAAACATCTCAAAAATTTCTCGTGGCTTAGTTGGTAGCCCGCGCGTACCAAGCGGCAGGTAACCGATTTGAGTCCCGCCGAGGTTTAATTTTGAGATTTTAGGGACATAAGACTTTTCGCCAGTTATTTCAGAGTCGACAACGCGCGTTTGATACCTCTGGTGTAGCGAGCGTCCATAAGTTACGGTAACCACGTAGGTACCAACAGGTAGGCTAAATTCTTGCCATCTAAGTTGTATAAAAAAGCTTGTTAAGTACTAAACATTTATCGCTGACTGTACCTACATTCGGTACTTCCTAATAGGTATGTACTATTTATTATAAATGCGAAAGTTTGTGAGGATGGACGTTTGTGACTCTTTTACGCAAAAACTACTGAATGGATTTTGATAAAAAATTACAGTTATATAGCTTACTAGCTTCTGCCCGAGGCTTCGCCCGCGTGGCACCCGGATAAAAAGTAGCCTATGTGTTATTCTGATGTACGAGTATAAGCTATATTACTGTAAAGTTTCATCGAAATCCGTTCAGTAGTTTTTGCGTGAAAGAGAAACAAACATCCTCACAAACTTTCACCTTTATAATATCAGTAGGAAGTAGGATACATCAGAATAACACATAGGCTACTTTTTATCCGGGTACCACGCGGGCGAAGCCGTGGGCAGAGGCTAGTTAACTTCTAATTATAAAATTGCATACATAACGTTTATGTATGAACCGCGAAATCAGATGATGATGTGTGAAA
Organism: Perizoma flavofasciatum; assembly: GCA_958496245.1. Lineage (NCBI taxonomy): Eukaryota > Metazoa > Arthropoda > Insecta > Lepidoptera > Geometridae > Perizoma > Perizoma flavofasciatum. The sequence continues at coordinate 5,628,331 of OY292446.1, read as the reverse complement.
ACATTACATACTTCATGTTGAAAGACAGACCTTGGTACAGTGTTGCCAAATCATTGCATGCCAAATTAACTTTTTAAACTTAACCGAGGTTTGGACATTAACCTTGATAGATCAAGAAAACTCTTGTTAGGGTTAAGCTCGACTTTGTACATGTCCTCTATGTATATAAGTTACTAGCTTCTGCCGACGGCTTCACCCGCGTGGTACCGGATAAAAAGTAGGCTTTGTGTTATTCTAATGTATAAGCTATATTACTGTAAAGTTTCATTAAAATCCATTCAGTAGTTTTTGCGTGAAAGATTAACAAACATCCATCCTCACAAACTTTCACCTTTATAACATTAGTAGGATAGGATACATCAGAATAATGCGAACATGTGCCAAATGTAATGTATGAAGTAGTTGTGGCATAGACTCTTAGTTTAGCATTAAGAAATATATTAATTACAAGCTGTGGCACGTGCACCCTCGGCCCCCATTCAACCCTTTTGCGTCGGCACCCGCGCTTCTTTTGCTCCGCTCCTAGGGTCGTAACGTGATGTTACATAGCCTTCTGCAAGAATTGGGCTATCATATGCAAAAATATTTTTTGTATTTAAAAAAAAACAAACTCTTCAACTTTATGATTAGTAGATCATCATACTAATATTATAAACGCGAAAGTTCGTGAGGATGGATGTTTGTTACTCTTTCACGCAAAAACTACAGAACGGATTTTGATGAAACTTTACAGTAATATAGCTTATACATATAGGCTACTTTTTATCTGGGTACCACGCGGGCGAAGCCGTGGGCAGAAGCTAGTACAGATATAAATTGTACGTCCAAAATGGGCGACTGCTTGTAATATTTTAAAATCTACCATCTTATGTAAAAACAGTTTACAGCAAAGACTGTTCTGATTCCGATTCTGATAATGTTTGTACTACTTTGGACGTGCCTCAGACTATCCCCTTTTTGATATCCTCAAAAATCTACGCACTGAGTATGTATCTGAGGATGTCCACCATAGGGACAATATTATTCCAAAAACTATTGTTAACTTGACTATTCATATTGTAAGAACGGGAATTTTCACGTACTGCACTATCGGTGAAGGCACCGACTAAGTTTCGACTCATTCCGAGAGTCCTCATCAGGGTGAGACGCGGAGGACTCTCGGAATGAGTCGAAACTTAGTCGATGCCTTCACCGATAGTGCGGTACGTGAAAATTCCCGTTTTTACAATATGAACAGGGACAAAAGTCGTGAAAGTGTTTGTTTTTACTATGAACTTGTTTTGCCGTCTTGTGAGAGTATTTTAGTTTCTTACTCAACCGTAAAGAACACTTAAGTAAAGGTTATGTATTAGTTATGTTAGTACCTAGGTATTGCAGAATCAAACAATACCTACTGTTCCGGCTCAGAAGCTAATGCCGGTGAAATTACACGTATCTGACATAAGACATGCAATATGTATTACGTAAAAAAAAATCTTACCATTAAATCGGTTATTTTCGGTATCGCCGTTATTAGATACGCTATATTTTATTGTTAAACTGGGTTATTCCCGTTAACCCCCGATGTTCGGAACCATCGGGAGATTTTTTTCTATTTATATCCCGTTTCAATTTTTTACCATCTAGTTTGAAATCAAGGCAACCACGAATTTAATGAATTCTACTATAATATTATAAACGAGAAAGTTTGTGAGGATGGATGTTTGTTACTCTTTCACGCAAAAACTACTGAACGGAGTTTAATGAAACTTTACAGTAATATAGCTTATACATCAAAATAACACATAGGCTACTTTTTATCCGGATAACGCGCGGGCGAAGCCGTGGGCACAGGCTAGTTTAATTATATACTAACCTCCAGTGAAATGCAAATCAAATTTTAATCGTGACTTAAGGACGATTTGAAAATGTCAGTAACATTGCATATAGCGCCATCTCTTTAAAACTCTAACGAACTCCTGAGTTGTGTTTCATTATTTGTCCGCTAGCCATCTCCTAGACTTCCATAACCAAGTTTAAGTTTTGGACATTTCGGAACCTGTCAAAATGAATAGTTCTCCATTGCCATTTTATTAGTATATGAATGAATGAGTGAAAATACTTTATTGTACACCACAAGAAAAGATATAAAGATATATAGATATAACGTAACAAAACTAAAAAAAAAACAAAACTTAAAGTACAATGGGCAGTCTTATCGCTTAGAGTGTAATTAAGAAGCAGTTTGTGGTGGCTCTGTAACTTCAAATTAATCTGGAAAATTATGAATAAAAATATATCTTTTCTTATCTTATCTTTGAGCTTTGAATTTTCCTCCAGTGGTTCGCGGTTCTGGGTTGCTTTTGCAAAAACAGCAAAAAAAAAAGACGTAGGCAAAATTTTAGTGCTGTCAAATTAGTCTAAGTTTTCCATACAAGTTTAATCGTGATTTCAAAACATGCTGACTTTATGGTACACGAAGAACACGAAGAATATACAAGAAGAGCGATACGTAAGCTTATTTATCAGATGTAACATTTTTGCCATCTCTTTCTTGCGTGCACTATCAGTAAAAGAGAGCGACAGTTTAAGTTAAGTTCAATTAGTGTACCTACAAGAGAATCGACGCCATTTTCAATCCGGTCTTATGTTATAAAATTATAAGTCGATCAAGCAACGATGACTGTTAATATGACTGGTTTTATAGGTTCTTAGTTAAGTAGGAAAAATTAATAGATTTTATAAGTATTTAATCGAGTATTATAAGTTCTATTACATAAAATCTAGTATTTTATGGTAATAAAAAAAATAATGATCAATCGGCAATTATAATAAAATTATGACTACTTAGTAATATTACCTATAGTATATACAAAAACATAAAATAGTTTATTACTACGGGTAATATACATATATGATATACCAGCCTCTACCTACGGCTTCGCCCGCGTGGTATCCGGATAAAAAGTAGCCTATGTGTTATTCTGATGTATAAGCTATATCACTGTAAAGTTTCATCAAAATCCGATCAGTAGTTTTTGCGTGAAAGAGTAACAAACATCCATCCTCACAAAATTTCGCGTTTATTTAAAGAGGATTTCTGTGTCTCCCAGAAATTTATGTTATATATCCCAGAAATAATTTATGTAATTACTGCGTATAAAATTAAATTAAGCAATAATAATATTATTCCCGCAGGGCGCGCTTGTGGCGAGCGTTCGGTGCGTGCCGACACCGCGGAGCCCCATCACTCCCCGGGGTCGACAGAGACCCCTGACCCTCGGCTTGCCTTAGCCGACCTGTCGGAGATGAATGCACAAGAGCGGAACCTATGCTCCAAGGGTGGAAGTGTTAAAGGCATGAAGCCGGGAGTAGCGTTTAGTGAAACTGCAGCACACCTCTCCACACCCTTCAGCCGTCCACACCAACGTTGCCTCTACGCTGCCTATCGTTGGCGGCACTTATGGGGCCCGTTTAGTGGACGGCAACTCATCACCTGCCTATGATTCAATTCGAATTTGAGTCAGAATTGGCAGGTGCCGTTTCATCCTACATAGCCCAGCAACCATTCCTTAAGCATTTACTCCTGCAATAGTCCACATTATCATCCAATATATCCACGAAAAACCGTTGTTTATATATTGTATTGAACAAAAAGGCCTCTTAGTGTTAGCTTCGGCTCCACTAATGCCTATAAAGGCTCCAGGTATAAGCCTGAGATTAAAAATAAATAAAGAGGAATAATAATAAATTTAGTTACAATATAACTTTTTTTTCTATTTGTGCGAGTATTGTATTTCTTCAAGTAATACCATGAGCAAGTATGCCTTTCAAATATTTCTACTGGCAATAAATTGTTTGATAAAAATGTTCTCACATTTTGAAAATTTTTCAAAATGTAAGAACATTTTTATCAGGATAATATTGACACCATCAGATGCCTTTCACTATATGGTAACATTGACGACCTCTGTGGAGCAGTGGGCGAAGGTCCGCCTGAGACGCAGAAGGTTGCGGGTTCGATTCCTGTCACGAGACAAATGTTTGTAAGGTCTGCAAATATTTGTCTCAGGTCTGGGTGTTTTTCCATGTATAATATACATACATATTATACATGGAAAAACACCCAGTAGCTCTGCTTAGTTTGGGGCTAGATGATGCTGTGTGAAAAATGTCTAGCATTATTATTATTCTTGGAAATACATAATTGATATTTTGCCAACTTCCGGCCCGCGCAACCTTTGCCAACTCGCGGCCCGCGCAACCTTCCACACATCCGGAAAAATCTTGAAAATCAACTTTGGCTTTCCTGCCACTAAAATGGACAAACACCTTGTCCCCGTGCTATAAAATTCTGCTACATACAGTGTCAAGGCTTTTGGAAAATCCACTATTTACCTACAAAAAAGAGTTTTTTTTAATGTTCTTTTCCAGTAAACATTTTCTATACAACATAACGCAACCAATATGGCACTTATGTACTTTGACAGGTAAAACAAAACTTGAAAAAAAAGAAGTTTATGTCGAGAATTGAACATTTCAAGTTTTAGTTTAGTTTTAGTGGACATTGAAAAGCTAAAACCTCATATTGTATACATATCTTACATAATATAAAGCCTCTATGTAAGTTCCCTCTATATAAGTTAGAAAATAATTGTAGCCAGAGAATAGACTAATACCTAATAAACGATTTATATGTATTAATTAAATTAATATAATTAAAATTAAATAAGAAACCATTAAATTTATCTACTTGAAATGAAATAATATTGCTAGACATTATCACACAGCATCATCTAGCCCCAAACTAAGCAGAGCTTGTGTTATGGAAACTACATGACTGATATACAACTTTTTTTATATATATATACATATTATACATAGAAAACACCTAGACCCGAGACTAATATTTGCATATAACAAACATTTGTTCCGCGGCGGTAATCGAATCCGCAAACTTCTGCGTGTCTTTCCTTTCTTTCTAGTCTTAGCCTTGAGTTAACCAACAAAATAAACGGAAGATCAATTCTAACCATTGATTATGATAAGAGATTCTACGATTAATTATTATTTATTTATTTATTATTGAATTTTTAGAATGAGGGTAACTTTATTTAACTTCTTATGCGGATAATTTTTATTAATGGTAATGTAAATTGTTTCCTAGCATTAGGATTCCCATGTAAAATTTTTGGTAGAATAAAATAACAAAATGAATATATCAATTTGAGAAAGAACGATTGACTAGCAAAAGAACGAGTGCGGTGAAGGGATTCAACGCGCCTTTCACTCATTTCACCATAGTTCGTGTGGCAGCTAGTACCTAGGTATCAAGGCTAAGTGAAGCAATCCTACTAATATTATAAACGCGAAAATTTGTGAGGATGGATGTTTGTTACTCTTCCACGCAAAAACCACTGAGCGGATTTTGATGAAACTTTACAATAATATAGCTTATACATCAGAAAACACATAGGTTACTTTTTAAACGGATACAACGCAGACGAAGCCGTGGGCAGAAGCTAGTACTATTATAAACGCGAAAGTTTGTGAGGATGGATGTTTGTTACTCTTTCACGCAAAAACTACTGAACAGATTTTAATGAAACTTTACAGTAATATAGCTTATACATCAGAATAACACATAGGCTATTTTTTCACCGGGTACCACGCGGGCGAAGCCGTGGACAGAAGCTAGTATCTCATAATATCAACCATTAACTTACTAAATAGATTAATATTCATATTGTAAAAACGGGAATTTTCACGTACTGCACTATCGGTGCACGGTGTGGTGGAGTGCACGGCGCGACGCGCAAGGAGAAAGTCGCAACCACTCACCCTGATGAAGACTCTCGGAATGAGTCGAAACTTAGTCGGTGCCTTCACCGATAGTGCGGAACGTGAAAATTCCCGTTTTTACAATATGAATAGTCAAGTTCACGATAGTTTTTGGATTAATATAACTACTACCTATTCTTGTGTTGACAAGTACGTCTGAATGACGCAAGTCGATTACATTTGACGTGTAACCGGAAAAAATTACATAAGTAGGTACATTATATATGCAATAAAAAACAAGTTTAGATCAAATTTTTTGGTATTGGCCTCGATTCTGTAGTACACTGACTAAACTAAATTTAAACTATCGCTCTCTTTTACTGATAGTGTACACAAGAAAGAGATGGCAAGAATTTTGTGCTGCTGTCAAATCAGTTTACGTGCCGCTTTTCTTCGTGTTTATAATCAGCATGTTTTGAAATCACGACTAAATGTGTATGGAAAACTTAAATCTGACAAATTTGACAGCACTAAAATTGTAGCTATCTCTTTCTTGCTTGCACTATCAGTAAAAGAGAGCGACAGTTTAAATTTAGTTTAGTTAATGTACTACAGAATCGAGGTCATTGTATGGAGAGAAAAAACCTACCAATAAAAAAAAATACGATCATTTTCAAAAGTTGAAATATTTTCCGGTTTCTTTTAATTTACTTTATATAAGAAAAGATTCAAATTAATGTTTGATTTTGTGTCCACACTGAAGGATCATTCTAAATATTGTTTTTTTTAATGTGATAGGTAGTTTCAGAGATTACCTCTTACATCCAAACTCACAAACTTTACGTCTTTATAATATTAGTTTAGATGTAGACAAGCATATAACCGGTTTAATAATAGGTAAATAGGTATGGTAGGTGAGTACATAATGGGAAGTATTCGCAAGACTGAAGTCCAAGAAACATGTTTGCAGACGATAAACAATGAAATTTTCGTGGAACTTAAAGATATTGTGAATTCCTAAAATATAGCTGTTGACATGAGATTTAACTACGAGATTTGACGATCTCAGAAGGTTGCGGGTTCGATTCCTGCTGTGGGAAAAATGTTTGCATGATTAGGAAATGTTCGTCTCACGTCTGGGTTTTTTCTATGTTGTATAACATGTATGTATTTACTAAAAAAAAGTATATAAGTACCTATATCAGTCATATAGTTCCCATAACACAAGCTCTGCTTAGTTTGGGGCTAGATGATGCTGTGTAAAATAAAAATAAAAAAAGTTGAGAATATCGTCGGTCAACTGGCAACACCGCGTAAATCGATTTTCGTAACTTTTCACGAGAACCAATAAACTGTTTTATTGGTTTAATTGGTTCTCGGTTCTCTTACTCCGCGAAACATGTTCACAAAATTTAATCCACTAACGGTTTCTATATATTATGTAGAATTGGAAATTTTATCTTGTAGACTTACGCAGCCATAATTGTTTTTGAATAACTGCCTGTGATTGGTTGAAATGCTTGTTTGTAGGTATTAGTGAAGAGAAGGGCACTGAAAAGATCTATCCAATGGCATTGAAACTCATCCCGATGAAGACTCTCTGTAAGAGTTGAAATTTAGTCGAAGCCTTCACCGTTAGTAGCGTACATTAAAATTCCCGTTTTACAATATGAATGATAAAATTCACACAGTTTTTGGAATAAAAATCCTATCCTATATAAACGCGAAAGTTTGTGAGGATGTTTGTTAATCTTTCACGCAAAAACTACTAAACGGATTTAGATGAAACTTTACAGTAATATAGCTTATACATCAGAATAACACATAGGCTACTTTTTATCCGGGTTCCACGCGGGCGAAGCCGTGGTCAAAAGCTAGTCGTGCCGCTTTGCACCGTGCCGTGGTACCACAACACCTAGACCCGGAACCTAATACACGCAGAACATACAAACATTTGTCCCTCAGCGGGAATCGAGCCCGCACCTCATCCGTCGCAGCTGATAACTCGTCGTCCACGCCACCAAAAAGCTGTTGCCAACTTACTTACATAAGTCTTACAAAAAAACTCTACCTAGTTATGAGAAGGTATATGCATTTAAGGTACTTTAAAACCGGTGCTTAAGTATGTCAGAGTTTTTTCTTAAAACACGGAAACAAGTTTTGCAAAAATAAAATTTTATGAGGTCTAAGAATACATGACCTCAGAACCATGAGCCATGTGCCATAGGCTAGTGGAATTTTTACCAGTATACAAAACGTGGGCATGTGTGAAATATAACGTCTGGTATCTGACTACCCCTACTTTATCCTCTCGGATCTGCATACTGAGTATAGAGGTCACGTGGAATGCTCACCACTATGCAAAAAAAATAGCATGTGGCAAATATAACAACTAGACTCTGACTACCCCCTATTTCATCCGATCTGCGTACTGAGATGATTTTTTTTTTTACTTTCATTATAACGGCCGAGGGCCAATAACATTAGGTAAATACTAAAATTTTAACTATGTACTTTAAATATACATAAGTCAGACTATTAACAATATATATACAATACTAACGAATTAAATAATTAATATAAGGAAGATCGATGATGGCCTATATGGAGAGTACAGTTGTGAGCGTGTTTGTCATTTAGGTTAATATATGGTTATATGGCTACTGGCCAAGACCATCGGTAGCCATTTAACATACGCAGTATAATTTGTATGGAAATTTTTGAATAAAGTATGATACAACAAACTTTATCTCCTCTTCAAGCACTCGGACAAAATAAATAAAAAAATAACGTTTTTTAGGGTTCCGTACTTGGAAAGAAAAATATAGAATCCTTACAGGATCATTGGTTGTCCTTCTGCCTGTCTGATGCTTGCCTTAGGAACGGCTAGAGGTATCCACTTATTTATTTATATTAAAAAGCAAAGGTATTTGACGTAAAATAATCTTTGGACTTTGTTAAAGTTGAAGATTATAAGAATGAGTTCGGTTGCGGCTATTGCCTTTTTTCTCGAGTTATCCGTAATCTCCAGTCATTACACTATTGCAAAACAGTCGATAAGTCGGGAAAATAAAAAAAAAGCTAAACGCGATTAAGATCCGTAGAAACGTATAATTAGGTGAAAATTAATTATTATTTTTTCACTTTAAATCTAATTTGCCTTTGGAACACATTTTAAATAAAATGTACAATTTAGATATTTTGTTTTTTTTTCTTTTAATATGCAACGATAACTATGAACGATGATATTTTTAAGGAAAAAGTGTCTAAAGCTGATAAAGGGCTCTAAATAAATATTTAACAGTACGGAACCCTCAGGGTGCGAGTATTACGCGCACTTATCTTTTTTTAGTTTATAAGAATTCTTTCCGATATAATGCGTAGTATCTTTACTTACTTAACATTTATCCTTGCATATATTTGTTCCGGGTTGTGTAAGTACCACTTTACTCGTAGTTCCTGATACGCACGATACAGAGCATCCCAGTGTGGGGTCAGGACTAAGTATGTGTCTGTTGACTCTTTTAGGTTCATTCTCACAAATGCCAAATCTATTGTTCTCTAAATTTAAAATTCCATACATCGTTTCCCAAGCAATCCCATGCCATTTTTAATCCTAATCCTAAAAATATTATAAATGTCGAAAGTTTGTGAGGATGGATGTTTGTTACTCTTTCACGCAAAAACTACTGAACGTATTTTGATGAAACTTTACAGTAATATAGCTTATACATCAGAATAACAGATAGGTTATTTTTTATCCGGGTACCACGCGGGCGAAGCCGTGGGCAGAAGCTAGTATAAAAATAAAGAAGTATACAGAACAATTGGTAAACAATCTTACGACCCAACTTTTAGTGCGCTTGGGAAACCAGAGGGAACTCGCGCTTTGCCAACCCTGAGACATAACGGATGAAAAGCCTCATGTCCCTGTAATTTCACCGGCACTCCTTTTCAAAGCGGGACACAGCAATGTAAACATTACTGCTTGTTTGACATAGCAATGGCAAGGTAGGAACAAATAGTTCTGTCTGTCCCCTTGTCACTGACGAGGGGGCAGATAGAACTTTTTCAATTAATAAAAGTTCCATCTGTCTCCCCGTTGCAATAAAGGGGACGGATCGAACTTTTTTCCCAACTGTCACCCTAGCGGGACAGAGCAGGGTGACCGATGGGAATAATTCGTACTTCAGCGGACGAGCTCTTTCACAAGGAGCTACTTTTTATTTATTTTCAATGACTTTTGTTAAATTTCCACACCCTGTATAATATTTGCCATGATCTGTCATCGAAAACTCAGTCACGTAACACCACGTAACAAACTTAAATTAAAAAAAAATAGGATTCCAACGACAAAATTGGAGGTTAACTAGTAAATAGATTAGATTAGCAATTCCAGACGCATACTTAATCGTTGCTAACCCATCTTATATTCAAAGTCAAAGCCAATAGGTTATTATATTTTATTCCAAAAACTATCGTGAACTTGACTATTCATATTGAAAAAACGGGAATTTTCACGTACTATCGGTGAAGGCACCGACGAAGTTTCGACTCATTCCGAGAGTCTTCATCAGGGTGAGTGATCGCGAATTTCTACCTCCGCGTCGCGTCGTGCACTACACGCGGTCACGATCACTCACCCTGATGAAGACTCTCGGAATGAGTCGAAACTCAGTCGGTTTTTATATTCATTGAACTCACGTGGTAACGTCACTACACGCGGTCACGATCACTCACCCTGATGAAGACTCTCGGAATGAGTCGAAACTCAATCGGTTTTTATATTAATTGAACTCACGCGGTAGCGTCACTACACGCGGTCACGATCACTCACCCTGATGAAGACTCTCGGAATGAGTCGAAACTCAATCGGTTTTTATATTAATTGAACTCACGCGGTAGCGTCACTACACGCGGTCACGATCACTCACCCTGATGTAGACTCTCGGAATGAGTCGAAACTCAGTCGGTTTTTATATTCATTGAACTCACGTGGTAACGTCACTACACGCGGTCACGATCACTCACCCTGATGTAGACTCTCGGAATGAGTCGAAACTCAGTCGGTTTTTATATTCATTGAACTCACGTGGTAACGTCAGCTTAGAAACTATACACATAAACTCACGCCTGTTCCCCGGGGAGGTAGGCAGAGACTTGCTACGATCTTAGCATACCTTCGCTTCGTTCATCCTCATCTGTCTTCATACAAGCTCGTCGGTTTAGTGTACTCTTGACCTGACCTTCCTCCAGAACATCTCCAATTTAATCAGAGTACGTTAACTGAGGACTTCCCCTTCCAACTATCCCATTCACGTTCGCCTTGTATACCTACTATGTTAGTATATGTTACTTCTATGTTATGATAGTAAATAGGTATTATGCTGTTTAGTAATTATGTCAGTTCAGTTTAAAGAATTTTATTTCTCAAAAGAACACAGTTCACTTAAATGAGAATGTATATACATTATTCTTAAGCTTAATATCTTAACTAATTAATATGCTATTTTATTCCAAAAACTATCGTGAACTTGACTATTCATATTGTAAAAACGGGAATTTTCACGTACTGCACTATCGGTGAAGGCACCGACTAAGTTTCGACTCATTCCGAGAGTCTTCATCAGGGTGAGTGGTTACGACTTTCTCCTTCCGCGTCGTGTAGTGTAGTGCGTACTGCACGGCGCGACGCGGAAGGAGAAAGTCGCAACCACTCACCCTGATGAAGACTCTCGGAATGAGTCGAAACTTAGTCGGTGCCTTCACCGATAGTGCAGTACGTGAAAATTCCCGTTTTTACAATATGAATTAATATATTTGTTATACATAGGTAGTTAGCTAGTTAAGTTTTAGTTTAATAATTCTTAGAGTGACATTTTGTACCGTTTTTTTAACAGATTACGTCATAAATATGTTGTTTTAATCTTTTCCTAAATATGTGCATTGATAAACAGTTATTGATGTTATCAGGTTATAAATCTGCGCATTATGTATGTAAAATAAGAATATCGTTTGTTTTCATAGTATGTACACCACTCATGTAATTACCTTATATTTCGTACAGTCCGTTCCATCCAGAGGTTGCCTGGAAGAGATCGCTAATTAGCGATAAGACCACGCATTGTATAACAATGTTAAAGTTTGTACTATTTATTTAAGCTGAAATATTTGGTGTGCCTTTAAAGTATTTTCTATCTTCTATCTATCCATCTATGTTAGTTAAATAGTGTATTATTGCCACGGACCACGAAATAGGCAATTGCAGGTCGATTATAGGTGCTTGTTTTGTTAATCTTCTTTCATCCCCATCCTCTCTTATGCCCAAACCATCTCAACATACCTCTCTCAAGTCTCGTTACTACATCTTCATTCACTCAGAATAACTTTATTTGGAAAATAACAAAGCTTAATGAACAATATGTTATTTAGATTTTGGTTATACCCCTGGTACAGCCAGGTGAACTAAGGTGGACTATGGAAAGAAATAAAAATCCCTGGTACAGCCAGTTATCTTGAGGTGGACCACGGGAAAAACAATTGCCCCTGGTACAGCCAGGTGTACAATGTAGGTGGACCACGGGAAAAACAATTGCCCCTGGTACAGCCAGGTGTACAATGTAGGTGGACCACGGGAAAAACAATTGCCCCTGGTACAGCCAGGTGTACAATGTAGGTGGACCACGGGAAAAACAATTGCCCCTGGTACAGCCAGGTGTACAATGTAGGTGGACCACGGGCAGAGACTGATATTAAAGATATAAGTGACGTCTAGTTGGAGCGATTTCAATTCCAAGATTTTTTTATCATTTAAATACTTAATCCGATATGTTATAGTAGGCCTTTTTAAAAAGAGTTATTAAATTACGTTTTTAAATTTACATTTTTGAGCTTGAGAGTTTGTTATAAAAGCGTACACCATGTGTACGCTTTTATAACAAAGTAAATGTAAATGAAAGTACTCTCTACAAGGCGCATTGAATTCTTTCAGCACACTGGTTTCATCGGCACCGGTCTCTAGGCTCTTTTCAGGACCACCATACATCAACATGTTCGCGGAGGGCAACTAGAAAAGAACCAGTGAACGAATCATCACGCTACATTCCTTGTAGGGCGACTAGGACGGCATTGAACTCGGCTCACGTAGGTACAGTCAAGGTGAAAAGTCATTGTGTATGAGAAGAGTTGATTGCAAAAAAATACTGTTCCTAAAAGGTTGTCAGAAGTGACGACGTCACCTTCAATTAAAGATTGAGGGTAAATTCTTGTGGGTTAAAGAACGCTGGTGAACCCATGCTATGTCGATACGGAGAAATAAAAAAAAAATGGTACTCTATGGTTTTACGGCTGGTAAAGTTCCCCTAACCGTATACCGTATTTTTTTTCTTAAGTTTGATGTTGCAACTCTTGATATTTTTTCCCCTACCTACTTAACGACCTCTCTGACAAACTCTGGCGCAGTGGGCGAAGGCCCGCCTGAGACGCAGAAGGTTGCAGGTTCGATTCCCGCCGCGGAACCAATGTTTGCATGATCTACGAATATTCGTCTCGAGTCTGGGTGTTTTTATGTATTATATGTAGATATGTATATACAAAAAAAGTATATAAATAGTATATCCCTTAACACAAGCTCTGCTTAATTTGGGTCTAGATGATGCTGTGTGAAAAATGAGCAGCAACATTATTATTACTAAAATAATTATTGCTTATTCTACCTCTATAAGTATACTATTATTTTAGAGGTATAGGAAGTTAGTCAAAGTATGAGAATAACTTTTTATTCTAGCAACTAATTGGTACATTTTTCACGTCAGAAGTCCTTACGTATATACTGCTGAAGTAAGATGTTGTTTGTTTGCCAATCTGTTACCATTTATCTCCAAAACTACTATTTTTATGTTTTTTTTTATTTATTTTTTTATATTTTCAATGATGGCTCTTCCTATACAAGTTCAATCACCACAAAACACTAAGCAGCGCTGCAATGGACGACCGAAAACATGAAAAGTTTTAAAATTTTGTAGCAATTCATTTTAAGCGTGCATTCCCAAAAAAGCTTTTTAAAAAGTATACTTTCCAACAAAAAAAATCAGCTAGCGCATTTTGACTTGCACTCTTTAATTTTTAAACTTTTTCCCCGACCTTACCTAAGCCACCTAGCTAATGTATGAGTCATGTTTTATCTATCTATGTGCCACCTTCCAACTTAACTACTTGTGTTAAGGTCTTATCTTAGTTTTGCATTGTTAAGTTAGTCGTGACATAAGTCTGACTCAGAAACGACCTCTGTGGCGCAGTGGGCGAAGGCCCGCCTGAGACGCATTAGGTTGCGGGTTCGATTCCCGCCGCGGCGGGCCAGATGTTTGTATGATCTGCAAATATTTGTCTCGGGTCTGGGTGTTTTCTATGTATAATATGTGCGTATTGACAAAAAAAATGTATATAAGCAGTATATCAGTCATGGAGTTCCCATAATACAAGCTCTGCTTAGTTTGGGGCTAGATGATGCTGTGTGAAAATATCCAGCATTAATTAAAAAGGAAACACTTTTTTCAATAAATATACGGAGTATTTGAAATATTGACATCAAATTCCATAAAAAACCCGTTTTAAACGTAAGAAAACGAAAGCCCGTAAATGATTTTTTTTATGTTAAAAAACAAAAACAAACACGCTCACAACGGTATTTGCAATGATGTACACCTTCAGATACATACTTGGTAAGTATATCTTTGATGTACCAAGTAGGGGGTAGGCAGAGATACGTACAAACATTACGATTGGGACTTACCCGCGTTTTGCGACTAACTAAGTTCCGAGATAAGTTCCAAGCCTATCGCCGCTTATTGGAACACTGTCTATGGCACATGCCTTTGAATTTTAAGCCACTACCCACGGCTTCGCCCTCGTAGTACCCAGATAGAAAGTAGCCTATGTGTTATTCTGATGTATAAGCCATATTACTGTAAAGTTTCATCAAAATCTGTTCAGTAGTTTTTGCATGAGCGAGTATCTAACATCCATCCTCACAAACATTCGCGCTTATAATAATAGTTGGATTTATTATTGCAATATTTGTGTCCTTAAAGATAGTTCCGATAAATTTTATTGGTATTTATTAGTCAAGAGTTAAGAATGATTAAATCTAAGCAATTACATAAGTTAATTTATTAATGTTCTATTTAAGTTAATTACTTGAGTCGCTAAATTGATTCCTTAATCGTCTCATTAAAAACTTGACTCATTAGGAAAAATCTATGCATTCTTTATTAAACTAGCCCCTACCCACGGCTTCGCTCGCGTGGTACATGAATAAAAGCAGCCTAGGTTGATCATGAACCAAGCCTGTTCTAAATTTTGGCATCAAACTAAGAGCTGTCAAAATTTGGTGCACACACGAAGTTTCAATTAAAAACTAGAATTGATAAGTAACGGCCCGGCCAGACTGACGCGGTGGCTGTGCAAGTAGTATTCAAATTTCTACAGCCACTTGACAGACAACAATTCCTTTAAAAGCCACCGCGTAAGTTAGACGGAGCCCTAAGGTATAATAATAAAAAATGGATACTCACACCACTTCCTTAGGAAAGCGCTGGTCAACTTAGCGCACAGCTTGTCGCGGCCCTGCATTTTGACCTGTCAATATTTGAACTGTCAAAATTCCAAAAAACTAATTCACTTTCAGCACCCAACTCTCATCACTGTCACAGAAAACACTGTTTCGACGCGCACAAGCCAAATATGTTATTTTAAATTTTAGATTTTTTTATTCCATTCGTGTCTGTCGGGACGTGTTGCCCCCGCGGCGGTCGTTCTTCGACTGGCAATTCGCCTGTAAGGGCATGCGCTTGCGCGGATCCTGCGAACAAAAGAGAACTTGAAGTTAATGGTCGGCTTTTAGGGTTCCTTGTAGTAGAAGGTTGTTTAATCTGTCAGCTATTTCCGGGACAAAACAAAGATGATATCTGAAAGGTGGAAGAAAGAAAGAAAGAAATAATATCTTTATTTGAACACAAAAACACAAACATGGTAAAAAACTGGGAAGGAATTAGCATATAGAAAATGTGTTGCTTGGGGTCAAAATAGGTCCCTGTATCAGCTTGATGCAGCATCGTGTTAGTACGTTGCTGCGCTGGTTTTCAGACAGGGCCTTTTGTGAGGACACGAACATTGACGAGGGTACAAAATAAAAACTTACATAAACTACATAGGTATATTAAGTATAACATAAACTGCATATAAAAAAATGGGAAAAAACATAGTAAATTGAAGCGATAAGGAAGGGTAAGGGAAAATTTTGTTTTCTTAGATTATCCTAATGAGAATTTAAATAAGATGTTTCTTTAAAGTGTTTTTAAAAACTGTAGCTGATTTCAGAGCACATACTGGAGGTAGGTCATTCTAGCACCGAGAGGCTGCAAATTTAAACGAACCACGTGATGCTACAGATTTGTGCTTCAGTGTGGTGAATATAGGTACATGCTCTGCTAGGATATTTTGATTGGGTTTTAGCCCAAACAAGTTTGTTATAAAGGTATATGGGATTTTGCTTGTTTATTACACCAAAAAGAAAAACTGCAAGGTGGATGAAGGTTAAATC
Source organism: Perizoma flavofasciatum (assembly GCA_958496245.1). Classification (NCBI taxonomy): domain Eukaryota; kingdom Metazoa; phylum Arthropoda; class Insecta; order Lepidoptera; family Geometridae; genus Perizoma; species Perizoma flavofasciatum. Next base: position 5,611,971 of record OY292446.1, on the reverse strand, counting down.
TTATTTATTTTGTACCTAAATCATTGTTTTTGTTGACCTTTTATAGATAGCAACGTTCTTTAGATAGGTAGCAATTTCATCTGTATTTTTGTATACACCTAGTTATATTAATAAATGTTAGGCCATTACTCGTTAGTGCAAACATCTCTGGCGGAAATGACGCGCGTTAAAAAGTTTCACGAAGACATGAGTTCGATATATCGAAACGTAACTGATATCGGATCATCTGATGAAAAAATCAGACGTATTACGAAGGTCACTGATGCAGTTAGCATGCTATGCAAGCTAAAATGGAAGTGGGCCGGTCATGTCGCTAGAACTAAAGACGGACGATGGAGCGAGCGAATCCTGCACTGGTACCCACGAGACACGAGACGGACGAGAGGCAGACCAAGAAGAAGATGGTGTGACGACATCGTACAGGTAGTGCAGAACACCTGGACTCGAATAGCACAAGACCGACTACAATGGAACCGTATGGTTCTCCATACCTCAATTACCTACGCTCAATTTTGGGTGCCAAAGTAAAAATATAAATTTGAACAAGAAAGAATGTATGTAGATTAGATCATTATTTGGAAATAAAGGCTTTATTATTATTATTAACTGATATCGGATATGGGTTAGATATTTAAATCCACAACCGATATCATGAAAACTTATCAAAACCTTAACTGTTACAGACACGAACAAAACGAAAACTTCACAAACCAAAAACCAAACGAAACGACAATGGAGCGAATATACGTAACATTAGCCATGATTGCATGATAATGGCGTGCGTAAAAATATATTATAGATAGTTGGCAATATGGTTTACTTTCTATTGTAACTCTTTTTGGTCTATGTTTTCACGCAAAGCATGAAGGGAAATCGGCGTAGTTACAAGTTGCTAAACTGATCAATAACTGAACAAGTTTGCGTTTGTCGTTTCGTTGTTAGTTTGCCTATCTAAAAACCCCTGTGACTGATATCGATATCTGAAAACCGTTTTCTATATCGATATGCAAACTGTATATCGGTTACATAACCGTTTGCGGTAAATAACTAAAACGCCCATGTCTACTGTAAAGTTTTAGCAAAATCCGTTCAGTAGTTATCGCGTGAAAGAGTCACAAACATTCATCCTCACAAACTTTTGTCTAGTTTCACGTACTCCACTGCGGCTACGTCCCTCATACAGCCTACATGTTTTTTTTTATTCTGATTTTTACAATAAAGAGTTATTTATCTATCGAGTAAGATCGACTAACTATATTTACCTATGTGAATTCCTACACAAAAGATGTGGCGACTTAGATTTAATGAATCTGTTATGCTACATGTTTAATGAATAAATAACTTTAACTTTAAAGATAGTAATCTATAGCGAAAGTGTGCAAGGCCCATAATATCTGTTATTTAAGACCCCGTCAGTTTTAGTTTTATCTTTAGTGTTTTTATTTTATCTCTATTTTGTGTTTTGCCCTGTTTGTGTTTTTATGGAAATCGTAACTCTATCGTAACTATATTTTCGGTAAAATAAATGAATTTTGTATTTGTATTTGTATAGTGTTAATATTTTCCCGTGTACGGAACTCGTGATACGCAAATTTGACTCGGACTTGGCCGTGTTTATTCTCCTTGAGGCTGAATGGAGCGTGTGAGAAGCTATTTTGAATGGGTATTGAAAGTAAGATCTTAAAAGTAAGATTGAAATTGAAATATTAACCGTTCATGAGTTTTTGAGTTCGTTTTTCTTCAGCATTGACTGCCGCAACTTGAAACAACAATTGAAATCAAAGGAGCCATGTATTGTTCCAAATAACAAAGCTTTTAAGGAATAAATAAGGAATAAATCAATACTTTCTTTGTTTAATTAGGTTCTTACAATTGCAATAAACTGCATTACAATCCGATGAGTCGTTTCTGGAATAAATTATAGCAGACAGACAGACAAACGAACAAATAAACTATCTCTTATGGTAAACTCATATATGGGCTCTTTACGTCGCAGTTATAAATGCCTTTAATATGTAACCTGACTTTACTTGATAGTAAATTTAATGACTAACGCAAGGAAATCATATTATTATGATAAGAAAACACGAGGAAATGGAATATTCCAAGTTTATATTACATTGTAGATTAAATCTACAATATATATTAGAGATTAATAATTGTTATATTAATCTCTAATATATATAGTCATGCATGAAAAGCCTTGATCATCATCATCATCAGCCTATATTAGTCCACTGCTGGACATAGGCCTCCCCTAATGAGCGGCATAGCGCCCTGTCTTCAGCTTGTCGCATCCAGCATCTGCCTGCAGTGTTTCGCAGATCGTCATCCCACCTGCCCGGAGGGCGTCCTTGATATTTAACGATAATTACAGTTTCCGTCTGTTACCGTGGCACAGCCGTCCGCTGCATTAAGTGGGTACGCAAAAACAATAGTAGTGCTGCAAATAAATACTTTTAATTCGAAAACTATCGTAAATTTGATTATTCATATTGTAAAAACGGGAATTTTCACGTATCGTCGCGATTACTTACCCTGGTGAAGAGTCTCGAAATGAGTCGAAACTTAGTCGACTAATTCCGTGCATTCAACGATAATACGGCGCGTAAAACAATTAGTTTTTACAATATGAATAAACACTTTTTAATTGATTAATGTGTTGTTTTATTTTATTGTTATTTCTGACTTTTCGAAGGCTTAAGGAAGTCGCACTCTCATCTGCCCACGGCTTTGCCCGCGTAGTACCCGGATAATTCAAAATTCAAATTCTTTGTAAACCAGGTAATTGGAGTTCTTACAGAGTATTTTTGTGCACTGTGATTTGCTTATAGGCGTACAAAATTTTAACTTTAAATTTAATAATTAATGCCTATCTTAATATAATGCAAAAAAGAAAATTTAATTTATAATATTATAAAAATAATGTCGAATAATCAAACGATAAAATATATGTAATGTCAAAATTATTATAAAAAGTAGCCTATTTGTTATTCAGAAGTATAAAGCTATATTACTGGAAAGTTTCATCAAAATCCGTTCAGTAGTTTTTGCGTGAAAAAGAAACATCCATCCTCACAAACTTTTACGTTTATAATATTAAGTAGGATTGAGATTAGACGACAGTTATCTCAACAGATCTTAATAAAACCATCACTCGTCACAATATTAACATCATACTTTTAGATTCACTGCATTAATCGAACCGTTTCTACGATATCGTGTTCAATCAAGATGTGCCATTGCAACAAGCGTGTACTGTAGAACGAGTTATACAACCCTGTTTTTGTTCAAACAAATCAAACTTTTTTTTTAATAACAAGTAAATAACATTTAAATTATTATACATTTGAATTGATAACACGAGCACCTCAATCTTAGTATGTCTTATTGTATATACAGAACTAGGTAGGTAAGGCTAGATTCCATAGATATTTACGTTAATTTTACAAAGTCCTAGTCAAAGTCAAAGTCAAGGTCAAAGTCAAAGTCAAAGTAAAAGTCAAGGTCAAAGTCAAAGTCAGAGTCAAAGCCAAAGCTAAAGCCAAAGTCAACGTCTATGTCAAAGTCAAAGTCAGAGTCAGAGTCAACATTAAAATCGCAAGGATCACTTTGAACCCTAAAACGCACAGTGTATTCCTTATATCCTTATATCTTTGATTTCAGCGCCCCCTAGTGCCTTTTGACGATAAAACCTAACGAGGAACTATCCTTGAAGACAACACAAGAAAATGGTAAAAAACCGTAGACAATAAAGTTTGTTTGGCACCATAGGTACTATTATAGATGAATTATGAATTAAAAAAAAACTAAGCAGAGTTTGTACTCTGCTGTTGTTTGTACCTGATTCCTATAGCGCGAGTGGAATGGTCGTAAATCCACTTAAAAATGTTAAATTCGCGTAGTTTTTAAGCTGATGTTTCTTTAAGGTCCTTGTGGTTTCATTGAATAAAATCCTATCGTCTGTGATTGTTCTAAGAAAAACCTAGGTATATTATTAAATATAAACTGTAACTGATCACTGGAACTCCTTCACAATCACTGCTATCCGACTCTGGAAGGTATTCCACAATTTCCACAGTCACATCGTGAGGTGTCTTCTGTTGAAGTTTTCAGATCCAAAGTTTACAATAAATTTTTAGCACTCATGCTCGAATCCTACAAAGTTTGAGTAATCAGAGTCTCAGCTACATATTGTGAGAATAATATATATTACTAGCTTCTGCCCACGGTTTTGTCCGCGTGGTACCTGGATAAAAAGTAGTCTATATGTTATTCTGATGTATAAGCTATATTACTGTACAGTTTCATCAAAATCCGTTCAGAAGTTTTTGCGTGAAAGAGGAACAAACATCCTCACAAATTTTCACGTTTAACACAAAGGTTAGCTGGAAAAGAATGCTATCTAGCATTAAGTTCGCCTATATACAGTACTTTGTAGTTGTGCAATAAAGAATTTTCTATCTATCTATCTAGAATTCGCTTCATGGTAAAACAGGAACTTCGAGAACAAAGGACATCTGCTTTTTAATTTCTTGAAGCTGGCGTACGGAAAGGTCAAACGAAAGTTTACAAAGGAAAGTATATAAGTCATCACTCTTTTCCTTCAGTGACGCGTTTTAACTTAAAGAAAGAGATTTGTGAATAATAAAAGTCATATTTTTGTTCTTCCGTGATGCTTTTTTACTTGAATTAAATATTGTACTAGCCTCTGCCCACGGCTTTGCCCGCATAGTATCGTACTATCGGTGCACGACGCGGCGCGGAAGAGTGTCGCGATTACTTACCCTCATGAAGAGTCTCGAAATGAGTCGAAACTAAGTCGACTCATTCCGTGCATTCAACGATAATACGGTACGTAAAAAATCTCATTTTTACAATATGAATAAACACTTTTTAATTGATTAATGTGTTGTTTTATTTTATTGTTATTTCTGACTTTTCGAAGGCTTCGCCCGCGTGGTACCCGGATAAAAGTAACCTACATGTTATTCTGATGTAGAAGCTATATCACTGTAAAGTTTCATCGAAATCCGTTCAGTAGATTTTGCGTGAAAGAGTAACAAACATCCATCCTCACAAACTTTCACGTTTGTAATAGTAGTAAGATTTTGCATCCACATTCAAATTTAAGGTAATTTACTATGTTTTTGTCATTGCTATAAGCTGGTTTATATTAAGCTACATAATGTTATTCTTTAGACTCATCAAATCGTGACATAACCACAGAACAAAGCGTCGAGTTACCCAGAACGTAATTTAAATAGAAAGTCAGCATAAACGGTGCTGAGTTGAATATAAATAGCGTATTGATAAGTTCGTCTTTCGCTAATAGACTGAGGGCAAACGCTGGGTTCATCTATACTAATATTATAAAGAGGAAATATTTTTTTGTTTGTTTGTACCGAATAGGCTCCGAAACTACTGGACCGATTTTAACCAATTCTTCAGTAATAGAAAGCATAATTATCAGGAAGTAACATAGGCTATAATTAATTTTCAAAAAAATAGAGATCCTTAAGAAAATTTTAAATAATGTAACCCAAAGTAGCAAAATTTTGCCTATAAAATTCATTATATGGCGTTCGCTGAGGAAACTATTGATGATACATAAAAATTATGTACTACATGATTAAAGTGCTCATTATTACCTACAAAAATGTCCTCGAGGGAATATATCTAACTATCATAGTTAAGTCACAATAGCAGCTTTTGTGTTCTAAAATTTAATTAGTTCGCCGACAGAAACAAAAGTTGGTTACATTCGTATCGTAGTATTAATTATTAAACAAATAAATAGTTTTATCACCAAAAGTATTTATGTAACAGTAAAATACTTTTTAACTCATTCGAATCGGACATTTAATCATTATATCACGAGCATAAAATCGAAACTTACGCGGGTGAAACCGCAGGGCGCAGCTAGTAACATGTAATTTCCTAAGAAATACTACCTGGGTATTTTCATAAATTCAATTTAACTTCGTGTTTCAATGGCTTGTAACTGATCAGATTTATTAAGAAGATATTTGACCTGATTTGTTATAAGTATAGACTTATATTAAGTTATTTGACAAAACCAAATGTACAATGTAATTAATAAATGAGTATAAGTAAGAGTTTGACGACCTCTGTGGCGCAGTGGGCGAAGGCCCGCCTGAGACGCAGAAGGTTGCGGGTTCGATTCCCACCATAATATGTATGTATTTACAAAAAAACTCTATGTATAATATGTATGTATTTACAAAAAAAGACTATATAAGTAGTACTATCGTAAACTTGACTATTCATATTGTAAAAACGGGCATTTTCACGTAATGCACTATCGGTGAAGGCACCGACTAAGTTTCGACTCATTCCGAGAGTCTTCATTAGGGTGAGTGGTCGCGACTTTCTTCATCCGCGTCGCGCCATGTACGTGAAAATTCCCGTACAATATGAATAGTCATGTAGTTCCCATAACACAAGCTCTGCTTAGTTTGGGGCTAGATGATGCTGTGTGAAATGTCCAGCATTATTTATTTATATTTATTTAAGAGTGAATAGGTATCTTCTAAATCTTCATGCTTAAACGTCGGCCATATCAATTATACAGGTCAACTGTGGTCGCGGCTGTTGCATTACAGACGCAACATCGCAAAAATAATCATAGGTATATTTAAAAAAAACTAAAAAACATGTTTTTATCGGGCACTAAAAAAATAAAAAATAATTCCACTATCCACCTCCTGGTTACATCATCAGACCCTCGATACCAAGCTCAATCTATTGGATTCGCCAAAACGAATCATATGAGCTCAAACTCGAAGGGTTCACTAGTAGCCACTGAAGAGTTCCACTATCCACCTCCTGGCTCCATCATCAGATCAGCTCCAGGATACCAAATTATAGTATTTTATCCGAACTACATATGCATACAAAGTTTCATTTCGATACGACAATTAGAAGTACGTTAAAATTGACTTCCAAGATTTGATGTCGTTGTTTGTGATTCATTTTGTTAGTTACAAGTGAAGGTTATAGGTATAAGCGTGTTAAAAAAACACGATAAATAACATACTAGCTTCTGCACACGGCTTCGCCCGCATGGTAACCGGATATAAAGTAGCCTATGTGTTACTCTGATGTATAAGCTATATCACTGTAAAGTTCTTTAAAATCCGTTCAGTAGTTTTTGCGTGAAAGAGGAACAAGCATCCTCACAAACTTTCACGTTTATAATATTAGTAGGATTATGTTTTTCAAGTATTTTCAACTCAGAATAGACTCTTGGATTCCCCGTATCGTGTGTATCAGGAACTACGAGCACCATAGTACCACAACACTTGACCCGGAACAAATAACAGAACATGCAGACTGAAAACAGATTAGGACGATACATACATACGTATCCTTTATATAATTTAAAATCTAATGGCCACTGGACTCGCATTGCACAGACCAAACAAATTCCTAATATCTTTCGGAACTTCCCTCTTATTTATATTTAAATTATAATATTACATTCATAATATATTTATCTATTGTACATAATACGTATTTTATCTATTATCTATTTACTTATTCCTTCCTTTTTACGTTTGCTCCCCGTGGTTCGTGACATCACGAACGATGGCCCTGTCTGAAAATCAGCGCTGCACCTTAGGTTTGGTGCAGCATAATGCTGAGATAGGGACCTTTTGACCCCACACAACACATATATTTTTATTTTATTTTTGTAGTATTGTAATGTAACTTTCTGTGTTTGTATTTATTTGTTTTGTATTTTGTCACCTGTTGTGTTGTGTTTGTGGTTAATAAATGTATTTTCTTTCTTTCTTTCTTTTAGACATTTGTCCCGTAGCTGGAACTCGCACCACCGAGGTATTTAAAACTTTTTTGAAGTCAGTTAAAAAAAACTACTACTAGATCAGTAGAAAAAAAACTACTAAATCACTAAATAAAAAGAACTTGTTCTATCTATGACTAGATAGAACACGATTGGTGGGGTGACCTCCAACTATTTGGTGTGGGGACGATCTTCCACCGAGCTGATCCAACTGATCTGATAGCTGATCCAACTGATCTGATAGCTGATCAACCGGACTCCTAGGACCGATAGGTAGTATATCGGAGGTATTATAATGTTCATATTGCTTTAAAACTCTACTAGCGCGATCGTCTAGATCGCGCTAGTGGCCATCATCAGGCCATCACATCGATGTCCATCTGTGTATTGTATTACAAAAATTTTATTTGTATTTAAAAGCTGATCCAACTGATCTGATAGCTGATCCAACTGATCTGATAGCTGATCCAACCAATCTGATAGCTGATCCAACTGATCTGATAGCTGATCCAACTGATCTGATAGCAAGGGAGTCCCCATAGTATTTATCAAGCTTTTTTTTGGTTTCCGTAATTTTTTTTTTTCGCAAAAAATAATGCTTAATGAGCACACGAAATTCACGCTTTTCCATTTTCTTGAAAAGTCCTGCGCTTTTCTTTTTTCAAGGGCTACCATAAAAAAACTAAACGATGAAAATAGTTCCAACTTTGACATTCATCCGTTCAAAGATGGTTGTTGACCATATAGTATTTACTTTTTTACGAAAGAAGCAGAAAATGCAAAAAGTCACGGACTCATTGACCCACCCTCGTACAACGGAGGTATAATGTTCAGGTTGCGTTAAAACTCCACTATCGCAATCTATACACATCGATGGCCATCTGTGTATTGTATGTGGTAACTCTTCGTATCATTAGTTCGTCGCTCTGCGTTCATGTAACGTAGCTCAGTCGCGTGTCGAGAGATGTCGCTACTATGACCTTGACAATTATGACGTCAAACGTCAAATAATCATAACGTCATTATGACTAAGCACATTTTAAAAACGACGCTTGTGTCTTGTTGATAAAGTTGATAGTGACTTGCATTTAGCAAGTTGGTCGACTTTCTCGTGTTACGCAAAATAAAGACAAATTATGTAAATAGAAGCCATTTTATTTCTAAGGTTCACTTTCCACTAAAACGTCTGTTTAATGGTCAGTTATTTTACCAAGAAATCTTAAGTTAATATAAGATTATAACTGTGAGTAGATCTTTGAAGGTACCAAGTAGGTGGTAGCCAGAGGCACATCTAAACAATTACATTAGGCACATATCCGTGTTTTGCAAGTAGTTAGAATTCCTCATGACTATCGCCGCTTATTGGAACACTCAACGATTGCACATGTCTTCGAGCTTTTGGTTCTAGGGCATGACGGTTTCCGCACGATGTTTTTTTTTAAGTCACAATAGCAACTTTTGTGTTCAAAAATTTAATTAGATCGCCCGGTTGAAACAAAAGTTGGTTACATTCGTATCAAAGTATTAATTCTTATTCAATTAAATTGTTTTATGAGCAAGGGTATTTATGTAACAGTTAAATACTTTTAAATTCATTATTTTTCACGCAGGTAAAACCGCGGGGCGCAGCTAGTGTTATTATAAATAGGTCTCGACAGAGATTATATATTTGAGCCTTTTCGAGTTAGCTTAGAACAATCAGGCAACAAACTCTGCTTGGTTTTTCTAAGATCCTTCATACAGCTAGTGTGCCAAAAATGTCCTTGAAAAAGGCCATTAACTTTAGAGTTACTTCGTGTTGAATCTTTCACAAAGGCTCCTTGTCAAAGTAAACAAAATTCCACAAAGGATTCGTCACCAGTTTACTTTAAGAGAGTTCAAGAGAGGTTACTAGAAGCTACGAAGACAGGACATGAATAAATAATAGACTTTTATTGCTCTGTGTGACTTTTCTTATTTCATACTAGCCTCTGCCCACGGCTTCATCCGAGTGATACCCGGATAAAAGTAGCCTATGTGCTATTCTGTTGTGTAAGCTATATTAATATAAAGTTTCATCAAAATCCGCTCAGTAGTTTTTGCGTGAATGAGGAACAAACATCCATCCTCTCAAACTTACGCGTTTATAATAGTATTAGCTTCTGCCCACGGCTTCGCCTGCATGGTGACCGAATAAAAAGTAGCCTATGTGTTATTCTGATGTATAAGCTATATTACTGTATAGTTTCATCAAAACCCGCTTAGTAGTTTTTGCGTGAAAGAGTAACAAACAACCTCACAAACTTTCACGTTTTTAATATTAGTAGGATAGGATAGGATAGTAGTAGGATTGACGTCACCAACAAGACTTTCCTATTCTATAATTATATCTCTCTCTCTCTCTCTCTCTCTCTCTAGAATGTTTTCTTCTAACTAGAGAGAGAGAGAGAGAGAGAGAGAGATCTCTCTCTCTCTCTAGTTAGAAGAAAACATTTGTAGGGTTAAGCTCGCCTACGTACATGTCATTTTATTCTGTCTTTTTGTAAGCATTAATTTGTGTATACAATAAAGAATAATGGACTTTTGGTAAAAAAAAACTGAATTTTTACCATGTTTTTTGAGCCGTGTTGGCCTAATGCACTACAAACCCGACTTCCGATCCGAAGGTAGTGGGCTCGAACCCGGTCGTGCACCAATTAATTTATCGACTCGAAAAATGTATGTGTACATGCACTTGGTGTAAGAAAATATCTTAGGATAACCGGCATGTCTGAGAACGAACATCGGTTAGCGTTCCAATAAGCGGCGGCGATCGGCTTGCGATCAGTCATGGAGAATTCTAAGTACTTGCAAAGCTTCAATGTAAAACAAACAGTTTGTTAACTAGGTACTTACTTACATATAGGCTACAGACAGGTTTTTTTTCAGAAAAAAATTAACCGACTTTAAATAAAGGGCTGGGACTTTAAATAATCTAAGTGTATTCATACGACTATGTACAAAATATACAGATGAAACAGAAATCTAAAGAAAAGGTTGCGGGAAGTCGGTGGATGGAGGTGGATCGTTCGTCATGACACTCTTACTGGCCTATCCATCAGTAGGCTTCTACAGGCTATTGATAATGATGATCCTAGTAATAACAGTAACTCATAATACACAAGCAACATTGGAAATTAAATTCCCGATACAGGAAGGGCCATCAACAATTATTGGAAACATTACAGGAGTGTTGAAACAGCTCTGTTTCCTGCGTAGCAAGGTCGACTTTCCTGCGTTTCGCAATCTCCCGGCTGCTGCGTCAGAAATGAGGGTATCTGTGAGGGGGCATCATCATCACCGAACGGTAGAGGGCCAATAGACAATACGAAGTAAGGGCAAGTAACGGTGAAAGTTAACCCCGAGAGACGTCATATTGAACCACACTGTTCTGTCAACACATCAGTCTTTTGTGACTGATGTTGGCAAAAGCGAATTGTCATTGTCATTGCGTCATGTTGCCTGCTGTGCTCTGATTGGTTGAAACTACAGTTTCGACCAATCACATCACAGCAGCCGTGGCGGGACTCGCACGACAGTTGACAGAATTGTTTCCTAGCAAATTATCAAACATTGTGTCTCTGAGGTAATGCGATCTCTATGAGAATAAATAACATAACATACAATGAACTTACTTAGCATGTTTTATTTAGTATGGACGATATGTGTTAATAAAACAATACAATTTTGTTTAGGCAATAATTTGTGCCTCAATGAAGTAGGTATATGTAACTATAATTAAGAAAAACCTGATTAAAAAGTTGTTAAAATGATTTTCAAAATGGTTAAATGAGAGTAAAGAAGTCCTCTCGATGGTAACATGTTCAAATTATGAACAAACCCTCTATAAATGAAAAAAGACAAAAAAAACAAGCTATATAGGTAGTCATAAAGCATGCTATATCATGTAATATGTGCAACAATCTTGTTTATTTGTTTTTTAACGGACTTATCTCTGGAACTACCAGTCAATTTTTTTATTTTTTTTGGATTTGATAGCCTTATTTATGAGGAAAGTTAAATGGTATTTAACATCACGCTACGAGCCTTAGGAGCCGAGTAAAAGAAGTAATAGTGCGGTCGGGCGATGAAAAGGGATGGGCCGAGGGCGGCCTGGCCACAGCTAGCAGCAGTGTTGTTAAATATTTCAATTTTATGATTAACTAGCTTCTGCCCACGGCTTCGCTCACGCGGTTTTTAAAATTTAGTTATTTTAAAGTCGATTAAATACAAAAACCCTCATTTTTCGCAGTGTTTTGTAAAAAATAATTATTTTCAAGGAAAACCCATATTTTCTCGCAGTCTTGCCAGAAAAAGTTTAAATTAACCAATGTTTCGTAACACTAAAAAAAAGGCTGATTTCGAAAAAAAATCTATAGCATAAATTAATATTATGATGATGATTTCTAATATCCTACTACTATTATAAATGTGAAAGTTTGTGAGGATGTATGTTTGTTACTCTTTCACGCAAAAACTACTGAACGGATTATGATGAAACTTTACAGTAATATAGCTTATACATCAGAATAACACATAGGCTACTTTTTGTCCGGGTACCACGCGGGTGAAGCCGTGGGCACAAGCTATTATTTTATGTTTCCTGTATGTTTTTGTAGATTTATTTTATTTATTGTATGCCCAGGAAGAGCAACTGTTGTTACTAAATGTTACCAATTTATTCCATCTTTGTACACACAGTAAGACAATATTATAATTCTATTATAATCTAAAAGTAAGATTAACCGACTGCGTGAAAAGGTGGTTAGACTCTAAATACATCTAATGAACGAGGTATAGACAGCGTCTCGCTCTATCAATCGCGTTCTGAATCCAAACGCGTACACGCCATTGGTCCAGTTCTACTAGGGTTCTGTCGGGCGAAAGATAAACCTAACTGTCACATAAAATGTCCTGACCGTACACTAGGGTTATACCTACTTAAGGCTGCCTAGAACAAATAGCTTCCAAAGTCAAAGTCAATAGGAAATCACAAGGATCATATAGAAACGTCAAATGAAAAACTACGTGAAATTAAATTTTATGTGAATTTACGCCGATACCTCGCGCGCGACCTAGCATAGAAGAATCGGGGAACAAACTCTGCTTGGTTATTTTTTTGATGATCCTTCATTTAGCTTTAGTGTGGTGCCAATCGAACGAGGTGAATTAATTTATAGAAAAAGAGTACTACTCAAAGTATTAAATAATGTCTAAAAAGTATCAACCAAAGTTCTAAAGACAACACACGATTCGCTTTATAATATAATGCTTAACCTATTCTTAAAAAATATGTTACTACAGATACGCAATTTGACAATTAAGCTAACGAGGGAGCGGAGCGACGACATCGGGCCATGCAGTTTTATCTTTCAGCGATAAGGCATAAGTTGTATTGTTTAATATGGATTTATATGGACATGGATATGAATATGGACATGGATATGAATATGGACATGGATATATTTTATATGGATTTGTTATAATCTGAAATAAATGAAAATGAATAAAAATTTTGCCTTATTTTTCGTTCAAGATTATCCTGATGTTTATTATCTGTGTCATGGTTTTGATTATAGGTAACAATTTTTGCCTGTTTTGCGCACCGTCCGACTTTTCTAAGCTTATCACTTTGTGACTGTTAAATTTATCAAAGAACGTAATTTTTTATTTATTGACGAGCAGCTTTCGCTGATATGTCTATGTCATACAATGTTGGATCAAAAGTCTTGTTTTTTTTTTAAGTTTTGTTCACTTTTTGAGTAATGAAATGTTCTTTTGTAGCCAGTTAGTTTGAAATTTTATATGAATCCGGTACCTATAGTAAAAAAAATGTTTCGGGTCTGGGTATAACTCATTTGAATAGTGTCTTAAACAAAATTTGCAAGATTTGCAATAGGTATATCGAAATGTCGTGAGAATAAAAAAAACTGATTTGACAGTTTTTACAATTTAACTACGTAAATTTAATTTAAAATTAACTTAGTTTTTATATTGACCTTTCTAAATGATATAATAAATAAAATTCTCTACCTATGTTACGAGATTTAAGAACTACCTCTCTCCAGGTCAAGGTTAGCTGGAAGAAAACTCTTTTATGGTTAAGCTCACCTTTTCGCGTGTCTAGTCTGCATTTTGTAAGTGTTAATTTGTGTGTCCATGAAAGAATAAAGAAACCCATTGACTTTGATATACAGAACCCACAGTGCGCGAGACTCACTCTCACATTCCGTGCACTAATTTACGTGCAGACGGACAGACGTACAAATTGTGTTATTATTGGACATCGACCGCGTATATTTTCCACTTAACGGACATTAGCAGGAAAGTCGTCAGTTCGTTTGTTTATCGTGTCACCGGATCTTACTCCACTCTCTGCTTTTAAAGGTAAAGTTAGTAAGTTCGTATCAAATCAGAATCAAAATGTTTTTATTTTCTGTAAGTTCTTCTGTAAGTTATATCGTAATCTAAGGTCGTATAGGAGAGTAATCTCTGAAACGACAACTACTCTGAACTAAGTATATGTATGGACATGTTTCACACAACACCATCTAGCCCCAAACTAAGCAGAGCTTGTATTATGGGAACTACATGACTGATATACTACTTATATACATTTTTTTGTAAATACATACATATTATACATAGAAAACACCCAGACTCGCGACAAACATTTGCTAATCATACAAACATTTGTCCCGCAGCTACAAATTGCAGATTTCAATGAATAAAAATCTGTTGACTTTTGAGTTTTGATGAAATGTCACTTCAAGATCAAAAATCACGCAAGGGTGACCAAATAAAGAGCTAATTTGAGAAGGCTGTACGTAATTTTATGTCGCTATGTCAAGTTGAGCAAATAATAGCTAAAACAGCCTCATTAACATAGTCGTGCAAAGCACACTATCCACAATACTCTAAACCACAGGTTATTTTTCCCACCGCCCACTTTGAGAATAAAAAAATCCTAGAGCCCCCAAAGTTTTTAAACATAACAACCTATCTTACTCCTCTAGACCAACTTAGCGCCCCCAATATCTTCTTGAGCCTTCTACCGCCCCCCTGAAGGCCTTCAGCGCCCACAAGGAGGCGTTATCGCCCACTTTGAGAAACAGTGCTCTAAACCATCGCAACATCGTAGGACCAGTTCCCGGCTTTTGATGTGGCACAACGTGCAAAAGAATCAATAAAGGTGTATACACCCAGATTAGCACGTCAGAAAACAATTCAATATTAATATTGTAAAACGGGAACTTTCACGTACCGTACTATCGATGAAGCCACCGACTAAGTTTCGACTTATTTCGAAAGCCTACATCAAAGTGAGTGATGACGTGAAAATTCCCGTTGTATAATACGAATGATCAAATTCACGATAGGTTTTGTAAGCAACGCAAATCATTGGTTAATAGCATGTAGATAGATAGAAAATGTTCTATTGCATAGGATAAAACAAGTACACAGGCGAACCTAAAGATTAAACTCACTTAAGATACCTATAGTATGGGCAAGACCTCATGATCATAAAAAAGATAAAAAAACGAAAGTTTTTCGCATTTACTCGCTGAAACCCGATCACGTAAAAAACCAAAAAACTGTTTATAGACAATATATTTCCCGAAATTGTAGTCGTATGAACATTCCATTCTATTCATTCCATATCAAACGTAACTTCATTAAATTAAAGTTTATATCAATATGCGCAAGACAAGATGTAACGTTCAGCGCTGCAGTGGACAATGTGCCTAACAATTTGAGGAGTGCTCTCGTGTCGAGAAAACTTCCTGATAGCTAAGGTCGTTAAAATAATATTATTTTAAATTAACTTATTATTTTTTAAGTACAATTTAGGTTCACTATTATGTTTCCGTGTGAACTTTGACACACGTATTTTACTATGTAACAGTTTTATTTATAAATTTGGTTTGAATTTCTTAACTCACGATAGTTTTTGACATAAAATTGGGGCATCTTCTACCGTTTGTTTGGTGCAAACCAGCCCCAGTTTGCCCCAAACAAACGGTAGAAGATGCCCCAATTTTATGTCAAAAACTATCGTGAGTTAAGAAATTCATAATTTTATTAAAAACGGAATTTCCGTAAAAATATCGACTAAGTTTCGACTAATTCTGAGAGGCTTAATTTACTTTTTTGCCACCAAAAAGCCGCTGACATGACTAAACGACTATTGTATCTGAAAAATAAACGTGTCCTGCCACGTGGGAGGGTAGCCAGGAGTTACAACAAGGAACTCAGACCGATTAGAATAAATATCAGATAATTTGCAGAAACCTTGAGGGAAACAATGGCGGCGCCTCCATCTTTGCGGTCATCAGTTGAATCGTATTGTATGTAAATAATATAATAACTTTGTGTTTCAAATAAATAAACAGCTACCTACAAAGGTTTACCATTAAAAAACTAAATTAATTAATCCCCACGATGAACATGTATCCTGAAATCCTGCATGATAATCTGAAGATGTCAGTATGGACAAAATGGCGGACGTTCTAGTACAACAACACCCGCCATTTTGTCTTCATAGATCGTAAAGGTGAATGCCTTATTTTTGTGCCAAATGCAATAAATAACAATTTATCTGTCAAATTCGGCCTTTGACACCCACACTAGGGTTCCCCGTATCGTAGGTGTCAGACATACTGAGGTGTTTGCACTCACGAACCGAAATACCTATCTAGCAACTAAAATATCGCCTTAGGGAATATAGGTAGGTAGGTGGTCTACAACGAGCGGTTAGGCTAGATTGTTTGCTTGTTTAAGTCATTTTTTGTGTTAGCTGTGAAGTCAGCGGCTACATCAGTAGGCGAGCCTGAAAAACAGCGTGACTGAGTCCTCGACATTTTTACTTACATACAGACATACCTACTAATATTATAAACGCGAAAGTTTGTGAGGATGGATGTCTGTTACTCTTTCACGCAAAAACTACTGAACGGATTTTGATGAAACTTTACAGTAATATAGCTTATACATCATAATAGCACATAGGCTACTTTTTATCCGGGTACCACGCGGGCGAAGCCGTGGGCAGAAGCTAGTACCTACTAATTTATTTACCTACTTATTATTATGTTGTACTTAGGCTGAGTATATTATTTAAGTGTAAGTAAATTTTGAAAATAAATTATAGCCTATATTACTTCGTGATAATTTAGCTTTCTATTAGTGAAAAAAATTTTAAAATCGGTCCAGTAGTTTCGGAGCCTATTCGATACATACAAACAAACAATCTTTCCTCTTTATAATATTAGTATAGATATCGAGCTTTTGACGTGTCATTTTTCTTTGCTTCGGGTGTTATAATAGTGTAAATGTTTTTTCATGGGTAAAACGACTTTTTTAAATGAATTTCTATTAGAGAATTAAAAATAAATAGAGATAAAACTGTTAAAATTTTTGTTTTCTTAAAATATGCTCTGACTGAAGTTCTATATAAACCGTATATGATTCCAATCGATCTTTTTTGGAAAATAAGAATTCTTTAACTTATGTCCGCACCAACACGCGCTTAAAACGATGAAAGAAAACATCATGAGAGAACCGGCATGCCCTAAAACCAACAACACATATGCGTGTGGTATCAGTTCATATACATATGTACTTACATACAAACGGCAATGGTTTTGCAATATGTGGCATGTGGCAATTAGCTACAAATTTCTAGGAAGTCTTCAAAAATATTTTCTTAGCAACAAAAACTGGATATTTTAATTGCTTTTAAACAAAATTTTGTAAGGTCAGTTCATCATGTACTCCAAGCCAAGGTCATAATGTTGCCATAACGAGTTTCAATCTGAATAAATAAAATAGCGACTTTACATAAAATACATAGATTTTGTTTCAACAGCGCTTAGTTGACTAAGATTTACCATCGGACTTTTCGGTCAATTGCTTGAGAAAATAACTAAGTTATTTATTTCTTTATTATTGTACACACAGATAATACATACACCAAACTTACATATAAGACATGTACAAAGACGAGCTTAACCCTAAAAAGAGTATTCTTCCAGCAAACCTCCGATGATAGGCAAATAGTGGTGGGTAAGTGTACACAAATTGATAAATCAGTTTTCCGTCTATTTGGTGGGTATTATGCTATTCATTGACATATCCTACCGCAAAACTTTGTGAGGATGGATGTTTGTTACTCTTTCACGCAAAAACTACTGAAAGGATTTTGATAAAACTTTACAGTAATATAGCTTATACATCAGAATAACACATGGGCTACTTTTTATCCAGGTACCACACGCGAAACAGTGGGCAGAAGCTAGTAATAATATAATAAACGCGAAAGTTTGCGAGGATGGATGTTTGTTACTCTTTCACGCAAAAACTACTGAAAGGATTTTGATAAAACTTTACAGTAATATAGCTTATATATCAGAATAACACATAGGCTACTTTTATCCGAGTACCACGCGGGTGAAGCCGTGGGCAGAAGCTAGTTATCCATAAGTTACCAAAAAAACATTCTACCTAAATATCTAGGCAACTTCTTTAAGCTTTGACTGCTTAGGCTTGCAATCCTTCTGTCCACGGCTTCGCCCGCGTGGTACCCGGATAAAAAGTAGCCTATGTGTTATTCTGATTTATAAGCTATATTACTGTAAAGTTTCTTAAAAATCCGTTAAGTAGTTTTTGCATGAAAGAGTAACAAACATCCATCCTCACAAACTTTAACGTTTATAATATTAGTAGGATAGTAGGATTACAAATTAGTATTTCACAATCAGGTGTAATAATCTGGGCCTAGGATTCTCCTAAAGCGCTGTTTATCATAATGGCAGTTTTCTAAAAAAAATATTAAGTTTAAAAACTTAAGGAAATAAACATTTCCTGATCCTCAAAGTGGGCGTTAGACAAAATAAGTTTGAGAACCTGTGACCTGAAGCATACTTCTCTCACTTTACAGTCAAGTAACAGGTGTAACTAGGTAAGAACCACAATGGAAGAGATGGATAGCACGCGGTTGGCAAGTGCGATTACACAAGACAAATAGCAGGTTTGGTGCAAAATGTTGGAACTTGCGGAAAAAAACACGTTCTCTACTAAGATTTCTAAGATTAATACCAATAAACATTTCAGGGGTCTAGAGAAATACCTCACGCTTAGTTTTCCTTACACGCTAACGCAAATTTGTCATGGTAAAACTTGACAGACACGTGAAATTTCCACAGTGAATGTGGGGTCTGGATAAACACCTCATCTTGGTTTTCCTATCACGCTAACGCAAATTTAACGTCAACAGAAAGTGGTATTTGTCTAAACAAATAATTTGTGGTGTTTGTCTTTTTTTAACACTGAATTTGTTCAGTGTTAAAAAAAGACAAACACCACAATGCGTTTAATAATTAACGTTTAAATTGAGGCGGACAATGATAATATTTTAATAATTTGTGTTGTTTATCTTTTTTTAACACTTAACAAAGAGGCGGACAATGATAATATTTTAATAATTTGTGTTGTTTATCTTTTTTTAACACTGAACAAAGAGGCGGACAATGATAATATTTTAATAATTTGTGTTGTTTATCTTTTTTTAACACTGAACAAAGAGGCGGACAATGATATTTTTTTAATAATTTGTGTTGTTTATATTTTTTTAACACTGAACAAAGAAGCAGACAATGATAATATTCATTTTTTATTTATTTAATTACAAGAGAACGTAATATACAAAAGGAACGCTGAAAAATGCAGAAATAAAAACTATGTTGCATCTTCCAGCGCCCGCCCTTAAGAAATAGGGAGACTTTCGTTAGATACAAAAAATACCATGACATGATGTCCATCTGCACCAAAGTCAGAAAAGTTTAAGCACAGGTTTTCAGACAATCTTATAGTTATTGCTAATGGAAATACAGTGGTTTATCTTCAAATAGTTTCAGCATTTATTTTGCTAGGTCCGATAGCATTTGGTGCGCGTTTATGTCTTTTGTATAGAAAATGCATGTATGAATTTCTCGATAAATATATTTCTTTTAAAAAATGAAAAGAGAACAAAGTATATTAGGTTTATAACTACCTTTTTTATGTTTTTTTTTATTTTTTACGACTTAGAAAACTTAACAAAAATAATTATAATCAATAATAGCATCTAAAAACCGCTAAGGTTCGTAGAGGTGATGTTATTTGTGAGTTTGCATTGTTGCTTACTTAATAACAGTAGGTAGTTAACTTAACATAGATAGTTATACCTACCTACATGAATTTGGAAGACTAGGTAAGCGTATTTATTGGTAGGTACTTTTCTGGATTAGCTATAAAATAAGATTTGAGTTTGAATTTAATATATCTTCGAGCAATAATATTCAGTAAATCAATAGGTAGTCCATGTGTCCATGTGTAACCTAACTTTACTCAAATTCAGGCAAATATTAAAATCAAAGATGAAGAGTTGGCTCTTATAGACACCACCTTATTCTTAAGTATCATCCTAGATAATAAGCTTCAATGTGGCCCTCACATTGATAAGTTATCGAAGAGACTTAGTTCTGCAGCATAAGCAGTCAAAAAGATCCTATTTTATACAGACGTAGACAAAGCTAGACTAGTTTACTTCAGCTAATTCCACAGCATTATGTCGTACGGTATACTGCTGTGGGGGAGTGCTGCTGATATAAATTCAGTTTTTGTGCTGCAGAAGAGGGCTGTTACATGGATCCCAGTTTGAAGAAATAAATATAATGACATTCCCTTGTCAATATATCTATGAAAATGTGATGTATGTTCACAAATATGTAAAATAGAAGTAATCACAATATTAATACTAGAAATAAAGATAAACTCGCTGTTGCCGTTCGTAGACTCCATAAAGTTAGTAAATCGTAATAAATAATTAACAAATTTAAAAACATTATTAAACAAAAACATTAAAAAGGCATACTATAAAATATCGGATTATTTAAATGATAAAAACCTTGGTACTGAAGTTGCTCAAACTCGTTAAAAAAAGTTTTTATTTTGTAAAAGATTCATTAAAAAGAATAACCAGCCTTGTTTTTTTGCCTTTCTTTCCTGGTGCATAAATAAAGCTGCTTTTTAACCAGCTCCATCCTTATTTACCAATAAGAGGCTAGTTAGAGTCAAGTCTCACATCATATTTGACGCATAGCCACGTTTTGATAGGATTTAGTACTAGCATCTGCCCACGGCTTCGCTCGCGTGGTACCCGGATATATAGTAGCCTATGTGTCTATGTGTTCGTTAATCGTAAATTTCAAGGCATTTGCTTTCTGTTATAGTGTTCTAATAAGCGAGGATAGGCTTTCAACAGTTGCAACCTGCATGTCACGTGAAATCCTATCCTACTAATATTATAAACGCGAAAGTTTGTGAGGATGGACGGATGTTTGTTACTCTTTTACGCAAAAACTACTGAACGGATTTCGATGAAACTTTACAGTAATATAGCTTATACATCAGAATAATACATAGGCTACTTTTTATGTAGTTACCACGCGGGCGAAGCCGCGGGCAGAAGCTAGTTGGAGATATTCTAGAGAAATACCAAGACAAGAATACACTAAACCGACGAGCTTGTATGAAACGTGATGAGGATGAATTAAGCGAAAGAGGTATGCCAGGATCGAGCATGTAGACACGTGGTCTCTGCCTACCCCTCCGGGAAACAGGCGAGGCTATATGTATGTATGTTGTTATAATTTATTTTTCTGCTTGTTTTATCGCTATCAGTTTACATCACAGTCCAAACGGTCTAAAGATGCGTCCGGTGGCTTTCACCGAAGAACGTTCCATTTTTTGCCGGAATCACTTACCCACGCCATAAGCATTTACATTGTATGGCATTCATGTATTTTGTGTTTACATTAAAACTAGAATCCTAGATTTAAATCAGTAGGTACATAAGAAAGTAGTAAGACAAACAATATCATGGAACAAAATCCTACTAATATTATAAGCGTAAAATTTTGTGAGGATGGATGTTTGTTACTCTTTCACGCAAAAACTACTATATGGATTTTAATGAAACTTCACAGTAATATAGCTTATACATCAGAATAACATATCGGCTACTTTTTATCCGGGTGCCACGCGGGCGAAGCCGTGGGCAGAAGCTAGTATAACTACTATAACATCATTATTATGCAAGACCCCACACTGTCTACGACATTTACGCTCACAACGAATGGTGAAAACGCAAAGTTTTCGCATTTAACCTCACAAAAAACGTTTAGGTACGTACTTTAAAAAGAAAAATGTAAACACATTGCGGTTCATAAATTCATTAGCCTCTGCCCACGGCTTCGTTTAAAAAAATAACGACTCATAATAATACAATACCAAATCCTTCGTACATACAAATGTATGTTGATAAACGAGTACATTTGCTTATAAATATCTATCTACAATGTTTACCAAACACAACTACCATTTAAATAGCAAACTCGTGAATCATTTGCGGTTCCTGATCGTGCGTCGTTAATAATTAATTCAATAATTACTCATAATACTAAGGATCTTATGAGTAATATGAATAAGTAATGTTCCGAGGATAAACTCCTAGTAAATGCTAGGAACTCGAGAATTTCCTGGGAACTCCAAATGCGATATATTTGCGTCGACATGGAATGGAAGGATCTTAGAATGTTGGTATGCCTGAGTTTTTTTTATACTACAAAGGTACTGTAAGAATGGAGTTGTATTCTTTTTTTTAACATCTTAAGGATCGGGCGTACAGCGCTAATACCTTAAATTCGAATAACGTACAAAAATATAGCTATCTCTTTTTGACTAATGCAGGCCCGACCGTGCTTGCGCGACAGCAATATTAGCCGTTCAGAATTTCTTACAAATTTGGTAGTGTTCCGTAATACCAAAAAAGATGTGAAAACTTGTTGTATTTTTCACATTATGTTATTATTCTGTAACTAGACAATATAATCTATGTACCTAACCAAAAGATAGGTAAGGCATTGTTGTTTTTAATACGAAACAAATAAGAAGAAAACATGTCATGTATTACGTAAAAATATCTAAAATGCGATTCGTTTACATTTCATTTTAGGTAAGTATTTTGAAAAAATATATAGCAAGGTACGTAGATAAATACTATTCTAATGCAAATAACAACATAATATGGTGGAAATAAGCTCTTATTACAAATGACTGTGGTATTACGTTTGTATGGGCAATTCATCCAACGCAGGCCTCTTAAGTATTTTTTCCAAACTTTCGTGATTAGATATCATAATGAAAAACAGGCCTTTATCGTGGTAAGCTCATAATCAGGGTTGCAAGGAGTTACTTTTGTAACCTTTTTGGTGATTTTTAACTACGTCAAGTTACTTCTAGCTTACATAACTTTTTGGAATTAATAAGCAGGTATTTAATTTCTTACTTAAATCTAAATTGAAACGGAACGTAGTAGCGCTTTTTTGTATACTTTTTGCAATGTTAGCATAAAATATAAAATAAAAAATGGTTATCGTGAAATGCAATTTAAAATGGATAACACTGTTAAATTAACAATATTTCCGTAAGTTAATACAACCAAATCTGTTTATCAACGTTTAATACCTTAATAAGGTATTAAACGTTATTAAAAAATATGAAAGATTACTTTCATACTAAAAAGTTAATTATCCAAATATATTCTTTATTCTACACACAATAAAACACTCCTAAAAATGCAAAATGAAATGACATGTACAAAGGCGAGCTTAACCCTAAAAAGGGTTTTCTTTCAGCATTAATATTTATTGATTCAAAATTTAAGTAACATAATTTTGGGATTATAATATACCTTGGACATTAATTATCTTTCGGCCCACTATCCCAGTTGAAAGAGATTTCAAGACGAACCCAACTAGGATGGGCCGCTTTTAACAAACTGGAGGACGTCAATATCAATGCCTGAAGACCAAGGTGTTTAACCAATGTGTCCCGCCCATACTTACGTACGGATCTGAGACATAGCCGCTAACAAAGTAACACATGCATAAAATTAGAGTAACACAACGGGCAATGGAGCGCGCCATGCTCGGAATTTCACTTCTGGATCAAATACCCAACGTTGAGATTCGACGACGTACTATGGTTGTGGATGTGGGTCTGCGCATCGCAAAGCTGAAATGGAAGGCTGGACACTTGCCTAGAAGGGACGATGGCCGATGGACGAGGGAATGAACCGAATTGTGGCTAAGAGAGGCTCGGCGACCGAGAGGCAGACCACCCGCCCGATTGTCGAATGACATCGTCAGCGTGGCCGGGCATCAGTGGATGAGAATCGCAAAGGATCGTTTAGATAAAGAGGAGGCCTATACCGAACAGTGGGTGCAGAAAGGCTCTCTTTCGTTAAGTTCTGTCCATCACGCCGCTATTTAGTGTGCTTAGTGTGTTCTTTTCACATAATAATAGCCATATTTAGTAAGATATTTTCTCGAGAGTGTTAGGTTAAGTTAGTAATTACTATTTCCGCCCTGATAAAATTTTTAATTACAATGGATGACGATAGAACGATCACGGTACGCGAACGAATTTACTATGTGGGTATTATTTTAAAATTCATTCACACATTTTGTTGTTAGTAAAAAAACTGATAATACTGTTTATAAACGCGAAAGTTTATGAGGATGGATGTTTGTTACTCTTTCAAGCAAAAACCACTGAACGGATTCTGATGAAACTTTACAGTAATATAGCTTTTACATCAGAATAACACAGGCTACTTTTTATCCGGGTACCACGGGCGAAGCCGTGAGCAGAAGCTAGTGCATACATAATATACATAGAAAACACCCAGACTCGAGCAAATGACAACCACGTTGAAAAAATAGGCAACGAACACGGCTCGGTTATTTTTTGATGATCCTTTATTCAGTTTAACAATGGCGCCGATTATGTAGTATACTAACTAAACTAAATTTAAACTGTCGCTCTCTTTTACTGACAGTGTACTCAAGAAAGACATGGCAAGAATTTTACACCTGTCAAATCAGTATTTGCAGATGATACAAACATCTGTCTCGCGGCGGGAATCATATGGCACATACGTTTTGCAAGTTAGCATTCCACGTGACAAGTTGTAAGCCCATCGCTGTTTCATTGGAACACTAACCTTGGCACATGCCTTCAATGTTTGTCTAGGGCAATCCGGTTTCCACGCGATGTTTTCCTTCTCGTATTAATGCGCACATCCATTAAGCATTAACTTAATAAAAGCAGAGGTAGGCCAAAGAAAAGATGGATGGATTGTGTGAAGAATGACATGATTAAGAAAAGAGTGAGTACTGAGATGACGGCTGATAGAGGAGAGTGGAAGAAGAAAACATGTTGTGCCGACCCCACGTAATGTGGGATAAGGACAAGAAGATGATGAAATTACGTACAAAATATGTTTCTGTCATAGTAAAACATCACAACCAAGCAAGAGCATATTTTGTATTAGCTGCGTCCCGCGGTGTCACCCGCGTAATTTAGATTCCGTGGGAAAATCGGCGATCTAATTAAATTTTAGAACACAAAAGCTGCTATTACGACTTAACTATGATAGTTAGATATATTCCCTCGAGGACTTTTTTGTAGGTAATAATGAGTACTTTAATCACGTAGTACATCATTTTTATGTATCGTCAATAGTTTTCTCAGCGCACGCCAAATAATAAATTTTATAGGCAAAATTTTTCTACTTTGGGTTACATTATTGCAATTTTCTTAAGGATCTCTATTTTTTTGGAAGTAAATTATAGCCTATGTTACTTCCTGATAATTTAGCTTTCATTTGGTGAAAAAATGGTTAAAATCGGTCCAGTAGTTTCGGAGCCTATTCGATACAAACAAACAAACAAACAAACAAAAAAATCTTTCCTCTTTATCATACTGGTATAGATGGCTCCAAGAATATATAACCATCTACCTATTGATGTTCTGGAAACAGCTTCTCTCAATAATTTCAAGAAGAAAGTTATAAAACTACTGCATGAAATATTGTATTATAGTGTTAATGATTATTTAGATGGATCAATCAATGACGTATGACAGAGATATTTTAATCTTGTTAAATAATTGTTTAAATTAGTACATATTTTATTTTAATTTAATCACGTAGGTTTTTTTTGTTTGCTTGACAAATGGCTAGAATTATGACTATAGGTACCAGTTTCTGCCCGCGGCTTCGCCCGCGTGGTATATTGATAAAAGTAGCGTGAGTGAATCGAACCGGCGAAAATTGTTTTCCATACAAATTTCATATTTTTATTGCACACCCCCTAGGGGTAGTTTTGTAAAAATAAAATACGTAATTTATAATTCATTTTATAGTTTATTTAAACCGAGTTTTGAGTGAATCAAACGAAGGATTACAATTTTGCATACAAAGTTTAGAACTCAATTGCACACCCCCAAAGGGTAGTTTTGAATAAATAAAAAATACGTATTTTATTATTTATTTTAAAGTTTATTTGTACCTGATGTTTGAGCGTATCAAACCAAGGAATAAAATTTTCCATACAAAATTTACCACCCTGTTTAACCCCCTTAAGGGTTGATTTTTGAAAATTAGGTTAGTCTATGTGTTATTCTAGAATATAAACTATCTACATTCGAAAATTTCATCAAAACCGGTTTAGTAGTTACGGAGATACGTGGTAACAAACATTCACACACACAGACTTTCGCATTTATTATATTAGTAGGATTTGCATGCTAGAAAGTTGTTTTAACTTTTATATCCATATTCGCAATAAAATATTTTGATCTGATTGATTAAATTTGATATTTTTCTAGTGGAAATATCCATTGGTCCACACGGCCGCAACCTTTGGATCTGAAGTCGGGGTATCGCCCACTAGGCCGACACGGCTCATTTTTCCCGATTCACAAGTACAATATCAGCCAGGTGCATAAAACAGATGCTCTAATTAATTCACTATTATCAATTAAACATCGATTTCCAGCTAGAACTAGTTTTTATCGAAATTGCCATCTATTACTCATAACTTAAGTCATCTTAGCATATTATCAGACTTTACAACGGTCTTAAGTTCGAATCATGTATACCATATATGATTTTTTACACGCGGCTAATATATTAGGTATTGCGGTACCTATGTACACTACAAAAATATAACTACTGCGAATATATAGCTAGCTTCTGCCCACGGCTTCGCCCGCGTTGTACCCGGATAAAAAGTAGCCTATGTGTTATTCTGATGTATAAGCTATATTACTGTAAATTTTCATCAAAATCCCTTCAGTAATTTTTGCGTGAAAGAGTAAAAAAACATTCATCTTCACAAACTTTCTCGTTAATAATATTAGTAGGATTATATATTTTCCATTTTATAGAATAGAGTAGAATATAATATATCTTTATTGTACACCAGTAAATACAAAAGAAACACGAAAAAAAATATAATACCTAGTGATACAATGGGCGACCTTATCGCTGAAAGCGATCTCTTTCAGGCAACCGTTGGATGGACAGAAACTGGAAGAACAAATAAGGACGGCGGCGTACAACCAACATTATAGAGACCGATAGAAGTTAAAAATAAAAACACTAAAAATTTTATATTTTATTTTCCGTTCATTGTTCTTTATATTTTTATGAATTTCTGTGTTTTTGTATTTTGCTATGGTGTGTAATAAAGAGTTTATCTATCTATCTATCTATCTATATATAAATAAATACTGATATAATAACATTTGTCCCGCTGGTGGAATCACCTCTTGCGCCTTTTGCTAGTACCTAAGGGTACTTAGGTACTTAATAGGTACCTAGGTATTTATTTTCCTCATTTACCTTGATACCTGCTCTGTCTTGCGTGCATCTAATCACGTAATGATATATAAGGTACGCTAGCCCATGTGTTTAAGTAAAATGTAGAACAGACTAGAATCCTGTTTATAGTCATGATATATCTAGGAGAGGAAATCTAAATACATAAAATCGTTATATGACTGACTGGTGACGAAGACAAAGCCAATAGGTTTTTATTCACAGAAATCATAAGGTTTGTATACATAGAAAGGTCAGCTTAAAAAAATACGTGAATTTAAGTGTCATTTAGAAAGGTCATCTTAAAAACTACGTGAGATTAAGAGTCATATAGAAAGGTCATCTTAAAAACTACGTGAATTTAAGAGTCATATGGAAAGGTCATCTTAAAAACTACGTGAATTTAAGAGTCATATAGAAAGGTCATCTTAAAAACTACGTGAATTTAAGAATGATATAGAAAGATCAGCAAAAACTACGTGAATTTAAGGGTCATATAGAAAGGTCATCTTAAAAACTACGAGAAGTTAAGAGTCTTAAAGAAAGGTCAGCTTAAAAACTACGTGAATTTAAGAGTCATATAGAAAGTTCAGCAAAAGCTACGTGTGTAGTGTAGTGAATTTACGCGATCACTCACCCTGATGAAGACTCTCGGAATGAGTCGAAACTTAGTCGGTGCCTTCACCGATAGTACGGTACGTGAAAATTCCCGTTTTTACAATATGAATAGTCAAGTTCACGATAGTTTTTGGAATAAAAAAACTACGTGAATTTAAAATATTTAAGTGAATTTACGCGGATTCCTCGCGCGCGACCTAACCTAGAAGAATCAGGCAACAAAGTACTTTTTTTTGTGATGGTCCTTTATTCAACTATAACGTGGTGCCAATCGAATAGGGTGAACGCATTCATAATATTAATAATTTATGACATGACCACAAACCGCAAGACAACGTCTAGGACGCCAGTTTGTCAGACGGATAGCTTATGTATCATTCTAGGTCAGGAACTATACCTATTCCGAATGTGATCTAAATCGGTCCAACCGTTACGAAGACTATTTGCAACGATTTTATGATGATGAGGTTAGGATGCGAAAGTCTTTGGATGTTTTTGACGAAAATCTTCGTAACGGCCGAACAGATTTGAATGACACTGGAAATTGATAGATTTCGGCCTTCAATAAAACATGTATAGGCTACTTTTGACTGTGGTAAGAAAGCAAAGCCGTAAACAAAAGCTTGTTAAAAATAACCTTACGTTCACTCCTGGTAAGTGAGGGGTTTACTGAGACGCAGAAAGTTGCAGGTTCGATTCCCGTCGCGTGGCAAATGTTTTTATGATCTGCAAGATTTGTCTCCGGTCTGGGTGTATTCTATGTATAATTGTACGTATTTACAAAAAAAATGTATGTAACTCGTATATCACTCATTTAGTTTCAATAACATAAGCTCTGCTTACTTTGGGGCTAGATGATGCTGTGTGAAAAATATCCAGCATTTTTTTTTAATCAGTTCATTCTACTCAGAGTAGTTACCTATGCAACTAGTTACCTAGGTACATATTGAATGAAGGTAGGTAGTTTACCTTAACCTAATGACATTGAGACACGCAGGTTGAGAACGTGTAGGTACCTTGTAAATGGAGTAATTGTTGAAGACTAGAAACGTTTTAAAATAAGACAATATATACTTACGCTTATGTAATACGCTTTACTCATGCATTAAAAATTATAAAAATACACTATCCCCTCCTTGCTCCGAGACCCTCGTTACCAAGCCCAATCTATTGGACTCGTCAAAACGAATCATATGAGCCCAAACTCGAGGGGTTTACTAGTAGCCACCGAAGAGTTTCACTATCCACCTCCTGGCTCCATCATCAGATCAGCTCCAAGATGTCAAATTATAGTATTGTCATCCCTACTACATATACAGTGGTGGTCATATAATTAGAAACACTTAGTCACTTGGTAGTCTTTTAATGTAACCAACATTATTAATTCAATTAATTGGAGGTAATAGTTTAATTTACGAAATCACAATGTACATTTATATCTCTGGGATAATAATAAGCAATAACATTCAGACAACCAATACAATAATTATAAAAAAAAATTAAAACAAAAGTATCAATCAATATTCTTAGTACTGGCAGTCGGACAACTAATTAGAAACAAAGTATGACTAGGTTCTAAAATTGAATTTTAAAACTAAAATTCACCTTTCGGAATGTCACCGCATTATGCATTTTGCCGCCTTTTCTTACTCATTCGGATTTGTTACCTTTTGTCAGATTTAATTATTAAAAATGGGTAAAAATAAGAACTGTGATGCAGTAACAAGAAAAAATATAGTAAACTTTCATTTTAAACGAAAATGGTCTTACAGAAAGATCGCCGATCATTTAGAGTGTTCCGTAAAGATGGTATTTAACGCCATTGCACATCACAAAAAACATGGAACATCCGATAAGGTGCCTAGAAAAGTTCGGCCAAGGAAGACCACCGTTCAAGAAGACAGGCTTATGATTCGTTTGGCTAAGACAGATCCCTTTAAAGGTTCTAATGTTATACGAAAAGAAGTATTTTCACAAGACGACCCTCGAAACGTGTCCGCAAGACTAGTCCGTAGGCGGTTGGTTGAAGGAAATTTGTATGGAAGACTTGCTAGGAAAGTGCCACTTCTCACCAGGCGACACAGAGAAAATCGTCTAGCCTTCGCTAGAAAATATGCCAGTTGGACTGTTCATCAATGGAGAAAAGTTTTGTTTTCAGATGAAACTAAAGTAAATTTGGTAAATTCCGACGGAAAACGATACGTACGGCGACCAATCAACGAGGCTTTGAATAACAAGTACACTATAAAAACAGTTAAGCACGGCGGTGGAAATGTTAAAGTATGGGGATGCTTTTCCGGATACGGAGTTGGTCCCGTGAGAAAGATTAAAGGGCTGATGGATCAGTTTCAATACAAAAAAATCTTGGAGGAGACAATGATCCCATATTCAGATGATTTGCCAGTGAATTGGATTTTTCAGCACGATAATGATCCAAAGCATACAGCAAACAGCGTTAAAGCGTTTCTCAGACAACAATTGGTGACAGTGTTAGAGTGGCCTGCTAATAGTCCGGATTTAAATCCAATAGAGAATTTGTGGCACACTGTGAAGAAAACATTGTCGGATGAGCATATCACCAATATCAACCAACTTTACGACGCATTTGTAGAAGCTTGGAGATGTATTCCTTTGGAAACGTGTGAAAAACTGATAGAATCAATGCCACGTCGTTATAAAGCTGTAATCGACAACAGAGGGTACCCTACCAAGTACTAACAGTACTAATCGGTTTTGGATGTAGTATTCATAGTATTATTCAAATTAAATGTGGTTTTGTTCACTTAGTTAATGTTTATATTGTTGTTGTTTTTTTGTTTCTAATTAGTTGTCCACTTTAGTCCATGTATTTTAATAGACTTTTTATTAAAATGTTATATTTTTATATCAAAATTGTTGTTTGTTATTACTAAACTCGTATAGTAATACTTTAAAAGAAACGATACATCCATATAAATACGTAGGAGCCCTCTATGGCACGTTAAAAATTAGTTATGATGTTAATTTGTAATGAAAATAGAAGACAGGGTTGGTGTTTCTAATTATATGACCACCATTGTATATACAAAGTTTCATTTAGATACAATGGTTAAAAGTAGGTTAAAGTTGACAATACCAAGACTTGATAAGGTTTGGTACATTGTTTGTTTTGTAGTTTCAAAGTGATCCTTGTGATTTTAATGAATTTTGACTTTGACTTTGTCAAGTGAAGCAAATACCTATAAGCGTGTTAATATCCTATCCTACTATATAATATAATAATCCTACTAATATTATAAATGTAAAAGTTTGTGAGGATGTTTGTTACTCTTTCACGCAAAAACTACAGAACGGATTTTGGTGAAACTTTACAGTATTATAGCTTATACATCATAATAACACATAGGCTACTTTTTATCCGGGTACCACACGGATGAAGCCGTGGGCAGAAGCTAGTATGATCATAATAATAATAAATAATAAATAATGCTGGACATACTCACACAGCATCATCTAGCCCCAAACTAAGCAGAGCTTGTGTTATGGGAACTACATGATTGATATACTACTTATATACATTTTTTTTTGTAAATACATACATATTATACATAGAAAAACACCCAGACCCGAGACAAATATTTGCAGATACAAACATTTGTCCCGTGGCGGGAATCAAACCCGCAACCTTCTGCGTCTCAGGCGGGCCTTCGCCCACTGTGCCACAGAGGTTGTCAAATGATCATGATGATGAAGACAAGATATTTTCTGTTACTAAACGCTAAGTATGCTAAGCAAGATATTTTCTGTTTCTAACGGTAGAAAATGTTGTACGGCATTAAGTCCTCCATTTGTACATCCATCTACTAGGTATTATAAACGCAAAAGTTTGCGAGGATGGATTTTTGTTACTCTTTTACGCAAAAACTACTGAACAGATTTTGATAAAACTTTACAGTAATATAGCTTATACATCAGAATAACACATATACTACTTTTTATCCAGGTACCACACGGGCGAAGCCGTGGACAGAAGCTAATATAAATATAAGTCAGAGACATCTTGTCATTTTAAAAATTTCAATGAGTTTCGACTCGCAAAAATGCCCCCGAAAACCACACTCTCCTATCCTTGCAGCCGGGCAACTAGACGGATCTACTCTGTAAGTTATCCAACCCGTAGCTCCTAACCTCAAACGTGATTGGACCACGGAATGTCGTCACGTAGCGTCGTCGCATCGGCGCGTGCGCGTGCGCAACCTCGACACCTCACTAACTATCGGTTATTCTGTGCCCTTGCGCAATGGCCCATCGCTCGAAGGTTGCCATCTTTCATAATACTTTGACATGCCCCATGCACCATGAGAAGAAAATAGACATTTTAAGAGACTTCTCTTCAAAGAAAGATAGAATAGAGAATATGGCGTTAAGAGATCTTATATATAACTAGCCTCTGCCCACGGCTTTACCCGCATGGTACCCGGATAAAAAGTAGCCTATGTGTTATTCTGATGTGTAAGCTATATTACTGTAAAGTTTCAACAAAATCCGTTCAGTAGTTTTTGCGTGAAAGAGTAACAAACATCCATCCTCACAAACTTTCGCGTTTATAGACCAATTCTTGAGGAAGGTTCAGGAATGTTTAACATTACGATACGTATATAAATACCGAGCAAAAGAAGTAATAGCACGAGCGATGCGACATGGTACAGCTTGTACTAATAATAAAGCTGAAGTGTTTTTTTTTAACGCGCTTATCTCTAGAACACCTAGTCGGATTTGAAAAAAAAAGCGTTTGATAGTTTATAAGGAAGGTTATAAGCTATAATAATAGATATAAGAAGAGTAATAGAAGTAATAGCGCGGACGGGCGATGCGACGTGGCAGAATGAAAGCAGAGGGCGGCCGTGCTATTACTTCTTAGTCGAAGTGTCAAAGTCAAAGTCAAAATTCATTTATTCAATAAAATCACAAGGACCACTTTGAAACGTCGGTGTCTAGGCTAGTCTTCAAATAAATGGCGAAGTGAAAGCTTCCGAAATCAACACAGACTGTGTTACTTTGACTTTGGCGCGGCGGACCAGTAGACAGCTGTGATGCAGGTGGTGCGAGTTCGATTCCCGCGACGGAACAAATGTTAGCATGCTCTGCAGATATTTATTTCGGGTCTGGGTGTTCTGATTTATTTATTTTTAGGAAAACCAACAGCATATATCTTATCTTTATGTTAAGAAAGACATAATAATATATCACAGAAGGCAAATAAAAGACTTTCACGTAATACCACGTTATTCGTTTCCCTGTTACCCATGACACAGGAAACCCTAGTGTGGTTTCAGGACAATGTAAGTATGTGTCAGTTGTCTATACTTACTATAATAATATTATAAAGAGGATTTTTTTTTGTTTGTTTGTATCGAATAGGCTCCGAAACTACTGGACCGATTTTAACCATTTTTTCACTAATAGAAAGTGAAATTATCACGAAGTAACATAGACTATAATTTATTTTCAAAAAAAATAGAGATCTTTAAGGAAATTACAATAATGTAACCCAAAGTAGCAAAATTTTGTGTATAAAATTCATTATTTGGCGTGCGCTGAGAAAAATATTAATGATACATAAAAATGATGTACTACATGATTAAAGTACTCACTATTCCCTATAAAAAAGTCCTCGAGGGTATATATCTAACTATGATAGTTAAGTCACATTAGTAACTTTTGTGTTCCAAAATGTAATTAAATCGCGGATAGAAACAAAAGTTGGTTACATTCATATCGTAGTATTAATTGTTATTCAAATAAATACTTTTATCATCAAGGGTATTTAAATGTAGCGGTAAAATACTTTTTAATTCATTCGAATCAGACATTTAATTTCGAAGTTATCACGAGTATAAAATCGAAACCTACGCGGGTGAAACCGCGGGGCGCAGCTAGTATATTTATAAAATGGAATCAAAAGACGACTAAGCTCAGTCAATGCATTCTAACCGTGTCTAAAAGGATGACAGATGACATATCTCAACGTAAAGATGTATCGCAATCCACTGAACCCGAATCGATTGCAACACGATGCAAAAACTATGAATTAGACGGGTTATTACGACGCTGTTACGACACGAGACACGTACGTAACGCTTGCGTAACGCTCGCTTGACAAGATTTAATAACATCAAGAAAACAAACAGACGGCCTGACTGAGTAAAGTAACCAGCAGTTGCCGAAAATTTTTAGAAATCATATCGCAGTAATAGGTAATTTTATGCTTTTCACGAAAAAGCGCCCCGCCGCTAATGCTGGACATTTTCAGACAGCATCATCTAGCCCAATAGAGTAGACAGCCACAGAGACGCAATATTTGATAATTTGCTAGGAAACAATTCTGTCAGCTGTCGTGCGAGTCCCGCCACGGCTGCTGTGACCTGATTGGTCGAAACTGTAGTTTCAACCAATCAGAGCACAGCAGGCAACATGACGCAATGACAATGCAAATGTCCGCGTTTGTCAACATCAATCCTAAAAGACTGATGTGTTGCCAGAACAGTGTGATTCAATATGACGCCTCTCGGGGTTAACTGCTCGATGTCTAGCCCGAAACTAAGCCGAGGTTGTATTATGGGAACTACATACATGATATACTACTTATAGATATTTTTTTTGTAAATAAAACATATATATGTATAATAATATGTTATTGTTAATTTCATAACGTGTCATTCATTTATTTGAGTATTATAAGTCTTTGCTTAAACTAAGTCGTTGCTTAGCAAAAGGGCGATATTGCTTAGTCAAATAAAGATGAGCACGCGTTCCCTGACTTTTATGTAACCGTCACTTTTTTTTATACAACTAAAGTTCACCTGTTGGTATGCGGTTACCATAACCTATAGACGCTTGAAACGCCAGAGGTATCACTCGCGCTGCCAACCCTGAGACAAAACGGATGAAAAGTCTCATGTGCATGTAATTTCACCGGCATCCATACCCTTCAAACCGGAAAACAGCGATGCAAGCATTACTGCATGACGGCAAAAATAGGTAAGGTGGTAGTACTTTCCTGGAAGAGCTCTATCACAATGAGCTCTAAAGCAGTTTTAAGTGGTTATGGGCCCAGAACACACTGTGTCCCTCAGTCTAATCTAATTCTAATTCTAAGTGGGGGAACTAAGGTCTGCACTGACGTCTCGCACTGGAGTGTATTGTACATTATCCCCCTTCTAACCTGACCCCAACCAGCCCAACTCCTTGAAGTAGCGGAGAAGGACTCTGGGTTGATGACAGCAGTGTTCCAGTATCCCTGACCTCTTGTCAGTTAATGATGACGGAGAGCATGAGTTGATGAGCTCTTGCAGTCCCGTCTTCGAGCTGACTTCATTTGTGGCGGTGCAGTGTATTACCACATGCTCCACAGTCTCTTCAACCTGGAGGCAACCTCGACAGAGTCCACTGTCTGTGGCCCCTGTCTTAAGGAGATGGTGATTCAGATCACAGTGTCCCGTGATGATGCCCACCATCATCCTCAGATCGTCGCGTTTCATTTCTAGTCTAATCTAGTTTTTTTTTATTTAATTTAAAAGACGAAAAATGAGCATAATCAAATTTATTATTCCGATAAAAGTCTCGCATGAGTTACGTCTCGCTATGCGTTCTCCATACGAACGATAGCTCATACATTGTTATTCGATAGAGGAAGTAGGAATCAAAGAAAGTTGAGCAGAAGGCAAATTTGTGAATTAAATTTGAGAAATATATATATAATGCTGCACATTTTCACACAGTACCATCTAGCCCCAAACTAAGTTTGTATTATGGGAACTGCATGACTGATATAAAAACTAATACCTATATTTTTTTGTAAATACAAAAATAAATAAATGTGTAGTGTTAATTTTCTATTTGTACAGAGTTTTGAGCTAATCAAATATATATTTTTTTTCATAGAAACTTTACCACCCTATTTAACCCCCTTAGGGGTCGATTAGCCTATGTGTTATTCCAGATCCAAAACTATCTACATTCCACATTTCATCAAAATCGGTTCAGTAGTTACGGAGATACGTGGTAACAAACATTCACACACACACACACATACACAGACTTTCGCATTTATTATATTAGTAGGATAACATTAGATTTTAAGTTTTTAACTGGACCACTTACTAACAAAAATAAGGGACGAATTTGTCTGAAATAAATATATTGAACTAGATTTCCGCCCGCGATTTCGTCCGGGCTGACGTAGGTAGGTAATATGAGTGCTTTTCGACGCTTGCCCCCCGCTTCCCTCGCCGTCATTATGAAGTTGAATACGAAACGTTTAGTACTACTGGGTTGTATACTGACAAGATAAGGATGGTACCGAGCAGTGCGTCTGCTTGTCCTCACGTAAAGCGAAGATAGTGGGATCCTGAGCGCATTTCCCAAAATTGCCTGTCCTAAAGACAATAATCTATGCGATGCCTGCCCTAAAGATACTAATCTATGCGATGCCTGCCCTGAAGACATATTTTACATACATATATAAACTCACGCCTGTTTCGCGGAGGAGTAGGCAGATACAACGGATTTCCACTTGCTAAGATCCTGACATACATCTTTTGCTTCGATCACTCTCATTACATTCTTTATACATGCTCGCTTTGGGTACTCTTAACCTGACTTTTCTCCAGAACCTCTCCAATCTGGTCAGAGTACGTTCGCCGGGGTCTACCCTTTCCAATTGAGTGGGAACTCACGTTTCCCTTATTTACATGTTTCATCAATCTCCTTTCGTCCATACTTTCTACATGCCCAAACCACCATAACATAGGTACCTTTCTATATTCTTGTCACTATATCTTTCACTCCACAACACTCCTTATCAACATATTTTACCTGTTTAATTTTACTGTTTTATGAACGATAAATATGTAGTATTATGTTAAAACACAAAAAACAGTATTAGGTACGTAAAAAAATATGTATAACCACAGCATCATCCACAGATGAATGATACAAACGATCATATTGCATTGCCTGCTCTAAAGACAGTTGAGAAGTCTCATATGCCTGTAATCTCACAGGAAAACTGACTTGGCTTGACTCCTTTGACTCGGAAAACTATTTGGCGTCTGTAAAAGATACTGTGGTAGTTCCTTCCCAGGCAACCAAAAGAGGTTTTACAAAAGAGGTCAACACTACCATTTAAGATTACTCATTATGATACAAAAATTAACACTTACAGAAGGTAAAATGATATAAAATAGCCATGTTTTATTTTTTGCAAACATGAGGCTAAGCTAAAGAGACGTGATTATACAGGTAATGTCGTTTACATACGAGTAAACCAGAACTTAGTAGGTATATTTTCTAGTGGTCTTCAAATTAATGACCGTAGCCGTATCTAACTGCAAACCAATCACGCAGCCTTGTGCGACCAAAAAGATTCTAAGAGCCTAAATACGAACCGGCCGTAAGTATGTCATCAACTAGTTGGGTAAGACTGCCTCGGAATAATAAGCAAGCGGTGCTCGGGTATGAACCGTTCTATGTATGAACTGATAATGTCTGTTATCTGTCGCCTTCAGAAGCGAGGCGAGAGACTTCGATGCACGCTGCGGGACAAATCTTTAGTAAAACTTACTAAATATCATGCAAACATAAGTTTAAGTCATAAGTTTTAGTTAGGTAGTTTTATATGTTATAGTTTGTTATGTAGAGGCATCTGCATAACAACCACAATTAATTGCGACATAATTTTTGTTATGTATCTGTGATTTTAGGTACCTTAGGGTGTTTGTTATCATAGATACATGACAAAAAGTCTTTTTAGTTTTCTTTTAGTCCTCTGACATAAGTTTCACTTTCTGCTCGATATAAACTATATCGAACTATATAACTATATAATAGGTTATTTAGTTTAGTTGTGCGCACATATGTTTATGTTGCAATCAAGATTTGAACCGAATTTTGTTAGTTGTATTCTTTTATGTGGTTGTAATGAGTTTTGTGCGTGTAAATAAATAAATATTATAGGTTCCTTCTTATTATTAGTATTAGGAAAATTCCAACCTTAGTTTTACTCGATTTAAGACCGATATTGTATGTCCAAACGGGCAAGCTGTTAAAACTTTTTAAAAACAATACCTACCACCTTTTTATACACAGTTTTTGCAATAAAGATTTACTTTATTTTAATTTAAATTCTGGGGCAGGGTGTTGCAGTAGCATGGCACTCACGCCACAGGGGATCCGCGTGGGGTAAGGTAGGACTATGTGTATAACTTTAGATGGTTAATATTAGGTATGATTTCTTTATCTGATTAAAATACCATAATACTTCAGTTTAAATGATGACTTTTCCTATATGTTTCTATATTATGAAATAATATGCCAAAGCGACTCAACAGTCCCGTGGCCGAGTAGCATAGCTCAGAATCTGTCCATATGCGCTATGTTATCGTAGTAAATGACGGACGCTTGTGTATCTCAAAATCTTTTATAGCAAGGTCAAAACGAACTATTTAAAAGGCATGTACCATCGATTAGTGTTCTGATAAGCAGTGATGGTATTTACACCTACCACACTGTATGCTAACTACAATCAGTCTACTATTCAGTCTCAACAACGTTACGAATGTTTCACGATCTATAGTTAGATGTTTACTATTCTGAGCTACGAACTGCATAACTTTAAACATGCAAACTCGTTTACTTGCCAAACCGATAATTAAAAGTAAGGCTGAATAGATGACATTCCTTTCCCGTGGAAGGATTTGATGACGAAAAACCAACTATAAAAATACATATATGCAAATGATAGAAAATGTTTGTTTGTTGCGCCGTGCTATGTCGAAGGCATTGGAGCGAGATGACTGATGGAAAGAAAGAGATAAATCATGATCCAACGTTCTCAAAGAGATGCAAAATTGGGTTTGATTTAAAATATTTATTTAGACCTACTTTAGTTAGTTTTTATATTTTTTTATCGTGGGCAAATCTGTAGAAGCTAACAAAGATATGTTTTTATAAATATTTTTTAGTAATACCTAATGATAAAAAATAATTATTTAACGTTACCTGGAATTAACACAAGCCACTGTTAGACCGTCCGTTGCACTATTTCATATACCTACCTACATTGTATGTAGGTAAGTAAGTACACCACAATTGGGCAATGTACAACAGTGTTAAACTAGTATCTAGTTGGAAAAATAAAGGAATAAATTGGTAGGCAGGTTCGTAAACATCAACTATCTACTTAACTTTTATAAAACTACTTACCCTTCTCTACTTGGTCTAGGTATTTACCGTGAATTTGTTTTCAAGCATTATAAATACTGTACAAATGCATAAGCAAAGTCAGGGATAAAAACTAAGTGGTTATAATAGTTATCTTTGGTCGAGACGAGACGTTGGCGATATAAGCCAGGGCGACCGGTTAGCCTGAACAAAGTCGGGTCTAGTAATTAGTATGCATTCAAACTTACCTCGAGATCAAATCGACCGTGCAGTAGATACAAGGCAACACAAATTCCTCACAAAAACACAATTTTTGCACCACAACAACTCGAGCAGGGTATTTTTGACAGCTGTCACGTCAATGTTCGCGCCACTTTTTTACTTTTTTCTCGGCCGGTCTAAACTTTTTTTTCTAGAAAAAGTTTCGATACGCGCGCGCAGCGTAAGCGGCCGTCGACTACACTGATGGTGGATTGACCACTTTCAAATCTTAAGAAGTCGAGACACACAAAGGAAACTGATTAAACACCTTGCTTTCTTTAACTTACGGCTCATTTTCTAAGGCATAGTCGTAGTTATAGTGAATTCTTAGTTCCAGTGTCGGGAGTTAATAGGCATGGATGTTGAGCGACTGATGTAGCTGGAAAAACCGTTTGACGTGCCCTCTGAAGGACGGAAGCGCTGAGCCATTTCGAAAAGATGCGGAAAAGAAAATAACACCTACCTCTCCAAAACTATTTGACCTTATCAAATAATTGATTGTAAATACTTTCACATTTCGGCCATTTTCGGTACCAAGGAAGACTAGCTTTAAAGTTCAGAATTATTCTTTGATCATCTTAAAATCTTGACATTTGTGTCACCTTTAGTTTGATGGTAGGTCCATGTGTAGGTAACCAATTAAATTAAAATTGACTGGCATCCTGAATTATGAGAAAGATCTCTAAACGTAAACGGTCAACGAAACATCAGCAGGAGAATAGTAAATTAGTAAATTGAGCTCGAATCAACTTATTTTTCAAAATCGCCCCATCAAAATTAGTTTCACAAAAATCTTCAGTTATTTGTTGTATTTTCTATACTCTGGTGTTATTTTATGCCCGCTAGTGAATTTATCTAAGTACAAACTTTTGCCCACGGCATCGCCCGCGTGGTACCCGGATAAAAAGTAGCCTATGTGTTATTCTGATGTATATGCTATATTACTGTAAAGTTTCATCAAAATTCGTTCAGTAGTTTTTGCGTGAAAGAGTAACAAACATCCATCCTCACAAACTTTCGCGTTTGTAATAGTAGTAGGATTTATCAATACTTATCTTTTGATACCTCAGTAGGTACCAACGCCAAAATTAGTACACACGGCACTATGGTCAATCATATTGTAAAAACGGGAATTTTCACGTACTGCACTATCGGTGAAGGCACCGACTAAGTTTCGACTCATTCTCAGAGACTTCATCAGGGTAAATGATCGCGACGCTCAGCCACCGCGTCGCATCGCCGCGCTTTACTTCGTTTTCGCTCAGCGTTCTTTCCGTAGCTTGATATCAAACCTTTCGCAAGAACTGGGTTATCAAATGCAATAAGATTTTTTCAAATCTGACAGACAGTTCCAGAGATTAACGCGTTCAAACAAAAAAATAAACAAACTCTTCAACTTTAGTAGGTATTCTAATATAATTATGTGGTATTCGTAGGTATATATTAAAAGGCCTACTTTTACCTTAATAATAAGCCTGACAAAATGCAGTGAGCAAAAAACTGAACTAACACGCTTCTAATTCCTTTTTTACACCTAAAGAGGCAAACTATTAGGCGCACCTGTTAGTGAGCGGTTATCGTAACCTATGGACGCTTTAAAAACACCAAAGGCATCAATCTATGATGGACATCTTCTTTAATAGAATATAATAGAAAGTTATTTATTTCACAACAACACAGAAAGGACAGTTACACAATCCTACAAATATAATAAACGCGAAAGTTTGTGAGGATGGATGTTTGTTACGCAAAAACTACTGAACGGATTTTGATGAAACTTTACAGTAATATATATAGCTTAGGTATACACCAGAATAACACGTAGGCTACTTTTTATCCGAGTACCACGCGGGCGAAGCCGTGTGCAGAAAATAGTAAATAAATAAAATAGATGCTTGAAATAGGTACCTAAGAATTTTAACTAAAACACAGTGACAAAGAGATTTTTGTGTTGGTCAGTCCCAACTGTGCCGTTAGGCCTCTTATATAAGTACTCAGTAAATAGATCCCTGAGGATAAGCAGGGGTAGTGAAAGGCAGATATGTATATCAATAAATCAATAATGCTGGACATTTTCACACATTATCATCTAGCCCCAAACTAAGCAGAGCTTGTATTATGAGAACTACATGACTGTTATACTATTTATATATATTTTTTTGTAAATACATACATATTATAATACGTAGAAAACACCCAGACCCGAGACAAATATTTGCAGATCATACAAACATAATTATTTGACAAATATTTTAACATAGTAATATTAGTGGTTAGCATTATATGTGACAAACCTATCGCCGCTTATTGGAACACTAACCGATAACACATGCCTTCGAAATTTTAGTTCTAGGACACGTTATTTAACACTAAGTATTTTAAAAAAAAACTTCTTTAAGCAATATAAAATTTATTTGTTAAAACTACCTACTTATATAAATACTTTTATTCCGGATAAAATCACATTTTTTTATGAACACAGGAAGCATTTTATAATGAAATATTTAGCAAAAGCATATAAATAATAGTTACATTATATTTTTATCTTAATAAATAATAAAAAGAATAGTCCACACTAAGATTCCCTGTGTCGTGGGTATCAGGAACTACGAGTAAAAATATTTTTTTTGAAAAAAAAAATATTATTATGGTACCACAATATCCGGAACCAACATCTGCAGCAAACTTGTCCCGCAGCGGGATTCGAACCCGTACCTCTTGCGTCACAGCTACACGCCCGCCACGTCACCGAGGTCGACTTTTACTTATACATGGAACTGGTCATCCACCTTCTCCATATCAATGTCCTTATGTATACATCGATGTCTTTTTAACCCTGAACTCTGGCTAAACTGTGTGGAACATACATCACATGAAAAAGGCTTTGCACCTGTATGTATTCTCATATGCATCTTAAGGTTCCCATTCACGGAAAACTGTTTATTACATATATCACAATTATATGGCTTTTCATCATTGTGAACTTTCATATGTTTGGATAAGTTACCTATTTGTTTGTTACAAATCTTACATGTATATGGCTTTATGCCCGTGTGAATTCTCATATGCCTTTTCAACTGACCCGTCTCTCTAAAACAGCGTTTGCAAACATCACAGCTAAATGGCTTTTCGCCGGAATGTACTCTCATATGTATTTTAAGGTAGCCGTTATCAGAAAATGCTTTCCGGCATATTTTACAGTTAAATGGCTTTTCACCAGTATGCGTTCTTTGGTGGAGTTTGAATGAGGCCATTTGCGCGAATTGTCTTTGACAGAACGTGCATGCATATGGCTTGAAACCCGTGTGAATTCTCATATGTACTTTCAAAGTGGTATATGCTGTGAAATCTTTCTTACAAACTTCGCAAGAGAAAGGTTTTTCCCCTGTATGCTGACGTTCGTGTATAGCTAAGTAACTCTTTGACGAAAAGTTTTTTTGACAAACACTACAGGAATGCGCTTTTATATTGTTATGTATTATATAAATATGCCTTTTTAAATGTGTTCGCTGTGGGAATCTGCGCCCGCATACATCGCAAATATATGGCTTTTCGCCCGTGTGAGTATACATATGAGATTTCAACGTCTGATTATGACCGAACGACTTTTGACAGATTGCACACTGGTACTTTCTTTCGCCTGTGTGTACTTTCATGTGCTCTTTCAAACCTTTTTTGCGCTGGAACTCCTTTTCACACTCTGAACATTTGAATTTCCTGTCAAAATGTATGTTTAGGTGTTTTTTGAGTAATTTAGGTTTATCTAAGACCTTTGCGCAGATAGTGCATGGGTATTTGGAGCCGTCTCCGTGTTTAGAGCCGAAGTGTTTGGTTAAATCTTTGTTTGTGTGGAAGGTTTCGGTGCAGAGAAGGCAGATATATGACTTTTCACCTGTGTGAAGTTTCATATGCATTTCCAGTGAGCCGTTATATGAGAATTGTTTGTCGCAGATATTGCATGAGAATTTCTTTTCTTTCGTCTTAATTAACGGCTTTGAGTCTTCATCTGTAACAACGAAATAATATAACATCATTTTCAAGCCACTTTATCTACAAAAAACACGCTCACAACAGTAATCTCCCATGATGGTCATTCTAAAGTCATGCGCCGATGTCGAAGTCAGTCGAGGTAGTCAGAGGCCCGTCTAATCTTCATATTTAGCAGAAGTCTACATGTCGCTGAAAACAATGTTTTCCTTCACCGAATTTAGCAAACATCGTGTGAAAACCCACAATGCGAAGCCATGTGCCATTAGTTATTGTTCCTATAAGCGGCGATGGACTTGCATTATGTCACGTGGAATGCTAAGTTCTATGCAAAACATGGTCATGTGCCAAATGCATTATTTGGACGTGGCTCTGGCTACTCCGCCGTGTGGGGGGCCTTCTTACACTGGGTCCTCCTGTTTGTGGCCGCCATCAACACATACCATCGCTATAATCCAGCGAGTCCTGTGGATTCCAATCTTGGTTCAGGCTGTTACGTTGGCTCCGAGCCTTCAAGGTACAGAGAGGCTGATCATCCAGGTCTACTGA
Organism: Perizoma flavofasciatum; assembly: GCA_958496245.1. Taxonomy (NCBI): domain Eukaryota; kingdom Metazoa; phylum Arthropoda; class Insecta; order Lepidoptera; family Geometridae; genus Perizoma; species Perizoma flavofasciatum. The sequence goes on along the minus strand of OY292446.1, from coordinate 5,567,740 downwards.
GGGGTCCAGGGATGTCTCCGGAGATTTCGGTGCTGGAAATATTGTTAATGTAATTAGTTCTCATAACACAAAGTCTGCTTAGTTTGGGTCTAGATGATGCTGTTTGAAAATGTCCAGCATTATTTACTTATCATCTATAGAACTGTTACTATGTACACATGTACCCATGGTATCATCTACAGAACTGTCCTACTATGTATGTACCTGTGGTACTATCGATGGTGCTATTGATATTGTTTTTACCCGTAGTACTACCAACACGGACACAGTAAGAATACTCCAAAGCATCAAACCTTTTTGAGATAGTTTAGTGTTAAATAATAATAATGATAATAATAATAATGCTGGACATATTCACACAGCATCATCTAGCCCCAAACTAAGCAGAGCTTGTGTTATACACACTTATATACTTTTTTTTTTGTAAATACATACATAATATACATAGAAAACACCCAGACCTGAGACAAATATTTGCAGATACAAACATTTGTCCCGTGGCGGGAATTGAACCCGCAACCTTCTGCGTCCCAGGCGGACCTTCGCCCACTGCGTCACAGAGGTCGTCAAAAAAAAAATAAAAAAAAAGGTAAAGGTAAATTAAATAATAGTGTTAGTGAAATAGTGTAAGTGCTATCTATAATGAAAATACGAACAAAGTGTCTTCCCCTTGAATAGATACAATAAGAAACATGTTAATGGACAAATTCTTAGCCTACAGATAGATAGAAAAACCTTTAATGCAAACCAAATATTTCAGCTAAGTTATGTAAAACAAACTTTGACATTGTTGTACAATGAAGCCATAAAACCGCTCATTGTACCTTCTTAAGAATAAGATTTTGTTTATTATGTTCGTTGTTTTAGGTGCACAATAAAGTATTTTGATCAAAACAAACTTTTTTTTACTTTTACTTTGTAATTTTTCTTTTGTTAAACAACTATAAAAAGGTGGAGAGTCCTGTATGTTTAAAGTATATTTTTTTTTAAATACATATAGACATAACTTTGTTTGTAGATAGGTACATACCTATGTTCACCATTATTTTGTAAATTAAGTAAGGTAAGTCAAGATATTTTACCTCCCGTAAAGTTTTCAATTTCCAGTTTTACTTCCTTTTGAAAGCTGCCATCATCTATAATGTGAAAATATATAATTAATATAATATTATAGAATAAATATCACCCAACAGTCAATTACATAGTACAGCCTGTATCTGAAAATCACTCGGTGACTAACTTTTGAAAAGTCAAATGATCATCACAAGCCCATATTGATAGCAACTATGTGCAAGTAAGATTTCAAGGATTCCCTGTCTCAAAGCCATGGCAGCCAAACCATGAAGGTTTTTAAATTCACATGTTTAAGTAAATTTAATAACTTCTTTTTCATCACATATTGCAGCGCCCCCTGTAATGTGTGGCTTTAAAACTTACCTACTAACCAACCTCATGGTTGTATAAAACATGCAAACATTGGTCCCGCAGCGAGAATCAAACCCCTATCTCTCGCATCACAGACTTACCCACCATGCTATCAAGATCATCAGTCAAGGAGACATTACCTTTGAGTCCTTGTAAGTAGACATTGTTGAATCTACCCTCACAACTCAGCACTTGTTTTTTAAAGAGTGATGCATCCTGGAGTCTTCTCTCGCAAACACCACATATGGTAGACGAATTGGTAACAGCTTGTGCAAGCTGCAATCAATATAAACAATTAGTTATAATCTATTAAAAAACACACACATTCGAAACATCTCTCCTTGAGCTTGGGACCAACTACTACTGTTCATGAGAAATACTCTTCCTTGGATTGGAGAAATTGAAGTAGCTAGAGGATGCGAGTTCCAATCCCATCATCCACTCAATATTTTTTGTGCACAATATAATGAAGCAAAATATTTTCAGGAAACTGGCATGACTTAGCAAGAATAATTTTAAGATAGTTTTATTGAACACCAAACGTCACCTAAATAGTTCGGAGTAGCATTTGTATTAATGAAAAAGAATCATCATAATCAGACTGCTCTGTAAAAAGATAAGTCAAACATAATAAAAAAAATATACAGGTTGACTTCAGAACCTCCTCCGTTTACCTACATACCTATTATCTTCATAAATAATAATAAAACATCAGAGGCATAGTCTGGACCCCACATTAGATTCCCTGTATTGTGGGCATCAGGAACTATAAGTAACATACTAGATTTCAGATCATGCAAACATATGTTTCGCACGGGAATCAAACCCGCTCTTGTCTTGCGACTCGCCCGACGTACTTAGAGGTCACTTTCTGATTTCTATTAAAAATGTTTGTTTACTCACAACAATATTGAAAGTTTCGTGGAGAAGCATTGAGTAAGTTTCTTCATTTCCTTCTTGACTAAAAAGGGATCCTAGACTCTTGAAAATACCTTCTGAATGACAACAACGGCATAGACTCTTTATATCTAGAGGCTCAGACATTTTTAAGCCATATTTTCATTAAATTTCGTTTATTTTTACAATATTTCACAATAACAAACAAAAGGTTTTCGCGAGTCAAGGTAAAGCATATGGGTTTTGGTCCAAAACTTTCGGATCGTCCGTCCCGTCAGTTTAATTCAAACAATGAACGCTAACGCATAGCAGAAATTTACTGCTTTTCTTTTTGTACCCAAATAACACGCAACGTTATTTCAATGAAAATAAAATCAGTGGAAGTATCAGTGACTCTGAAAACTCTTTTAATAATTATTTATGCTAAGCTAGAGGTTTGAAAAATATATATGTACCTAAATAAACCCAAAACGGGACTTTTACCTTACCAAACGAAATGTCAGCCATTGTCAGTCGTCAAATAGAGATGTCTCCATTTGTTCGATTATAATCGACCAAATAATCGACTAAAAACGTGTGAAAGTAGAATGGACAGAAGCCTCAACAGTCAGCTCAGTCAGTCAAAAAAATAAACTTATAAAAATGGCGACGTCAATTTTGAGCGCGCAGAAAATTTACTGTTTTCTTTGCAGGTTTGCGATTTTAATAGATAGTAAATATTAAAAATGCCTGAGACAATAATAGAAAGTGTCCTTAATGGAAAACTGAGTAGTGTGCTGTTGATTAAATGGCTAAATAACGAACCAATCGAGGTATGTAACCTAATCAGAATATTATGTTCTCGTATTGTAGTGTACCATATTTTTATAATATTTATTTTCTCTATTTCCAGGACGATTGTATTTTATTAAATTACAAGAAAAACGAGTTTGTTGCTTGCTTCTTATCCTACCTAAGAAATCAGACTGATAGGTAAGGTTCACACACTACTAACGAAAAACAAAAGTACAATATTAAATGTTAAAAAAAACCTTATTAATTTTATTAACCTTCACAGTTGCGATCAAATCTAACATAAAAAATTCAACTGATATAACGTATTATACCTACATTTAAAAAGCAGTGAAGTGTTAACCATAAATTAATAAATTCTTACAATGACACATATCCAGGATTTATTAATAATTTATTTCAGCATACTACAAACGAATAGCAATGCAGTGCAAATCCTTCACAACAGCACTCCTGAAAAGGTCCTTAGCTCAAGACGGAAGCACCATCGCTCAATCAGCGAGCCAACCAGTGATGATCGTGATAGCCTCTCTGTTAAAACCGAAAAAAGCCACGAATCTCCAAACCGAGACAGAAAAAGACCCGGGCGCAGAGTCAAAACCAAACTGTTCCCTGATGACCGCAAAGAAAGTAACATTTCGGTATCATCAGATGAATCTCGACTATCTACGAGCATTGACAGAATCGCAATCTCAAGTACACCGTTAAAAAATGGAGTAAAAGTGTCAGACTATCCAAATCTTTCACTATCAAGTCCCGTTACACCTAGGAGCTTCGTCAAAGATGGGGAAAGATGTGACACACCTAGATTAAGTCACAGGCATTCAAGGTCGCACGAAAAGAGCTGCTTGGGTGACTTTATTGTTACAGCAACTAAAAGTTCCAAGAAAAAAACTAAGAAGAATGTGGGGAATGATAACGAGAATCGTGCAGAATTAGATTTGAGTAATTCAGAAATTTTTCCTGAGATCGGTGCTCGAAAATCCAGCTCATTAAGAGGTGAAAAGAAACGAATCAAGCCTACAAACATAGATAAGTCTCAAAAAAGTTTATCATTGAACAGTTTCAACTCGGAATGCTTCCAACAACTGTCACCTTTGACTCTTGAAGATAACTCTGCATTAAAACAGAAATTTCAACCTAAAGAGACTACAAACAGCTTTGAAGCCGAACGGAACATTCTTAAACAGGAACGCCATAAACTTATGGAGAAATTCAACATCTTAAGCACAGCGTCTCCGCAAAAAGTGTCTAACATGCCTCAAATCAAAATATCTCAGAAAGAGTCCATTGAAATAAACCAAAGTTACATAAAAGCGGACGTCACGAAAATTCTATCTAAAGACAAGATTGATTTATTGATAGATATTTACAATAATTTACTAAAAAATAATCTTATTCTAAGCATTATTACAGAGATATATTTTTTAATATCAATTGTAATATCGAAACAGCTAGAGGATGACTATTTAAATGCTGAATGTAAGCTCAAAGAGAATAACACAGATTATTTACTTAAGTCTATACACAACAGCTCGTACTTTGCCGTAAAGTCACTGTGGAATTTACGTATGACTTTAGAAGTGATATTAGACAAGAATTCATTGAAAACACTTGGTAAGTTATAGCTATACTATTAATGACATATTTCTTACGGGTCTTTATCGCATTTAACTTTTTTATTATTTTCTTATAATTCTTATAATTCTTTATTGTACACAGAAATATTAAACAACATATTAGGTGAGGCATGTACAAAGGCGAGCTTAACCTTAAAAATAGTTTTCTTCCAGCAAACCTTTGAGGACTGATAGAGAAGTGATAAAGTTGGTAGGTGTACAAGGTCATGAAATATACTTAAAATACCACTATATTTTAATAAACTACATATTATACATAACTTTGGTCTAGAATATGCCAATGTGCCTTGGGTCTCTGCTCAATGTTTACCTTCACCATTTTGGAGACACACATGTGCATTTGCTCACATTTTGTGAACTTTAGAAAACTATTCATATTGTAAAAACGGGAATTTTCACGTACTGCACTATCGGTGAAAGCACCGACTAAGTTTCGACTCATTCCGAGAGTCTTCATCAGGATGAGTGATCGCGACTTTCTACTTGCACTACGCGGAGGGAGAAAGTCGATAGTGCAGTATGTGAAAATTCTAGTTTTTACAATATGAATAGTCAAGGTCACGATAGTTTTAATAAAACTCTTTCGTTCTAGGACATGCCGCTTTCTATATGTTAAAACTTATTGTGTAACAGAAATTTTCACCGTTCGTAAATTCCCCTTCTAAAATATGAATGATCGAGTTCATGGTGGTCTTTGGAATGAAATTACTGAAATCTTTTAGGTGAAAACAAAAAGGTGCGAAGTTTTTACCCGGATTTAGCCAAGTTTCTACTTAACTGCTACTGCGTGCGATGCGAAAGCGTAGCTACCATCGCTCCGCCTCGAGGTCCGGCCGTGGTCTGCTATAATATGGAGACAGATAGCGCTGACAACTTCCCAGGGACGCAGGCTTTTCATAACTTCAAGAAACAGAGGGATATGTTTTATGAAATTGTCAGGTATGTATATACCTTTAGGTTTTATGTGTCGAGAATCTTTCTTAGTAGAAAGATTGTGTGACACTGACATTGGTTTAATTACAACATCTTTGCAATACCAAGATTCATGTACCACAATCTTGCAATACCAAGATTAATATACCACTGTCTTGCAATACCAAGATTCATGTACCATAACCTTGCAATACCAAGATTTATGTACCACTGTCTTGCAATACCAAGATTCATGTACCATAATCTTGCAAAACCAAGATTCATGTACCATAATCTTGCAATACCATGATTCATGTACCATAATTTTGCAATGTTGTATTTAGCAGACCACCATATTGCTATACTAATATTAATCTCGTTGAAAATCAAATACGATTTAGAAAAACAGTTTTATTCCAAGCTCAATAATTCTACTTTTCTCGTTTGCCTCGCATTTGTCTATATTTTTTTATAATAATGCTGGACAATTTGTCTTACTTGTAATTTAGATACGTATGTACCTATTTTTGGAAATAAAGCAGTCAAATTCAATAGGTTTTTATTCATTGAAATCACAAGATTCATATTATAGAAACGTCATTTATATATGGAAATAAAGTATTATTTGTATTTGAAACGAATTTTCCTTTACAGATGGTACCAGGAAACTCAATCTACAGGGGGATCCAAAACTACTTTACGTGCGCGAATAAAAGCCCTCACCTCGCACGGTGTGACTGCGGCCAATCATGCGCATCTAGCGTCGCTGTTTGTCGCTCATATGTTAGCAGAGTGCTTGCCGGGGAATTCGCAGGTAAATTGGTCTATTGACGGAAAATTCACAGATAAATTTATCGATGCACGGAGAATTCACAAATAAATTTGTCGATGCGCGGCGAATTCACAGATAAATTGGTCGATTCACGGGAAATTTACAGATTAATTTGTCGATGCACGGAGAATACACAGATAAATTTGTCGATGCGCGGCGAATTCACAGATAAATTGGTCGATTCACGGGAAATTTACAGATTAATTTGTCGATGCACGGAGAATACACAGATAAAGGAATTCGCAGATAAATTGGTCGATTCACGGGGAAATCAAATATAAATTTGTCGATGCACGGGGATATTCACACTTAAATTTGTCGAGTCACAGGGAATTGGCAGGTTTATTAGCGATTGACGACTCCGATGGTGGGCGAGCAGCCGGCGCAGACGCAAGAGGTGTGGGTTCAATCGCCGCTTCGGTACAAACGTCTGCATGTTCTGCAGATATTAGTCCTGGGTATGAGAACCTTCTTTGGTGACATATCTCTCCTTTTGGAGATTTATCGTAAACAGAATAATAAACGAACTCTTTTTGCAAACGCATAAACGGACTCCATACATTGCGTTTATAAATCTTAATAAATAAATAATGCTGGACATTTTTCACACAGCATCATCTAGCCCCAAACTAAGCAGAGCTTGTATTATGGGAACTACATGACTGATATATTCTTTGTATTTTTTTTTAATGTAAAAGGAAAGTTTTGGGCAGTTTAAACAGGGTGTAATAAAACTATTCCCGAAAACTTCGGGAGGTGAAAGTACCCATCAACACGAATAACTTTTACTATGGAACCAACACTGTGAACGCGAAAAAAAAAATCAGCTGTTCCATACATTTCAGCCAAGTAGGTATTGAACTTTAGTAAAAGTTGTTCATATTGATGGGTACTTTCACTCCCCGAAGTTTTCGGTAGTAGTTTTGTTACACCCGGTATATTATAGCTGAGACAGGACCTGTGTGGCCCACACGGCACAGATGGGACTAAATAGCACAAAAATCTTATCTTTATCTCTATGTTTTTGTTAAACTCTTAGGTATTTATAGTGTCTATTTATCTATTTTTTAGTATGTACCTGTCTTTTCTGTGCTTTGTTTTTGCCAAATAAATAACTTTCTTTCTTTCTTTCTTTATATAAACAGTTTTTTTTAATCATCTATTCCCAAACTAAGCAAAGCTTGTACTATGGGAACTACATGACTGATATACTACCTATATACTTTTTTCTTGTAAATACATACATATTATACATAGTAAACACCCAGACCCAAGATAAATATTTGCTGATCATACAAACATTTGCCCCGCGGCGGGAATCGAACCCGCAACCTTCTGCGTCTCAGGTGGGCCTTCACCCACTGCACCACAGAGGTCGTCAAACAGTTAAAAGTTATCAAGTTATTAAAAGGTGCATTTGTTGTTGCAGGAATCCAAACTAAGCAAGCTGCAACGCCGTTTAACGTGCCCTGCCGCGCCCGAGTCACACAGACTGCCCAGTTTCACTCCCAACGAGATGTTTTACAAGTATTTTTATTTCCTACTATATCCTATCCTACTGATATTATAAACGTGAAAGTTTGTAAGGATGTTTGTTCTTGTATAAGCTATGTTACTGTAAAGTTTCATCAAAATCCGTTCAGTAGTTTTTGCGTGAAAGAATAACAAACATCCTCACAAACTTTCACGTTTATAACATATACACATATACACGTAGGATTGTTATTCCTCTTTATTTATTTTTAATCTCAGGCTTATGTTTGGAGCCTTTATAGGCATTAGTGGAGCCGAAGCTAACAGTAAGAGGCCTTTTTGTACAATACAATATATAAAAAACGTTATTTCGTGGATGGCGAATGATGAAACTATTGGATATAGGTATTAGGTGATAATCTGGGCAGGAGTATATGCTTAAGAAATGGTTGCTGGGCTATGTAGGATGAAACGGCATCTGCCAATTCTGACTCAAATTCAGAGAAGAAATCAGAGAGATTATTATTATGTAGGCAATCCATAACATTATTATTATCTAATAATAATGTTATTTACATTATTATTATCTAATAATATCTAATAATAATTATTATTATCTAATAAGAATGTTATTAGATAATAATCATGTTATGGACTCTACGAGTCCACCCCTTTTGGACTCTACGAGTTCCCCTCCATGACGTTCGGGTTGCGAAACGCCGGGAAAACTTTCCAGAGGTTTGTAGACGAAATGACTCGTGGCCTAGATCTTGTTTATCCGTATCTGGATGATTTCTTAGTTTCTTCCAAGACCCGAGACCACTTGCATCAAATCTTCACTCGTATGAGAGACTACGGCGTACTTGTCAACACTGCAAAGTGCGTTTTCGGGGTTCCTGAAGTAACATTCCTGGGCTACAGCATCTCCGAAAATGGCACCAAACCTCTGAACAGCAAGGTACAAGCTATTTCCAACTTCCCCGTTCCGAAAACGGTCCGGGAGCTCAGGCGTTTCCTGGGAATGATAAATTTTTACAGGCGATTTATACCAAACGCCGCCAAAATTCAAACACCCTTAAACGGCCTCCTCGCCGGATCTGTCAAACCTTCCCACCCGGTTGACATAGAAGCGAACTCACTTCAAGCTTTCGAGGCTTGTAAAAAAAGTCTTTGCACTGCAGCTCTTCTGGCACATGCCGACTCTCAGGCTAAATTAGGACTCGTCACAGACGCCTCAGACACGCGATAGGTGCAGTTCTACAGCAGTTTAAGAACGGAGCCTGGCAACCGCTGGCGTTTTTCTCTCGCAAGTTAGCCCATCTCAAATTAAATACTCTCCATATAACCGCGAGCCTCTAGCAAACTTTGAGAGTATTAAGTATTTTCGCTTTATGATAGAAGCAACCCACTTTACAATCTATACCGATCACAAACCGCTCTGCTACGTATTTCATGAACGGAAGAGTAGCTGCTCACCTCGTCAGTATAGACACCTCGATCTTATAGCGCAGTTCACTACCGACATCCAGCACATTTCTGGTAGCAACAACGTCGTCGCTGACACACTTTCTCGCATCGATGAACTGGAGGTGCCGATTGATCTGCAGGCCCTAGCTAAGTCACAACCTACAGACCCCGAGATCGTTGAATACCTTCAAGGTGAAACATCCCTTCACTTGACCAAGATAAACTTGCCTGGAAGCAGCACCAAATTGTACTGTGATATCAGTACACCGACTCCCAGACCATTTGTTACAAAATCCCTTCGTCGGCAAATATTTAACTGCCTGCACTCACTCAGCCATCCAAGTGCCAATGCCACCACCAAACTCATTGCACAACGCTTTGTCTGGCCTCGCATGCGCAAGGAGTGCCGTGAATGGTCGAAAGCATGTTTGACTTGTCAGCGCACAAAGGTGACTCGCCACGTTTCGTCACCTTTGAGTACACTCGACTTACCTTCTACACGCTTCAAATATGTCCACATAGACCTAATCGGTCCCCTGCCTCCCTCAAGTAACTATCGATACTGTTGGCATCCATAGACCGTTTCACGCGATGGCCGGAAGTTGTTCCTTTAACGGATATCACCGCAGAAACGGTGGCCAAAGCATTTATATCATGCTGGGTGTCCCGATTCGGCTGTCCTTCGGATATTGTAACCGACCAAGGCCGGAAATTCGAATCGACACTGTTTCAGCAGTTGTCCAAGTTCATCGGCTTTCGACATCGAAGAACAACTGCATACCACCCTCAATGTAATAGCTTGATTGAGCGATTTCACCGGCACCTGAAGTCAGCTATAACCCCTGCCATGCTGATCCAAATTGGACTGACACCTTACCACTAGTCCTCCTCGGCATACGAAGTGCTTTCAAAGAGGACCTACAGGCCTCGTCAGCTGAGCTGCTGTACGGAGAACCACTTCGACTTCCTGTTGAATTTTTTGATCGCAGTGTCATTAATGACACAACTGATACCGCTGATTTCTCAGCTCGTTTGAAATCTTTCGCTGAAAACATTCGTCCAGTTCCAACTCAACACCACAACACTAACAAAGTCTTCGTATACAAAGAGCTAACCACGTGTAGCTACGTATTTCTCAGGGAAGACGCGCTACGTGGTACACTACAGCCCGCTTATACAGGGCCTCACGAAGTACTTACGAAAGGCGAAACGTTTTTCAAAGTCCGTGTTAGAGGCAGTGACGTCATGGTATCAGCAGACCGCTTAAAGCCTGCCTACATACTATCTGAAAACACAACTGCGCCTCAAACTCATCACACACTCCCATCACCGGAACTTCTTCAACCACAACCACAACCGCATCACGAAGATGCAACACAAACAACACGATCGGGTAGACGTGTCCGCTTCCCAGATTATTATCGACCGTAAACACGGTCTCTGGAAGGGAGTGATGTAGGCAATCCATGACATTATTATTATCTACATACTTACATAACACAAAACAATATATTAAATAATGAAGCATAGTCGGGCGTAACCCGTAGTATGCGTTGGAGAGTGGTAACCTGTCCGCGGGAGATTCATAGCGACGCGTGCGCGCAGTGTGCTAGTCATGAGTAGCACACTGTTTGAAAACGAGGATCGTGCGAGGGGCTCAGTTTTACAACTGAGCCACCACACTGTGGTACCACAATTGAGGCGAGGCAGCGAGCCAGTTTCTAAACGTAGTTGGGTGAGGCGGTCTTGGGAACACAGTGTGTACTGTGCGTGTTGTGTTGTGTGGTAATGAAGTGGAGTGCTATGTCCGAGGCGCATTGTGCGACCCAACATGATCTTTCCTCGCGACTCGGCTCGCGTCTCGCGCCGCAGCACGATTCTGCAACTGTGTTGGTGTGCAGGTGTGCTAGCTCGTCCAAACGAAAAGAGTGAGGCCTCGTTTCGAGAAAGTGTGTAGCTACAAAAGTGGTGCCACGCGTGCTGAGGACCCACCGCTACGGCCGGCAGTCGAGACAAAGCAATCTGACGCTGAATCCGTGGCACTCTGTCGCGCTTCCGCATTACTTTACGCTGCTTGCCAACCGATATCGTTCGCACTTATTCTAACCACGTGAACTATATTACTACCTATTCATATTGTGCTTGTATTTAAACTTCCTATCTCTTCTTATGTGCCGTCTCAATAAACTATTTTCTTGTGTCTATTGTGTTGTGTTTACTCGCTTGGACTACGTTATTGACGCTGATACCTTCTAACCAATGCAAAGGTAAAACACACCTACGGCACATAATTATTATTATTATTTATTTGGTTGTTGCAGAGACTTCATAATGCACGCTGAGCACGAGCCGTTCAGAATGCACCTGCGGGATGCGCTTTCCACTGAAATACTGAATTCAGAATCCACGCAATTCGCGATCGAAGACAGAGGGAACAGTTAGTATTTATAACATAGTATTTATTACGACCTCTGTGGCGCATTGGGCGGAGGCCCGTCTGAGACGCAGAAGGTTGCGGGTTAGTTTCCCGCCGCGGGACAAATGTTATTATGATCTGCAAAAAAAATCGGTTCTCGGGTGTTTTCTAAGTATAATATGTATGTGTTAAAAAAAAATATGTAAAAAAAAAAATGAAAATAAAACATTTTTCACACAGCATCATCTAGCCACGAACTAAGCAGAGCTTGTGTTATGGGAACTACATGACTGATATACTACTTATACATATTTTTTGGTAAATATATGTATACAAACCCGAGACAGAATCACAGATCATACAAAAATTTCCCGCGGCGAGAAACGAACCAGCAACATTCTGCGTTTCAGGCGGGCCTTCGCCCACTGCGCCACAGACAGGCTGTCAAACTAAAAAAATAGTGTAAAAGTTTATATTTTGAATTTTTTAATGCACTTTTTCAGATAGTAACACCGATATATCCCGCGAGTACCTACAACTAGCGAAGAAGTTAATGCTCCTAGCCAAATTCCTGGGATTCATCACATCGCTGCCTTATTCTCCGATACCGATCGAGATCATCAGCAAGAATAATAACGTTATAACTTTGAATAAAGAACAAAACTATGTGGCACCCAAGGAAAAGGTGTTGGAGAACAGTTTGGCATTGAGGAACTATGTAAGTATGTAGTTTTAGGGTTAAGACATTTAAGGGCCAAGACACTTGGAGGTTACTACATTTTGGAGCCAAGACACTTGGGGGTTACGCCATTTTGGAGCTAAAACACTTGGTGGTTACGACATTTTGGAGCTAAATCACTTGGTGGTTTCGACATTTTGGAACTTATACACTTGGGGGGGTAACGACATTTTGAAGCGAAGACACTTGGGGGTTACGACATTTTGAAGCCAAGACACTTAGGGGTTAAGACGTTTTGGAGCCAAGACACTTGGGTATACGACATTTTGAAGCGAAGACACTTGAGTTTACGTCATTTAGAAGAAGCTAAGACACTCGAGGTTACGACATTTAGAAGAAGCTAAGACACTTGAGGTTACGACATTTAGAAGAAGCTAAGACACTCGAGGTTACGACATTTAGAAGAAGCTAAGACACTCGAGGTTACGACATTTAGAAGAAGCTAAGACACTTGCGTTTACGACATTTAGAAGAAGCTAAGACACTCGAGGTTACGACATTTAGAAGAAGCTAAGACACTCGAGGTTACGACATTTAGAAGAAGCTAAGACACTCGAGGTTACGACATTTAGAAGAAGCTAAGACACTTGAGGTTACGACATTTAGAAGAAGCTAAGACACTCGAGGTTACGACATTTAGAAGAAGCTAAGACACTTGAGGTTACGACATTTAGAAGAAGCCAAGACATTTGAGTTTACGACATTTAGAAGAAGCTAAGACACTCGAGGTTACGACATTTAGAAGAAGCTAAGACACTTGAGGTTACGACATCTTGGAGCTAAGACACTTTCGGTCTCATTACGAAACGTGGTCTAAACTCGAGTTGAACTCAAGTTCTGTCAGATCCACTAAACCATGGTTTAAATATACCTTATCGAAAAAAAAGTATTATTGCAAAGCCACTACGGTCGACAATTTAAAAATAAAATAAAACCGCGGGATGACCGTTTAATTTAAAAAACACTTCAAAACCAAAATAAAAAAGAAAAACATAATATTGATTGGCTACCAAAAAAAGTAGGTCCCCAAAAAGAGGTTGAGTTATGATAGAAATAAACTAGGTGACCGCCTGGTTTATCTTTTAGCAGTTATTTGTAGTCAAACCTCTTTTTGAAATGTCACATAGACTGTCGGCTATTATACTATGTGACGACCGATGTGGCGCGGTGGGCGAAGGTCCGCCTGCGACACAGGAGGTTGCGGGTTCGATTCCCGCCCTGGGACAAATGTTTGTACGATCTGCAAATATTTGTTCCGGGTGTTCTGGGTATTTTCTATGTATAATAAAAAAATATCTATCTATGTAATGTATTGTATTAAGTATATCAGTCATCTAGTACCCATAACACAAGCTCTGCTTAGCTTGGGGCTAGATGATGCTGTGTGGATTGTCCAGCATTATTTATTTTATTTATTTATTTATTTATACTAGAGCATTCAATTTTAAGCCTTATTTCCTTTGCACAACAATTTCTCTTGAAAATCAGGAATCAAAGGTCTAAAAGATAAACTACCGATTTAAACCACCTTTCGTAATGAGACCCTTTAAAGCTAACATATTTAAAGCCAAGACACCTCGGGATGTTGTAAATTTTAGACTAAAAATACAGGGTTTAATTGAGACAGTTCAGGAGGGTTAAGAAACTTGAGGAGGTTAAAGACGATTCAATGTTTATGATTTTTTTAGTTTTAACGTTATTATCTATGTCTTTCTACCATTATAGTGTATCTAAAATGTACCTATTTTCTTTTCAGAGCCAACCGACCATAGACATAAAAGGCCTTCTACAAAACGCCATAGACAACTCCCGTCTATCCCTAACTATACCTTGGATAGTTCACTATCTATCTATGCTAGACTATACCACTTTACATCTATCTTACTACCAGAGCATACTTAAAACGCTCCTAGAAATATACCACACGAAATTAATACTACAACCAGACAATGTACTGAAGAAAAACACGATTATTTATTTAAAATCGATTCTGGGATGGCTGTTCGATCTGCCGCATTGCTTCGTCGCGGAATCGATTGAGAATAGTGTTGGGACGGAGAGTATAGACGGATGCGATTTAGTCGATGAGTCGATCTTCGAGCTTTGCCCCTGCTTGAGGGATGTGAACACTTTGCTGTCGACGTGCCGGTGGTCACAGGAGCAGAGGGACGCCGGTTTCAGGCATATCACACCGGTCAGTCTGAACGTAGACCCCCTGACCAGGATTCGGAACAAGGAGAAGGAACTGCAGGTATGTTTTTTTAATCATGACACAATAAGCGTTTTTATACAACTTACTTATAAGTGCACTTGTTTACAAAGTGGTAAACAAGTTTACGGTCTACCTGTTGGTACGCGGTTACCTTAACCTTTGATCCACTTGAAGAGGCTGCTGAATTCTTTTATTCTAGTTTAGATCAACTTAAACTACAATTAATCCCTTCTAGAATGGTCAGTGATTCGTGTTATCCTAAATGGTACAGCTTAGCATTCATTAAAGTAATTAAAGAAAAATCAAAATTCCAAAAAAAATATAAAACATGGTAGGATTTCCGACACGGTTACTTTTAAGCTTTTACGTGATAGAGTCCATTCATTAGAAAGAAAGTGTTTTGCCGAATATATGTCATCAATAGAGGACAGTATAGAACATAACCCTAAGATGTTTTGGTCATATGTGAAAACCTGGTCAAAATCTAATGGAATTCCCACTTGCCTCAACTACTTAGATACTTCGGCAACAACAGGGGAAACTATCTATGAAGCCTTTTCTAGGTATTTTTACTTCACTTTTCTTTCACTCGGGTAGTATTGCCCCAATAGACATACCCTCACCCAATGGTTTCGATATTTCTACCATTGAAATAGATCCGGATGAAGTGCTTAATTTATTATGTAAACTTGATCTGTCAAAGTCTTCTGGTCCGGACCACATTAGTCCCGTATTCTTAAAATCCTGTGCAAAAACAATATATATACCCATTTCTCTATTATTTAAAAAAATCTGTTTCCGACTGTTCTGTCCCCAATCTTTGGAAATCTGTTCCAAAGATTGGGGACAGAACTGTTTAGTACAACTGCAGGTCTGAAAAGTTTTGTATCGCCAATTCATAAAAAAGGTTCAAAGTCCGAGGTAAGCAACTATAGACCTATTTCTAAACTTTGTATACTTGCTAAACTTTTCGAAAAGCTGGTATAAAAACAGGTTTATGCTGCACTTCATCATTCTTTCTCCTCTTTTCAACATGGCTTCCTAAAAGGGTGGTCAACTGTATCTAATCTTATCCTCTTTAATGAGTTTTTGACTGATGCTATGGATAATGGCCCCCAGGTTGATGTAATCTACACCGATTACAGTAAAGCGTTTGATAGGATTGATCATAAGCTTCTACTTTCTAAGCTATTTATGATGGGAATCAGAGGTGACTTACTCAGATGGTGCCTCCTACATCAATAACAGGTCTCAAGCAGTTGTTATCAACAATTATATATCAAGTTGGGTTTCTATTCCGAGTGGTGTCTCTCAAGGGTCATTGCTAGGACCTCTGCTTTTCCTTATATTTGTCAATGACATCTCAAACTGCTTTCTTAACAGTAAATTGCTTTGCTTCGCTGATGAAATGAAGATATTCAAAATTATCGACATAATTTCAGATGTGATTGACTTGCAAGCAGTACTAAATCGTCTAGACACCTACTGTGCTGATAACAAACTCGACCTAAATCCATCCAAATGTTCAGTGGTTACATTCACACGTAAACGTACTACAATGACATCTATGTATTTATTAAAGCAACAGATTCTTGATCGAGGCAGTGTTGCCAGAGATCTAGGAGTGCTACACGATTCCAAGCTTATTTTTGACTCCCATATTGATCTGATCGTCGGTAAAGCATCAAAGGCTCTCGGCTTTATTATGAAAAGTTCTGCAAGCTTTAATCGAGCGAAAACGTTTAAAATCGTATACTACAATTTTGTCCGCAGCATACTTGCTTTCTTTCCCAAATCTGGAATCCTCGATATTATACCTACATAGAAAGGATTGAGCGTATCCAAATTAAATTTATTAAATATCTATGCTTTCGTTTGAAAATCCCTTATGACTCTAATAATTATTTAGCGCTTATAGGGCGCTAAAATACACGCAGTAAACCAGGGTGTCTAGACAAATACCACTTTCTGTTGACTTTAAAGCCTGTAGAAAAATAAAATTGTATGGAAATCACATTAGATGGGGAAATGTCACTTGACAGTTGCCAAGTTTTACCTTAAAAAATTTAGGTTAGCATGAAAGGAAAACTAAGCGTGAGGTATTAATCTAGACGCCTTGGTTTTTCTAAAATCTTCTCTAATATAAAAATCTGTGTTGATCAATCAGTAACCTTTTGTTTATTCGTTTCGATAGAACCCTTCACATCTGTTAATACATAATAGAGTGTGAGTGTACGCTGTAGGGAGTTACCGTAACTCCCCACACTCACACTCACACTCTCAACACAGGTCGGGTACTGTTGGTTTAGAATGTGAGTGTAAGTCAAAGTCAAAGTCAATAGGTTTTTATTCATTGAAATCACAAGGATCATATAGAAACGTCAACTTAAAAACTACGTGAATTTAAAATTTGAAAGTGAATTTACGCCGGTTCCTCGCGCGCGACCAAGCATAGAAGAATAGGGCAACAAACTCTGCTTGGTTATTTTTTTGATGATCCTTCATTCAGCTTTAGTGTGGTGCCAATCGAACGAGGTGAATTAATTTATAGAAAAAGAGTGCTACTCAAAGAATTGAATAAAGTCTAAAAAGTATCAACCAAAGTTCTTAAGACAACACACGATTCGCTTTATAATACCTCTATAATGCTTAACCTATTTATAAAAAATATCTGACTACAGATACGCAATTTGACAATTAAGCTAACGAGGGAGCGGAGCGACGACATCGGGCCATGCAGTTTTATACTCAATATAGACATTTATGGTGTAATACGCCTTCTTTATTAGATTGTTTTTTATATAAGATTTAAATCTTCGAATGGGCAGCTTGGATTTACCGGAAAATTATTATGGAAGCGTACAGAGTTTCCCATAAAAGACCCATTTGACTTTTCTAATCTAAATTTCGGAATGAGTAATTTATTTTTGTTTGTAGTATTAATATTATGCACCTCACTTTTTTTAATAAAACTATTATTACTATTAACGCTATTTTTATGCGTGTACATTAAGTTTTCATAAATATACTGTGAAGTTACTGTCATAATGTTTATTTCTTTGAATCGTTCCTTCAAAGAGTCTCGAGGCTTCATATTATAAATGGCACGTATCGCCCTTTTTTGTAAAACGAAAATTGTTTGGATATCTGCTGCCTTCCCCCACAGTAAGATACCATATGACATGACACTATGAAAGTAGCTGAAGTATACTAACCTAGATGTGGCTTCATCAGTAAGATGTCTAATTGTTCTAACTGCATATGCAGCAGAACTCTACCTGAAAGTGCTTCTATTTGCGTACTCCATTGCAATTTTGAATCAATATGGAGTCCTAAAAATATAGTAGAATCTACAAGATCTAGTGTTTCTCCATTTAATTTAATGTTGCTATCATAGTGAATTACATTAGGCAAAGTGAATTTGATACACGTAGTTTTTTTAGCATTTAGCAAAAGATTATTGACAGTAAACCAATCAAGAACTCTCGATAGAGATAAGTTTACATCGTCGTAATTGGCTTTACGTCTATCAACTTTGAATATTATAGAAGTATCATCCGCAAATAGTACTATATCACATAAGTTTTCTACGTAAAAGGGAAGATCATTGACGTATACCAAAAACAAGAAAGGGCCAAGTATCGAACCCTGCGGCACCCCCATGTCAATAGTAGATCCCAAAGACCTCTCACCACCAACCTCAACCCTTTGAACTCTATTGGATAAGTAAGACTGTACAAGATCCAGTGCTTTATTTCGAATGCCGTAATGATTCAACTTAAATATTAAAGTATCATGATTTACGCAATCAAAAGCCTTGGACAGATCGCAGAATACTCCGATAGCGTTCTGAGCGTTCTCCTAGGCTTCTAATATATGCTTTAAGAGCAAGGTGCCTGCATCAGTTGTAGATCGACCTTTGGTAAATCCAAACTGATTATTATGAAATAGCCCATTATTGTTAAAGTGTGACAATAGTTGCGAAAGAATAAGTTTCTCAAAGATTTTACTTAGCGCAGGCAATACAGAAATCGGTCTATAATTTGCTGGATCTCTAACATTTCCAGACTTGAACAAACAATTTACTGTATTTCATAAGATCAGGAAATAGTCCTTCAGCAACACAACTATTGAAAACATGGGCTAAACATGGAGCGATATCAATGATTATCGTACCTAGCACTTTTGTCGATATCCCTCATAGGTCTTCAGTATTCTTTATGTTTAGTGACTTAAACGTTTTTACAATACTATCTGCATTAACGTGTCTAAAGCTAAACACGACTTCACATTTTTCAACACTTGATTCTAATAAAGCAGTCGCTCTAGCGGCTGAAGAGTTTAACGCCTGGGTTACTATTTTGGGTACACTAGAGAAAAAACTATCAAATGCATTTGCGACATCAATATTATTAGTCAGTATATTATTTTCGAAGTTCAAATTTATCTCTTTTTTTTATAAGCTGTGGGGAGTTACCTCTGTGTTGGGTACCTTTGGTTTAGAGTGTGAGTATACGGTGTGGGGAGTTACCCCAGTGTTGTGTACCGTGTGTCGGTTGCAGGCGCGGCTGGAGGAGGAGCTGGTGAAGTGTCAGCCGTCGTCGACGCGGCGCGTGCTGGAGATGGTGTCGGAGCGAGTGTCGTCGGCGACGCTGCGCGACCTCACCGCGACGCAGCTGCGAGCCGCGCGGGACCGCGCGCAAGAACACGTCGCCAGGACTCTCCACTGCGAACAACACAACCGGACACAAGATCATGTGAGTTGAACAACACAACCGTCGGCGACGCTGCGCGACCTCACCGCGACGCAGCTGCGAGCCGCAAGAACACGTCGCCAGGACTCTCCACTGCGAACAACACAACCGGACACAAGATCATGTGAGTTGAACAACACAACCGTCGGCGACGCTGCGCGACCTCACCGCGACGCAGCTGCGAGCCGCAAGAACACGTCGCCAGGACTCTCCACTGCGAACAACACAACCGGACACAAGATCATGTGAGTTGAACAACACAACCGTCGGCGACGCTGCGCGACCTCACCGCGACGCAGCTGCGAGCCGCAAGAACACGTCGCCAGGACTCTCCACTGCGAACAACACAACCGGACACAAGATCATGTGAATTGAACAACACAACCGTCGGCGACGCTGCGCGACCTCACCGCGACGCAGCTGCGAGCCGCAAGAACACGTCGCCAGGACTCTCCACTGCGAACAACACAACCGGACACAAGATCATGTGAGTTGAACAACACAACCGTCGGCGACGCTGCGCGACCTCACCGCGACGCAGCTGCGAGCCGCAAGAACACGTCGCCAGGACTCTCCACTGCGAACAACACAACCGGACACAAGATCATGTGAGTTGAACAACACAACCGTCGGCGACGCTGCGCGACCTCACCGCGACGCAGCTGCGAGCCGCAAGAACACGTCGCCAGGACTCTCCACTGCGAACAACACAACCGGACACAAGATCATGTGAGTTGAACAACACAACCGTCGGCGACGCTGCGCGACCTCACCGCGACGCAGCTGCGAGCCGCAAGAACACGTCGCCAGGACTCTCCACTGCGAACAACACAACCGGACACAAGATCATGTGAGTTGAACAACACAACCGTCGGCGACGCTGCGCGACCTCACCGCGACGCAGCTGCGAGCCGCGCGGGACCGCGCGCAAGAACACGTCGCCAGGACTCTCCACTGCGAACAACACAACCGGACACAAGATCATGTGAGTTGAACAACACAACCGTCGGCGACGCTGCGCGACCTCACCGCGACGCAGCTGCGAGCCGCAAGAACACGTCGCCAGGACTCTCCACTGCGAACAACACAACCGGACACAAGATCATGTGAGTTGAACAACACAACCGTCGGCGACGCTGCGCGACCTCACCGCGACGCAGCTGCGAGCCGCAAGAACACGTCGCCAGGACTCTCCACTGCGAACAACACAACCGGACACAAGATCATGTGAGTTGAACAACACAACCGTCGGCGACGCTGCGCGACCTCACCGCGACGCAGCTGCGAGCCGCAAGAACACGTCGCCAGGACTCTCCACTGCGAACAACACAACCGGACACAAGATCATGTGAGTTGAACAACACAACCGTCGGCGACGCTGCGCGACCTCACCGCGACGCAGCTGCGAGCCGCGCGGGACCGCGCGCAAGAACACGTCGCCAGGACTCTCCACTGCGAACAACACAACCGGACACAAGATCATGTGAGTTGAACAACACAACCGTCGGCGACGCTGCGCGACCTCACCGCGACGCAGCTGCGAGCCGCAAGAACACGTCGCCAGGACTCTCCACTGCGAACAACACAACCGGACACAAGATCATGTGAGTTGAACAACACAACCGTCGGCGACGCTGCGCGACCTCACCGCGACGCAGCTGCGAGCCGCAAGAACACGTCGCCAGGACTCTCCACTGCGAACAACACAACCGGACACAAGATCATGTGAGTTGAACAACACAACCGTCGGCGACGCTGCGCGACCTCACCGCGACGCAGCTGCGAGCCGCAAGAACACGTCGCCAGGACTCTCCACTGCGAACAACACAACCGGACACAAGATCATGTGAGTTGAACAACACAACCGTCGGCGACGCTGCGCGACCTCACCGCGACGCAGCTGCGAGCCGCAAGAACACGTCGCCAGGACTCTCCACTGCGAACAACACAACCGGACACAAGATCATGTGAGTTGAACAACACAACCGTCGGCGACGCTGCGCGACCTCACCGCGACGCAGCTGCGAGCCGCAAGAACACGTCGCCAGGACTCTCCACTGCGAACAACACAACCGGACACAAGATCATGTGAGTTGAACAACACAACCGTCGGCGACGCTGCGCGACCTCACCGCGACGCAGCTGCGAGCCGCAAGAACACGTCGCCAGGACTCTCCACTGCGAACAACACAACCGGACACAAGATCATGTGAGTTGAACAACACAACCGTCGGCGACGCTGCGCGACCTCACCGCGACGCAGCTGCGAGCCGCGCGGGACCGCGCGCAAGAACACGTCGCCAGGACTCTCCACTGCGAACAACACAACCGGACACAAGATCATGTGAGTTGAACAACACAACCGTCGGCGACGCTGCGCGACCTCACCGCGACGCAGCTGCGAGCCGCAAGAACACGTCGCCAGGACTCTCCACTGCGAACAACACAACCGGACACAAGATCATGTGAGTTGAACAACACAACCGTCGGCGACGCTGCGCGACCTCACCGCGACGCAGCTGCGAGCCGCAAGAACACGTCGCCAGGACTCTCCACTGCGAACAACACAACCGGACACAAGATCATGTGAGTTGAACAACACAACCGTCGGCGACGCTGCGCGACCTCACCGCGACGCAGCTGCGAGCCGCAAGAACACGTCGCCAGGACTCTCCACTGCGAACAACACAACCGGACACAAGATCATGTGAGTTGAACAACACAACCGTCGGCGACGCTGCGCGACCTCACCGCGACGCAGCTGCGAGCCGCGCGGGACCGCGCGCAAGAACACGTCGCCAGGACTCTCCACTGCGAACAACACAACCGGACACAAGATCATGTGAGTTGAACAACACAACCGTCGGCGACGCTGCGCGACCTCACCGCGACGCAGCTGCGAGCCGCAAGAACACGTCGCCAGGACTCTCCACTGCGAACAACACAACCGGACACAAGATCATGTGAGTTGAACAACACAACCGTCGGCGACGCTGCGCGACCTCACCGCGACGCAGCTGCGAGCCGCAAGAACACGTCGCCAGGACTCTCCACTGCGAACAACACAACCGGACACAAGATCATGTGAGTTGAACAACACAACCGTCGGCGACGCTGCGCGACCTCACCGCGACGCAGCTGCGAGCCGCAAGAACACGTCGCCAGGACTCTCCACTGCGAACAACACAACCGGACACAAGATCATGTGAGTTGAACAACACAACCGTCGGCGACGCTGCGCGACCTCACCGCGACGCAGCTGCGAGCCGCAAGAACACGTCGCCAGGACTCTCCACTGCGAACAACACAACCGGACACAAGATCATGTGAGTTGAACAACACAACCGTCGGCGACGCTGCGCGACCTCACCGCGACGCAGCTGCGAGCCGCAAGAACACGTCGCCAGGACTCTCCACTGCGAACAACACAACCGGACACAAGATCATGTGAGTTGAACAACACAACCGTCGGCGACGCTGCGCGACCTCACCGCGACGCAGCTGCGAGCCGCAAGAACACGTCGCCAGGACTCTCCACTGCGAACAACACAACCGGACACAAGATCATGTGAGTTGAACAACACAACCGTCGGCGACGCTGCGCGACCTCACCGCGACGCAGCTGCGAGCCGCAAGAACACGTCGCCAGGACTCTCCACTGCGAACAACACAACCGGACACAAGATCATGTGAGTTGAACAACACAACCGTCGGCGACGCTGCGCGACCTCACCGCGACGCAGCTGCGAGCCGCAAGAACACGTCGCCAGGACTCTCCACTGCGAACAACACAACCGGACACAAGATCATGTGAGTTGAACAACACAACCGTCGGCGACGCTGCGCGACCTCACCGCGACGCAGCTGCGAGCCGCAAGAACACGTCGCCAGGACTCTCCACTGCGAACAACACAACCGGACACAAGATCATGTGAGTTGAACAACACAACCGTCGGCGACGCTGCGCGACCTCACCGCGACGCAGCTGCGAGCCGCAAGAACACGTCGCCAGGACTCTCCACTGCGAACAACACAACCGGACACAAGATCATGTGAGTTGAACAACACAACCGTCGGCGACGCTGCGCGACCTCACCGCGACGCAGCTGCGAGCCGCAAGAACACGTCGCCAGGACTCTCCACTGCGAACAACACAACCGGACACAAGATCATGTGAGTTGAACAACACAACCGTCGGCGACGCTGCGCGACCTCACCGCGACGCAGCTGCGAGCCGCAAGAACACGTCGCCAGGACTCTCCACTGCGAACAACACAACCGGACACAAGATCATGTGAGTTGAACAACACAACCGTCGGCGACGCTGCGCGACCTCACCGCGACGCAGCTGCGAGCCGCAAGAACACGTCGCCAGGACTCTCCACTGCGAACAACACAACCGGACACAAGATCATGTGAGTTGAACAACACAACCGTCGGCGACGCTGCGCGACCTCACCGCGACGCAGCTGCGAGCCGCAAGAACACGTCGCCAGGACTCTCCACTGCGAACAACACAACCGGACACAAGATCATGTGAGTTGAACAACACAACCGTCGGCGACGCTGCGCGACCTCACCGCGACGCAGCTGCGAGCCGCAAGAACACGTCGCCAGGACTCTCCACTGCGAACAACACAACCGGACACAAGATCATGTGAGTTGAACAACACAACCGTCGGCGACGCTGCGCGACCTCACCGCGACGCAGCTGCGAGCCGCAAGAACACGTCGCCAGGACTCTCCACTGCGAACAACACAACCGGACACAAGATCATGTGAGTTGAACAACACAACCGTCGGCGACGCTGCGCGACCTCACCGCGACGCAGCTGCGAGCCGCAAGAACACGTCGCCAGGACTCTCCACTGCGAACAACACAACCGGACACAAGATCATGTGAGTTGAACAACACAACCGTCGGCGACGCTGCGCGACCTCACCGCGACGCAGCTGCGAGCCGCAAGAACACGTCGCCAGGACTCTCCACTGCGAACAACACAACCGGACACAAGATCATGTGAGTTGAACAACACAACCGTCGGCGACGCTGCGCGACCTCACCGCGACGCAGCTGCGAGCCGCAAGAACACGTCGCCAGGACTCTCCACTGCGAACAACACAACCGGACACAAGATCATGTGAGTTGAACAACACAACCGTCGGCGACGCTGCGCGACCTCACCGCGACGCAGCTGCGAGCCGCGCTCGCAAGTTTAGAATTCTATTGAACACACCCTAGGGGTAGTTTTGAAAAAATAAATACGTGTCTCATTATTTAGTTTAGAGTTTATTTATACCGAGTTATAAGTGAATCGAACCAGAATAAAAAAACATACACACTTTAGATCTCCCTACAGCTTTGTGTTTTGATATAGCTAACACGAACTTTGACTTTAGACTTTGATATAAATAACGTTTTACAGGCCACGCTACTGGCGACAGTGACTTCAATCTACAACAGTCATTTACAACAGCTGCGCACGACCGCGTTAGAGAGCGCCAGGGCTCCGCTCGCGGCCCGCACTCGGGCTGCGCTGACGGCCCTGCTGCCTACAGCGCCGCAGCCTTTACAGAGGTAATTGAACCTTAATCTAACTACGTTCCTAATTTAGCGCCGTAGCCTTTACAGAGGTAATTCTACCTTAGTCTGCTACATTCTTAATGTAGCGCCGCAGCCTTTACAGAGGTAATTCTACCTTAGTCTACTACATACTTCATTTAGCGCCGTAGCCTTTACAGAGGTAATTGAACCTTAATCTAACTACGTACCTAATTTAGCGCCGTAGCCTTTACAGAGGTAATTCTACCTTAGTCTGCTACATTCTTAATGTAGCGCCGCAGCCTTTACAGAGGTAATTCTACCTTAGTCTACTACGTACTTCATTTAGCGCCGTAGCCTTTACAGAGGTAATTGAACCTTAATCTAACTACGTACCTAATTTAGCGCCGCAGCCTTTACAGAGGTAGTTGAACCTTAATCTAATTACGTACCTAATTTAGCGCCGTAGCCTTTACAGAGGTAATTGAACCTTAATCTAACTACGTACCTAATTTAGCGCCGTAGCCTTTACAGAGGTAATTGAACCTTAATCTAACTAGGTACCTAATTTAGCGCCGTAGCCTTTACAGAGGTAATTGAACCTTAATCTATCAACGTACCTAATTTAGCGCCGTAGCCTTTACAGAGGTAATTGAACCTTAATCTAACTAGGTACCTAATTTAGCGCCGTAGCCTTTACAAAAGTAATTGAACCTTAATCTAACTACGTACCTAATTTAGCGCCGCAGCCTTTACCGAGGTAATTGGACCTTAATCTAATTTAAACTATCATGTGCTAAAGATTTTTACATACATCTGTACATTGTTTGTGTGAAACGCTGTACAAAAGACGGACTCCTCCGGCTCTTCGGAGCTAAGGGTCAGGGGTCTCTGTCGACCCCGGGCAGTAATGGCGCTCCGCGGTTGTCATTATTATTATATTTTCAGCGTGGCGTGTCGCGCGGCTAGAAATCGTCTCAATAACTGGATCAACGACCATTGGAACACAACAGGTAATAAATAAATAATGCTGGACATTATTCCGACATTTTTAATTCAAGCTTTAGGTTATAAGTTATGACGTTTTATAACTCTAGTAAAAAAATTGATTATTAATCTACTTATTGACATTTGCACACCATTTATTAGTTGACCTACAGTCATGATATATAAATGTTCTGATTTGTGATGTCCATCGGGAATACAGTCGTGACCGTGTTTGTTAAGAAAATCATAAAAAAATTAGAACATGTAGGTATTAGAGGTCAAGCATTAAAGTTGATAGAATCATATTTACTAAACAGGAGTCAAAATACGGTATTAGAATAGAACAAGTCAAATCACAGTTATACAAAATTATGTTAGGAGTTCCACAAGTTAGCATTCTTGGTCCATTGCTATTCTTAGTATACGTAAATGAGATGCCAAATATTACAAATCATCTAACGGTTATGTTCGCAGCTGATGCTACTATTTTTATACCTAAAATAATCGATCTTAAAAAGAGTTTGAACTTCAAGTAAATAGGACACTAGAAACAATAATTTGTTGGTTAGAAAATATAAATCTCAAGGTTAATATTGATAAAAATCTCTATATACAATTCAGGAATTACAAAACTATACCGCTTATGATTAATATCGAAACTAGAGGCTCTAAATTGTCAGAAGCAATCAACACAAAATTCTTGGGGGTTACCATCGATATACATCTTAACTGGAAAGCACATATATCTAAAGTAAATAATAAACTGTCTCAATATTGTTATGTTTTGTCTATCTTAGTTGGTATATCATCAAAGGCCATAGCTGTAAATGCTTATTATGGATATGTATATCCTCAGTTATGTTATGGTATAATATTTTGGGGAAACTCAGTTGATGTTGAGTCTTCTTTTTTAATACAAAAAAAATGTTTGAGAATTATTTACAATCTCCATAGCACTCACTCTCTTAGAAATGTTTTCAAATATAATTTCTTAACATTAACTGGTATCTACGTGTACGAAATATGTTTATTTGTAAAAAAAACACCATAATTACTTTTTTGAAGTTAAGTCTAGCCGTGCAAATTGTCAACGTCGAAAATATAAATGCAATATATTAATACCCCAACTCAATCTATCAACTACTCAATGTTTCATAAAAGTTAATTTTACACTGCAATTAGAATCTACAACGCATTATCTCTGATGATTAAATCTCTTAATAGTCCCCCAAAAAGTTTCAAAAAAAAATTAAAAAATGGCTCCTATCAATTGTATTCTATAGCTTAGATGAGTATTTTGCGGAAACGACGGCTTAACATGTTTTAAATTAGGTATATATTTTATATTAAACAGTTAATAGTAGGAATGATTTTTAGTTAGGTAGTTATTCCAGCCTTAGTGTAACTTAACTTAAGACCAATATTGTATGTCCGAAACGGGCAAAATGTTGAAATAAAGATTTACTTTACTTTACCTAACTTAGTAACCATTCCGTAAGCATATACTCCTGCAATGGCCTAGTTTATCACCCATATTTCCGATAGTTTACATCAGTCGCCGTCCATAAATTATGTTTTTTATATGATAATGTACAAAAGGCTTCTTAGTGTTAGCTTTGGTTCCACTTATGCCTGTCCACTAATGTGTCTATTTTCTCTGTGTGTACCTGTCCTTTCTGTGCTTTGTTATTGTCAAAAAAATAACCTTTCTTTCTTTCTTTCTTTCTTTCTTTCTTTCTTTCTTTCTTTCTAAAGGCCCCAGGTATAAGCCTGACATTAAAAATGAATGAAGAGTAATAATAATTGATTCAACGACAAACGTTCTCTAACAATGGTTTTACTTATTTAAACAATTCAGAGATACCTAAACTAGATGAGAACCTGTATGATGACATACCTATACCTCCGTCCGGACATGATCTGACGAGATGCAACCACATAGTTAGAGAGGGAACAATCTTATGTGTTACCCTATAAAAAATGTTATTCTGTTAATATTTCAGCCGTTCTATGCAAAGACATTGAATCTGAAATGAAAACGTTGCTGTCTCTCAACGAGATTCGGGTGCCCAGTGTACGGACACCGACCTTGCTCAATGCATCGTCGCTTGTGAGCTGCGACGAAAGTCCCGCCGCCGTACTTATACACTTAAAGGTATGTTTAAATAAGCACACTTTTTTTTTATTGGGCTTTGAATTTCTGTGTATATATATTTTTCTTTTCGTATCATTTATATAACTATGCTGTTTCATTTGTATATTTTGTATATACCTACTTGAATGAATAAATCTATATATTTTTATATATATATTTATCGCACAAATCACTGGCAAGCACTGCAATCGACAAACCTAACATAGGTTTTAAGATAATGGCCTCGATTCTGTAGTACACCGACTGAACTAAATTTAAACTATAGCTCTCTTTTACTGATAGTGTACGCAAGAAAGAGATGCATAGCTGAAAAGTTTTGGCCAAGAGTCAAAAAGTCTATTGAGCTTTCTTAGATTTGGAAAAGGCCTATGACAAAGTGATGAGGAATGAACGATGGTCGGTACTGTCAATATATAGACAGACAGCGACCTAATTCGAGCTCTGAAATCTATCTATGAAGATTCCAGTGTTTGCGTAAGAATAAACGGGTCATACACTGAATAAATTAGCATCCAAATGGGTGTTAGACAGGGTTGTGAAGCGTCACCGTGGCTGTTTAATCTATTCATGGACAGTTGTTTAAAGATTTGAAAGAATGTGAATGTGGATTAAAAATGAATGAGTTACTCTTTAAATGTCTTCTCTACGCCAATGGTCAGGTTAAACTTGCGTCATCGTTGGATCAGTTTTAATGAGTTTTAATCACCAAATCGAGTGAATATTGCCTTTTACAGGAGCACATCTGCCTCCTGCTAGACGATGATACGTCGTCCGTGGATGTATCTCCGGTGTTGAAGGATGATACATCGTGTATGGATGTAACTGCGGTGTTGAAGGCGTGCGTCTCCGCGGCGTCCATCCACAACGCATTCTGTCGCGCGCCCGCGCAGCGCGCTCTCATGCAGCTCAGCGTGGATCTATGTCTAGTCTATGGTAAGATCATACCAGCATCAGTGGTTGAGCGATCCTTTGTCACTGGATATCGCTTTCCTTATCACTTCGATTTATGCGGATTCCAATCATGAACAGAACTGACTCTACGGGTCGCTCGCCGCGCTTATATATCCCTTCGTAAATAAGTCTCGTTTCTTCTAGTCATTTCTAGTAGGGGAGCGTGACCAGCACGCTACCTCGCGCCGCCTCAAACATTCGAGAAACTACCGTCTTTCACTAGCGCAGTTAGTGCCAGACGATACTAGATGGCGTTAGAACTATTAGTCCGTTCATTATATAAGAGATGGCGCTAGCGTACCGTAATAAGCTAGCTGCGCACGTCACATTATTATGAAATGTACCCACCACATACAATCTACAGATGGCTATCGATCCATCGGGTGAGACCTTTCTTTAATTTTATCGAATTAAGCCATTTTCTTATTTCAGTATCAAAAAAGCCGCAAGAAATAACCGAGGCTTTTCTTCTGAAACTACATGCAATTTGGAGTACATGCTGTCCGGATAGAAAGCATTATGCACCAGAAAACCTTTCCTTGATGGAGAGAAGGGAGGACATATCGCCTGAGCTGCGGAACTTTACGGACGATCGACTGCCTACCCCTGTAAGCGACGAGGAATCCGAGACAGTTGCGAATGGCGTTGAAGGAACTGATCCGAGAATACAATCAGTTGGTGAAAATGCAAGAGAAATTGCACATAAAACACAAGGGATTGAGCCAAATATATTCGAAATTGATCAGAACAACCAATCAGTTGGTCTGAATTCACAATCAATTCGTCCGAAGACACAATCAATTGGTCCGAATTCACCATCAACTATTCCGAATTCACAATCGATTGGTCTGAATTCACCATTAATTGGTCCGAATTCAATATTTTTCGGCCCGAATACACAATTAAAGACTCTGAATTCACAATCAATGCTTCCGAATTCTTCATCCGTAACAAGTGCAAAAATTGAGCAAAAAACCCCGAAGAGTCCAAACTTTAAATCAAATAAACAAGTAACTCCAGTGAAACGAATAACGCCAACCAGTCCTAAACCGGTAACGCCAAAAACTAATCACCACATTTCTATGAATACAAAATCAGCTGATCCGAATTCAAGTCAATCTGATACTAGAATCGGACCGAAAGTTGATCAAAACATGACTTTTGAAGAATCGAACGAGCATTTACTGGAATTCTTCGATAGAATCCTCTGTCCAAGGAATATAGTAATGTTGAGTTCTTCGAAGTGCACGCAAAGTGAGGTGTGGGAGGCTCTTGCGGTAATGATAGTGTTTTTACTGAAGAATGACTACCTCTGTGAGGACTCCCTGACGGAGCAATGCCTTGCTGTGTACAGACAGGACTGGCCGCAGGTATTGCTGACTTTTTTTAAAATTTTATAAAAAAAAAATAAGTAGGAGGCAGTATATCAGTCATTTAGTTCCTATAATACAAGCTATCCTACTTAATATTATAAACGTGAAAGTTTGTGAGGATGGGTGTTTGTTACTCTTTCACGCAAAAACTACAGAACGAATTTTCATGAAACTTGACAGTAGCTTATACATCGGAATAACGCATAGGCTACTTTATATCCGGGTACCACGCGGGCAAAGCCGTGGGCAGAGGCTAGTCTTGATATAAAAAAGTGTTAATTTTAATTTAAAAAGTATATTCGGGTTCGATTCCCGCTGCGGGACAAATGTTTGTATCTATATATAGCAAATATTTGTCTCAGGTCTGGGTGTTTTTATGTGTATGTATTTACAATAAAAATGTATATAAGTAGTATATCAGTCATTTAGTTCCCATAACACAAGCTCTGCTTAGTTTGGGGCTAGATGATGCTGTGTGAAAAATGTCCAGCATTAATATTATGATATAGTTTTTAAAATTGTTTTTTTTATACCACAGACTATCCTGGAAAATCTATCGACCTGCATGAAAGCCGTGTCGACGCGCTGGAGTCGCTCGTCGACGGGGAAATTCACGTTATTCCTGGATTTCTTGGCGGAGTACTGCGGCGATATGGATTATGAAATCACTGAATAGAAAAAAACAAACAATTACTCACAAACATTGAATAAATCGTTATTGTCATAGGTGACACATGTAAGAAAGCGTAAAAAATACACTGTCCAGAATATTTAGACAAATACCTCACGCTTAGTTTTCATTTCAAGCTAACGCAAATATGTCAAGGTAAAACTTAAGTCACGTGACATTTCCACATTCCCCACGCGGGCGAAGCCGTAGGCAGAAGCTAGTAAATAAATAAAATAGAAACTTTATGCATTGATAAGATCTTAACACAGATTTTACAAAGAACAGAGAGAGAGAATGATTTTTTGTGCTAATTTAATCCCATCTGTGCCGTGTAGGATAAACAGATTCTATAATAATAGAACAGCAGACTGATTCCGGGTGCTAGCTACTTGCTTCAAAAATAACTCAAGCCAATAGAGTATATATTGCTGTATTCAGGTAGACGGTAGACAATTAATATAAAAATCACAAGTTTACTTATGCACAAGCTAGAACGCATTGATAGCGCGTTCTAGCTTTTGGTCACATTTTATAACGCCATCTAGTTATGAAAAACATAACTAAAACCCTATATTTCTTCCCAACAATAATAATGTTTATTTTAAAGACAACATGATCCAACAGTGTTAGTAACCTTAAGATAAGCTTAATATCTATTATGGCGTTTACTAGCTGTACAGATTAATGATGAAATGCTCCAATCACTGCGCTATAGAGCTCGTCAATCATTTTGCAAGCCTTTTAATTTTCCACGTACCAGAGTGGACGCTCTGGTATTGTTTCGAGTCTTTCCGAGAATCTTCATTAGGGTGAAAGATGGCGACGTTCAAAAAAATATTACTTTGATTCTTAGTGAATTTACAAGGATTCTGATTAAATAGTTTTCTCTCAAAAATACGAAAAACTGCGGAAAAAATCTGTACCTAGATGACATTATATGTCAAGGCCACAATATGAAACCAGCTCCCTAATTACACTAGCAAAGTGGCTATGGAAATGACACTCATTTTGCCAAACTTAGTTATGTCTAAAACTTCCAAAAAGATGATGGGAATGATTAAATCTAAAAGTATTTGTCAAAATCAGTGGTTCGCATTGCCATTTCACTTGTGTAATTAGGTGGGCAGATTTTTTTATACCCATCGCAACGTTTTGGTACAGCGACATCTGTGTGAACTTTGAGAACTATAAAATGACGCTTGGCAATTATTAAAAATAAAACTTCTAACTAAAAAGCATGTAGTATCTGGATCAGTTGATCTATCTATAGATCGTTTTTACTGGTCTTTAAATGGCCGTTTCGTCTGTATTTTTACATACCTACTTGTACATAGATTTACGAAGTACAATAGGTAAAACAGTTATTTATGCATTTGACCTACCTAGGTTTTCGTGCAGCATAATGCTGAGACGGTTTCGTTTTGGAAGATATCTGTTTTGTGTCTCATATTATTTAAAAATGATTGTGTATGGTGAACAAATAAAACAATCTTTATTTTTTTGTACTAGTTGTTGCCCGCGGCTTCGCCCGCGTGGTATGTTAATAAAAGTAGCATATGACCGTCTCCAGGCTTCAAACTATGTCCAACTTTTGAATGAATCGAACCAAGGATTACAATTTATACAAAGTTTAGAACTCAATTGCACACTCACGAAAGGTAGTTTTGAAAAAAATACTTTAAAGTTTATTTGTACAGAGTTTTGAGCGAATCAAACAATTTTTTTTTCATAGAATCTTTACCGCTCTATTTAACCCCCTTAGGGGTCGATTTTCGAAAATTAGATTAGCCTATGTATTATTCCAGATCTTAAACTATCTACATTCCAAAATTTCATCAAAATCGGTTTAGTAGTTACGGAGATACGTGGTAACAAACATTCACACACACACACACACACATAGGCAGACTTTCACATTTATTATATTAAGTAGGAAGTAGGATTAGTTCCTACAAAATATCTTTGGAACCATTTTGATTGTTTTAAATGAATCATCATCTTTAATTGGCGTCTTTTGAGTATCGACTTTAGGAGTGTTGATAATTTTATCAAAGTCAAAGTCAAAGTCAAAATTCATTTATTCAATAAAATCACAAGGACCACTTTGAAACGTCGGTTTTTATCTAGGTGCCTGTTCCTCCGCGACCAAGCCAGGAAAGAAAGGCAAGAAAACAAGGCTGGTATTCTTTTTAATGATCCTTTTACAAAACAATAGGTTCGAGTTGGAGCATTTTCAATCCCAAGAGTTTTTGTCATCTAAATAATCAGATATTTTATAGTATGCCTTTTTATAAAGCTTTTGTTTAATTACGTTTAAATTTGTTAATTGATAATTTTTGTATATCTCTTGGGAGTTTGTTATAAAAGCGTACACCGTGCCCTTTAAACGATTTACCAACTTTATGGAGTCTACAAGTGGCAACAGCGAGTTTATCTTTATTTCTAGTATTAACATTGTGATTATCGCTTTTTTTCTTAAACAAATTAATATTTTTGTGAACATACATCAGATTTTCATAAATGTATTGACAATGGAATGTCATTATATTTATTTCTTTAAACTTTTCGCGAAGTAATCGTATCTAATTTTAGCGTCCGAAAATATTGTTATAAACCTTTTTGAGGTAGCTAAGTAGGTTCGTATTCATTGGTGTTTATTTAGTTCGTACAATTAGTTCGTCGTAAAACTCGTATATCCCTCTGAATCAAATTTGATCGAAATTTAAGTCTAGTTTGCCCTTGTAAAATAAGCTTTATTGTAAAACTGCCAAATTATATTGTAAATATTACATAATTATATACAAAATATACCTATGTATTGAATATACGTATGTGTTTTTAAAGATACTTTTTCATTTACAAAAACACCTTTGGGTAGGAGGGGACTCCATGGATATGCTGCAGGCAACTAACTTAATTAGCCTTTCAGATAACAGCCTAGCCTTCTTAAGCAAGTTCCTCATGGACCAATCAGTGTGCACAACTAGTTGTGTTATCGGAACACCTTGCCTAATATAAGATAGACACAACATGGCACAATTGAAAAATCCTTCCTGAGCAGATCCGACTCGGATAGGTTAGGTTTTATAAACGACCACCCAGAATGGGTGATGTCGTGTGGAACATTTCTATGTGAGGAACACTTGTAGCAAAACTAGTTCGGCCAAGTTGTGTCTAACAGAACCAATATTTGGGATGGCACAACTAGTTGTGCATACGGAATACTGATTGGTCCGTGAGGAAATCCTGCGTTTTTACCAAAGAATTAATAAGTATTACTGGATACCAAACGGTATTTTTGAACTTTATCTTATCTTTAAAAAATGACATTGCGATGACGGCTACCAATGTTTAGTCCTATTGCATACAATCCATAATCAACTTCAACTTCTTAATTATGGCTTCTGTGCTAGTTGTCACAATTCCGCCAGTGTCCGTTTGATCCATGATACTAGTCATGCATAGCACACTGTTTGAAAACGAGGATCGTGCGAGGGGCTCGGTTTTACAACTGAGCCAGCACACTGTAGTACCACAATTGAGGCGAGGCAGTTTTTGAACGTAGTTTTGTGAGTCAGTCTTGGGAACACAATGTGCACTGTGCGTGTTGTGTGGTGTGGTAATGGAGTGGAGTGCTATGTGCGAGGCGCATTGTGCAAGCCAACACGATCTTTCCTCGCGTCTAGCACGATTGTGCAACTGTGTTGACCAGAATTTTGTAACCAATTTGAAATTTCTAAAACAAAGAGACATTAATCAAGAAATGAAGTGAAACGGATGACATTGAGTGGATTAGGTTGTTTTATTCAATGGCTAAATATCGTTCAGGCCGGTAGTTAAACGGCGCCGTTTAGCAAAAAAGTTAAGCTGTTAACTGAAAGCCTAATTAGGCTGGTTGGCTGCGATATAATTTATGGAATCAAGCTTGACGCTGCTCTAAGTATTAAAAAGAAAGTGAATTAACTGTAAAAACACGATCACAACCATAAATAAGTAATATAAAAGAGCCCTGTTGACATAGTCGAATTTACCTCGACTCTCCGAAGGTCGTGATTTCGAACCCGGTCATGCAACAATAGATTTTTGCACTCGAAAAATGTATGTGCGCATTAATACGTGCTCAAAACGGTATATATTCGCTTGAGCACGTGTATATATAGATAGTGAGTCATACCAAGACTTGCGAAATAGACACAATACAATCCTGGAGCCATAGAAACTAGCTACACTTCAATATCTGAAAATGGATGGAAGACGATTGAGTGTGTCTCAGTTTTTTATTATTTATTTATTAACTCTTTATTGCACATTTTATAAAAAGTGAACAATAGGTGGACTTACTTAATGCTTAAGCATTTTCTACCAGCCAACCCAATTTGTAGTGATTGACGGTAAGCATGCTACAAATTTAAAAAAAATTTAAAACAATATAATTTTGTATATCCAATTACATTTACATAATATATAATTTTATATAGTTTTTGTAAGTGACTTTACTGTATAATGGTGTGTTGTAAAAGTTTATTACGCTATTGTTTTAATTAAAAAAGTATGTTTAATTTTATGTTTCTTTAGTAATGTATTTAGTTTATATTATATCATGTTATTTTGTATTTTTTTTTTTGTTTTTATAAAGATAAAGATAATTTATTTGCGTAAACATGTGTAAATATTATGATATTACAGTGAGATGGACACAACATGCATTACCGATTTCTGTGTGCAAACCGACAGACTGACATGCATGGCGTAAACATTTAAAATCTTACTATAAATTACAAAACTAACACAGACAAAGCTAAATAATGACAAACACAATA
This sequence comes from Perizoma flavofasciatum, assembly GCA_958496245.1. Taxonomy (NCBI): domain Eukaryota; kingdom Metazoa; phylum Arthropoda; class Insecta; order Lepidoptera; family Geometridae; genus Perizoma; species Perizoma flavofasciatum. Next base: position 5,531,683 of record OY292446.1, on the reverse strand, counting down.
AAATTAAATACTAAATTATAGTCAAACAAAAAAAAATATGTTATGATGTTACGTTATCTTAGGTCGTTAGGTTAAAATTAACTTATTTAAAATTTGTCCATTAAGAATTCGTCAATATTGTAGTAGCATTTCTCTATTAGTATTTTTTTAAATTCATTCGAGTTAAGTTTTTTGTTAGCTCTTTGGTATTTTATTATAAATAATAGGTGCCATGCAAACAATACTTTTTCGCAACAATGCTGTTTTGGATGGAAATAAACAAAGTCTATCTTCACGCCTGTTTCGTGCTACAAATTCTGACATAAGTGGAAACAGGTGGGGATTATTTCTAACAAATAATGCTACCTCGATTATGTATAGGTAAGGACGGAAGTGTAAGAATTTTGTGCTTTACAAATAATGGTCTACAGCTATCAGTCACATGTATTTTAAACATAGCTCGTAGACAACGCTTTTGTATTTTAAAAACAGTTTCTTTATTTGTAGAATTGTCCCAGAAAATGATTCCATATCTGAGTACTGATACAAGGCCGTAATATGCTGTAATCAATGTGTCTATATTGACAGTCGAGGATAGTCTACCTAAGGCATATGTCGAGCTGCTTACCCTTTTACCTAAATATTCAATATGGCTTTTCCAATTTAATTTTTGGTCTATTTGCAAGCCTAGAATCGTATATATTTTATTAATGATTATGTATACGAAAGTTATTTGTATGTTTAAATAAAGTGTTACAATATGTTTGATATTGTAACACTTTATTACATTTCAAACCAAAACCAGCATAGGCCATAATCCATAAACCACCCTAAAACAAGCAAAAATTCGTAATAAGTGTTCCAATAAGCAGCAATGGGTTTGAAACCTGTCCGTAGAGACCTTTATTCGAGATGATCGTGAAAACCCCTCATTTCCAGCGCAACTTTATGTGATATCGAAAAGTATCTTATGACTTCAAAATCGATCGGTATCGACTAAAGTCTATATAATTTAAGTTGCATCACTCGATACGACACTTCATCACATATAGTAGTCTGTGACTTCATCCTTCCCTTGTGTTTTTGGAAAAAAAAAATGTCAAATGTCAGCCAAAAAGCAAAAACTCAAATTTACAGTATATGTCAAATTCATTAATTTATAATCTGTAGTGGTGCTCGCTGGCTAATCTAATTGTGATTTTACGAATATTATAAAATTCGGTTCGAAAAACGCTTTTTTTCGTAAAATAATGATGTTATTGATCTAAAATGTCGGAGGTAGTGATAGTGAAGGAAAAAAGTGCATGTCCTGGCCCAGATTCTTGTGGCCAGGTCGAAAATGATATTATAAGGTAGATAACTGCTTCCTTCTGTAAATAATTTGTAGCCTTCTCTGACGCCACATGCTCAATTCTGATCTAGATCCACTTCTAAATATCAAGCTATCATAGATTTCATACTGTTACAGCTTAGATGCTGTTTTCCCAAAAAAGAATTATCAAAATCGATACAGTCGCCGAAGTCATGCGCTAACCAGACACGCCCGTTTCGCACGAGAATCACGACTACGAATCTATAAAATAGTTAACTGTGTGTTTGTACCAAAAAACATTAAACATGTAATTAAATACATAAATAAATAATGCTGGTCCTTTTTCACACAGCATCATCTAGCCCCAAACTAAGCAGAGCTTGTATTATGGGAACTACATGACTGATGTACTTACTTATATACATTTTATTTGTAAATACATACATATTATAGACACAAAGCGGTTGAAGAGGACCAATATCTTGGATACTGCTGCATTTTTCCCGGGAATCAAACACACAACCTTCTGCATCTAAGGTGGGCCTTTGCCCACTGCGCCACAGACTTCATTCATAATTTATTTATCTATTAGATTCTGTCTGCCGCTTCGCCCACATGGTATGTTGATAAAAGTAGCGTATGACAGTCTCCAGGCTTTAAACTATGTCCATATCAAATTTTATGACAAATGGCTCAGCAGCTTAGCCCGGAAACATATAGGTATAGAAATTTCCGATATAATTTTACTGACTTTATTAATACTTATGGCCAAATCACACCCCCTAGGGGTAGTTTTGTAAAAATAAAAAGATACGTAATATATTACTGCTTAGTTTGGGGCTAGATGAAGCTATGTGAAAATGTCCAGCATTATTTATATATTACTATTTACTTTATATAGTTTATTTAAACCGAGTTTTGTGTTAATCGCACCAATAATAAAAAAATCCATACAAACTTTAGAACTCAATTGCACACTCCAAAGGGTAGTTTGGAAAAATAAAAAATGTGTTTTATTATATTTTAAAATTTATTTGTACCGAGTTTTGAGCGAATCTAACCAAGGAATAACATTTTCCATAGAAACTTTACCACCCTATTTAACCCCTATAGGGGTTGATTTTCGAGAATTAGATTAGCCTATGTGTTATTCCAGAACCTAAACTATCTACATTCCAAATTTCATCAAAACAGGTTTAGTAGTTACGGAGATATGTGGTAACTAACATTCACACACACAGACTTTCTCATTTATTATATTAGTAGGAAGTAGGATATGGCTAATAAGAACAACGACTATACTGTGCTTATCATGCAGAGTTGGGAGCAAGTCTCTGTGGCCCTGCAACAAAGGCTCTTTGAGACCTAGTGTACGGAACATCACATGATATCATTAAGTTATTACTAAGCCCATACTCATAATTATTGAAATTGCATCAAATTATCTCTGTTATTTCTTAAATAAATATAACTTTATTCTTTTTATTATTAAAAAAGCCTTGTAGTTCTGGACTGTTTTCAATTAAGAGCATTTCATGTTAATGTCTCTCAGTTCAGTTTGCCTCTTAGCGAAGGATTTTCTATTGAGATCTGTCTCGGTGCAACTCTCCTTCAGTTAGGCCTCCTGTTACTTTGATCTCAACCTTTTATCTCCGGTACTGTCCACTCTAGTTCCTATTGCCATCTCGTGGATACCTTATCTTATCTTAAAGACATGTTTCCCAACTTGTTATTAATCTTGTTATTAGTGTTTCCAACAATGTCAAAATATCCTACTAATATAATAAATGAGAAAGTCTGTGTGTGAATGTTTGTTACCACGTATCTCCGTAACTACTAAACTGATTTTGATGAAATTTGGAATGTAGATAGTTTAGGATCTGGAATAACACATAGGCTAATCTAATTTTCGAAAATCGACCCTTAAGGGGGTTAAATAGGGCGGTAAAGTTTCTATAAAAAAAAAAATGTTTTATTCGCTCAAAACTCCGTACAAATAAACTATAAAGTAAATAATGAAACACTTTTTTTTATTTTTTCAAATCTACCTTGTGGGGGTGTGCAATTGAGTTCTAAACTTTGTATAAATTGTAATCCTTGGTTCAATTCATTCAAAAGTTGGTGGACATAGTTTGAAGCCTGGAGATGGTCATATGCTACTTTTATTAACGGACCACACGGGCGAAGCCGCGGGCAACAACTAGTGTCTAAATAAATCTTTGAATATTGCAAGATTGGTTTACTGAAATGCAATGTTTTTTTTACTAAAATGCAAACAAGTTTTGCAAAATACAAAATTCTTATGTTTCTTTGACAGAAAACAGAGATTGCAATCTGTTTTTATGTTTGAGTGCAAAATAACAGTTACACTATCCTACAATGAACTACATCAAAATCGCTTCAGCCCTGCAGGCGTCTAGCTTACTAGGAAGTCAGGAGGATTGCTATGGTACATGTAGCCGCTTTGTAAATTTAATCAAATTTGTCCAAGTTGTTATATTAAGCACAAAAGTAGAATAACAATTTCAGTTATTAAAAGCTCTTTTCAAAATTTGAAAGTCTTCAGATGTATATAGAAAACACCCAGATTCGAGACAAATATTTGCAGATCATACATACATTAGTCCAGTGGCAAGAATCACACCTGCAACCTTCTGCGTCTCAAGAAGGCCTTCACCCACTGCGCAATCGATTTGTATGCCTTCTAGGTTGGTTCTTAGGTTCACAAGTCACTAGAGGATGTTGAAAACGATGTCGTCAAAATACATGCGCCGTGCACTACGACGCGGAAGGAGAAAGTCGCAACCACTCACCCTGATGAAGACTCTCGGAATGAGTCGAAACTTTGTTGGTGCCTTCACCGGTAGTGCAGTACGTGAAAATTCCCGTTTTTACAATATGAATCTTCAGATGTATTTTGACGACATCGTTTTCAACATCCTCTAGTGACTTGTGAACCTAAGAACCAACCTAGAAGATATACAAATCGATTGCGCAGTGGGTGAAGGCCTTCTTGAGACGCAGAAGGTTGCAGGTGTGATTCTTGCCACTGGACTAATGTATGTATGATCTGCAAATATTTGTCTCGGATCTGGGTGTTTTTTATGTATAACATGTATGTACTCGTATTTACAAAAAAAATGTATATGAGTAGTATATCAGTCATGTAGTTCCCATAATACAAGGTCTGCTGAGTTTGGGGCTAGATGATGCTGTGTAAAAAATGTCCAGCATTGTTTATTTATTCAAATAAAGATTCTAAAGTCACATCCCTTAATCAACTAGAAAAGAGCTGATGATCTTGAAACGGCTGAACAGATTTTCATGAATCATAGCTAAGAACACTCTCAATCTAGTCACAAAAGTCCTCTAAAGAGAACCACGCAGAACGGTAGTTTTTTTCTATTTCAGCATCAAAGTGGAGCCATGTCTAGATTGGGATATTCCATCTGAAGATACCATTTCGCCAGAATCCTCGAAGAACAAGGAACTTATAGCTCTTCTGTCGAGTAATACAATCAAGAAAGAGCCTTCGGAAGATCAGGTAGGTCACACTTTACAATGACGTTCGTTTTTTTTTATACTCCCAACTGTTGGTAATCAGTTACCGTAACTTATGGATGCTTGGCCAGCGGTATCGCTCGCGCGGTGCCGACCTGCAGTCATAATGCTTGGCGACAGAAATCGGTATGTTGGTATTTCCCTGGGTGAGCTCTGTTTTTTCTCTCACCAGTTTTTTTCGGTATGTCCTTTTACAAAATTAAAAGTTGTAATCTTTTATTAATATTTTTATACTAGCTTCTGCCGACGGCTTCGCATGCGTGGTATCCGAATAAAAAGTAACCTATGTGTCATTCTGATGTATGAGCTATATTACTGTAAAGTTTCATCAGACTCCGTTCAGTAGTTTTTGCGTGAAAGAGTAACAAACATCCATCCTCACAAACTTTCGCGTTTATAATATTAGTAGGATATACACCCACGTAACTCTTGCAAAATTATTATACTTCCCATCCGAAGGTTTTCTGGAAGAGATAGCTTCTAAGGGATAAGATCGCCCATTGTACTTTAATAAGTAAAAATAAGGTGTAAAATAAAGTATTTTCATTCATTCTTTGAAAAGTTGTAAAAAAATTGCCAAGTACGTAGTGGACCCTTGCAGCAAAGGTTCTGTCTCGACTAACCTAACCCCACACTAGGATTATCTGTGTCGTGGGTATCAGGAACTATGAGGACTATGATACCGCAACACTAAGGTCTAGAACCAATATCCGCAGAACATGCTAATTTGTCCCGCCACGGGAATGTAAATGCCAATAAATATGTCATTTTTTCCTTTTTATATTCCCTTTAGGTACAACTTATAAGATCCTACTATAATCTTACTATTATTATAAACGTGAAAGTTTGTGAAGATGGATGTTTGTTACTCTCACGCAAAAACTGCTGAACGGATTTTGATGAAACTTTACAGTAATAAAGCTTATACACCAGAATAACATATAGGCTCCTTTTTATCCGGGTATCACGCGGGCAAAGACGTGTGCAGAAGCTAGTAATATATAAAAATGTTATAGAAGAGCGGGTTTTTCCTAATACAGGCATGTAATTGCTTAAAAGGAGACCAAACCCTGTAAGCACTAATTTATAAGTAACAGAAATAAATAAAGTATTTTTTTTTATTAATGTTTTTTTTTCAGGCATACGATGGAGTAACTAACGACTCTTCATTATCTCAAACGTTTGATAACAGTGAGTGTTTTTATTTGTATAAAAAATACCTAAAAATGTAAACCCCATAATGTTATCTCAAGTCACGAACATATATATTTTATAGCTGATATGAAATATATATGTTCATGTTTTGTTTATACCACTAAGTATGTTACAATTTTCACACAGAACAACAGCTATTCTGAATTATATATAAAACTGGTTGAGTGAAACAAAAATATTAAAAGCTTATCTTTATTTATTTATTATTTATTTAATACTTTCACACAAAACAATGTAGTGCTAGGAGGACTGATATGCTAAAGCATTCTCTACCAGTCAAGCTGGGCGTGCAAAAAGATGGTGTGGCGTGTCTAGTAGTATATATATATATATATATATATATATATATATGTATATATATATACTACTATATATTACAAGATACGTATAAGAATAATATATTTAATATACTTAATAATAATATATAAAATATTGAAAATAGACTTAAACAAATAAAACACATAAATATTAATTGATAGTGGCATCAGTGAGAGGGGAAGTTGAAGAGAAAAAGTAATTAATTTATAATAATAATAATAAAAAATAATTTTGGTAATTTTTCACACAGCATCATCTAGCCCAAAACTAAGCAGAGCTTGTGTTATGGGAACTACATGACTGATATACTACTTATATACATTTTTTTTGTAAATATTTACATATTATACATAGAAAACACCCAGACCCGAGACAAATATTTGTAGATCATACAAAAATTTGTCCCTTCTGCGTCTCACGCGCCACAGAAGTCATCAACAAAACCGGAAATCAATGATATCCCTTACCTGTGGGTACTTTTAAAACCAAATAATAATTCTCCCTCAATTTCAGATGCAATATCAGAACACTTCCTCGCCTTCACGTCGGGAAATAAATACAATTGTCAAATTTGCTTCAAGTCTTTCGCGAACAGCACCAACCTGCAGAGACATACCTTGATCCACACCCGAGTCAAACTCGAGTGTCATGTCTGCGGAAAGCAATACGTCGGACAGGAGCTTCTAGACAAACACCTGGAGAACCACGAGAACCCGAAGAAGCTGCACCTCTGTGACGTATGCGACAAATCCTTTAAAACGCCATCGCATCTGAGGCAGCACAAACGTGTCCATTTACCAACGAAGCCGCATCAATGTGATAAATGCAAAAAGATATTCTCCTTCCGGACAAGTTTATCAAGACACAAAGCCGGTTCCAACCGATGCAAGCCGGTCAACGAGGAACCTTTGATATGCAAGATTTGCAATAAAATGTTTGATAAATCATTTCTACTCAAGAGTCACTTAAGAAAGCATGATACGGATAAGCCTTATGAGTGTGATTTGTGCGGTCTAGCCTTTAAATATAAAAGTGCTATCATCAGACATATGCAGTGGCATTCCGGTTACAGACCTTATAAGTGCAAGTATTGCCCGAAGACGTTCACACACTCTGGACTGATAAAACCACATCTAAGAACGCACACCGGTGAAAAACCATACCAGTGCTCTATATGTTTGAAACTCTTCACTCACAAACATAATATGGAACGGCATAAGATCAATCATGGCAGGATTAAGCGACTGGTCTGTGATATATGCAACAAGAAATTCCCTAAAGAGAGCCGCTTAAGATACCATATGAAGACTCATATAACCGAGAAGTTCTTCGACTGCGGTAAATGTGATAAGAAATTTACACATAAATCGAATGTTATCAGACATTATCAGAGGAAACATCCAGGTTTCATGTATAAGGGGAAGGAAACTGATGCCAAAGTAGCTATGAGGGTGTGGGATAACTTGAAGGAATTGTTGAGACCCCATTATGATATTTATCAACAACCCGAAGAAATTTTAGGTTAGGGTCACCACTAATATAAGTGAGTTCACTTATATTAGTATTAGCTATCGCCCATGGCTTTGCTCGCGTGGTATTCGGATAAAAGTAGCTATGAGGGTGTGGGATAACTTGAAGGAATTGTTGAGACCCCATTATGATATTTATCAACAACCTGAAGAAATTTTAGGTTAGGGTCACCACTAATATAAGTGAGTTCACTTATATTAGTATTCGCTATCGCCCATGGCTTCACTCGGATAAAAGTAGCTCGGATATATTCGACTAATGCTAGTGAACTAGCTGGCTTTGCTCGCGTGGTATTCGGATAAAATGTAGCTTTCACTGTTAAGTCAGCGTCCGTAAGAAACGTTTTTTCGCCGACTTAAGTTGTAAAATTGGTCTCCACGAAAAGCCCTTTTATTTTAACGGGATAATATACAGCCTATGTCAACCCTGAAGGTAAATTCTTAATATTGGTGAAAGATTTTTTGAAACGAGCTTCAACATCATCTCAGATGACTTCAGAACATCCGGGAATCGAACCCTTCTCTGTCTCAGCCGGCCAGTTGCCCGCAGGTCCACCGAGGTCGATTAATATATCCAGTACTTTAATGTGCTTTTGTCCAACACATTTATTTTTAATTAAGATTTAACTGCCAATACTAGGCTTAAGAACTAAATGTCATAAATTCATCATTATCAGTATCTTAAATTATTTATTGTACATACAAAGAGACACTTAACAAAAGGCAGAATTAAATGACATGTACAAAGGCGAGCTTACCTAACCCTATAAAGAGTTTTCTTCCAGCAAACCTAGAGGTAGGATCGTGTACAGAAGAAAATAATGAATCAGAACAATATTTAGTTACTTAAAACTACAAAAAATAACTACATATAATATATACTATACTAAAATATATAGATACTTATAATATTATTTGTTACAACTACAGTAAGCAACAAAAACCCTGTCTGGTCTAATAAAGGACTGAAATATATGAAATCGAATGTTTGGATTTGACGAAAATGTCACAAAAAAGTATTTTTTTTATCACTGCTTGATATGTTTTCTGATAAGACTGCATTTAGGCATGAATTCATTGGTGTTGCCATTATAACACAGGCTGAAAGGGTTTTTTCTAGATATAAAAAAATCCTAATATTTTATATAAAGTTATGTTTTTTAATAAACTAGCCTAAGAACTAATGCACCTGTATTCAAATAATTTAATTCATACATTCTGATAAAAAAACATTTCCTTAGAAGGAGTATTGGCTGCCCCAATATCTAGATACTTAATCACATAACGATACCATACCCTTTCAATCGGACGGGGTTTATGTTACTATTTAACTTACTTGTGCGGGTACAGTCAGCGACAGAAGTAGATTAACCATTTAGTTTTTATGTTCGTTTTCTTCTGTTTTAACTATGTAGTAAAGTTTAAATGGAGTAATATTATTTAGGGCCAAGGTAGATCTTCAAAGGTTCAATATTTTGAACAAAAATTTTGGATTTCATAATTATATAACTACTTCGTATAAAAATCGACACTGATAATTTAGTCGCTGGCTGTACGTGTGATTGTTTTCTGTTCAATAATATTTAACTTTCGAGTCGATACAAGAAATAGCAATCGATTAAAATTAGATTTGGATCATACAAATTTCCGATTTCACCAAATGATATCTAAATTTCGGGAATTGAACCAGCACCCGACTCTCGGACCCGCCGCGCAATCGAGGACGTCAATACTTAGTCAAAGTTATGCTAAAATATTCGTAAATATAGTTAAGTAAGCATTTAATTTACTAAAATTAGACTAATTTCTTGAAAAATGGGCATTTTAACCAAAATCTCTCAAATCTAGAAATCACACGATTTTGCAATGAAAATAAAATCATTAACTTTTTTGTGCGTTTCAATTTCAACCCTATTCCTATTAATTGGTTATTTTTTGGTTTTCCTGTAATATCATTGAATAGCTCCAATAAAACTAGCAATGGGGAACGATTATTTTTGAAAAGGTCTATTTTGTGTTATGTCTAACTTGAAAAGTGGATACTTCTCGACCGGCCTCTCCCATTTTCAAGTTTTAGAATGAATATCTCCCGTTCCCATAACCATTTTGCTAGTGTAATTAAAGAGTTGATTGAGTAGGCCCTGTTATGGGTCTTGTAATGGTCTATTACCCATGGGCCCTATGGATAGACTCATTAACGGGTCCACGAGTAACAAATTTGACAGAACTAGTGGACATCTTAGAGGCTTCTTTAAGCACGTGGTGGAATATTGGTTTTAAGTTACAAAGGTTTCCTGTCGATGTTTTCCTTCACCATATTTGGCGGGGGGAGAGTGTCGCGATCACTCGCCCTGATGAAGAGTCGAAACTAAGTTGGTGCATTCATCGACAGTACAGAAAATTCCCGTTTTACAATATGTTGCATTGCAAACATCATATTGGAGGGACCATTCGTCGTTAATATAATAATGTTGTACATTTTTCACACAGCATCATCTGCTAGCCCGATAGTAAGCAGAGCTTGTGTTATTTGAACAACAAACTGTATGTGCCTACTACTTATATAGGGTATGTACATTTTTTTGTAAATACATGCATAATACATAGCTATTCTCAAATACGCAATGCAATGCGTGTCGCGGCGAACGGTACGCGAAAAAGTTTATATAACACATGTACAGCTTAAAACTTTGGAATAGCGGGAGACAGCTCTTGGATAGTTACACTATGGGCAGCCCAAGATCTCTGGGCTACCATCATGAATTCACAACATGAACTAATGGGCACAGACTAGGAGATACGGCAGTTTCTTTTTGTTTTTTTTTAATCTGCGGGTTAGGGCCTCTAGCTAGTGCTACTACGCTAGTTATAACCACAGATAATTATAATACTAGCAGTATATCACAACAGTCACAAACAGGTGGACCAGCCCCCATACTCCGTATCTGAAAGTAACTTGGTGACGTTTGACAAGTGAAATTATCATCAGGACATATTGATAGTCTATGTGCAAGTTACTATCATTTAACTTGTCAAACGTAGGTCACAGAGTGACTTTCAGATACCATAATATAAGGCGTTCAGAAATTTAATTATACGGGCGTTCAGAAATTTAGGCTTTATTAATAGAATAACTCAACCTTTTAAGCAGGTTATAACACTAAAAATATTATATTTTAGCTATGTACGCTCTATCTTAGATTTTGCATGTTCTGTGTGGAGTCCCCATTTCAAAATCCATATTAACCGAATAGAAAAAGTTCAAACCAAATTCATCAAAATCTTAAATTATCGCTCCCATCTTTCTCATAAATCTTATGCAGATTCTTTATCTCATTACAATCTACTATCACTTGAAAATCGTCGTAAACAATTTGATATAGTCACCCTTTATAAAATTATCAATAATCAAATAGACTCTTCTACACTTTTATCCAAACTCAATTTTATTTCAAAAGCTCGCCTTCCACTTCGTGCCTCACGTAAATTAAATATATTTGTACCACCAAGATTGAATAAAAAATATACTTGTAATAACTTTTTTTATCGCTGTATCGATACCTATAACAAAGAATTTCATGACCTCGATCTGTTTCATAATTCATTGAATAGTATTAAAAGTGAAATAATCAAAGTATGTACAAAAGATGTAGGTAATTAAGTAGGTATCTGCTATGATGGAATAATCTGATATACACATCATCAGACATCAGATTGAAAGTTTTATTACTGTCTAGTACCTATAGCATTATATAATAATAGATTAATGTTTGTACCTACCTATTTGCTTTCCACCTTGTATATGGATACATTTATAATATTCCGCGGATAGATAGGTGCATAATTAAAGTGCGCATTGCACCTCTTTTTTTTTTATTTTTTTTTGTTATGTTATCTTCGGATGATTACTAATTAGTTTAGAAGATAAGGTAACTTATTCCATTGTTAGTAAGACTAGTCCTGTTTTTCTTTACGCCATGTAACACTAATTTTTATAGACAGGTATGTTTAGCTCACAAAGATCAAGGTCACAATATTGTTATTAATGAAATCCCATCAGGTAGGTCACCTTAATACCTTACCTACTTACATAATATGTTCACTGTAAGTCCTAGCTAACGCTCAAATTGTACCTACAATATTTAATTATTCCTTTTGGGCACTCCTTGTCTTTTGTAAATGTTACCATTAGTTAAAAAGCAATGTATATATCTATGTGACTGTTTGTGCCAAAATACAAATAAATAAAATAAATAAATAAAATAAAGGCAGAGAGGAATCTCCACCGACGCTATTACTGGCTTTGGAACCCTATAAATAAAAAATGAATTTTAAACAGTTGTTTATTTATTTAACTAATCTAAAATTCCTACGACTAAAGGCATTATATAACGAAAAATATGAAGAAACATTTCAAGGTTAAAGAATGTCAGGTATAAATTGGATGGATTAAAGTTAATATTAAATTGTTGAATAAATCAATAAGAATAACCTCGCAATCCGCGAGATATAAAAACATTATTCTTATTCTTAAAGTAACATAGATGGCGCTGTAGACTATTAGAAAATACTTTATTACTCTCAAATAATACTTCAAATTATATGCGTAAACAATGAGCATGTTGTACAATGGGCGGTCTTATCGCTAAATAGCTATCTCTACCAGGCGCAGTACCGAAAGATTTGGAAATTATATGGCTTTATAGTTTGAGTTTCCCAGACAAGCAGTGACATCTATTAAACTTCAGGAAATTAAGTATCACAGTCTTTCACAGATTAAAAAACCTCTCACTTCGAAACATAATTTTATTATACAACAATAATCATTATATAGGTATTGTATTATTTAAAAATACATAATATGAAAGAAATCAAAATGTTTATATGTAGGTAGATATTTACCTAATTTATTATGAAAATCATAATCTACTAACTATATAACTCATATTCAGCCTGTAAAAATAGTTCGATTAATAAAGGTTGCCCCAGAATATGTATACTATCCTGAAAGAGGGTTATTCTACACATATTAGGTAAACAAGTTTTTCTCTACAACTTTCTGAAATTCAGTTTTTTTCACCATAGATAGTAAATATTTTTCGACATAAAATAAATCAATCGTTCAATGTACCTACATATTTAACGACACCAACTGTTTACTCTGGGGATTAAACTATAAATGGGTAGAATAGAAATGTTAAGTTTTTATTCACCGGTTGTGTGTCTATATTTTTGCCTCGGAAAAACAAAACAACTATAAAGTTAACTTCAATTTTTAAGCCCCAGAGGGGTAACCAGTTTGTGACGCTGACGGTTCCTAACTAACCCGATCTTAAACGTCTTATGAAAAACCAAAAAAACGTATAACATAAACGACAGCAGGTGATTTAATAATAATTATTATTATTTATTCATTTATTCGAATAACATCATTTGTTAAAAAGTACAATTCCTTATGGGAATGTAAGGGGTCACAAACAATTTCAATATATTTTTCGCATCCTTCTTTTTTAAGCGCTCTATCAAGGGTAGAAATATTCGGGATACTTTACATGTTCTGGAACACCCTGTAGACCCATTATAATAATCAATATTAAATTAAAAAAACATATTTATGTATGTACTACCACACTGCAGTCAGCACAGCCCAGAAATCATTCAATATAGTGTGCTAAGATCGAATGAAATTTTCCATTCAAATGTTCATTTTAGAACGATTTAAGTTAATCCAGTTCATTCAAAATTCACTTTATTTAAACAAAGTTTTACGGATCTTTATCGCGTTCACCTTTTTTATTATTTTATATTTTTAGTATTGAAAAATACTTTCACTTATTAAATTTATTTTGAGTTTTTTCGCTTTCACACCGTGGCAAGTCGGCAATTACCATCATTCGGTTGAATAAAAAAAATGACGTTTCCGTTCAAATAAATTATATTTTGAAATAATTTGGTCGAAAAACTTCTCTCTTTATCATTCTATAGGATTTTTTTCTGTTAAAAGTTAACATTTTCATTAAAAAAAACTATTTAGTAAAACGTTACTAAATAGTTTTTAACAGTGTTCTGGGTATTTTCTATGAATAATAAAAAAATATCTATCTATGTAATGTATTGTATTAAGTATATCAGTCATCTAGTACCCATAACACAAGCTCTGCTTAGCTTGGGGCTAGATGATGCTGTGTGGATTGTCCAACATTATTTATTTATTTAGTAAAACGTTACTATTCATAAAATTCTAATTTTATTTTTTCTGACTTTGAGAAAAAGAAGTCAATAACTTTTTGTTAAGTTTTACTAAAGGAGAAATTTTACTCTTACGTTCAAAATAGTAGAGTGAAGTTTTTTGTTCAAATAATATTTTAACCAATTTGAACCAAATAGTTTCACTCAATAATATTTGACTTCTACTGATCGCAGTGTGGTCGCACCTTTAGATTGCATTCCTCATATCGGGTTTAAATAAAACATATTTGATTACATCTTAAAAACCTCAACCTCGACGAGAATTGAACCTGCTACCTCCCGCTTTCAGCGATTCGAGTCGAAACCAATAATTTGGACCGAGCTTCGACCGGACCTCGTGGCTGAGTGGTTACAGCTCCAGCGACCCAAGCGGAAGGTCACTGGTTCAATTTCCGCCGAGATTAATAAAATCTTAAGACTTATCAATCGAAATAACCATTTCAAAAATTTTACACTTTAGTTAAGTGCCACTTTAAAGTTAAACAACCAATTTCAATCGTATAAAGCAAAATCTTTAATTTACATTACTCAACTTAAGTTTACGTCTTAAATAAATTCTCGCATTTCTCTTCACTGTCATGTTGTCACTTAAAAGTTAAATTGATTGGCGATGGGCGGGACATAGTTCGCAGAACCTACCACCGCAGGAAACAAAGGTTCTCGAGCGACCGCGAACCGTACGTCGCAGAGGTAGGCCCCACATTCGATAGACCAATACCAAGATCATTCATTTCATTTTTCCACATGAAATAAATGATGAAATTTAACATTAAATGTGTGAACGTTACCAGAATTATCTACAGCGAAAATCAAAGACAGAACTAATTAGTACTTGCCCAAAGAGTGCAACGCAAAACGGTGTTCTTTATACAGCTAAAGTGGCAAACATACGTCCCACCTGTTGGCAAGCGGTTACCGTAACCTATGGACACTTGCAGCACCAGCGGTATCTCGTTGCCGATATTGACACATAACGGGTGGAAAGTCTCATGTACCTGTAATTTCACCGTTAATCCTCTACGATCGTGCAATTCACAAGACACAGACGTGGTAAACCACTCTTATCTTGTGTATATACCTTCCATACGTATTAATTACTTAAACCCATTTATTATGCGGAAAGCTAAGGAGTGAAACAAGGTACCTACTTTGTGTTGTGTTGGATTAAGTTGTTTTATTTTCTGTTTTTTTTCTGTCGTTTTTCTTTTGTTTTTTTAGTTGATAGGTACTTAAGTTAATTATATTAGCAGGTAGGTAAGCGCACTCGTGCTAAGATATATATTTAAGTAGATACTTATAAGTAAGTACTTAAAGTTTTATTTTCTCATATAATAAGTGAACTATAAATATGTTCTTTGAAAAATAAAGAATCTTTAAACCGAAACTCCCTGTGTTTCCTAGAAAATATAACTTGGGTAACAAAAAAAAAGAGTTAATGGCGAAGATTCTCATAGACACCAATCTAATATCTAATCTAATCTAATTAGCCTGTCTGATCCCACTGTAGGGCAAAGGGGCAGGCCTTTTCTCTTTTTGTTTCTTTTTCTTTCCTCTTTTTTTCGATTTGTTTCTTTTGTAACTAAACTTAATTTAAACTGTCGCTTTCCTTTACACACACGATACACGCAAGAGAGAGACGGCGAGATAGATCACTGCTGTCAAATTAGTTTACGCGCCGCTTTTCTTCGTGATTACAGTCAGCATGTTTTAAAATCACGACTAAACTTGTATGGAAAACTTAAATCTGACTAATATGACAGCACTTAAATCTGACTAATATGACAGCACTTAAATTGTTGCTATATATTTTATTTATTAACACTAAAATATGATAACACCAGCAAGCTACTTACTATAACTTAATAAAAACTTTACATATTCCTATGTGTCCTTCCTATACAAAAATGTTAAACCGCATCCCTGAATTTTGGCAAGGCCCAAATATATCAACAGTAACAAAATAAATATAATAATATTTATTTTGTTACTGTTAGTAGAAGAGCGATAGATGAAATTAAGTTTAGTTTGTGTACAAGAGAATCGACGCCAATAAGCATTTATTGTGTTAAGTGTTTATTTACAACTGCGCTTACCATCATCAGGCGAGGCGTAACAAAACGCAAACCCATTTTTAATTTTAAAAAAACCTTAAGTTTGTAATCGGTCCATCCTATGGGGGCTTACCTACACCGTGTTATCCGGCTCGCAATCGCTCTAGAACCTTAATTCCCAGCGTTTATCGGTTCTGTGAGCTAATGGCCTCATCGCCATTTCAACTTTATTCAATTAAATTTTATTTATATTAAAAGTGACAACAGATTTACTTAACCTTTTCCACGCCATTTTAATAAGTGCCAAATATTTCTTAAACTTAAAATCAAAATCGACTTTCGCCCAGTGAGATTTATATAGGGTGTGCTAAGACAACTTTTACTTTTAGAATCACACTAAACCAAGACAGTGTGTGTGTTACAAAATGTATCTAAGCTACTATATTTAAAATAATAGCAGTATTATAATAATTATGTGGAAAGTATATACCGGGTATACAATCCCGTGGAAATAAAAAAACTTTCCACCGAATTAATCCATAAAAAAATGTAAATAATAATAAATAGGTATTTAAATATAAGTTTAATAAATTACACCAATGTGTATGGAGTTTTCAAAAATAACTGAATTAAGTCTGTTTTTGATGCTAATAAAATTCATCTGCGGTTTGGATTCCTTTAAATTTAAACGAATCCAAAAACTTTGCAATTATTATTGCAAAACTTTGACACATGCAAAAAGACACATGCCTCTAGTAAAATATAAAAAGATTGGGACCAGAGCAACTTTGTATATTAGTTAAGGTTTCTAGTTTATAAGTTACTTACTGCATTAGTTACGATACAAAGAATTTAGTTTCATTAAAAATTGAAAATAAAATTATCTTTATCTTACCTTGTTGCTTAAATCTTTTTGTTGTTCTTTTAACTATGTTTCTGTGTTTATACTGTAAATTGGTGTTCTGCAGAATAAAGAGTTTATCTATCTATCTATCTAAATCACCCTGTATACAGAAATGAAAATTTGACACCCATTACATTTCATTACCGCATGATACGTCTCGTCTCTTTCAGTCGGATGGGATCAGAAAGAGTTGAACCAATTTTTGTCAGAAATCGTACAAGCATGCCTTATTTATCTGTTTTAATTCTTTTCGCGTCTGTTTCTTCTTCATCTGCTTTGCGTTTCGGACACCAGATAAATTTTGTGACCGTTACCTCTTTAACTGAAGGTTTCATATCGCAATCTTTCAAATCAACTGCACCTAAAGACTTGTCTTCATTGTCTTCAATCGATTTCGAATCATCAATTTTTATATTTTGTTTCTCAGGTACTTCCAGTGATGATTTCAAAAGTATATTTTCGACTATAACCGGTTTCAAACCTAGTTTTTCTATTTGTTCTTTTGTAACGGGTATTATATTCGGTAGTACTTTTTTAACAGGTATTTTAACTTTCGCCTTCCTATATTTCTTTAAGGCGGCCGTTCTATCATTTTTGCTGTCCATTTCGGCTATAGTAATATTGTTACCATCTTTCAATAGATGGTAGCTATCGAAGTTTTTAGCAGGGTCCATTTGACCCTTGAAGTATTTAGTGCAGGTGACCTTATTAGCGACGAGCAAAGACAACTCCGCGCAGCTAAACTCCTGTAGAAGAATGTTGACGTTGGAACCTGAGCTGTTGTCTATGGAAGGGTCGGCGCCGTACTCTAGTAAGATCTCTATGGTTTTCCGGAAGTGGTCGACGACTTTAGATCTGTTTCCGCGCTCTGTAAAAGACAATATACATTTTTTTTAATATTTTTTTTTTAATTTACTTTAATAAATAAGTTTTCTGTGTGACATATTTT
Organism: Perizoma flavofasciatum; assembly: GCA_958496245.1. Lineage (NCBI taxonomy): Eukaryota > Metazoa > Arthropoda > Insecta > Lepidoptera > Geometridae > Perizoma > Perizoma flavofasciatum. The sequence goes on along the minus strand of OY292446.1, from coordinate 5,513,616 downwards.
CGTTATCAGCTAATATGTTTAAAAACAAGTATTCCTCATTTAACCAGTTGGCTATGCAGGGATCTGAATATGTACCTATTTGTACCTAGTATAAGAAGTAATATAATAAACGCGAAAGTCCGTGTGTGTGAATGTTTGTTAGCACGTATCTCCGTAACTACTAAACCTGTTTTGATGAAATTTGGAATGTAGATAGTTTAGGTTCCGGAATAACACATAGGCTAATCTAATTTTCCAAAATTAATCCCTAAAGTTTTTATGGAAAATATTATTCCTTGGTTAGATTCACGCAAAACTCGATACAAATTAACTTTAAAATCAATAATAAAATAAGTTTTTTTATTCTTCCAAACTACCCTTTGGAGTTGTGCAATTGAGTTCTAAAGTTTAGTATGGTTTTTTTATTCTTTGTTCGATTCACACAAATTTCGGTTTAAATAAACTATAAAGTAAAGAATGAACAACATTTTATTTTTACAAAACTACCCCTAGGGGGTGTGATTTTGACGGAACTTTACAGTAATATAGCTTATATATCAGGATAACATATAGTCTACAATTTACTATTGATATTGTGTATTTTGGCCATAAGTAACAATTAAGTCAATAAAATTATATCGGAATAATAAACCGCTGAGCAGTTTGTCATGAAATTTGATATGTACATAGTTTGAAGCCTGGAGATGATCATACGCTACTTTTATCAACATACCACGCGGGCGAAGCCGCGGGCAGAAACTAGTTATTTATATAGGGTTACTATTAGCGGCAGATTCATTGGTGTAAGAATCCTTAGTTTGTGCCTTAATAAAAATAATATAAATAAATACAAACTAGTTTATTTTCGCTTAATCGAATATGTGACTTTTTATCGAATAAATAAAATACATTTAAAATAGTACTATAGCTAAAAACCACGCATTCGAAGGCATTTGGCGTCGGTTTGTCTATACCAATATTATAAAGAGGTAAAGTTTTTAAAATTCTTTCACCAATATTTAGAATGGACTTTCAGATTGTACATAGGCTGTATATTATCCCGTTGAAATAAAAGGGCTTTCCGTGAAGACGAATTTTGCAACGTCAAACGTAATGCATGACATGTAATGCGCGGGAATCATAGCAGAAAACGAATCTTACGCTGGAATGACATGTAATGCGCGGGAATCATAGCAGAGAACGCGTCTTACGCTGGAATGACATGTAATGCGCGGGAATCATAGCAGAGAACGCGTCTTACGCTGGAATGACATGTAATGCGCGGGAATCATAGCAGAAAACGCGTCTTACGCTGGAATGACATGTAATGCGCGGGAATCATAGCAGAAAACGCGTCTTACGCTGGAATGACATGTAATGCGCGGGAATAATAACAGATAGAGCGTGAAGCTAGTGTTGTTACCGGCTGCGAGCGTACACGAGGCCGCCACGGCGAGGTACAGCGCCGTGTTCCCACTGTTGGGCATCACGAGGTCCACGCTGGACGGACACACCTCCAGCAGCAGACGCACGTTCTCGTAGAGGCCCAGCTTGCTGGCCAGCATCAGCGGGTTGTAGCCTGTAACATTTATTGCAATCTATATTCATAAAACTCAATTGCTGCTCGAAAGACTAGCTTCTGCCCACGGCATCACCCGCGAGGTACCCGGATAAAAAGTAGCCTATGTGTTATTCTGATGTATAAGCTATATTACTGTAAAGTTTCATCAAAATACGTTCAGTAGTTTTTGCGTGAAAGAGTAACAAACATCCATCCTCACAAACTTTCACGTTTCCGACTGTTTCGACTCATTCCGAGAGTCTTCTTTAGAAAGAGACTCTTGCATTTTTCATACAAGCTCATCTATGTATATTGTAAAAACGGGAATTTTCACGTACTGCACTATCGGTGAAGGCACCGACTAAGTTTCGACTCATTCCGAGAGTCTTCATCAGGGTGAGTGGTTGCGACTTTCTCCTTCCGCGTCCGTGCGTAGTGCACGGCGCGACGGCGCTCAATGAGAGTGATTGAGGCGAAAAAGTATACCAAGTACGTAGAACCTTGATCGGCTCATTCCGAGAGTCTTCTTTAGAAAGAGACTCTCGGAATGAGTCGAAACAGTCGGCGCCTTCGCAGGTCCGTGAAAAATCTCGTGCTTACGATAGGAATTTACCTTGTTTATCGAAGAGAGAACAGCACATGTAGTTTAACAGGGAGCTAGCCAGTTCTTCGTCGCTTCTCTCCTGCCAATCTGGCTTTTGTAGGTCCTCCGCGTGTTCGGAGATCATTTCCCTGAAACAAAACAAACATTGCCTCATCAAACATGGGTTGTGTGGGTTCTGTGCCGAGTAAGTCGTAATAATATAAGTCACATGAATAATGACTCATGAGTCATAAGCGAAGTGCGTCATGAGTTATATATGGGTCACAAACTACTTGAGTCATGAGTCATAATGAGGGTCTTCCATACCTTGCATTTAACTTGTGATAGTGCTGAATAGTAGATTATAATGAGTCAACTTCAACTTCTTGATTATGGCTTCTGTGGCTAGTTGTCACAATTCTGCCAGTGTCCGTTTGATCCATGATACATCGATTGTGTAGCAAAAGTCAAAAGTCAAAAGTCAAAAGTCAAAAGCTAATCTGTCAATTAAATATATATAAATAAAATCAAATGCCGCATGCCAAGATCATCACTTGAGTACGTCTCGACCGAGGGCTGACTTTTATGTTGTGTTCGTAATTGTCAGGACAAAGTTTGTATAAAATATTTTTTTCGGAAAATCCTCCGAAAAAGACAGAAAATTGGTTGAAAATAAACACCCAACAGATACATAAATAGTCTTGTCTTGACCCCACTAGGTTCCCCTGTGTCGTGGGTATCAGGAACTATCATAATAACACAAAACCCAGACCCAAAATGAAGCGAGCGTGGGTCGTGGAGAGAAGTGATTCGTGAGTCATAGAGTGGATCAAGTCCAGTTCCGGCTACACAATCCATTACTCATTTTATCCATTATACACAATCCATTACTCATTTTATCCATTATACACAATCTATTACTCATTTTATCCATTATTCAGCACCATTGCAAATTAATCCTGGATAAAGTCTACCCTCAGCTGGGCCAAGCCCTTCCCAAACCAAAATCCTGGAGTCGCCACTGAGTCGAAATGTGGTAAACATCCTTACCTCGCGTTCAGCTTGCAGTGATTCAATAGGATAGACAAATGGTCAGTCTTCAGTTCGGCGGCTATATGTGTCGTGGATGAAATGAGTCATAAGTCGTGTTTACCTCGCGTTCAGCTTGCAGTGATTCAATATGATAGACAAATGATCAGTCTTCAGTTCGGCGGCTATATGTGTCGTGGATGAAATGAGTCATAAGTCGTGTTTACCTCGCGTTCAGCTTGCAGTGATTCAATATGATAGACAAATGGTCAGTCTTCAGTTCGGCGGCTATATGTGTCGTGGATGAAATGAGTCATAAGTCGTGTTTACCTCGCGTTCAGCTTGCAGTGATTCAATATGATAGACAAATGGTCAGTATTCAGTTCGGCGGCTATATGTGTCGTGGATGAAATGAGTCATGAGTCATGTTTACCTCGCGTTCAGCTTGCAGTGATTCAATATGATAGACAAATGGTCAGTCTTTAGTTCGGCGGCTATATGTGCGCAGGTGCTCTGGTCTTCATCCGCGAGGAACGGGTCTGCGCCGTGCTGCAGCAGGACGCTGGTGGCCGACGCCGTCTCGCGGAAGAGGGATAGCTTCATGGCGGTCTGGAAAAAGGGATACTTTTTTTTATTCTACTAAAGAGGCCTTTTTTGATAAGTCCTTTATGACTCAGGCAATGCGCCTTTGGAACGTGTTGCCTGTCTCGATGAGGAAGGCTCGGTCTCTAACTGTATACAAAACTTGTGTCTTTTATCTGACTGAAATATCATATACAGGGTGTAGTAAGACTACTCCCGAAAACATCGGGGAGTGAAAGTACAATATGAAAAACTTTTACTGTGGAACCAACACTGAACGCGAAAAAAAAATCAGTTGTTCCATACTAAAGTGCAATACCTACTTGGCTGAAATGTATGGAACAGCTGATTTTTTTTCGCGTTCAGTGTTGGTTCCAGTATTGAGTTAATATTAACTTATTATTATTTTATGTCCACCCCCGCCACTCTCACAATCTCTTAGTATCCTCTCCATCCAAAGGTTGTCTTGAAGAGACGCTTCTAAACGATAAGACAGCCCATTGTACTATCTTAAGAATAAGGTTTTATTTATTGTTTTTTATTAAGGTGTATAATAAATGATTTTTCTGTGGCGCAGTGGGCGAAGGCTCGCCTGAGACGCAGAAGGTTGCGGGTTCGATTCCCGCCGCGGGACAAATGTTTGTATCTGCAAATATTTGTCTCGGGTCTGGGTTTTTTCTATGTATAATATGTATGTATTTACAAAAAAATATGCATATAAGTAGTATGAAAAATTAAAAAGAAAATGGGAAATTCATTCTAGAAAAAGGCCAGGTCAGAAGTACACTAAACCGCCAAGCTTGTATGAAGAATGTGATGAGGATGAATGAAGCGAAAGAGGTATGCCAGGATCGTAGCAAGTGGAAATCCTTGGTCTCTGCCTACCCCTCCGGGAAAAAGGCGTGACTATATGTATGTACTCGTATATAAATAGTATATCAGTATGTAGTTCCCATAATACAAGATCTGCTTAGTTTGGGGCTAGATGATGCTGTGTCAAAATATACTGCATTTTTTTTATTCATACATTTAAGGAGGCAAACAATCATACGGCCCATTAGTACCAGCTAGTAAGAGGTAACTATAGCCTATCAAACACAGCAATGACAGCATTACCTAACCATCAAGCCTTATTGCGATTCAATTTAAGCAACGATGTCAAATCCCGCTTTGCGAATGACAAAGCTTTACCAACGTCATAGCGTCCTCAATCGCAAAGCGGAAAGTAAAATCTTTGCGTGAACTGACTCGCTATAAGACTTCATGGTTAGGCCCCAGGCAGTAGATAAAAACCGACGTTTCAAAGTGGAATGTTATTGAATAAATGAATATTGACTTTTTGACTTTTGATTTTTAACTGGCGGCAGAAATTGACGTTGTGGTAGTACTTCCCGGACGAGCCCTTCATTAGGAGCTCTACTACAGCCAAATATAATAATAATAATGTATACGGGTTGGTCCATGAGGAACACTTGAGAACAAACTTTATATAAAGGCATACTATAAAATATCTGATTATTTAGATGAGAAAAACTCTTGGGATTGAAAATGCTCCAACTCGAACCTATTGTTATGTAAAAGGATAATTTAAAAGAATAACCAGCCTTGTGCCTTTCTTTCCTGGCTTGGTCGCGGAGGAACAGGCAGTCCTTGTGATTTTATTGAATAAATGAATTTTGACTTTGACTAATATCGACATTTTTAAAGCGATATTCCGGGATTTACCCGCTTGCACTCAGTTCATACACTTCCAGGGAAAATCCCGGCATGTCTTTGAACACTGAACGATTGTAATTTGTTATCAGAAAAATATCATCTAGCCCCAAACTAAGCAGAGCTTGTGTTATGGGAACTACATGACTGATATACTACTTATATACTTTTTTATATAAGTGGTATATCTGTACATAAATACATATTATACATAGATAACACCCAGACCCGTGACAAATATTTGCAGATCATACAATAAAGTTTCAGGAAAACATAAAAACCGACTACAAATAATGGAAAGTTAATAAAAATTCCTATATAAAATTTCAACCCCCATTTTTGCACTCTTCTGTGTGGTAATTTTTCATAAAATTTATATGGGTGGTTCTCTTAAAAAAAGAAGCATCATAATCGGTTCACAATTGGCGAAGATATCGCGTAACATACAGGAAAACACTTGAGTGTATATCAGAGGTACTTATTATGTGTATGTGCTATATCTTAATATTATCTATACTAATATTATAAAGAGGAAATATTTTTTTGTTTGTACCGAATAGGCTCCGAAACTACTGGACCGATTTTAACCATTTTTTCACCAATAGAAAGCTAAATTATCATAGCAAAAATGTATTTTCGAAAAAATAGAGATCCTTATGAAGATTTCAATAATGTAACCCAAAGTAGCAAAATTTTGCCTATAAAATTCATCATTTGGCGTGTGCTGATTAAACTATTGATGATACATAAAAATTATGTACTAAATGATTAAAGTACTCATTATTATCTACAAAAAAGTCCCCGAGGGAATATATCTAACTATCATAGTTAAGTCACAATAGCAGCTTTTGTGTTCTAAAATTTAATTAGATCGCCCGGTAGAAACAGAAGTTGGTTACATTCGTATCGTAATATTAATTCTTATTCAAATAAATAGTTTTATCATCAAGGCTATTTATGTAGCAGTAAAATACATTACTGTTACTTTTTATCCCGATATTACCACGGAATCGAAACTTACGCGGGTGAAGCCGCGGGGCGCAGCTAGTAATACATAAAAACACACTCATCATCTCTCACACACACACATACATATCGACACCCACACACCGACACACCCCCATTGTATCACCAAAACCTAGTTTATAAGATTTTATGTAATGTGAAAGTTTAATTCTGGTGTATCCAATGGAGTCATAGAGCCATCTATCCAGGCTCCTGACATCGCTGGTAAAAATACCTCGAAGCCTATAATGAAAGGGCCTGTGGTGAAAGGATTCAAGTACTCACCAGTCCATTGTTGGCAGGGATATCCACAGATTGGTTGCGTATCTTCAAAACGACACATTGACGCTTCAGCAACTCAATGTCATCATTTACAACCGCTAGATGTAGAAGTCTGTAAAGAAATATAATATATATACTTCCGTCTGCTCACGGATTCGCCCCCGTACCCGGATAAAAAGTAGCCTATGGGTTATTCTGATGTATAAGCTATATTATTGTTAAAGTTTCATCAAAATCCGTTCGGTAGTTTTTGCGTGAAAGAGTAAGAAAGATCCATCCTCACAAACTTTCGCGTTTATAATATTACTAGCTTCTGCCTACGGCTTCGCCCCCGTACCCGGATTAAAAGCAGCCTATGTGTTATTCTGGTGTATAAGCTATATTACTGTAAAGTTTCATCAAAATCCGTTCGGTAGTTTTTGCGTGAAAGAGGAACAAACATCCATCCTCACAAACTTTCGCGTTTATAATATTACTAGCTTCTGCCCACGGCTTCGCCCCCGTACCCGGATTAAAAGCAGCCTATGTGTTATTCTGATGTATAAGTTATATTACTGTAAAGTTTCATCAAAATCTGTTCGGTAGTTTTTGCGTGAAAGAGTAACAAACATCCTCACAAACTTTCGCGTTTGTAATAGTAGTAGGATAATAAAGTTTGTTTTTTTGTTTACATCACGCTATGGCCCGTAGGAGCCGTAAGTAATAGTGCGGGCGGGCGATGCGACGCGGTAGGTCAGGGCCGAGGACGGCCACGGCACAGCTCTAGTTTTTACATAAAATCTCGTAACTTCTGTATTCGAAAATAATTATGAAAAACATTGATTAACATTATTACTATATTGTTTATATACATTATACCACATTATGTATTTTAATTACAGAACGGATTTTAATGAAACTTTACAGTTATATAGCTTATACATCAGAATAACACTTAGGCTACTTTTTATCCGAGTACCGCGCGGACGAAGCCGTGGGCAGAAGCTAGTATTAAATATAACAATTTGTCAACTGTCAGTTAAGCGGTTACCGTAACCGTAACAGATGAAAAGACTCATGTGGCTGTAATTGAATGCCAATATTGATACGAGTTTGAATTTAATGTTTTTTTCACGTTATTATATCTATTAAATCAATAGGTATTTCGTTAATTAGCGGGGTAACTAATTATGGGCGCATATTTCGCTGCAGCCAGACATGACGAGGTGGCCGAGTGGTTAAGGCGTTGGACTGCTAATCCAATGTGCTCTGCACGCGTGGGTTCGAATCCCATCCTCGTCGATAGATTTTGGCTGTCATTTTTTTTAGTATGAAAATATAGAATGAAAATCCGATAGCAGTTTCTTTTTTATTTCGCAGTCGGGTTTCAGTTTCATAGGGTTTTATTTCGCAGTCGGGTTTTTGGAAGTATGTATATAAAATTATCTTCGGAATCAGCGTAACGATGAAAAAAACTGATGCCAGTTTCATCGGATTTTATTTCTGATATTCAGTATTAATTGATTAACTAACTAACACGATTTTACAGACCAATTACATTAGTTAGGATTAAAAACATCATTTATCCTATCCTACTAATATTATAAACGTGAAAGTTTGTGATGATGTTTGTTACTCTTTCACGCTAAAACTACTGAACGGATTTTGATGAAACTTTACAGTAGTATAGCTTATACATCAGAATAACACATAAGCTACTTTTTATCCGCGTACCCTGCTGGCGTAGCCGTGAGCAGAAGCTAGTGTTCAATTAAAATACGTCAAGTATCACGGTAAAACCCCTAGCTATACATATTTATGTACTAGCCTTGGTATATAAAGGTAACAATATACTATTCATCATTATTTATGCTTTTATGATAACTTATCATAAAACTGATCAAATTACCTACATAATAAACGTCAGCAGAACATTTTTTTTTTTTAAGTATAATTGGTAAAGACTAAAACACATTGATTATTGATGGTTGAAACCAGTTCAAATAATAACGATGACCTCTGTGGCGCAGTGGGCGAAGGCCCGCCTGAGATGTGAAAAAGGTGGCAGGTTTTTTTCTCGCCGCGGGACAAATGTTTGTATGATTTATAAATATTTGTCTCTGGTCTGGCTGTTTTCTAAGTATAATATGTATGTGATTTAAAAAAACTATTATATCAGTCATGTAGTTTCTATAACACAAACTTTGCTTACGTTGGGGCTGGATGATGCTGTGTGGAAAAATGTCCAGCATTATTATTATTACTAGCCTCTGCCCACGGCTTCGCCCGCGTGATACTCGAATAAAAAGCAGCTTATGTGTTATTCTGATGTATAAGCTATATTAGTGTAAAGTTTCATCAAAGTCCGATCAGCCGTTTTTGCGTGAAAGAGTAACAAACATCCATCCTCAAAAAATTTCGCGTTTATAATAGAATAGGCCTAGCTACTGCCCACGGCTTCGCCCGCGTTGTACCCGGATAAAAAGTAACCTATATGTTATTCTGATGTATAAGCTATATTACTGTAAGGTTTCATCAAAGTCCGATCAGCAGTTTTTGCGTGAAAGAGTAACAAACATCCATCCTCAAAAAATTTCGCGTTTATAATAGAATAGGACTAGCTACTGCCCACGGCTTCGCCCGCGTGGTATCCGGATAAAAAGTAGCTTATGTGTTATTCTGATGTATAAGCTATATTAGTAGGATTGTAAAGAGGTGAAGTTTGTAAGTTTGTGTGTAGGAGGTAATCTCAGAAACTACTCATCCGATTTCAAAATATCTTTTACCAATATTTTAAATGGACCTTCAGGGTGGACATAGGCTATATATTATCCCGTTAAAATAAAAAGGTTTTTCGTAGTGAACAATTATGCAACGTAAATCGACAAATACATACATATTACTTATATAAAACACTTAAGACTTGTGGCAAATATTTGCAGATCATACATACATTTATACCGCGGCGGGAATCGAACCCGCAGCCTTCTGCAGTACATAATTTGTATGTATCATCAATAGTTTTCTCAGCGCACGCCAAATAATAATGAATTTTATAGGCAAAATTTTGCTACTTTGGGTTAGATAATAATAATAAGCCTTTAGTCGGACAGGACAATATTTCTTTATTATTCATATATGTTCCTTTTGTTCCATTTTTGTGTGTTTGTTTGCCAGATGGCAAAGGCCTCCTCCAATCTTCTCCATTCTGGCCTATCTATGGCCACTCTACTTTGGGTAGACTACTTTGGGTTACATTATTGCAATTTTCGTAAAGATCTCTAATTTTTTTGAAAATAAATTATAGCCTATGTTACTTCCTTATAATTTAGCTTTCTATTAGTGAAAAAAAAAAACGGTCCAGTAGTTTCGAAGCATATTCGTTACAAACAAACAAAAAAATCTTTCCTCGTTATAATATTAGTATAGAGGTAGATAAATAATTTTAAACCTGCAGAATTTTTATTAGTAGGTATAAGGTATTTTGTTGAATTATGTTATAATTACCATTTATTTTATAGTGTTATTTTATTACATATTGTAAGCATTTGATTTTTTCCAACATATTTAAGTGCTTAGCATGTGTGAAGGGAAATAAATGAATCTGAATCTGAACATGCACTATGGAACTTAAATCATTGAAAATTAATAAATTGTTAAAAAAAAAACAAAGTACTTACACATTCCCATCTTCATCTTTTGAGCAACAATGCTTATAGTCAATCTGCATTTGATGCCATAGCAATTTCTTCCTATTTAACTTATCTAAAAACAGCAAATTCTCCTTCGTTGCTATATGGAATTCATCTTCCGGCTTAAAAGGCACTTGTAACTCTGTCCCGTCCATTAACTTTATTGTATGATTTGGTAACACAATTTGATTATTCTCTTTCGTATGTTGGTCGACGTGGTCAACTAACGATATGGGGTTGATAAGCAAATCGGTTATTGTTTTGAAGGAATGGAGTGTTGAGAATGATTTTCCACTGTCATTTGAGTTGTCGTCTTGAAGGAATCCTAGGTCCGGTAAGCTTTTGCCACTCTCCGAGCTAGATAATGTAGTTTCACTGTTCGTTTCTTCGGCTTCTGTTTTAAAAGATCTGTCAAATGGTTCTGATTTTAAGTCCACTTTAGTTGCCTCATTTCCCATTTGATTCTGGATAGAGTTTGGTAATTCTTCAGTTTCTGCGAAAGGGACAATGTATTTCTTTGGTTTTATATCATCCGGTTTTACAACGTACGGGCAGAGAACCTTCCTGACTCTCCGCCTTACTTTTTTCTGTTTAAACTCCAGTCTCGTCTCATTCGTTTGGCATGCCTTGTCAATTCCCTGGCATTTGATTTGTATTGCTGGAGGAGGTATCTTAAATAGTTCTTTTTTTTTTGTAGGTAAGAGTAAGGCGAGTATACCCTTAATTCTGTATTCTTGGTTGATGACAGAGCAAAGGGCGTAGAAAAGAGTGTTATAGGTTTCTTGGCCTATAAGTTCTGTTATGATATCAGATGTTTTTTCTACGATTTCGCCACTATGAGTGACGTATTTAGCAATGGTTTGGCAATTGTTAGTAAGGTTATTTAGCTTGTTTATGATGATTACTGAGCGGTATTCCCCGGCCAAAAAGGTCTCTCCTTTCGACTCAAATATCACATCTTCACGGTACAGAGGTATAGTAGCGACTTTTATAACTTTCCTTAGGGCTTTTCTGTTAGGGCGAATGTCGGGACGAATTGGTACCTTACTGTTAGTTTGTTGAGACTTCAAAATCATTCTTTTTACGATAATAGGCCTTTTTAGGTTTTTTATGGACGTAGCCATCGTACTGCCAAGCTAACCTCTATTTTTCACAAAGTATCACTGAAAAGAGCACAGCACTTTCACTTAGGTATTTTAAATATGCACATTTGATTTAGAAATTGCATAAACAAAAGTTCGATGCAAGTTAGAGGACTGATTATTGGGATTTCCCCGTTTTGCTAAAGAGTAGAGATTATTCTGCGTGACAGCTGGCGTTTACTGTTCGTTCAACAATTGTACAACACTTAGCGTAGCGTTACATTCTCTTTGACAACACCCACCCACCTACAAGCACAAGCCAAGCCAAGTCCAATGAAGCTATTTACTTACAACGATTTCTTAAGATCACATGACACGATCTTCTCAAAATTAAACGCACTAATTATGAATCTTGAAATACCTCGTTTTCGTAAAATTATGAATTATACCTTTGTATTGTAACATTTTAATGGAACACAAACGCACAAAGATTAAATAAGACGTGCTGGATTATGAAATAATCTACCCATACATTTTATTTCATCAATTTATTTATTATTTTATTGACGTCAACCGATTTGTGAATTTTAAGACGTGGTGTGCAACAAAAATCACTGACGTGTCATTCACCCTTTTCTATGTTTTAAATCTATCTACGTTTAGGTTAAAATTAATACCACGTTTAATGGAACGCGTTCGGGTATTTACCTTGAAATCCACGAAGATATCGAAGCTTCAGTTACAAATATGATCCTTATATCTTACTCCATAATGTTGTTATTACTTGCCTTGTCTCTTCAACTTTTTTGTCGTTGGTCACATAAATTATAGGTACAAACAACCAACTAGAAACATCATCGGTTTGGTGGTCATGTAGTGTTACTTGTTACTTACACATTCATTACACAAGATGGCGCTTTATTCATCTTTTATTAGCAAATTCATAATTATTTTGTTCGTATGATATGAGGAAGGCTTGGCAAACGCTTACAAGTTGACGTCCTCATTTGAATGAATATATAATTATATATATTAAGTAAGTATATTATGTAATTAGATATAAGTATAATATAATATTGTAAAATATTGTAGCACGCTTATTGACAATCACTACAAATTGGGTTGGCTGGTAGAAAATGCTTTAGCATTAAGTCCGCCTATTGTTCACTTTTTATGCGCAATAAAGTGTTAATAAATAAATAAATAAATGAATGAAAATACTTTATTGTACACCATAAAAAATACTAAATAAACATTAATCTTATTATTAGTTCGGTAGTCCTACGTGATACCAAGCTACGATATTTTGTATGCTATGATTTAGAGCAGTTTAAAGACTATGGTTGCTGGTTGGTCCCCGCACTAAGTTGAGCCTAAGTAACTTTGGATGGAGAGGATACTAAAAGATTGTAAGAGTGGGGGGGCAAAATATTGCAGCTATAATAAAAGTTGTAGATTGGATGATGAGAAAGACCTAGGTAATTAGATGTACCTAGGTATACATAACTAGGAACCTATTGATGAGTGTGCTAGTTAAATATTATCCTAAGTTTTAAAATGATTATCACTTACACATAGTTACCATCAATATGGTAACAGAATACGGGAATTCGACTTTCAGAATGCAGAATAGGGGGGGCAGAGCTTCTATAAGAGTTTCATAACATGAAGAAACCGTGACGGTAGGAACAGTTTTTGAATTAAAATAAATAAATAAATAATGCTGGACAATCCACACAGCATCATCTAGCCCCAAGCTAAGCAGAGCTTGTGTTATGGGTACTAGATGACTGATATACTCAATACAATACATTACATAGATATATATTTTTTTATTATACATAGAAAATACCCAGAACACCTGGAACAAATATTTGCAGATCGTACAAACATTTGCCCCAGGGCGGGAATCGAACCCGCAACCTACTGTGTCACAGGCGGACCTTCGCCCACCGCGCCACATCGGTCGTCGATAATTGATATTTCTCAATCTCAATTCTGCTAGATTGTCAGTGACTTTGGGTCATTTTGGTCTACCTCGTTTTGATGATCTAAGTATATACGATAGTTCTAGGCACCTAACACTAGGATTCCCTGTGTCGTGGGTATCAGGAACTACGAGTACTCAAGTATAGGTACTCTAAACCCAACATAACATCTAAAGAACATGAAAACATTCCCGCAGTGCTGTGGGAATCGAACCCATACCTACCAGCTGCTACACACGAAGCCGTTATAATATGTTCATGTTTAAACTCCCAAAAAATGTCAGTCCTAAACTCCTGGGCTGGGCAAGTGGGTCAGATGGATCAGCACGGTGGGAGATCTTCGCCCCTTTGCAAATGGAGGACACACTACCAATCGTATTTTCCTATAACCTAGTAAAAATGAAAAAAAAAAATATTTAGAATTTCATAACCTAGGTAGTAAAAATGAAAAAAAAAAAAAATGAATTTCGAAGCAGCGGCTCTGGAATAATCTATCATTTGAAAACAGAAAGGTAGACTCTAGAGAATGCCTCAAAAGATGAACTCACAAACACTTCCTTGAGATATATTCATAGTTTCTCTACTATCTACCCTACCTTAAACTATTACTATCTTACGTAACTTTTTGCTTTTTTGCTTTTGCTAATATATACCTATATAATTGGGTTGGCTGGTAGAGAATGCTTTAGCATTAAGTCCGTCTATTGTTCACATTTCATAAAATGTGCAATAAAGTGTTAATAAATAAATAGTATAGTAGGTTCCTACTGAAATAGGTTTTTAATTAAATTAACTTCTTACCTTGCCCACAGATTGCCTAAGTAATTTCAATTTCTAGCTAGTCTATACACGGGTATTCCCGTTCTGTATTCATCATAACGCAGTAGTTTTGTCCCTTTCTTACGCCTATGCGTTAGAAAGAGACCGATAGTTGTTTGATTTTTTTACGTTGCAGAAAATGAGAATTTAGTTGAATCCGTTTGTGTATTTTATGTAGTTGTTGATCTTTGGCTGCACGGCCCCACACATGGGTGAGGCTTCGGTTATTCCCGGGCCACCCGTCGTGGTGATGGTGAATCCATCTTGCCCCATTTTGTCGGGGGACTGTTAACCGGGGGGGTTTTAGTCGGTTGAGTCCCGTATACCCCATTCGCCACCCCCGTGGCGGAAGGAGAATGCGTAGGCATTTCTCCCCCTCAAAAAAAAGTTTTAAACCTAGAGATAGATGAAATAACAAGTGTGGTGAGATGAATAAATGCGCCGCTTCGCGGTAGCTCCCATCAAAACCTTAAACAAGTTGAACGATAAATTAAAACGTCAAAATTACTAAGTAATATTTATTAAGTCGTTTTACAGGAGAGATCAGTACACAATACGCAGTCTCATTAAAATACTGAGTATATAAAGACGTATACAATGGATATTACGGACTAAATAATATTAATAGACAGGTTAAAAAATACAGTCAAAAATATCTAAAGTTGACATTTTAGCGGTACCCATACAAACCACTTAGGTACAGGAAAATATTGGACTTTAGAACATTAGGTAAACCTTGGGTAAGGAAAAGCAAATGAATTCTAACGGTTGAATGATGATGCTTTAGGTACATACACCTTTTTGACTATGGATGTATTACTGTCGTAAAATTATGCCATAAATTTGTCAGTTTTCCTGAAAAACGAGCCGTCATTCGCATACGGCTGCAAGTGGAACCCGGTGTTTAAAGGTAACAATCAATCTACACAAATTACGAATTAGCCGCCATTTTAATACTGAAGAAATTAAAAACAGTTTCCTGATAGAAGTTGAATTCTGTGAATAAAGTTCAACTGAACTTAACGCTAAGCAAATTGACAAGTTTTTATAAACAAAACTTGGAACTTGACTTTGCTAAATTTCCTCTAATCAGTACACTCAACTCTCTCAAGAGTTGTTTGTGAAAAATATATTTTGTCAAAACTTATGCCGAACATTAGGAACCGCGGTCTGATCAAAATGAGCCAAAACACAATCCGACATCCATCGAAGAGTTTTGTCGTCCACCCCAACATCAGATCAGCTCGCTGTCCATAACTTGATAACTTTTCCATAAGGTATGGAAAATGCTAAATTTTAAAAATGTTAATGGAATGTAAAATAAGTATTTATAATAAAAATGCAATCTTCCCTATGTCACCCAAATTAAGGGGAGTATGAAGGGTTTATAGGCCATCTTATCTTTAGAATGCTATTTGGGAGTAAAAGCATACGGTACATACCTGATGGTAATCGGTTACCGTCGCTTATTCACATCTGCAACAGGGGCTTTGTTGCGTTACCTTGAATGAAGGAGTCTCGAAGCTTAGACATGTTTTTAGACAGCCTAAGCATTTCCGCGGAAACTAAGTGCAAACGGGAATGTGTTATGGCAAGTGGTGGGCACGTGAGGATCATAGAACAGGAAGCAGACCACCAGGTCGGATGATATCGTGAAGGCGGTGGGAACGCAGTGAGTTTGATTTGCGGAGAATCTGAAAAAACGGCGTGCTAGAGAGGAGGCTTATACCCAACAGTAGATTAAATGTGATTGATTAAATGGTTGATATATTTTATGCGAGGCGAACCGTCAGACTAATAAAAGGTCTTCCCAATACAAATAATTATCTAGACTAGGCGACCTAGTTAAAATTGCATTGTGTTCGCCTTAGAGATACTGAAAGTCAGACTTTTTTATCATGATTTTTTACATTCCTATTCTCTACTTTCACTCTTAGCTGTCTTGAAATATTATTACCTTCAAACCGAACACAGTAATGAGAGAATTACTGCTTGGCGAAAACAATTTCTTAAGCGTAATAGCGTCAGAGTAGGCTGAGTGTTACAAATAACGATATGACAGGTCAGCGGCCGCGGAAGTGGGGGGGAGGGGGGGGGGGCAGAGGGGGGCCAAATGCCCCCCTAAAATCACATAGCTACCCGCCTACCAAGCCATGGCTGGAGATTGAAGGGATGACCAAAGAAATTTGCCCCCCCCCCCTGTCACGGAGTACTTCCGCGGTCCCTGTGACAGGTAGCTTGCTTTTGAAATAACATTCACAGGCAGTCAATCCTCATTCATTCGAAGAAGATAAGCCCTCCCACTACAAAAATATCAAAATAAGTACATAAGTTTATGTATTACTAGTAAATAATAATCTAAGGCACTAAATATCTATAGCTAAATCTATTTATAATGTCTTATATTATCAAATATTTTTTAGAATACCAAGTCTTAATAACAGCAGAGTCACGTAGCCCTGACACCGCGTCGTGGGTATCAGGAACCATGCTACCAAGAACCGGGACATTAGTCTTTCCCCCGCAGCGGGAATCGAACTCGCACTCTTGCGTCTCAGACTGCTTGCCCGCTGCTTACTCCTATACAAAGGTTGACAAATTGATATGGCTTTATAAATATTCAAATATTACAAAAATACACTATAATTATTGTAGATTGTAAAGTAGATATTCTTAAAAATTGGTGGTTCTATTTGAGACTTCAAAGTCGGTGGATAACAGTCTTATTCATACAGGCACACAGGCCCTAAAGGGTTCTACAGGGTGACCCTGAATATGTATAGTATACCGAATGTTATTTACATATCCTATTTATACGTATGAAAGTATGAATGCTTGCTGCTTAACTGATTTGAACAAAATGGAATGATTTTTTGAGATATTCTTAATGGAGAAAATGGTGGTAAATATTAACAGGGCTGTTTTCGGTAAAAAATTGATAAATCAGCTGTTTTAGGTTTAGCTTCTGTCAAATAGCGAGACTAATTAGACTAATTATTATTAGTCTCGCTATTTGGGTTGATAATATCAAATAATTTTCTTGACAATACAATTTTGGAAATTAGATTTTATTACAGGAAACACCCATTTGGGTCAGTATACCAGAAGGGGTGATAGGTGTTCTGGGACATCCTGTAGAATCTTAATGGCCGTCTGCAGCACCTAAGCTTAAGCAAAGACTTAGTAGTTTCTTACTGTTTCTGTCATATATAAAAAATAAGTCTTTGCTTAGGCTAAGTCCAAACATAAGGGCTAAAGGCCGCTTTAGCCGATTACAAAAATAACATCGGAAACAAAAATATCTATTTTTGTACTAAGTAAATAATACTAAAAATTTACTGGACTGCAAGAAAAACTACAACTAAAATGGTTATTTTCTAAGACACTTCATTATTATGATATTCTTCAATTACTTAAAAACTAATTTACGTAATACTTGAAAAGTCCTCTAAAATTCTATAAAAATACTGTAAAATATACATCAGTGTGTTAACTTAACTTAAAAGTTATTATGGTGGGATACTAATTAAGTTAAATACATATTAAAAGTACGTACGGGTAACGATGAGAGAAAAAAATACTTTTTTTCAAAACGAGGGTAGAACAAAAATATTTACATATTTCAAAGATAGATAACACAACTTTTTTTGTATAATAATATAGTCAAACTAGCAATTGGTGAAGAGATTTATGTCTACTATATATAACTACTTATAGTTACACAAGAACGGTCCCAACCGCATCGCTGCTTATTGGAACACTAATTTAAATACAGTTTTCTGTACGACTTCAAGGAATGTTCTAAGCTAGGTTTCATCGGCACCATTCACTAGTTGGCGCTAAAGATTTCGGGAGTTTTTAAATTAACTTTTTTCTCTCATCAGTTACTCGGTTCGAAGGATGGAATACTGACTAGGGGTCTGGACAAATACCACTTTCTGTTGTCGTTAACGTCTGCGGAACGATTAATTGGGAATGACATTAGCTGTGGAAATGTCACGTGACAGCTGCCAAGTTTTACCAAATTTGCGTTAGCGTGAAAGGAAAAGAAAGCGTGAGTTATTTGTCTAGATCCCTGCTTAGCGATCACTTACGGCTAAATACTGAAACGATACTAAATATATAAGTATTGTTGGAAAGAGATGACACTATGTTATATAGAGCTGCCATTTTATAATCGCGCTTAAGTCGTGATAAAACATTAAGGGACGTTTAAGTATTCGACCGTAAGTGAAATAGGCCCTAACTTAAAATAAATTCTGTCGCCGTTATGTACATTAATATGTAACACCACATAGCCAAAATAATTCTATAGATAGTATATTTAGTTAATAATAATAGCGAATAAGGTCTTAGCTACAAAAATATTTTGGACATCTGATAGTTTAATGAGATACACAGGTTTTTTATCTGTGGCGGAATTAGTTCCCTTACACTACCTAGATGGCGCTGTATGCAGAATAGATAGGAACATACAGAGGTTTGCCAGGATCGTAGGAAATCCATGATCTCTGCCTAACCCTCCGGGAAACAGGCGTGACTTTGTGTACATATGTATGTATGTGTACACAAGAAATAACTTTTTTGACAGCCATCATTTCAACCTCAAGGTAATGCGACATCTATGCGACTTTGAAGAACTATAAAACAATACTCGCCACGGATAAAAAGGTAACCTCTAAGGCCCGATTTCACCAACACAATAACGGGCGGTTAGATCCTTTTTATAGGAATCTGTCATCATAATCAATGGTTAGACTTAACCATCCGTTAATTTTGTTGGTGAACTTAAGCACGGATATTCTAAAACACTCAAGGCTATGGCAGAATTTGATCCTACTATATCTATGTTAATCAACTGATGTATCATAATTGTAGATATTTGAAGACTGGCATTTACAAAATATGGGCCTTTTCCACCAGGGACAGAAAAAGTTGCTTCTGACAATCTGTTATTTTAAGGTTTTCATCGTAACATTCCGTTACAATTTTACTTCAAACGTAGGAACATAGGAAGTTTCGATCGTAGCTATAAAATCAAGCTTCGGTAGAGCAATTTTTTTAGGTATGCTAAAAATATCGTTTAAACATATGAATAATGAGAATAAAAATCAAAACATAGCTTTCGAGTAGTTCAATATATCTATTAAAAGCTACAATAAAACCAGATTCTTATGCTTGAAATACGTTTGTATGAAAAGCGCGTCATGAAGTGACGGGTTAACATTGATTTGCAACTTGAGGTACTCTATTTAACATTGTTGCAACCTAACGGCTTATGGATTTTAATGAACGAGGTATCATTCGACGCATCATGACTCAGAGCGAAAATGTAACATGATGTATAACAAATATGGCCGCCGTCAGCATTATTGTCTTACTTTAAGTTTTACTTTAAAACACACCGTTATGGGTGTTAAAAGAAAGGTCTCGAAAGGGCAATTTCAAAACGCTTCAAAGTTCAATGAACTAAAACACATAAAGCCACAGACAAGCTTTTCTTTCTGTTTCTTATAATAATAAATGTTAATAAAATCGATGAAGCTGCAATCACTTAAGAAAAAAAGAAATCGATAAAAACAATCGATTTTTTTTTCTTAAATTAGACATGGTGGAAAAGACCCAACTTTACAACCTTAAATTTTACAAATGGCCACCTTCGTCTATCACTAAACTGTTAGAATCCACGGATTCATTCAAATCACTATCACAGTTCGACCTTAAGCGATCATTACCAAGAGCTTCATTCGAGACACCATCCTTATCTTCGACATTTCCAAACTCACCACTAAAACATCTCTCTCGATAGAAATTTCCATTGTACTTAGGGTTCTTATCATCGAGTTCTTTGCTGGTGACATTTATTGCATAGCTCAGGGGTCCTATAACGCGATTCAAGTCGCCCATAGGACTTAAATCATCTCTAGCATGGTGATTTGTTGAACTATTAACATCAACCCTGAGATGATTTACGACACCCCTATAATTATTTAAGTCACGCCTACTCGGATTAACTTCACCCCTTGTTTTATTTAGGCTGTTCCTACTGCTTATGATACCCTTATCAAAACAAAGGGCTTCGCCTACATCATTCGGACTATCAATGTCATGCCTAACACCCCTAGCAGGATCTGAATCAGCCTTAGGACGTGAATCAACCATGATATGGTTTAAATCACTCCTAAGATGTAACTCCACATTCCGATCGTTTAAATCACTCCTAACACGATTTAAATCGTCCAAATCATTGTTTGAATCACTTCTCTCATGATTTAAATCACTTTTGGCATAGTTTAAATCATTGCTGGCATGATTTATATCATTTTTATCATGATTTAAATCACTTCTGGCATGGTTTAAATCATTGCTGGCTTGATTTATATCACTTCTATCATGATTAATATCACTTCTATCATGATTTAAATCACTTCTGGCATGGTTTAAATCATTGCTGGCATGATTTATATCATTTCTATCATGATTAATATCACTTCTATCATGATTTAAATCACTTCTGGCATGGTTTAAATCATTTCTGGCATGGTTTGAATCATTTCTGTCATTGAAACCATCACAATCTCTGTCATCTTTGACAGTAGTGAAGTTACGGAAGTAATCCATGTTTGCAGCTAAAGCGGACATTAAAAGACTTTCCATCGTGATAGCATTGGGATCTAAGCTAACTTCATTGTTAGTTTTAAGTAGATTAGCCAGTATTGGGTTCGAACGTAGAGTAAGATTCATATTAAAATTTTCCTTCTCAACTCCGTTGGTCTTAATTTCCTTTGTGTGACTCCGCTTGTGTAGTATAAATACGTCGGGATCTTTAAAGCATTTGGTGCATTCCGTACATCTATATGTGCAGTCCGTGTTTGTCTGTTTGCCTTTCAGTATGACTTCCTGGTTCGAGGTGTGGGGGGAAGGGTATTCCGGAGTCAGCGGACCTGTGATGCGATAAAGAATCATCAAAAATTTCGGCCGTGTTAATTAAAGTAAACAATAAACAATTGCAGTTAAGAACTTGTTAGACGCCTAACTGCCAAGCCTACAGTGCTGCTACATAAATCATAGCTGCCTAGCTGCCTTGTCGCCTTAACAGCATCCTTACCGTTCTGGTGGTTCAAGGGCTCAGTGCCAGCCGCTTGCATGGCCAACATCGTCTGCATGTAGATCGCTTGAGCCATTTGCTGATGAAGCTGAAAATAATGTACATTCATGGATTATCTTTCAAAACATATATATGAGAATGTCCTTGATTCTCTTCTACGCCAACTAAACTTAACTTGATTTATCGCTTTTGATCACTAACATTAACAAAAGAAACAGATATCAACAATTTAAGTACTGCCAAATTAGAAATTTAAGTTTTTCGTGAAAGTTTAGTCATGATTTCAAAACATGCTGATGGGACTGTAAGAGCGACACATAAAGACAGGACTGCAAGAACTATAAACTAATTTGCCAGGAGTAAAATTCTTCTCATCTCGTTCTTGCGATAGTAAGAGACTACTATCAGTAAATCACTATCAGATGGGACTGCAAGAACTATAAAATAACTTGCCAGGAGTAAAATTCTTCTCATCTCATTCTTCCGAGAGTAAAAGAGATACTTCAGATCAGTAAATCACTATCAGACGGGACTGCAAGAACTATAAACTAATTTGCCAGGAGTAAAATTCTTCTCATCTCGTTCTTACGAGAGTAAGAGACTACTATCAATAAATCACTATCAGACGGGACTGCAAGAACTATAAACTAATTTGCCAGGAGTAAAATTCTTCTCATCTCGTTCTTGCGAGAGTAAAAGACACTACTATCAGTAAATCACTATTAGATGGGGCTGCAAAAACCATAAACTAATTTTGCCAGGAGTAAAATTCTTCTCATCTCGTTCTTGCGAGAGTAAAAGAGACTACTATCAATAAATCACTATCAGACAGGACTGCAAGAACTATAAACTAATTTGCCAGGAGTAAAATTCTTCTCATCTCGTTCTTGCGAGAGTAAAAGAGACTACTATCAATAAATCACTATCAGACGGGACTGCAAGAACTCATCAATACATGCTCTCGTCAGGGATACTGGAACACTGCTGTCATAAACCCAGAGTCCTTCTCCGCTACTTCAAGTAGTTGGGCTGGTTAGGGTCAGGTTAGGAGGGGGATATTTAACAATACACCCCAATGCGGGACATCAGTGTAGACCTTAGTTCCCCCACTTAGAATCTCTATCATTAAAAGAGAGAGACAGTTTCAATTAAGTTTAGATGGTGTACAAGGAAATCGGCGCCATCATCTGAATTAAATAAACACCCACATACATTGTCCTGACCACACACTAGTGACTCCCCCCATTTTTCCTTATGTCATGGGGGTATATAATGCATTATGGTTTTTCTTAACAACTAAGTACACAAGCATACTGCCCACTTATCTTGATGGAATTATTAAATTTGATGGAAAAAATCCCATGGGGAAAAAAAATGGGGGATGCTATTTAATTTAGACTTTTTATCAATTTTCTATTAATTAAAGTAGGTTTTTATTTTTCCTGAATAATATTTAACTTGTCTGGTTACCGATGGGTCTATGATATTAGGAGCTCCACTATTCTGATTCCAAGTCTCCCACTGCTTCCTGGAATATGGAGCTGGTGTCTCCGAGGGTAGATTCTGCGATGGTACAGCATCTTTGCGAAGTGTGCGCCACTGTCCTGAAAATTAAGTAATATTCATTACTCAATATGATATATATATATTATGTATGTAGTTATAAATTACAAGCTGCGCCCCGCGGTTTCACCCGCGTAAGTTACGATTTTATACTCGTGATAACGAAATGTCCGATTCGAATGAATTGAAAAGTATTTTACTGCTACATAAATACCCTTGGTGATAAAACTATTTATTTGAATAAACATTAATACTACCATACGAATGTAACCAACTTTTTTCAACCGGCGATCAAATTAGATTTTGGAAGACAAAAGCTGCTATTGTGACCTAACTATGATAGTTAGATATATTCCCTTGAGAATGTAGGTAATAATGAGTACTTTAATCGTGTAGTAGTCATTTTTATGTATCATCAATACTTTTCTCAGCACACGCCAAATAATGAATTTTATAGGAAAAAAATTTGCTACATTGGGTTACATTATTGCAATTTTCTTGAGGATCTCTAATTTTTTGATAATAAATTATAGCCTATGTTACTTCCTGATAAATTACCTTTCTATTAGTTAAAAAATGGTTAAAATCTGTAAAGTAGTTTCGGAGCCTATTCGGTACAAACAAATAAACAAAAACGTCTTTCCTTCCAAAAACTATCGTGAACTTGACTATTCATTTTGTAAAAACGGGAATTTTCACGTGCTGCACTAGTCGCGTAGTGCACGGCGCGACGCGGAAGGAGAAAGTCGCAAAGACTCACCCTGATGAAGACTCTCGGAATGAGTCGAAACTTAGTCGGTGCCATCACCGATAGTGCAGTATGTGAAAATTCCCGTTTTTACAATATGAACATCTTTCCTCTTTATAATACTAGTATAAATGAATATTATCTGTATTCTATTGTATCTATTAATTAAGCTGAAGAGTTAGTTTTTTTGTTTGAACATGCTAATCTCTGGAACTACATGTTGGATTTGAAAAAACATTTTGCATTCGATAGCCTAACTCTAGAGGAAGATTATAGGCTTTTTAACAAAGTCAAAGTCAAAGTCAAAATTCATTTATTCAATAAAATCACAAGGACCACTTTGAAACGTCGGTTTTTATCTAGGTGCCTGTTCCTCCGCGACCAAGCCAGGAAAGAAAGGCAAGAAAACAAGGCTGGTTATTCTTTTTAATGATCCTTTTACAAAACAATAGGTTCGAGTTGGAGCATTTTCAATCCCAAGAGTTTTTGTCATCTAAATAATCAGATATTTTATAGTATGCCTTTTTATAAAGCTTTTGTTTAATTACGTTTTTAAATTTGTTAATTGATAATTTTTGTATATCTCTTGGGAGTTTGTTATAAAAGCGTACACCGTGCCCTTTAAACGATTTACCAACTTTATGGAGTCTACAAGTGGCAACAGCGAGTTTATCTTTATTTCTAGTATTAACATTGTGATTATCGCTTTTTTTCTTAAACAAATTAATATTTTTGTGAACATACATCAGATTTTCATAAATGTATTGACAATGGAATGTCATTATATTTATTTCTTTAAACTTTTCGCGAAGTGATTCTCTGGGGCCCATATTATAAATTGCTCGAACAGCCCTCTTCTGCAGCACAAAAATGGTATTGATATCAGCAGCACTCCCCCACAGCAGTATACCGTACGACATAATGCTGTGGAAGTAGCTGAAGTAAACTAGTCTAGCTGTGTCAACGTCTGTATAAAGACGGATCTTTTTGACTGCATATGCCGCAGAACTAAGTCTCTTCGATAACCCATCAATATGAGGACCCCATTGAAGCTTATTATCTAGGGTGATACCTAAGAATACGGTGGTGTCCACAAGAGCCAACTGTTCATCTTTGATTTTGATATTTGCTTTAACTTGTGTAACATTGGGTAGTATAAATCTTATACACTTTGTTTTATTTTCATTAAGTAGGAGGTTGTTAACGTTGAACCATTTAACAACCTTAGAGATTGCATTGTTTACATTGTCAAAATTGGTTTGTCGTCGCTTTAATTTAAATAAAAGTGACGTGTCATCTGCAAACAATACAACCTCATGATCGTCCCTTACAAGGTGGGGTAGATCATTAATGTATACTAAGAACAAAAATGGACCAAGAATTGATCCCTGCGGTACACCGATAGTAACCAGAGACCCCGGAGACCGTTTTCCATTCACGTCAACTCTTTGTACTCTGTCACTTAAATAGGAAGTGAGAAAGTCTAGAGCAACGCCCCTAATACCATAATGGTGTAGTTTCCTGATCAATGTGTCATGGTCTACGCAATCAAATGCCTTTGACAAATCACAAAAAACGCCTAAAGCGTCATGAGATTCCTCCCAGGCATCAAATATGTGCGATATTAACTCAATACCAGCATCAGTGGTTTAGCGACCCTTACTAAATCCGAATTGCTTATTATGCAGTAAATTATTTAATTTAAAATGTCTTTGTAGTTGTAGTATGTACATAACCATTTATAGTATTAATTTATTTATTACTATACAAGGCAAACGTGAATGGGATAGTTGGAAGAGGAAGGCTTCGGCAAACATACTCTGACCAAATTGGAGACATTCTAGAGAAAGGCCAGGTCAGAAGTACACTAAACCGCTGCATGTATGTAGAATTTGATGAGGATGAATGAAGTGAAAGAGGTATGCCAGGATTGTAGCAAGCGGAAATCCTTGGTCTCTGCCTACCCCTCTGGGAAACAGGTGATATATGTATGTATTATTTTTTTTATTTGTAAGGTAGGATAAGCATAGAATTAGTGTAGTGTATAGGAAAAATAAAGCACTTTTTTATTTTTTTATCACAAGGTAGTTTGGTAGAGATCACTTCTAGCGTTACGTCTGCCGATTGTACTTTGTATATATATTGTGCGCTATATATTTGCAATTTTGTTTGACAAATCTATGTAAATGCACATACATGTAACATGTCAAAAGATAAATAAAAATTATGATTATATGAATTCCTGTTTTGTGTTTTTATTTTTTGTGCAATATGTTTATCTATCTATCATACTCATAATAAATTTAAAGTTTTCACATCATTGGTACATAGATTATGTTTATAGGTACTATATGGGTATAGCAACATATAGGTAGGCAGGTCAAGGTGTGTAAACAATGTAGGCAAAGTAAGTAATTGGAGTAAGTAATTATTTGGTCTTTTAGTAGGTAGGTGTTAAGTAGTACGTATTAAACGTCACATCAGTAGGTATATAGTTTTTATGTATAGAAAACTAATTTATATTTATTCATAACAGGCATTTTAATACCAGGGTACTAGTATCAGACAACCAATTATTGCAATTATTCCAATTGTTGACAGTCAATTATTGCAATGCGAACGTCATTAGATCATTAATAACTACACTCAACAACCTACTAAAAATTACGTAAATAGTAAACAAACATTGGTTACGGTATTTCTAGGCCCAAAACGGCGGTGTACAGCAACGCGCGTACTACAAAAACTCGGGCCCTCATTTTGTAACACCGTAATTAGCCCGCAGGTAATAGATATCTATTGTACTTGAATAGGAGATATGTAGGTAGGTATATCTGCCTAGAAAAATCAAACGTGCTCACACACCCTTATTTTTTCCGACGCTCGTGATGGTATAATCTTGAGGTTTGAAGTGCAAGCTACACACTTTGGAGTACTTAGTGTACGGTTTCCCTCGTTTTAGGATATCGTTCCACAATCTAGCCAGTTCCTCGTCTCTAGGAAACTGGTGGAATGATACATTCTTCGCTTTGCCTGCCATCGATGTGCACCGCGGCACAGTGCAGTAATACGGCATTTTGTTAGCTCCACGCACAATTTAACACATAAAATAACATAGCTAGACAAAAAACACAGTCGTTGCGATGGTGCGAAGGCGGAATTTTATAAAAACAAACAAAACTTGGCGCATAAACACCAAGCGCCGACATTTATCAAAACAGAAAAATGCCGGATGTTGCAAGTTGCAAAATAAAACTAAATTGTCTGTGGTTAAAACCAAAAATGCTCAAAAGTTTTACTAGAAATTGTAAGAGCAAAACTTACCTGATCATATTTGCTGTAAACTTTTAATGTTAAACTGGTTTTTAGCAGTTAATTTCATGAGATGTTATTTTATGCTAAGTTCACAAAAAATATATACTTCTACATTATTGACAAAATTAAAATATAATTACTGGAACCAAGAGTTTATGCTTCATAGTATTTAATTGTGCACAGTAAGGTTCTTCATTTATTTAGCGTTGCGCTTTAATGACTTTCGACATTTGACAAACTTAGTCGATTAATCTAATCCCATCCAACAGGAAATGAGTATCCTTGTCTATGGTACACAAAAGTGGCCATTTTTTCTGAAATGAAAAGTGGGAAGGGAAAAAGGTGATACATGTCAAATAATTCAAGGCTATTGTGTGATGATTCCATTTTTTTACCAACGTGATAAGGATTGCAACAAAATAACAAGTAATCTCCCAAGTTTTTATGTAACACGCCGGGGACACCAGTGAGTTTTCATGTGCCGTGCGTCAACAAGTTTGTGGTGTCCGATGTTGTGAAACAAAAGCACTCGAGATTTGCAAAGATGGGTTATTATTGCACTGTTCCGCAATGTACGTCGCTCGCCGGCAAGACGAAGAACGTGAAATTCCACAGATTCCCTCGCGACCTTCCCATGGCCGACAAATGGAATGTAATTTTGAAACGCGGCAAACCTTACACCAAATATTCAAAGGTTTGCAGTCTCCACTTCACCCAAGCTGATTATAACGTCACTACAATGGGTAAGCACAAAGGTATTTTGGATTTTCCATGTTCATTCTATAGAGTATGACTCATTCACTTAAATTTTAACACATTTTTAAACACTTTCACATAACTAACTTTGTATTTGAAACTCTGCAAGGCGCAGGATCTTTCACCACACTGGTGGTACAGCAAGCCTGCAATTGGGAAAGAAGATTTCCCAATTGCAGGCTTGCTAGGGTACCCATGAATGTAGGAAAATTAGGTTGGAATTGTCTCTTTGGGACCTAAATTTCCATACATCAATGTCAACTTTCTGCTTATTATATGCTCATGCTTGTTTAAAACATTCATCCTTATTTGTAGCAGAAAGGGATAACCAAACAATCAGTTTCCCTGCTTGTGTCATATTTGTAGGAGCGATGACAGTCACAGGATGTCTGTGGGTACAGGGGACTAAGATGGTAATGTCCCTTTTACAAAATGTCCGTCTCTAAAAATTAACTGTTGACAAAATTTTGACAAAGTTTTGCAGAGGTACAAGATGCTCTTTTGTAGGAGTATCTTTACTGTTGTCTCTACCAGATGATAATAACTTAAATCCATTATTGTTGTGGTATGCATGCCAGATAATCTAGGTTAGGTTAGGTCCAAAACAACTACAGATTGGTCTCCACAAATTAGGCATCCTCCCAGACCCTGGAGAGAAAAGTAGGGCAATCTTAACTGTCATACATGCCCACATGTGGACATTGAGAATTGTGAAAGAAATGCCCAGCAGTTGGATCACACAGACTAAAATAAGTAAATAATTAACATTTTGATATGTTTACTGACATATCACTAAATGACATTTGTATTATGTTTGTGTCTGAAAAGTCCTTAAGCACCACTATCCTGGACTGATTTTAAAATGCACTAACGCATCAGCTATAAGTTGTGTATTATCAACTTATAATAATAATAATATTATCCACTGATTTTCTTCAACTGTTGTAATGTCATTGGTTCTATTTAGAAGACTGAGCTTTGTCTAGAAACGAGGATGGAGAAACCTCATTTACATCTCGCACTAACTTTACTAAGCATTCTCATTCAGCTGACTACAATAATATTCCGAACTTAACCCTATTTCTAAGTCTTCTTCATAGCTTTTCCAGCAATTCCACATTGACCTCCTTTAGTTCCATTTTTCTTTATCTCATAAGGTTCTTGTCCATAGTAGATTAATATTCCCCACTAAGAAGTTTTCCCTGCTGTGGGATTTAGCTATAGATCTTTTTTTCATCTCCAAAATCCTTACCCTGTGTATTTTTTCAGAATTCTCGAGAGTTTCTTAAGATATCTTGTACAAAAAAACAAACAGATAAACTCTAGTGTGCATAACACTAGTTACAGTAACTTAGTTATAACAACAAAAATCTATAAATGTACAATTAGTGATCTTGTCGCTAAAAGAGATTTCTTCTAGACAACTTTAGGATGATGAGAACTATATAAAAGAATGGGTGCTATTACCTTACTGAAAGATTGAAGAATAATAAATAATAATGCTGGACATTTTTTCACACAGCATAATCTAGCCCCAAACTAAACGGAGCTTTTATTATGGAAAGTACATGACAGATATACTACCTATATACATTTTTTATGTAAATATTTACATATACATAGCCAGATCTAAAATAGCTTTTTACATACCTTATCCCAGATAATATCTGATTATGGCTGAAGAGCCGATTGTAGATTTAAGTAAAAAATATATATATATACTGTGATGCATATCTATAATTAGTTAGTGTGTGTAAATAATGACATTTGATTGCCAATGATCTGACAAACATGAGGGGTACGCAATATTCAGTCTTGAATAGTGAAGTAAATTCATAACATATACCAGATCCGAGACAAATATGAAGTACTGCCTTTTTGTGGCCAAAATAAAGGCCTCTATTGTAGATTAGTTCTAAGATTATCAAACTGGGAAATAACCTAATGTTCATCCAAATGATGATGATGATGATGTGTCACAGAGTTCAGGAAAAGATCAATTCCAAACGGCCGCCTTATCAGCATGATAGCAATTGTGTGTCATGGGATGTGTGGCTATGTTTACAATGCGGGGTGATCAGCGTTCAAAATGAAGAACATTTAGCATGTTCTTCATTTTTCAACAGACTCAAAAGAAGGAGTGGTTTCTAAATTCGTTTTTATTTTATGTTGCCTCTCCGTTATTTATAAACCGATTTTGATAGAGTTTAGTTTTCCCTCCAAAGGGGGATTTGTGGAATAACCCATTCTTTTGTTGTTGTATACAGAATGATCCCAAAGTGGTCCCATATAAGTTTGAGGAATTGCAATTTTCTATGTAAAACTAAAAAAAAGGTTATCACAACCAGCTGAAAAAAAATGTGGGTGATTTTACTATTTATTCGAAAGTTTATTGTGAGGTTGAAGTCAGTTCTTTGACATTTAATGTCTTTATCATAATTCAACACAAATTTAGTGTTAAATAGGGCCCGATTTCAGCAACACAAAAACGGGTATTTAGGTCCTAATCAAAGCTTTCTGACACACAGAATTCTCATCATAATCAATGATTAGCTTTGACCATTTGTCTATTTTGTTGGTGAACTCAAGGCTTACTATGTTATGTGACCTGCAACAGGTGATTTATCAGATTTTGACAAAATCAGTTTAGCAGTTATATGGCTTGAATATAAAACAAGCTACAAACTCTTTTTTTCTCTTTTATTTAAAAAAAAATCTGTTGTGTTTTAACAATGTCAGTTATATTGACACACTACATTAAACATTTTCATGAACCATCTCATATGTAGACCAGTAGGGAATTATAGCTGCCCTTGAGGCTTACACAGCTATAGGCCTCGATTCTGTAGTACACTAACTAAACTAAATTTAAACTGTCGCTCTCTTTTACTGATAGTAAAAGAGAGACAATTTTAGTGCTGTCAAATTTGAGTTTTCCATACAAATTTAGTTGTGATCTCTAAACACGCTGACTATAAACACGAAGAAAGGCAGCACAGCAGCAGCACACAGCAGTAAAATTCTTGCCATCTCTTTCTTGCGTACGCTATCAGTAATAGAGAGCGACAGTTTAAATTTAGTTTAGTTAGTGTACTGCAGAATCGAGGCCAATATGCCCTGAAACAGTCTCATATACACATCTTCTGTGACTCTGCAGACTTCACAGTTAGGACTAGGAAATTTTTCATAAGAAATTAGATAGTTTAAACTGTATTACTTTATAATAGGATTATTAGAAATTGAAAGTATGAAGTAGGGTTTCTATAAAGCGATTTTAGGTCTAAAATAATTTGGCCAGTTCTCTTTGAGTTCAGGCTCTCTGAGTTAGGTCATGACTAAAAATTAATGAAAATATTGTACTGGTGTAAACAAATAACAAAATCTTATAATTTTTAGAGTACAATGGGCGGTCTTATAGCTTAAAAGCGACCTCTTCCAGGCAACCTTTATAAATATAGAATTTGAAACTAAAATGAGCTCAAGGCTTAATTATGTGATCTGGACTTTCCTTTACATACATTGTGATTTATGTTATTGTAGTAATAAAATGTTTACTAATAATCCGAATATATAAATACTATGAGGAATGGGCACACTGTTTCTAGTTACAAATAAAATTTAAATAAATAAAACTACTGTCACTTGTGCTGCAACTCTATTAACGACTATTGTTTTTTTCGTCCTGGGGCCTAACCATGAAGTCTTAAAGCGATTCAGTTCGGGCAAAGATAACCATGAAGTCTTAAAGCGATTCAGTTCGGCAAAGATGTCACTTTCCGCTTTTTGCGATTGAGGACGTTATGGCATAGTTAAAGCTTAAAGAATGACAAAGTGAGGATGAGCAGTGAAAGAAGAAGAAAGAAAATGTTTTTATTTACATTAAAAACTACTACACAAAAAACTTATGGTACCTTCTAAATATTACTAATACATTTTCTTTACATTTATAAAATACATTTTCATTTTCTTTTTTTGTGCGCAGCAGAGTCTGAGGCAAATATGGCCTCCACTCAGCATTGTGCTGGATAAACACTGGTGTGTCTACTCAGCGCTGATTTTCAGTGGAGTCCAATGGCAAGTCAACGCCACGAACGCCGAGGGTGGAAAACGAAATTTTTAAAACGAAAATTTAATTTAAAACGAAAAATTACATAAAAAAGTACAAAAATTGAAAAAAATACAACTTAAATCATAAACAGTGCAATAGGGCATATCCATTCAACATTTCTGTTGGTCTACTTTTATTTTTGTTTATATAATGTGTCAAACAAGCATACCACTATATACCAGGCCCACCTGTTGTTAATCGGTTACCGTAACCTATGGACGCTTGGCAACACCAGAGCTATCACCCGCGCGTTTCCGACCCTGAGACGGGTGAAGTTTTATGTGTCTGTAATTACACCGGCATCTTCAAACCGGAACACAGCAATCAGAACATTACTACTTCTATTATAATCTGTCACCCTGGTTTTATCTCTAATGATGAAACGTTTGACTTTTTAAATCTTTTAATCAAGCATAGATCATTAGATGGAGTCATTTTTTACATTTTCCTCAAATTAATTCGACATACACGAGCCAAATTTGGCCTTGACATTTCCGCATGTTATGTTATCAAATAAGATGCACGAATTTTGTAGATTGAATCCAATTTTATCGTTAACAGTTCGTCCAATTTATATTACGGTGCTTTTACTGCGTTATCCTAGGTTACCTGAATACTTTTTGCTAGATCACGACAAAGTATTTCGAACTGATTAATAAAAAATAAAAAAATCTATGGCCTATTACTGGCTTTTAGAATGAGCTTTTAAATAGTGACCTGGCGCGAAGGTCGTTTAATAGGTTAAACGACCTTCGCGCTGGTTTAGAATGAATGAAATTATAAGCTCTTGAAAAATATGTAATTTATTTCCTTTTCAAAAAATAAAACGAACTGACACGTATGACTATTCCCCACGATGAACATCCATACATACTCAATACTATTTTTTTATAAAAATAAAAAATATTATAACGCATTTTTTCAACTGAACTTGCATTTAGCATAATATTTAATTTGCAATGCATGCATAATTACCCCGAAGACAAGGTCACGGTAACAATAATCACTAAATTAACAATAAGATTTCACACAAAAATAATTGTTTTTCTCAAAATGGCGTCCTTGTGTGAATGTCGGATTGATGAATTTTTGAATTTTAATTACTGAATCGAGGTTGGGGTTTATTTAGCTGGTTATGTTTTATATTTTTTAAGACGATTAATATCAACGCTGTCTTAGGGCCCCGAAGTTGCCTCTCTTAACATCTAAGTAATCATTGGAAATTGATCGAACTAAATTTCGTTGGCTAAAAGTTACCAATTTTAAATTTCCACATGCCAGGATGCACGCCTATCACTGCTTATTGAAACCGATTATCAGCAGATAATGCAACTGTTTGTCCCGCAGCGGGATTCGTACCCGCATCTCGCGTCTCAGCTAGCAACTCGACTTTTCATCTTTAATACTCTGTGTCACAATGCAGGTTGATTTGTTATTAATGTTAAGAATAACTTAACTTAATAACTTAAGACAAGAATAGATAAAAGTATAATAAAGTGGTTTGGGATTGTAGAAAGGATATTGACGAAACGTTTAAAAGGGTAGCATGAATGGGGCAATTGGTTGGTGTAGACCTCGGCGAACGTACTCTGACCGAATCGGATACGTTCTGCAGAATGATCAGGTTAAGAGTACCCTAAACCGTGACATACATGAAGAATGATGGGAGTGAACGAAGCAAAAGACGTATGTTAGGATCGTAGCAAGTGCAAATCCGTTGTATCTGCCTACACCTCTGAGAAACAGGCGCGAGTTTATTTATGCACGTAACTTTAGACTCTGACGTAAATATCCAACACTCGAATAAGGAAAATTCGTCATAATGTGTCACTCGGCCTTATGTATATGTACAATTCCTCATTGAATGCATGTAAATCAATTATTGATGTTTATTTAATTTGTTTCACTGTATCATACGTAAATAAACACCCAAGACTCATACATAGCCCTAACCCCACACTAAGATTCCCTGTATCCTTGTGGTATAGTAATAATACATATATTCACGCCTGTTTCCCGGAGGGGTAGGCAGAGACCAAGGATTTCCACTTGCTACGGTCTTGGCATACCTCTTTCGCTTCATTCATCCTCATCACATTATTCATACAGGCTCGGCGGTTTAGTGTACTTCTGACCTGGCCTTTCCCTAAAATGTCTCCAATTTGGTCAGAGTACGTTCGCCGAGGCCTTCCTCTACCAACTATCCCATTCACGCTCGCCTTGTATACTTGTTTTGTTAATCTACTTTCGTCCATCCTTTCTATATGCCCAAACCATCTCAACATACCTTTCTCAACTCTCGTTACTACATCTTCATTCACTCCACACTGCTCTCTTAGCACGCTGTTCCTCACTCTATCACTCAAATATAATATCAAATATATAGTAATAACAATAATATATATTTAGTAAGAATTGGCAGGTGCTGTTTTATCTAACATACCCCAGCAACCATTCCATAAGCATATACTCCTGCAATAGCCTAGTTTATTATTACCCATCTTTCCAATAGTTTCTATCAGTTGTCATCCACAAGATTTAAGTTTTTATATTATTTTAAACAACATTGTTTGCACGTAACACAAGATCTGCTTACTTTGGGGCTAGATGATGCTGTGGAAATTGTCTAGCGTTATTAAATAACAGGCCTCTTAGTGTTAGTTTCGTCTCTACTAATGCCTGTAAAGGTTCCAGGCAAGCCTGAGAATTAAGTGAATAAAGGGAAATAATAATATAATTAATAATGCTGGACAATTTGCACACAGCATCATCTAGCCCCAAAGTAAGCAGAGCTTGTGTTATTGGAACTACATGTCTGATATACTACTTATACAATTTTTTTTGTAAATACATTATAATTAGAAAATACTAGAAAACACCCATTGGTTCACAACTGGCGAAGCTGAAGCGCAACATACACAGAAATGAAACATACAGACGAATTGGGAATCTCCTTTTTGAAGTCAACTGAAAAACTCGAACACGGATAAAGTCACGAGCGTCCACTAGTCAGGCATATAGTTATCCAATTTTCATTCATCCTTCGTAATGAATATTTTTTTCCTCGTGTTCCATTCATCAATTGACTAGTTAGGTAAATTTTGAGCTTACTAGGTACCTAAACGATCTAGCTACCTATTCAGATCAACGTAGGTATAACCTTGATATATTAAATTAACGGTTTCCTTCAGCTTTGTGTCTGTTTTTCCTTCATAAATCTAGTTTACACGAGCTTCGTAGCTAATAATAATAATGCCGGACATTTTCACACGTCATCATCTAGCCCCAAAGTAAGCAGAGTTATGGATACTACATGACTGATATATTACTTTTTTGTTGTTGTTGTTGTAAATACATACATTATTATACATAACAAACACCCAGACCCGAGACAAATATTTGCAGGTATAACAAACATTTGCTTAGTACGTGTCACTTAAACTAACACATGCTGAACAGATAAGTATTACTGCTTAGTGTTAGTGAAAACGGCAAGTGCAAGTGAATGAAATACCTGCTCTACTTACTAAGCTCAAACCGCTGACAGACTGAAGTAGAATTGGGCCGGGCACGTCTGCCGCATGGCCGATGATCTCTGGGCAAAAAATACAACCAAATCGGCTTTGGCGCAGACAAATGGAAGACTGCATCGCGGCAGACCCAGATTAAGATGGCGGGATGAGCTGGACTCGTTTGAGGACTGGTCATCATTAGCACTAGATCGCGAAAAGTGGAAGGGGGATAGGGAAGCCTTTGCCCTGCAGGCTGATTATAATAATAATAATGTTATGAGCTAGGGTTCGGGATAAATAATTGAGTCTAATTACACCAAATGAACACTGTATTAGTAAAAATTAAATCACTATAAAAATGACAAGAAAATAAACAGCACAACAAAACTAAACAATTAAAACTAGAACACTATATCACTAGGTACAACACTAGTACAACTGTCACTTCACTAGTCACTGGGTATCGCTTATTTATCACTTCAAGTAATTCACTTTCAAAGGTCTTGAATAGAACGGTCACTACCAGTCGCTCGGCGCGCTTATATATCCCATAAGGCGTTTCTTCCGGAACATTCTCGAAAGTGGGCGTGGCCTGCACGCTGCCTTGCGCCTCAAACATTCGAGAAACTACCACATTTTACTAGCGCGGTTAGTACCAGACGATACTAGATGGCGGTAGAACAAGTAGTGCGTCCATTTGATAAGAGATGACGCTAGCGTACCGTAGTTAGCCCTTAGGCCGCGCTCGTCACAATAATTTACTAAGCGTCAAGTAGACGACAAGTGACGGTAGTCACTACAATTGACTAAGCACTTATCACTTGTTGTGTCATGTGAACAGCCATGACAAGTGTTTAGGTGTTCCATGTCGTTCGAATGTTGTGTTACATACCTTAAGACGCTTATATCAGCTTCACTTCACTGACTAAATTATAAGTAAACAATGTAATCAAATCTTGAAAGTCAATTTAAATCTATTTCTAATTGAAATGATACTTTCTATGTTTATGTCGTTCGGATGACAATAATATAATTTGGTATCTTGGAGCTGAGCTGATGATGGAGCCAGGAGGTGGATAGTGGAACTCTTCAGTGGCTACTAGTAAACTCCTCGAATGTGGGCTCATTATGATTCGTTTTAACAAGTCCAATAGATTGAGCTTGGTAACGAAAGTCTGATGATGGAGCCAGGAGGTGGATAATGGAATTATTTTTTATTATTTTTAGTCCGTGATAAAAGCGTGTTTTTTTTAAACTACACATTTTTCATCCGGGTATCATTCGAGCGAAGCCGTGAGCAGAGGTTAAGTTGGTAATAAAAAAAAATAGAATTTGTAAAATCTCCGTCTAGTTACCATCACGTATTAAAGAACCTCTAGTAATTTGTGGCGATAAAACCAATCAAATAAACAACCTTGAAGTAAAAAAAAAAATACAATCCGTCAAGCCGCTTCAGACAAAAACGAAAAACATAAACATATAAACGCGAACGAGCAAACTACCTCTTACGTAAAACATACATATTGCGGCTTATTGCGTCACATGCAAAAATAAAAATATAAAAGACGGTAGTCCGATCATTTTTTTTTGCAATAGCAATTGCCTTCGGTTTTGCTCGTGTGACTTATACAAAATGTAACTATTAAATTTAGG
Organism: Perizoma flavofasciatum; assembly: GCA_958496245.1. NCBI lineage: Eukaryota > Metazoa > Arthropoda > Insecta > Lepidoptera > Geometridae > Perizoma > Perizoma flavofasciatum. The sequence goes on along the minus strand of OY292446.1, from coordinate 5,476,559 downwards.
CAAAGACTTAGGTACGTAAATTTATAAATATAGAGTGTTTTTTTGCATTCGTCTATTAGTGTCAGTCAATAGCAATTGCCTTCGGTTTTGCTCTTGTGACTTATTCAAAATGTAACTATTAAATTTAGGCAAAGACTTAGGTACGTAAATTCATAAATATAGAGTGTTTTTTTGCATTTGTCTATTAGTGTCAGTCAATAGCAATTGCCTTCGGCTTTGCTCGTGTGACTTATGCAATATGTAACTATTAAATTGAGGCAAAGACTTAGGTACGTAAATTCATAAATATAGTGTGTTTTTTTTGCATTCGTCTATTAGTGTCATTAATGTGTTAATTTACGAATCTGATTAGATGCAAGAATGTAATAAAACATAATATATTACAAATAACATATATTTATTCAGAACCCCTCCCAACCTTACTAAAACCAGAGTAGACTAACTCTACTCAGATATTTTAAAATGAATTTCAAATCAAAATCATTTTGAAATATACTGTATAGTGAATTTGCATTAGGTTGTGTGAGTACTGTGAACGTGCCAGCTTTAGTTAATCGACCTGCGCTGCGGGGCATTCACACTTATTTCCATGGCTATCGAGATGGCGGCATGGCATTAGCCATGGCTTGTATCATTGGATGGGATGAATCGTATCACGCTAATATGTAGGCTGGATGGGCTATAGATGGACAATGCGAATGAACTAAATTGGTTTTCCATTTAACGTTTTGTTTTTTGGATGGATGGGCCGCCATTCAAATGGGGAACCAGTGTCAAAATTGATTGCCATCTCGATAGCCATGAGTTAGTGTGATCGCCCCGATGTACTTCTTGGTGGCAAAATGGGTAGGGTGGTATTTATTCATTTATTTTTTAGGAACATCAACAAAATTTACATGAATAATTGCTTGTAGTTTCTATTTTAGGATCTAGTTTACATGTAATTCCAATTACAGATGAACACAACATGCATATTTAAACAGTTTGGCATAAACATAATTTATAAAGAAAAGAAAATATCAGTATTAGGTACTCCCTGGACGAGATCTTTCTCAAAGAGCTATATTACCTCGAACCGTCCAAACAAACTTTCGCTGTTAAAAATAGTATGATTTCAACTTAAAAACATCAGTTTTTGCAGTCTCTTTCCTGGTTTACATGATAAACCCAACGGGAAAACCCCATGACGTAATATAAATGCGTAATACTAGGAACATCATTATGTTTCTTTATATTCCGACTAGCTTCTGCCCCGGGCTCTGCTTGCGTGGTACTCTGCGTAGATAGATAGATAGATAGAAAATATTGCACACCAAATATTTCAGCTTTAATAAATAGTATAAACTTTTACATTGTTATACAATGGGTCTTATCGCTAGTAAGCGACCTCTACCAGACAACCTTTGGATGGAACGGACTGTACGAATGATTACAAGGGGTTGTAAGTGGTGAAATACTATGAAAACACCATCATTTTAATTCTAAGTGGGTGAATTAACAGCAGTGATGAAACTTTACAGTAATATAGCTTATACATTAGAATAACACATAGGTTACTTTTTATTCGGGTACGACGCGGGCGAAGCCGTGGGCAGAGGGTAGTATTATAAACGCGAAAGTTTGTGAGGATGGATATTTGTTACTCTTTCACGCAAAAACTACTGAACGGATTTTAATGAAACTTTACAGTAATATAGCTTATACATTAGAATAACACATTAGTTTTTATCCGGGTACTACGCGGGCGAAGCCTGTATACTATAATATACTATACCTATTTCCAGGTCAATGGAAGACGCTAAGCAAGGATGCTGTGCCCTCCCAGAACCTCCCGAAGCTGAATCCCGATGGAACCGTCATGGTCATCAGAAAGAGCCGCACTGTCAAATACAGGGACGGAAAGAAAGAAGACAGGTATGTCGATTTGTAAATTTTTTGCGGCTGCATTTTTCGTCATTAAATGTTACTAGCTGCGCCTCGCGGTTTCACCCGTGTAAGTTTCGATTCTGTGGGAATATCGGGATAAAAATAACAGTAAAGTATTTTACTGCTACATAAATGGCCTTGATGTTAAAACTATTTATTTGAATAAGAATTAATACTACGGTACGAATGTAACCAACTTTTGTTTCTATCCGCGATCTTATTAAATTTTAGAACACAAAAGCTGCTATTGTGACTTAACTATGATAGTTAGATATATTCCCTCGAGGACTTTTTTGTAGGGAATAATGAGTACTTTAATCATGTAGTACATAATTTTTATGTATCGTCAATAGTTCTCAGCGCACACCAAATAATGAAGTTGTTTATGTTATTATGTAATTTATTTTGCTGTAGTATGTTTTATGCATAATATTATTTAAGGTAGTTTACATACCCCCGGCCACTTCATATACATATAATCCTCTCCATCCAAAGGTTGTCTGGAAGAGATAGCTTTTAAGCGATCAGACCGCCCATTGTACCTTTATCATAATGTGTATTGTTTATTTTGTTTATATCATGAGGTGTATGATAAAGTGTTTTCGTTCATTCATTCGTTCAATGTTGTCTTGCATTCATTCCAGCGATAAGACCGAGAAGTGGCAGATGCCGATGTCTCACCACCACCCCCTCCCCCTCCCGAACTCCGTAGATGGACCGATGGGGAGCCAGGAACACGACAATAGCGTTGTGAGTACCCATCTTAATTAAAGTTACCCTTTAGACTATTCAAAATTCCCTTTTTTCCACAAATCCCCTGAGATAATCCCCTGCGAAGGGGATTTCTGGACTTTTTGCCTATTCATATTCAGTTATCTGTTATTGTGTTTTTATTTTAAATTACAGTGTAAATAAATGGACAAAGGGAAGGATAAGGGGATTTCTGGAACTCTTGTCCACAAATCCCCTTAGCTTCCCCTTTGAGTACCGTAAGGGGATTAACGCAGGGAATTTGTGGAATAATCCTTTAAAAATCACTTTTAAAACATATCTGGGCCCATAACCTATGGCTTCATTCATAACTTCATTCATTCAGACTGATGTAACGAGGCCCATATCCCGAACGAAACTGAAGTCGTAAGACTTTAAAACATTTTCCATTGAAAACTGTAAAAAAACTAGTTTCAATGGCCTTTAACTAATCTGGGAATCGATTTTTAATATGATTAAATAATTTTGGTAATTTTTCACACATCATCACCTAGCCCCAAAGTAACCAGAGTTTGTGTTATGGGAACTAAATGACTGATATACTACATACATACTTATTTTACATAGAAAACACCCCGAGACAAATATTTGCAGATCACACGAACATTTGTCCCGCGGCGGGAATCGAACCCGCAACCTTCACATTCGGGCTTTCGAATGCGCCGCAGAGGTCGTCTGAAGCTCGTCATTGAATTTGGGGTTTTCGTTTTTTTTTGCAAATATCCTTTAATCCATTCACTCTTCGTTCCAACCAGGTCTTGTGTCAGATTTGGACTGGAAATCAGGTAGTGTCATAGATAAGTAGGTAAATATTAAGTTACAAGAAAGAAAGGAAAAAGTTTTTTTTATTATTTGTTGTTTTTTTGCTAAATATTTTTAATGGTTTGGTTAGGAAAACGGTATTTTCCTAAACATTTTCACACAGCATCATCTAGTCCCAAACTAAGCAGAGCTTGTATTATGGAAACTGCATGACTGATATACTAATTTTTTTGTTGTAAATACTGACATAATTTAAATAATAACAATTAATTATATTAATTTTAAATTTCTTCCGCGCTTAAACATTTCTATTTATACTATTAGTATCAATTATATTAGTAAGATGTATATAACAATCATTATGAGAGCTACATGACTCTTATACTACTTATGTACATTATTTTTGATAAATACATACATATTACACATAAAAAATACGCAGACCGGTTACAAATATTTGCAGATCATGCAAAAATTTGTCCCGCGGCCGGAGTCGAACCAGCAACCTTCTGCATCTTCGCTAACTGCCCCACAGAGGTCGTAAGATTTTTCCAAACTATTTTCTACTCTGATAATTTTCAATTGAAAATGTGTTTTTTTCAGCTCGCCTACCGTCTTCAAACACTCGGTCACATGGCAAACAACATTTCACCCCAACATCCCATGCATCATCCCCTCAAACCCAAAAAACAGGACGCCATCATGCAAACGGACCCCGTACAGAATGAAGATGACGACACCCAACCCAACAACAGCTACAGTGAGGTGTCGGAGAAGTCTTACAGCTCGGAGGTAGATCAATACGGTTACCCGAAAGATACGGACTACCCGGTGAAAGATGATGATTACCCTAAAGATGGCACTTACCCTAAAGATGGATACCCCAATAAGGACAGTTACCCGAAAGATGCACAGTACAGTAAGGAAAGTTACCCTAAGGACGGCACTTACCCTAAGGAAAGTTACCCTAAAGATGGAAGCTACTCTAAAGAAGCGCAATACAGTAAAGATTACCCAAAACCAGGACCTTACACTAAAGACGATTACCCTAAAGACGGAAGTTACCCTAAAGAGACGTACCAAGCCGAAAAAGAGCCATTCAAGCCGAAGGACTACACGAAAACTGCCGATGACTACATCCCACAAACTAACGAGGAATATAACAAAGAGGCCGAGAAGTATGCCCTCGAAAGGAAATCGCATACCAACGGCTACGATCTAAAGGATATATATCAGAAGCAGCTATTAGAGTACCAGAAATTACCCGACGTGTATTATGATAAGACTTACCCGCGGGAGCCGAATCCGTATTTGTGTCAGAGCGGTTATTCGGACAGCGTGGAGTTGCTCAGAAATCAACAGCATAATTTGCAGATACTGCAGGAAAGACAGGTAAATGTTATTACGTAAGGTAAAAATAATTACGTACATTTAGGTAAAAAATTAAGGTAATATTTATTTACCTAATTATATAAGCAAAATTTGTTTGTTTTTTAACCAGCCGCCCAAAAGAAAAAGAGGGTAATGTTTTTTGGATGTATGTATGTATGTCTGTTTGTCTCTCGCCATACTTAAGAAGCTGCAGTTGGGTTTCATTGTTTTTAAACTGTTTGTATGTTTGAATGCTCTAATCTCTGGAACTATCAAGTTACCGCTATTAAGGTTTTTTTTTGTCCGGCTAAGTAAATGTTTTTCTTTCTTTATTCTTTTTTATTTTGTCCTGTTTTTATTTAAATATAATCTTTGATTTTTTGAGGGCTCTTAGGGGGCTTCCCCTCTATATACTTTTGTTTTATTAACTTCCCGCTATAGAAAGGCATTTTTTATTTTTTCCTGTTTTTTATATTTCTTTGATTTTAACTTTGATGTTTTTTAAGTTTTTAGGGGGCTCCCCTCTTTATCCTTTTGCATGTTTGTGGGATTTTTAATTTTACCTGTTTTCTTTTAATATTCCTTTGTTTCTAGGAACAACACCGGATCGATAATTTTTTCAACGAGAATCACATAAAACAGGAGATTGATATAACTGACGAAGATAAATACATGTATGAGAGGACCAAGGAGCAATTAGGTGAGTGTTAAGACGCTGACAGCTGTCGTATTACCGCATCGAAACATGTACAAATTTAAAAACGTAATCAAACAAAAACTTTATAAAAAGGCATACTATAAAATATCTGATTATGTAGATGAGAAAAACTCTTGGGACTGAAAATGCTCCAACTCGAACCTATTGTTCGTAAAAGGATCATTGAAAAGAATAACCAGCCTTGTTTTCTTGCCTTTCTTTCCTGGCTTGGTCGCGGAGGAACAGGGACTAGATAAAAACCGACGTTTCAAAGTGATCTTTGTGATTTTATTGAATAAATGAATTTTGACTTTGACTTTGAAAAGTAGCAGAGCAAATTTCTAACGTAAACTAAATTTTATTAAAGCTTACATCTGTATACGAAAGGTTATTTATTTTACATAATAATAATGTATTATACTTTGTCGACCTTTGTGGCGCAGTGGGCGAAGGCCTGGGACACAGAAGGTTGCGGGTTTGATTATGTATGTATTTACAAAAAACAATGTAATTACGTAGTATATTATTATCAGTTGTGAAGTTCCCATGATATGGGTATCAAATGAAAGGGTTTGCAGAGAAGAATACGAAAAAAAACTTGTTTTTAATTTTTATTTATTTTTAATAATAATTAATAGTGGGCGAAGGTCCGCCTGAGACGCAGAAGGTTGCGGGTTCGATCCCCGCTGCGGGACAAATGTTTGTATGATCTGCATTCATTTGTCTCGGGTCTGGGTGTTTTCTATGTATATTATGTATGTATAAACAAAATATATATAAGTAATATATCAGTCATGTAGTTCCCATAACACAAGCTCTGCTTAGTTTGGGGCTAGATGAAGCTGTGTGAAAAATGTCCAGTATTTTTTTTAAATTCATTATGACTGTACACATTCATATTCTTTCTGCAGATGCAAACCAATACAACGAAAGGAGAATGCATCAGCAACGTATTCTGGATCATCTTCAGCAGCAAGTTAAACAGGAACCGGATACGGCCAACGGTATATATTAATGCTAAACTCATAACTGTCCTCACTGTAGTCGGGTATGAATCAATGAATGAATGAATTAATGAATGATAGATATTTTATTCCAAAAACTATCGTGAACTTGACTATCTCGATACCTTCACCGTACGGTACGTGAAAATTCCCGTTTTTACAATATAATTGATATTTATTTGTAAGAATATAGGTACATATTAGTATTAATACATAGGTATAGTAGCTTCTCTATATTCGAAATTTTGGTCGTGCAAATTTTTACATACAGGGTGTAATAAGACTACTCCCGAAAACATCGGGAGATGAAAGTACCCATCAATACGAAGAACTTTTACTATGGAACCAACACTGTGAACGCGAAAATAAATCAGCTGTTCCATACATTTCCCCCAAGTAGGTATTGAACTTTAGTTTTCGGGCGTAGTCTTATTACACCCGGTACAAGTAGGTAAATACCTACTTACAATTAAAGTTATAGATTTATTAAGTATGTCAAATTTATAACTACAGTAAATTTACTAGAAATATTTTTTTTTACCTATTAAAATGTCACAATCTTATTATTGAGATAGGAAGTTATTAATTGAATAAAAACATCTGTTGCTAAGCCAATTGAAAAGTTTCCTATTAAATTCTATATTATTCATTTTTAATATTCATCATCAGCCTATATTAGTCCACTGCTGAACATAGGCCTCCCTTAATGAGCGGCATAGCGCCCTGTCTTCAGCTTGTCGCATCCAGCATCTGCCTGCAGTGTTTCGCAGATCGTCATCCCATCTGGCCGGAGGGCGTCCTACACTACGTTTGCGGAGTCGCGGTCTCCACTCGAGAACACGTTTACCCCAGCGGTTATCGGTTCTTCGGCAAATATGACCGGCCCACTGCCACTTCAGCTTGCTAATTCGTTGAGCTATATCGATAGCTTTGGTTCTCTGACGGATGTATTCGTTACGAATCTTATCCTTCAGAGAGACTCCGAGCATAGCTCTTTCCATAGCTCGCTGAGCGACTTTGAACTGGTGGACCAGCCCTATCGTGAGTGTCCACGTCTCAGCTCCGTAGGTCATGACGGGTAGGACGCACTGATTGAAAACTTTCCTTTTCAAGCATTGCTGTATGGATGACTTTTAATATGTCTTTTGGTAATTTATTATATATTTTCATAGACGTAGGCTGTGGTATGGTAAACTCTGCACATCGTCAATGAAAACACCTCATTGTACACCTTATCAATTAGTAGGATTATTAATTTATAATTGGTAACAGTTAGACTAATGTGTGGGCTATTTATTGCCTGCCTTAATGTCGTAGATAGCTAGTAGTAGTGATTGTGTTTGTTCCAGGCTGCGAGAACGTGATGCAGCCACAGGGCAGCCCCTACTACCCGCCCGCTAGCCACAGTAACATGCCAGGTACATTGCTAGCTTTTTACCCTCATAGAGCGTGGGGCGTCTGTAGGCGACAGTGGATTCATCGAGTACCAGCATGAGATATACATCGGATGGTACAGGCGTTGGGAAATAAAGAGGGAGTGGTTTTGGGAGAATCTTAAAATTCCTTTTTTCAACCGACTTAAAAAAAGGAAGAGGTTTTCAATTATTTTTTGATTTTAATGATTCTTTTTAATGAGTTATTTGGTCCCATACATAGTTTATGAAAAAAAACATATTTAGGCGTATCAAAATGGGAGAGGAAATTTAATATTGGACTTATTATCAACTTTCCGTTATTTAAAGACGATTTTTTCGATTTTTTTGATATTTTTTCCGGAAATATATGTATATCATTATTTTTATTAATCTTCTCAGTTGTTTCCGAACGAAACTTTTTAAAAGTAACATTACTTTCTTTGAGATTTCTATCATTTTGCTCGGTACACCCTGTATATTCGTTATCATCATCTAAATCCTGTAGAAGCCCACTGCTGAACATAAGTGTCCACTAAAGAGTAAATATAAATAAATAAATAAATACCCAACAGACACATATTACATCTGAACCCACACTAGGATTCCGTATCGTGGGTATCAGAAACTACGAGTAACGTGGTACCACAACATCTGGACCCAAAACAAATATCTGCAGAGCATGCAAACATTTGCCCCGAAGCGGGAATCGAACCTGCAATCTCTTGCGTCACTGCCAGCTCGCCACGCCATCGAAGTCACCAATACTTAAATATTGTATGTATTATCCTACTAAAATTATAAACGTTAAAAGTTTGTGAGGATGGATGTTTGTTACTCTTTCACGCAAAAACTACTGAACGGATTTTGATGAAACTTTACAGTAATATAGCTTATACATCAGAATCCGGGTACCACGCGGGCGAAGCCGTGGGCAAGAGTTAGTATTACATAAATGTATTGTATTAAATAAACGATACTTTCTTTGAGAGTTCCATCATCTTGCTTGGCACACCCTGTATATACATCATCATCATTAACAGCCTATAGACGTTCCCCCCAAGAGTGCCATGACGAACGATCTTGGACCGCTGTCATGGTGGCGACCCTTGGGCGGCGAGCAAAAGAAGTAATAGCGCGTGCGGGCGATGCGACGCGGTGGGTCGGTGGCACAACTAGTATATAATATTGTTAAAACGGGAATTTTCACGTACCGCACTATCGGTGAAGGCACCGACTAAGTTTCGACTCATTCCGAGACTCTTCATCAGGGTGTGTGATCGCGACTTTCTCCCTCCGCGTCGCGTCGTGCACTCAATACAATATGAATAATTAAATTCACGATAGTTTTTGGAATAAAATCCTACTAATATAATAAACGTGAAAGTTTGTGAGGATGTTTGTTACTCTTTCACGCTAAAACTACTGAACGGATTTTGATGAAACTTTACAGTTATATAGCTTATACATCAGAATAACACATAGGCTTTTTATCCGGGTACCACGCGGGCGAAGCCGTGGGCAGAAGCTAGTAGTCTATAATATAAGAAACCAACCAACAGACAGATTATCAAACTTATAAATTTGCTAGTTTTTTTATATATTTTTTTTTATATTTTATAAAGTAGTAACATTCCCAGTAGTTAGATTTATAGTTTGTCTGTTTGTCTGTAGGTTATTACGAGGCATTACCGCGGCCCGGCCCGGAACTACTGATCGCTAAACAAAACGCTCTAGCTGCGCACACGCAACTATGTGAGTACAATGTCACAGTCGAAGTCGTAAGTTTCGTTCTGCTTGGTCTCAACAGGTTTTTGGCTGAAAATCAGTGTTTTTGCTTTTAAGCAAAAATTTTTCAATGAATTTTTCACCTTTTTGTTGTGCTGCAACACACACAAACACAAACTTACTGACAATAAAATGTATATTGGTGTGTGTCTGTAGCAGCGAATGAATGTTTTATCTATCTTATCTAATTTTTATTCATTGAAATCGACAACGATTGTCTAAAACGTATTACTCCTTTGATGGCAAGTTTCATGTACATGGGCGGGCTTATTGCTCGTCAGCGTTTTCTTCGAGCCAACCTTAAACCAAATGCGTTATAGTAAAGTTAGTAAATATCCTACTAATGTTATAAACGCGAAAGTTTGTGAGGATGGATGTTTGTTACTCTTTCGCGCAAAAACAACTGGACGGATTTTGATGAAACTTTACAGTAATATAGCTTATACAGGGTGTCCCGGAATGTGTATATAATGATTTTGACGTGACAATGACCTCTTGTGACGTCACACTCAAAAGTCAACTAAACAGCTGTTTCGTTGATTTTAGGGATGTGCTAAGAGGAGGTAGGATGGAGACTGATGTTCATTTCATGAATTAAAAACATGGAAATCCAAAAAGTCGTAGAACAAACAATGTTCCCCACCACGGTGTCAATGACCTCTCGGCATTATTATACATATTCCGGGACACCCTGTATAACAGAATAACACATAGGTTACTTTTTATTCGGGTACCACGCGGGCGAAGCCGTGGGCAGAAGCTAGTATACCTATATTCTGGCGAACCCTGTGGCGCAGTGGGGAAGGCCTGCCTGAGACGCAGAAGGTTGCGGGTTCGATTCCTGCCGCGGGGAAAATGTTTGTATGATTTGCAAATATTTGTCACAGGTCTGTGTGTCTCCTATGTGCAATATGTACATATGTATTTACAAAAAAAACGTATATAAGTAGTATATCAGTCATGTAGTTCCCATAACACAAGCTCTCCTTAGTTCGGGGCTAGATGATGCTGTGTGAAAAATGTCTAGCGTTATTTATTTATTTTTATGTTTGTTAAGTTTTTATTTATTTTATTTTTATATTTTATTTCAGGGCAGAACACTATGAAGAGACCTTTCTTCTACAGTGAAAATCCACATTATAATGGACCACAATTATTGCATAGATATGAGGTAAGTACATTACGATTTTACATAGCGAGATATTATTTATTATATATCTCTGTGGCGCAGTGGGCGAAAGCCCGCCTGAGACGCAGAAGGTTGCGGGTTCGATTCCCGTCGCGGGACTAATGTTTGTATGATCTACAAATATTTGTCTCGGGTCTGGGTGTTTTCTATGTATAATATGTATGTATTTACAAAAAAAAAGAAGTATCTAAGTAGTATATCAATCATGGAGTTCTCATAACACAAGCTCTGCTTAGTTTGGGGCTAGATGATGCTGTGTGAAAATGTCCAGCATTATTTATTTATTTATTTATGAGTGCTCAAAAAAAAAAATGGCTCACTTCTGGTTATTTGGTTTTTAAAGTGTCAGTGATATACAGGGTGTCCCGGAATATGTAAATAATGCCGAATTCGTTTGTTCATTGCTAGTTCTACGTCTTTTTGGATTTCCATGTTTTTAATTCATGAAATGACCATACAATTTTCCATCCTATTTGCTCTTAGCACATATTTAAAATCAATAAACAGCTGTTTAGTTGACTTTTGAGTGTGAAGTTACCCGGATAAAAAGTAGCCTATGCGTTATTCTGATGTATAAGCTATATTACTGTAAAGTTTCATCAAAATCCGTTCAGTAGTTTTTACGTGAGAGTAACAAACATCCATCCTCACAAATTTTCACGTTTATAATATTAAGTAGGATTAAAAGAAGGATAGGATGTCTACTTTTTCTGAGATTGTAAAACTTTTTTTTCCAGGATTTATCTCGAATTCTCCAGTGAGGTGAGGACATTCCACAATCGAAAGTTTAAAAGATTTGATGACGTTGACGATAATCTCTCCATGATTATTTTTTTTATTATTAATAATAATATATTTTATATAAAACTATGTGCAGACCCCGTTTAGATATTTCTTTATTATTTACTTAAGTACTCATGTTTTTCGTTTAAGTATTTTATATTAAATAGTTTTATCAAAAATGTTACACGGTCTGTACTTTAAAAATGGGATGCTTGCTGTGTTTTTGTATGTATTTATGTACACACAAAATGAATATATAAATCATGTTTTTAATATATAAAAGTATATGCTATCATTTGAATATGTAAAGTTCTATGAAATCAAAGATAATTTATGTGAAAAAAAATGGTTTTCGAAAATGGCCTAAGTCAATACCCAAAGTTAATATATAATTTGGAAAAACAGATCTTCAGATAAAAGATTTGTCTCAAAGATAAAATCGAGCTAGGTCGATTTCTAGTCAAAAAATCATAAAAAACCTATTGTTTAAAAAAGCCTTTATTTATACGACAATTATAAAAAAATTGTACTTGCAAAAACACAGCAACTATAAATTTGTACAAAATGTGTGTAAATTGTACAGATTCCGGTTTTGTAAAAAATACATAGATGTAATAGTTTATGAATGGTGGGTACATCCCAGTGTTGGGCGAAAATCGTGGCCATCACAATGGACGGTGTCGTCCGAGATGTAACGAAGAAAATAAACAGATAATTTTTTCTACACGTTTTGTTCGGATTCTGCAATAATATATAGGCCTAAATAAAATTAAAAAAAAATGTTCAACAAAATATTTTCGTATATTAAAATAATTTATACTCTATTCCTGTTTGATATTTCGAATTTTATTGAATCATTTGTAAAAATTTGACGGCACCTTTCACCAAAAAAATGCTTGCCCGTTTTTGATGCTGTGAAGTTTTAGCTTCTAATTTATAGTGTAAGATTCGGCACCGGATTTTTAAACACTCAACAGATGTGAATGATTGTTAGATAATAATTTTAATAGTTTATATGTTTATGTTTCATCTCATACAACATTTTTTTTACATAATTCTTTATTTGTCAATTGTCCCAACTGAAAGATACCTAGCTTGATTGGCGATTCAAGCTAGGTATGAAGTTTTTTTTTACCATCTATTGTCTCAAAAGCACAACGTATTTTCCACAAACTTGTCAAAAGTGGTTTCATAAAAATGCTTTATCTGGATATGCGCGGTGCATATACGTTTTTTTTAATAATTTTACCTTTTTTTTTTAATATTGTCCGGTGTCGTTCTCAGTCGATTGGTATAATGTAGTTTCAAATTCCAAAAAATCTGTACGCTCAATGTTTTGTACCTACAACCTACCATGGATTTCTAATGGCGACCAAAATTCATTCAGTTTTCATCAAATGTTAAAGTAAGCTTTTATTATTTAGTAGAAGTCTTAGATATCTAAAAACTCTGACACTTTGACAACGGTAATTTGTTTGATAATATTTTTGAGACGGAATGAAAAGTACGACTCAAGTGTCATTGCAATTAAAAGCTTTGGACGATGTCATCCAACATGTAGTCAAGAAATAATAAAAACATGGTAGAGGTACTGTTTTCGCATAAATTTAGCTTTTTCGACTGTGTATTTAGGTGTATTGTTGCCATTTTCTATGTTTTTTTTTTAATTTTAGGTACCCATACATAAACTTCTCGCAATACGATTTTGAAAATTCTGATGTTGTCTGTTGTTTAGTCTTTATGTTTGTTTGTTTTAGATGAAATATTTATCGTCTTTGTACGGGGGTTTTGGAAAAGCTCAAATTATTAAAGAAATATAACTACTTTATTATTTTTACCTGATTTTTTTTTTACGTAAAAATTTCAAAATTGTAATAAGTGAAACGAATTTTCCAAACCCTTCGTCATTTAAAAGTGAAAATAGTAATAAATAGTTACCAATATAAAAAAAAAATTGTATTGCCAATGTTCGATTCTACATACGAGTGTTAAGAGGGGCTTGTTTTCATACAAAACTTATTTGTCTACCAAACGCAGGGTAACCAAAAAATAACGACTAATACGACATTAGTGGTTCTTTTTTGGTTACCCTGCGTTTGGTAAACCAGGTTTAGATGTACAAGTCTAACCAGTGTGGTGAAAAAAATTAGTGTAGACTCATTGAGATAAACTTAATTTAACATACTCTCGTTTTGTGTGAAACAGCCCTTTAGAAGAAGGGAATGTTTTTATTTTTTTCAAATACGCGTGTGTTCGGAAGGAAATTTTGAAAAAGTGATAACATCGAATTTAATTGGCAATTATTTTAAAAGGGAATAGATTAAGAAATATATCGTTGTTTTGTTTCGTCACAATTTTATCAAAATTATTCGTTGATTTTTCAAAAAAAATCTTGCCAAAGTTAGCACCTCTACCGACCCGTCATACATAGTTTCTTTTTCTAAGTCCAACCGATACTTAATTTTAGGGGACCAATGACGTCTTGTCCGGCTGCACTAAAAGACATGCCCAAGTATTTGCCTAAGTCTTGTGCAATGGGCATTAGTGCCAGATTTCAACTAAGTTCTAATTAACTAAGTTCACTCACTGACATAGCTGGGACCGACAGTTTGACGTGTCCTTCATAGCTTAGTAGCGAGTTGAAAATGTCACTAATGGCCACCCGTCATTACCGCAGAAAACTAGCATCACATGCGTTAGGGGGCCCCTATGTAAGTGTGGGTTGGTGAAACGGAGCATTACCAAAAAAGAGTCATACTTTAAATTAAAACAATTAAAATGGTAGAGGTTAAGAAGAGATATTAAATAGTTTTAAGAAGTCTTGGGGTAGGGACACTACATGACTTTCATGCTCTGGAAATAAGGTCGCTTTTTCTGTGACTATCGTTGCGGAATCTGTTTTTTTCATATGAGGGTAGTTTGCCATTTTTTTGAGAAAATCTTTCTCGACTATATCCGTTCCGTAATTCACAGCACGGAGTGTTTGGCAACACCATATAAAGAGCTGTCAAATTTAGTTCTGTTTTACTGATAACTTTGTCAAACCGTCAAAGAGATGGTTATCTGGAAGAAATTATTCTATCAAGTCATGACTTAAAGTTTGGTGCTCGATTTTTCCGAATTCTTTGCATTTTTGTTGGTTTTAAGAGTACAATTTGAATAGCGCACATTAGTGACAGAACGCTAGACTTTTTTTAAAATATTTTTCTAGTTTTAAACAAATATTTACCATAAATTAAGAGAAACGCGGGATTAGATGATAGAGCGTACAAAATATCTACGTTTTTACTCTTTTGTTTATGGAGTTTGGCTGAAAAGTGCTTACTCAAGTCATTTCCGTGTCTAAATAAAACGACGATTCATAGAACGTTTGTAAATATCATAAAACTGATGTTTCCAATGCGCCCGATTCTAAAAAAAAAACTTCTAATAAGTAATTATTTCCGGTTCCGAGTCAATCGAACCCAGTGCATTCCCAACGTCTTCACAATGTCATTCGTCAAGATTCTGACATCACAGACTTGTCGCTGCTATATGACAGTGTCTGTAATGTAGATATCTATGTAATAGATATAATAATAGATATCTATTATCTATGTAATAAATATAATAATAGATATCTATTACTTACACGTGTCTGTAGTCTACAAGGTCATGTCTAAGGTAGATGGGTATTTGTGTTTAAAAATACGTGCTAAGAAATAAAGGAACGACAAATAATCACCAAAGTTAAGTAAGTTAACGGCGGAATAATTTTTACGCCGTTATAACAACAGGAAATGTGCATTCTGTTTTATTTTCATCAAATCCATAAGAATAATCTGCTGTCTATTAAGTCCCGTTTAAACTGACTTGTTGGCGATCAGTATAGATCCTTTACAACCATCTCCCGTTGTTATATCGGCCTAAAAATTATTCCGCCGTTAACTTACTTAACTTTGGTGATAACGTCATTCCTTGCTTTCTTAAAACGTATTTTAAATAAAACACCCATCTGCCTTAGACATGACTTTATAGACTAAAGACATGTGTAAGTAATAGATATCTATAAACACGCATTGGCAGAAAGGAATGTCATGTTTAATGCCTTTTTCCCAATGCTCTAAAGCAAATATAAAAAAACGGTGAAGGAAAACATCGTGTGGAAACTGGCATGTCCTAAAAAGTTTAAAGTCATGTGCCATTAGTTAGTGTTCCAATAAGCGGCGATAGGTTTGCGACCTGTCACGTGGAATGCGTACTAGTAAAACGCGGGCGCGTGTCTAATGTAATGTTTGGACGTGTCTCTGACTACTCTCTAATTGGTATCCTCAAAGAATTACACACTGAGTATGTATCTGAGGATGTTCATTATGAGGAATAAAGTTGTGAGCGTGTTTGTTTTTGATCTAAGCATATACCTACGTTGTTTAATCGTGACAAAATGACACATTTTTCGGCCAATTTCAGACTTGAATTTGGATGACAGAGATAAATTTTAAATATATTTTTGAAAGTGTACGCTCTAAATAGACCAAAGCTGTGAATATGATGTAAAGATTGTTATTGTAAGATTAAAGTATGCTTTTACATTATGCTGACTTTTATTTGACATTTTACATAACCAAGAAACAATATCACAGACTGTATAGTCTGTGGTATAGTGTGGTATAGAAACATTGGTCGCCCTATCTTTGAATGAATTAGGCAATTTATTGTACACTTTTATTGCATTAACATAATGTAAATCACTAGCTTGAGTTTAGGTACATAGCTATCTATGTACCTAAACGCAAGCTTGCTCAAGATAGGGCGACCTATGATATTATGACCAATAACTAGAACTGAGTTTTATTATATTAAAGTTGTTTATGGATTGGGAGATAGTTAAGTATTGACATTTTTAATTCTAGCGTAAGGGCATACGTTCTGACATTTAATAATTATTTTTGTACTAGCTTCTGCCTCTGCTTCGCCCGCGTGGTACCCGGATAAAAAATAGCTTATGTGTTATTCTGATGTATAAGCTATATTACTGTAAAGTTTCATTAAAATCCGTTCAGTAGTTTTTGCGTGAAAGCGTATCAAACATCCATCCTCAAAAACTTTCGCGTTTATAATATTAGTAGGATATGATTTTCAGTTATCAAAGTAGGTAGGTACTCGTTAAGATTATAAAATATCTTTGAGAGCAACCATTTTGTTTTGGAGTACTTATTTCTTAACTTGGGAGAAAATTGTTCAACACTTTTAAAGTAGTGTAGACTGAACTTTTTAATAAAAACTGACTACAGATGTTAGTTTGTGGAATTCAAACGTTCAACCTAAGTTTATTATTTATTAAAACGTTTTGTTAGGCGACCTTGAACAGAGGGTATATGCATGTTTAAAACATGTCAAAACGGCTCAGAACTGGAAAGATGAATAGGGGACATCCACCGGCGAGATGGCAGTTGGATGTCGGCGGCATTACTAAAATCGTGGGTTATACGTGGATGAGAAGCGATCGGGACGCGTGGCCTAGACATAGGAGCCCTGGAAAAAAGTCAGTAAAAAAGAGGTCCCAGACTAATGTTTTTCTAAGTTCCGGATGATACCATGGTACTCGTGGTTACTGATACCCGCGACACAAGACATTCTAGTGTGGGGTCGGGACTTATGTGTCTGTTGGATATTCATTTTACTTATTATTATTTATTTATGATAATTGTACCAACTTAACTAAGTACCTATAGGTAGATAACTGGGTACTTAAGTACATAGGTAGGTACTTTGCCTAATTTAAACCATGTTTTCCTACCTATAGAAGTAATAATTAATGTTTTAAACTGAATTTCACTGATTTGGGACTGAACGGACAGAAATAATTAAAACGACTTACCTTACAAAATTAAATAATTTCACCGGAGTAATTATTTTCAAATTTACAATTTCCCCAAAAGTTATTAAGAAAGCATGTAGGTACCCAACTCCATTACGGGAAGTACTTATTTCTCATTATAAAGGCGTGGTCTCGATAGAGGCCACACCCGAAAATGAGCAATTTTCACACAAAAAACCACGAACAAACTCCGCCCGCCATCTTGCCAACATAATCTTATTCCCGCCAATAATTTGACACTTCTACTACTGTCAGAATAAAGTTTGTAATGGCGTGAACGTTTACTTATAAACGGAATTTATGGCAAGGGATACCGGTAGCATATTCTTTTGGTACAATTGTAATAATTAAGGATAATTTTCTTCCTCGTGTAGGTATTTATCGGTTTTTTGACGGATGTTTTGGCCCAGTTTACTGCTTTTTTGTTTTGGAGAAAATATTCGGGCGGTTGCATTTTGGGATGTAGGAAGGAAGGTTGGTGAAACGCGGAGTTGATGTGGTTAAACTCATAACATAACTGAGTGACTCACATGTTTTTATTTATCTACCTACTCATTTTATTTAGTCTTACACATCTTTTTTATTTTTTATTGTTTAACGTATTGGCTCCGGTAATGGACAAGTACACATATATCATTAGGTTCTAAAATAGGGTAAATAAATACCTAAATAAGGGTAGGGATAGTTTTACAAAAATGTGAATAGCCACAGTTGAAAGATGATACTTCTATCCACGACTTTGACAACTCACCGTCGATGTTATTAGTATATGTTTAGTAAGTATTTTGTCACCTGTTGTGTTGTGTTGAGGTCAATATTTAAATGTTTTTAACGATAGATAAAAAAGTTGAAAAAAGATTATTCAAAATTGATCATGAAATTTGATACATTATTGATATATCAAGCGGTTTTCTGTTGAAATAAGTTATGTTTAGATAAGTACGCTAAAATAGGTAATCAGTCACCTCGTCATCTCTGTGACGTTGAAGAACTATAATCCGCCACAGGATTAAAAAGAAATTTCAACTAATATTATACATTTTTGTTTTACTTTGTGTTTCTGTTATATGGAAAAGTTAGGAAAATGCTTGGGTTTTTTTTTAATCAATATCTCCGTAACGCGTAGAATGTTCTTGGTGTACAAAGAGAAAGAACTTCCCGTTTCTTACGAACGCTGGCATAACGATGAGAGCTACTTTTCATCGCCAACTTTTTATCCGGGTAACACGCGGGCGAAGCCGTGGACCATAGCTAGTCTCTCATAAAGCACAGTTGTTTTCGCACATCGCTGTCAAAGAAATGTACAGTGTATTTAACGGTCACTGCGATGTTTGCAGTTTTTAGGGGTCCGTATTACTTTTGTAAAAACGGTTCGTTTTTCATGCGAAAAGGCCCGAGCCTTAAATACATTCCACTACGATTTATTTGGACCTACATTTGAGAATATTGCGATGTAAATGACAACATATTTTAATGATCTTTATTCTTTACTAGCTTCTGCCCACGGCTTCGCCCGCGTAGTACCCGGATAAAAAGTAGCCTATGCGTTATTCTGACGTATAAGCTATATTACTGTAAAGTTTTATCAAAATCCGTTCAGTAGTTTTTGCGTGAAAGAGTAACAAACATCCTCACAAACTTTCACGTATATAATATTAGTAGGATTATTTTAGCCTGTATTGTCCCACTGCAGGGCAAAGGCCTCCCTCCCTTCCTTCCAACCTTCTCTGTTGTCTGCTAGTTGGGCTCAGTCCTTGATGTAGTTATCCAGTTCATCCCGCCATCTCCGCCTGGGCCTTCCACGAGGCCGTCGTCTGTTTGGGACCCAGTCTGTGGTGATCTTCGTCGACAACTCGTCTGGCATACGACACACATGTCCGGCCCAATCACATTTTAGTCTTGCAGCTTTTTGTGCGACAGTGACTTGTGTTTTGGAGCGCAGTATCGTGTTTTAACTCGATCTGTGAGTTTGACTTCCAAGATACTTCGCTCCATAGCCCTCTGGCATACCCCGAGGCTGAACTTTATACAAATCTGTTCGGAATTCTTATTAGAATATATTTTCAAAAGTCGCATCGCGTCTCAGTGTGAGCTTGTGTTATGGGAACTACATGACTGATAAACTACTTACATACAGTAGTAGTGATCTGGATCAGTTGAGCTATCTAAAGATCGCTTGCAACGGTCGTTAGATGGCTAGCTGTTTCATCTGTATTTCTTGTATATACCTACTTGTAAATAGTTGTATGAATAAATGTACTTACATACATATTTTTTTTCTAAATACATACATATTATACATAGAAAACACCTAGACCCGAGACAAATATTTGTAGAACAATATTGTGTACAAATGTTTGTATGAACAAACATTTGTCCCGCGGCGGGAATCGAACCCGCTATCTTCTGTGTCTCAGGCGGGTTTCCGCCTACTGGGCCACAGAGGTCGTCGGAGGTACTTACTTATTACTTTTTAAATCGATTATTAAAGAAAAATTCGCAAGGTTATTTATGTCTCTAGAACAATGCCACGACGAACAGTCTACCTTTAAGTCTGCTGCTGTTAAAAGGTTTGATTTTTCATTAAAAAATCCTTCATGTTGTCCTAAAATAGATATGTTTCGAAAGATACTTTTTTGATGACCCCGAGGCAGGCGAGTAGCCGACTGGTACGCATGCGGTGCTGGTTCGATTCCCGCTGCGAGACATATATTTAAACTTTCTGCATACATTTGTTCTGGATCTGGGTGTTCCGTGTTACGGTACCACAGTACTCGTAGTTCCTGAATTTCCTGATACCAATGACACAAGAAATCCTAGGGGTCAGGATTACGTATGAAACAGTTGTTTAAAAAAAAACTATAAATATGTACCTACCTACAAATTCTAGCTATGTTCTATCAATCAATGAATTTTCCATACAAAAGATTTAAACCCGCTAAAACTAAGTAGGTATACCTATTGACCTAGGTAATATGTTATCAGTTAAACATTTTTACAGAACCAATTAACGCACAATAGGCGGTCTTACCGTTGGAAGCGAATTCTTCCAGACAACCTTAGGATGGAGATAGCTATATAAAATAATGGTCTAGCCATACTGAAAGATGTTAAAACGTATGTGGAATGAACTTAAAATATAAATTTAGCATATATAATTATAGTATAGGCATAGTTTTCACAAAAAAGTTTTAAAAAAATGTATATAAGTAATATATCAGTCATGGAGTTCCCATAACACAAGCTCTGCTTAGTTTGGGGCTAGATGATGCTGTGTGAAAAATGTCCAGCATTGTTTATTTATTCATATTATATTTATTAATAATCAGAATAGACAATTTATTGGCAAATACCATCTATACGTCAGTCAAAACACGTATGTGAGGATGGATGTTTGTTACTCTTTCATGCAAAAACTACTGAACGGATTTTGATGAAACTTTACAGTAATATAGCTTATACATCAGAATAACACATAGGCTACTTTTTATCCGTACCCACGCGGGCGAAGCCGTGGGCAGAAGCTAGTTAATATTATAAACGCGAAAGTTTGTGAGGATGGATGTTTGTTACTTGACGGACGTAAAACAACTGAACGGATTTTGATAAAACTTGACATTAATATATTTTATACATCAGAATAAACATATAGGCTACTTTTTATCCGGGTACCATGCGGGCGAAGCCGTAAGCAGAAGCTAGTAATAAATAAATAAACGCCGGTTTCCACATGATGCTTCTCTTCGTCGTGTCAATTCGCTCATTCTTCTTTACATAAATTTTTCGCATATATAAAATCTATTGGTGCACGATCCTATTCGAACCCTCGACCTCAGGACCGGAAATCGAGTACCGTCCATTAGGCCAACACAGCTAGAGATTTCATAAATTATACAAACTCCATTATTATACGAAATCAGTTTCGCAAGTACACTCAAAACATTATCTGTCACAAATCGAATACAAACTCATAAAAAGGAGTAAAACAATAAAAAAAAAAACAGGACAAAAAACCTCTTATTTGGGTCAGAGCCAACAAGAAAGATACGTGTCGAAGAACATCTAAATACATGCAGACGAATAGGCATCGTTTTGTCTCTCTGTGAGCGGTCCGCACATATAAAAATAGGACACGCTATGCTGGTTTGTCTGTCATAAATTATTCACTGCCATCTCAACTAAGGTTAAGACACGTGTCTTACAAAGTCCTTTGCTTTCTCGATAGATTTGCCAAAGAAACGCAAATCGTAGTTACATATTTTCTTAGCAATATGTCTTCTGTAGTTCACTAACTAAACTAAATTTAAACTGTCGCTCTCTTTTACTGATAGTGCAAGCAAGAAAGAGATAGCTACAATTTTAGTGCTGTCAAATTAGTCAGATTTAAGTTTTCCATACAAATTTAGTCGTGATCTCAAAACATGCTGACTATAAACACAAAGAAAAGCGTAAACACGTAAACTGATTTGACAGCAGCACACAGCAGTAAAATTCTTGCCATCTCTTTCTTGCTTGCACTATCAGTAAAAGAGAGCGACAGTTTAAATTTAGTTTAGTTAGTGTACTACAGAATCCAGGCCGTGTGTTAAACTATTAACTAATAATAGTTTTTAGACTTTATTTCATTCGTTGACTAATACACAGCTTATTTGACCATATTAGCTGAATGAAGAATCAACAGAAAAACCAAGAGATAGTTGCCTAATTCTTCTAGGATTGGTCGCACGCAAGGAATCGGCTTAGATAGATAGATGGATAGATAGAAAATACTTTATTGTACACCAAATAACATATCAGCTTAGTTAAGTACTATTAACTTTAACAATGTTGTACAATGGGCGGTCTTATCGCTAAATAGCGATCTCTACCAGACAACCTTTGGATGTAACGGACTGTAAGAAAGTTTAAAAGGGGTTTAATTGGTGTACTTACCACATATGAATATATTATAATACACATAATTTGTTATATACAATATACCTACATATTTACATATTATATACTTATTACACATAAAAAAAAAATATTCACTTATTTTTTAAGATGACGTTTGTATATGATCCTTGTGTATTCAATGAATAAAAACCTATTGACTCTTTGATATTTTTTTACGCAAATCTGTCATTTAAACATGCCTGAAAGCAGAAAGACATCATTGTTTACGTATATTATTCACTAGCTTCTGTCCAAGACTTTGCTCGCGTAGTCATAATATGTTATTCTGTTCATATCCCGAGTTTCATCCAAACTGGTTCAGCTGTGATGAAGTTTATTATCAACAAAATATATTTCCAAACTTTTACCTTCGAAATATTAGTAAGATAGTAAAGTAGATATTTAGTAGGATAGAGTTATCTGTTTTCAAATTCTCTCCATCCTAATTTTTTTATAATTTTGTGAATTGATACAACCGAAGTAGAAGGCGAATGCTATCGCCTAAAAAGGACAAAAAACCCTTTTCGTTCGGCCTCGATAAGTTGCAGCCATTCTGGAAAGCAGAGATTCGATCGAATGCCCGGGAGGCGATTTTTATATTTGAGATAACTTGGAATTTTGCGGTGAATTTTTTATAATTTTTGACGTCTGTAATTATTAGATCGATGTCTGTGAGTTTTAATGTTTTAAAATGATGTGGTTTATGGAAACTGATGACTGATATGATTGTTTATGGATTGTTTATAGACTACTTATAATCTTTGATTGCTAGATTTTTAGAAACCTCTGGTTTATCTATACTGATATTATAAAGAGGCAATTTTTTTTGTTTGTTTGTTTGTACCGAATAGGCTCCGAAATTACTGGACCGATTTTAACCATTTTTTCACCAATAGAAAGTTATATTATTAGGAAGTAACAAGGGCTTAAATTTATTTTTAAAAAAATATACATTTTTAAGAAAATTGCAATAATGTAACAAAATTTTGCATGCGCTGAGAAAACTATTGATGATACATAAAAAGTATGTACTACATGATTCAAGTACTCATTATTACCTGCAAAAAGTCTACGAGGGAATATATCTAACTATCATAGTTAAGTCACAATAGCAGTTTTTGTGTTTTAAAATTTCATTAGATCGCTGGTAGAAACAAAAGTTGGTTACATTTGTATCGTAGTATTAATTCTTATTAAAATAAATAGTTTTACCATCAAGGGTATTTGTGTAGTAGTAAAATGTTTTTTAATTCATTCGAATCGGACATTTAATTTCGAAGTTATCACGAGTATAAAATCTAAACTTACGTGGGTGAAACCGCGGTTCGTAGCTAGTATCTATACAAAAAACACGCTCACAACTGTAATCGCCATGATGGAGAAACACAAATCCATACTCAGTATGATCTGTGGGGATGCCAAATAGGGAGTAGGCAGAGACACGCTTAAACATTATATTTACCACATCTCCGCGTTTTGCATAGCATTTAGCATTCCACGTAACAGGAATGTAAGCCTATCGCCGCTTATTGGAACACCAACCGATAGTAAATGCCTTCGAATTATTGGTTCTAGTGCGATTTCATTACGATTTTTTCCTTCACTGTTTTTAATGCGTGCTAAGCGCACATAAATTGAAAATTCAGCACGACTGGATTCGAACCCATGACCTTAGGTTTTGAAGTCGTGGTACAGCCCTCTAGACCAACACGGCTATATCCTACTAATATTATAAACGCGAAAGTTTGTGAGGATGGATAAACTTTAGTTGTTTGTTCAAAAACCCGAATTCAAAAACGACAAATACTTCGGAATTAGAAAAGGACAAGTTTTTCAACCAGTTATGGGCCCAGATCATAAAGTATTTAAAATTGATATTACTTGGACATCTTTGGATATTTTGAATGTTTGCCTTTGATATGCTTTTTATTTTATTGTAAGTCATAGGGCTTATTTTGGAGGCCGGATACCGGCGATTGTTATCATAAAGATCTTGTCTATTATTCATGTTGGATGTATTTTTGAAGGTAGGAATTATTTGAACTCACTGGCGGCTTAATTTAATTATACAGATGTTTATTATTATTATTATTATAAAAATAGTATAACTGACTACTTAAATCTATAATAGTAAAGTTTTCTTTTTAACTTAAAAATCTGTTAATTAGATAAAGGAGAATGAAAATGTAGCTACTGGTAAACTTTATACACAAATTGGTTATAAAAAAATATTTTTGTGGCCTTTTCCCTTGTATATTATATGGATAAGAATACATTGTTTGGAAAGTCAATATGATGGTGTTTTTTTTATTATATTAGAAAGGTTAAAGAGTTTGGAAACACCGCTTGATTTTTACCCCCTTTAGGGAGCTGAGTCAAAGTCAAAGTCAATAGGTTTTTATTCATTGAAATCACAAGGAATCTAGCTACTAACTTTGTGTCGTTTTATATGTTTGTGTTGTCTATTTGTTTTAGAAATTTCAAACTGGCACAAAATTCTGGTCGATTTTCTATCATTAAACCGACCATATTCTTATTTTCACACCTCTGTATTGTTTATGAATGTATCATGGATCAAACGGACACTGGCAGAATTGTGACAACTAGCCACAGAAGCCATAATCAAGAAGTTGAAGTTGAAATAACAAGGATCATAAAGAAACGTCAACTTAAAAAAAATGTACTACTGGTACAATTTTTAGACGAATTTTATTAGCGTGGTTAAAGTAGATAGTTACTTAGGTACCTGATGATGACATGGTAGAATAACTCGGTGGATAGAGATCGCTGTTAATTATGAAATTCTTTGAATTTTACAGGCAATGTCCAGTTGTAGAGATATACGCTGATTAAAAAGTATTCTTTTTTGCGTGAAAGAGTAACAAACATCCATCCTCACAAACTTTCGCGTTTATAATAGTACTAGCTTCTGCCCACGGCTTCGCCCGCGTGGAAATGACGAGAGATTGGTGTCTCATAAACCCTATCAGTTAGGTTAGTTGGATTATTGTTATTAAAGACTAATTATTATTTGATAATAATTTTCATTTTTAAAATGAATTTTAAAGAAAAACAAAATAACACTGATATAATTTTATTTGTTTTTTAAGTAATTTCAAATACAAACTAGTGAAATAAAATAATAAAGTTAACTATTTGTTAAACTTAATTATTTTACTATTTGTTTTATAAATTACATATACTTATTTATAATGTATTCTACAGACTGATGGTAAAAATGGTAGTAGGTACGTTTTTTATGGGAAATAGAATGCTATTGAAGGAAACTACTTACTACGTTAAATAACAATTATAAAAAAAAAGTTACAAAATAATCTGTACAAAATCGATACGTTTTTAAAAATATCTTGTATAAAATTGTATGAGCCAAAATCATGAATGACCGTTCATGATCTTGATTGCCCACAGAATGAGTACTAAATGCCCACAGCTGGGAAAAAGCGTGAAGTTATTGCCTATTTATATCAACGCTTGGTTGAATGCGTGGGGCTTTCGCGTCAAAATGGCCGACAATAAAAAGGTATGTTTTTTATTTTTTTAACGCAATTTGGCTGGGATCAGCTTTGAAATGAAGGTTATTTTTACGAGGTATTTATGAAAATTTTGATGACTCATGGTTAAGCCCAATACCTAATACGTTGTAGTTTCCTAATTAAATATTAATTATAGTTCAACACTTGAAGCTTCTTAGTTTTGAAAAGATTTAAAAAAAGGGGAATGTTCTCGATTCGTCTTATTTTTTTGTGTGTAAGTATGTTATGCGATATCTTCGCACATTGTATCGATTTTAGTAATTAATTTTAATGGGTAGGGATACTTAAAGGGTGGACCTACTATATACATTTTATTGAAAAAAATCCTAAAGGCACAAAAAAAGGGACGAAATGTAATATTATATACTTTTTATCAAATACCCGTTAATTGAAGTCGGTTTTTATTTTTCCTCAATTTTTTTGCGATACCTCAGTAGGGGGCGCTGCAAAAGTTTTTGGGATTTAAAAGTGAGAGTTTGGAATTTATTTTTCATCACAGATAAGTATCATCAGTGAAACTTTTAAAAATCTATAAAATGACACAAGCCACAGATCATAAAAAAAATATCTCGGACACGGCCGATGAACGCATTAACACGTGTGAGCTCAAAAAGGTTTGGCCTCTGACTACCCCTTACTTGGCACCCATCCTCAAAAAACTACTCACTTGTATCTTAGGATGTTTTATAGATATGTCTGGGCGTTTTCTATGTATAATATGTATGTATTTACAAAAAAAAAAGTATACTTAGTATATCAGTCATGTAGTTCCCATAACACAAGCTCCGCTTACTTTGTGGCTAGAATATGCTGTTTGAAAAAAAAATGTCCAGCAGTATTATTATTATGTTATTATTAAAGATGATCTCAGAGCGCATCCTTTTTGACAGAAGAAAAGCATAGACAATAATTTTAACTCTTAAAAAAAATTGAACTCGATTTTCAAACAGTTTTGCCGCCAAAATTAATCACAATATCTGTTGATAAGATCACAGATCCCGCGATACGTACAAAACACACGTTGTACATACCTTTTTAACCGACTTAAAAAAAGAGGTTTGTGTTTAAGATAGGTATTCAATGGAAGTGCCCCACAGTCATCAATAATATGAGCTATTTGAGCTCTTTAGAGAGCACGACACGATATCTTTTATTGATTTCTAACATAACCTATGTCTTACTAACGCATCCTACTAATATTATAAACGTGAAAGTTTGTGAGGATGGATGTTTGTTACTCTTTCACGTAAAAACTACTGAACGGATTTTGATAAAACTTTACAGTAATATAGCTTATACATCAGAATAACACATAGGCTACTTTTTATCTAGATACCATACGGGCGAAGCCGTCGGCAGAAGCTAGTATTATAAACGTGAAAGTTTGTGAGGATGGATGTATGTTACTCTTTCACGCAAAAACTACTAAACCGATTTTAATGAAACTTTACAGTAATATAGTTTATACATCAGAATAACACATAGGCTACTTTTTATCCAGGTACCACAAGGGCGAAGCCGTGGGCAGAAGCTAGTTATGTATCAAATTACATACACGATCACTACGGTATTTCCCATGATGAACATCCTCAGATACATACTCAATGCTTCTTTGAGGAGAGGCAGAGGCACGTTTAAACATTTCATTTGGCACATGCCCACATTTTGTAAGAACCTTGTTAGCATTCCGTGTGACAGATTGCAAGCTCGTCGCCGCTCATTGGAACAACCGATGGCACATGACCTTGAATTGTGGTTTCTCGGTCATACCGAACGATGTTTTCCTTCACCGTTTTGAACACTTATTAATGCACATATATTTTTATCGAGTAGAAAAAACCACTGGTGGTACGACCTACGATCTTCGGATCGGTTGTTGGTTGTTGGCCCACTAGGCCAACACGGCGCAAATTATCTGAAATTAATATCGTATCTTATAAACAATTTTAAAGTCTCTTTGTGACATTGCTTTTGCGTGGTTACCTTGCTGGCTAAGGAAATGTACATCTGACTTATCCATTGTTATGTATATTTTCTTTGAGAACAAACTGTATTCGTAAACTGTATTTTAATTGTGATTTTATGAACTGTAAAGTCAAAGTCAAAACGTTTTTATTAACGTTTTTTCATTGAAATCACAAGGATCATATAGAAAAGTCAGCTTAAAAACTACATAAATTTCAAATGTTAAAGCGAATTTATGCGGATTCTTCGCGCGCGATTAAACCTAGAAGAAACAAGCAACAAACTCTGTTTGGTTTACTTTTTATGATCCTTCATTCAGCTTTAGTGTGGTCCCCATCGAACAAAGTGAACTTATTTATTTAAAAATAGTACTCGATAAACAATTAAATAAAATCAAAAAAGTACCTTACAATCTTAGTTTGCACCTTTAGTAGTCTAAAAAATAAAGTACGTGCTAATCGTGTCGTGATGATCCATGACGATGATGTGCGATGACGAGCCAATCTGATCTGTAAAAAAATCTTATTATACTTTAAATTATAAAAGCGTATTATGCAAGCGTCTCATGACTTACGAATCCAGTTGTAGATTTAAATGTTTTACAAGTATCTACACACACAATAGTATAAAATATCGTGTCGTAACCTATAATCGACCTTCTTTTTAACGTCAAAATCGGTTAATAATGCCGAGTGAGTTATAGCTCAACAGAATGTCCCTTTTTTAAAGCGATGCCCCTCGAAAGGGTACAGGCTTTGTAAGTGGGAACATTTGTCCCACGATGTTGACCTATCTCCTTTATTTATAAAAGTTTAAGAGTTCTTACTGACCAGAGTAAAAATAAGTTAAAATAAATACTAGACTAATTTCTAATCGAATAATATACATATCCAACTAATGTTATAAACGCGAAAGTTTGTGAGGATGGATTTTTGTTACTCTTTCACGCAAAAACTACTGAACGGATTTTGTTGAAACTTTACAATAATATAGCTTATACATCAGAATAACACATAGGCTACTTTTTATCTGGGTACTAAGCGGGCGAAGCCGTGGGCAGAAGCTAGTATCCTTCCTACTAATATTATAAACGTGAAAGTTTGTGAGGATGGATATTTGTTACTCTTTCACGCAAAAACTACTGAACGGATTTTGTTGAAACTTTACAATAATATAGCTTATACATCAGAATAACACATAGGCTACTTTTTATCTGGGTACTACGCGGACGAAGCTGTGAGTAGAAGCTAGTGTAATAGAATACTAAGTTGGTCTGAATTTATTATTATTTCTCTTTATTTATTTAAAATCTCAGGCTTATACCTGGGGCCTTTACAGGCATTAGTGGAGTACTTATTTAAGAGGAAACGTTACCTGCTAATTCTTACTAAAATTCAGATTAAATCATAGGCAGGTGATGAGTTGCCGTCCACTAAACGGGCCCCATAAGTGCCGCCAACGATAGGCAGCGTAGAGGCAACGTTGGTGTGGACGGCTAAAGGGTGTGGAGAGGTGTGCTGCAGTTTCACTAAACGCTACTCCCGGCTTCATGCCTTTAACACTTCCACCCTTGGAGCATAGGTTCCGCTCTTGTGCATCCACCTCCAACCGGGGGGCTAGCGGAAGCTGAGGGTCAGGGGTCTCCGTCAGCCCCAGGGAGTAATGGGGTTCCATGGTGTCGCCACGCACCAAACACTCGACACAAGCGCGCCCTGTAATTAAACAAAAGCTTTATAAAAAGGCATACTATAAAATATCCGATTATTTAGATGACAAAAACTCTTGGGATTGAAAATGCTCCAACTCGAACCTATTGTTTTGTAAAAAGATCATTAAAAAGAATAACCAGCCTTGTTTTCTTGCCTTTCTTTCCTGGCTTGGTCGCGGAGTAACAGGCACCTAGATTAAAACCGACGTTTCAGAGTGGTCCTTGTGATTTTATTGAATAAATGAATTTTGACTTTGTGGGGTTATTATATAGAGCTCTGTTCCTGTACAATAAGAGTATTAAAAGATGGATGATGTTATGGTTAAGAAAGAGTGAGTACTGAGATGACGGCTGATAGAGGTAAGTGGAAGAAGAATGGAGATAATCATAATTCTATGAAAGAAGTCCTTATTTAAAAATTACGTACCTACCGGAGCTAATCTATGTTTATAAATAACACGTTGTTTGTTGTAGAGAATCCATGCTGGCATATTGTCTCATATTGAATGGACATAATTGGAAAAAATTGATCTTCCTTTTACGTATGTAGGGTTTGCTTTTTTTTAAATTTGGATTTTGTGAAAAAAAAATCTCAGAATTCAGCAATAAATATAGAATTGTTTATATGAACAGTAAAAATTGGTAACAATCTCATGGCATGGTTGGTGTAGCCGCCACGTATCGAGCGGGAGTTCGCGGGTTCAGATTTCGCAGAGGTAGATATTTTTTTGATATAACAATCTTGAGAAAAATCTAACGCATATTAGGTATCCAACTTGTACTAAAAACAGAGTATAGAGTTCTAATCACCGAACAATAGTAGGTAGGATATGTATTTATTTATTAAAAAGCGCCAATGAGCTTGCATTGAGTCATATAGACTGCTAACTTCTATACAAATCGCGGACATTGTGCCAAATATAATGTTTGGAAGTGTCTCTGGCTAACCCCTGCTTGGGGTATCCTCACTGATGCGTTAGAATCCTAGTTAGTCTGATTTTTTTTCAAACTTATTTTTCCTACCGCCCACTTTGAGAATAAAACCTATACTTTCCTCTTTAGACCGCCTTAGCGCCCCCAATATCTTTAAGAGTCTTCTACCGCCCCCCTAAAGGCCCCCAACGCCCATAAGGGGCCGTTATCACCCACTTTGAGAAACAGTGATCTACATCAAAGGATTGCAGTCGTGAGCTAGTTTGTTTTTGTTTCTTTTTATTAAAAAAACATTGTATTTAGTATACTAAAAAGTACTGAAAACACTTCTGAGGTTTAACTCACATACATACAATACTCGTCTGTCATACATAAGGGGTAAAATCAGTTTCATTTTTAGTAAGGTTAAGTATTATATATCTAACGACTCTAAGAAACAGAAAAAAATGAATTATTTGACAGCACAAGCTGAATGCAAAACTGCGCGATGCCATTACGAGAACCAAAAAAGAAACCATTAATATTTATACAAAAACCTTATTTGTTTTACAAGACGCAAGACCCCGGGACAATTTATGATTTTTATTCAACCAGGCGGCGTCAAAAGTTACTGAGCAACGCATAAACCATAATTACATTCACACGCAATTGCTCATCACTGCCACACCACACTCTCGATAAATTGTATGAAATAATCGCGTCCATAATCACCACATGCAACGTTTTTGCACGTGAACAGTAAAAGAAAAAACAAAGAGGGACAATCCAAATTATAACTTCTATCGAGTCTTTATATCGTTTACCTGTTTTATTACTCTATAAAAATAACGTTTTATTTCCGTATAAAACTTATAAGTAATTATTTTTACTGATTGCGAAAGTTTAAAAAATATTATGAACGATCAACTTATGCCCTGTACTAAACTCTCCTGCCTTTCAGGAGAGTTTAGTAATGGAGAAATTAAAACATTTATTCGGCAAAAAATCTTCAAGAGGCAGAAATACGCATCCATCGCGGACGTAGGTCTACCTTTTGCGGTGGAAACTTCAGTTCCGTGGGGCACTGATGGATTCTTATCAGGGAAATCTCGAAGCGGCTGATGAAACCAATGACGCTTATCTCGGTCAGAACATTAGCATTGCTATTCATCGTAGCAATGCTAATGTTCTGCCACGATGCCAGCCTTTTCAGTACTTTGCCTGTGGTCAGAGGCTTGAACTCTGTTTTTTACCTGTTCTACAGGTAGAAAACTAGCTTATTTTCCTAGTTTAATATTATGTAGATGGTTTGATTGTTTTTTCCGTTTTAGTTTTTAAAGTAGTTGTATTATTCTATCTGTAAATAAAATTACACCTTCAACACATATTAAAAAAAAAACAAATAATTTTTGAATATATGATGAAAACCAAACAATTATGTTAATAAGAAAAGCCTACTTATAAGTAAAACTAAACCAGAAATGCGCGTGAGAAATAAGTTATTGCAGTGATGGAATTGGAGAAACCTGGGTTGTTCAGCTACTTCTGACAGGTTCTTACCAATAAGTGCGAGTTTTACATTGTTTCTCAAAAAACAAGCAAGTTTCGTCTCACTGGTAGGTATGGAAAATCTTAAATACACAGTTTGTCATAAATATCTTGTATGAAATGTTTCCTCTGTCGTTTGGATTATACGGGTATAGAGGGTGCAACAGGAGCACAGGGTGTACCAGGAAGGACATTATGAGTTATATAGGGTGGACAACATGCGACTTTCGACAAACATGACATCAAAAAATATAAGGTATCCCTATAAACGACATTTTCAGATCTATACTCAGAACACAAAATTTAAGGATATCAAGTAGGGGTTAGTCACAGACAAGTCCCCATTATTTGGCGTATGACAGCGTTTTAATAATAACAATCCTACTAATATAATAAACGTGAAAGTTTGTGAGGATGGATGTTTGTTACTCTTTCACGCAAAAACTATAGTACGGATTTTGATGAAACTTTACAGTAATATAGCTTATACATCAGAATAACACATAGGCTACTTTTTATCCGGGTACCACGCGGTCGAAGCCGTGGGCAGAAGCTAGTAATATTATAAACGTGAAAGTTTGTGAGGATGGATGTTTGTTACTCTTTCACGCAAAAACTATAGAACGGATTTTGATGAAACTTTACAGTAATATAGCTTATACATCAGAATAACACATAGGCTACTTTTTATCCGGGTACCACGCGGGCGAAGCCGTAGGTAGAACCTAGTAATTTATAATTATAAATTTATCTATTCAAATAACTTGATCCATGATTTGTTAATAAATTAATATCAAAGTATTCACAGGTAGAAATTTGTTTATATTCTTAACATTCCAAAAATTGATAGCTTAAAACGGTAAAGGGAAACTTAAGGGAGTAATAAATTTCATTAATCGCCGTAGTCCCCCTGATCGGACGGCAGTCATTTTGGTAGGAACACCACTATAGTAGATGTTGTACTCTCTGTTAGCGTGCGTGCCTCTCAATATTATTTATAGATCCGTGGAAACTGATTTCAATTATATCATCCTGTATCGCCCTTTATTTTAGCGGGCGAATATCAAGCAGACAGTTTAGTGTGGACATGCCTTTAAAATATATAAATCATAAAAATATTATGATTCATTTGTCTCGAGTCTGGGTGTTTTCTATATATAGTATGTATGTATTTACAAAAAAAAGTGTATATAAGTAGTATATCAGTCATGTAGTTCCCATAACACAAGCTCTGCTTACTTTGGGGCTAGATGATGCTGTGTGAAAATGTCCAGCATTATTATTTTTTTTTTTTTATAAATAAGAAGTAAAGGATTTAACTTTATAATGTCAGTTGCTTTAAATTATTCAAGGTATCCACTGTGGGAAAACGGATTCTAGAAAATTGAAGAAAAGTTAAAAGTACGGTATAAATTAACATAGAAAAGTATTTCACTATGCGTTGGTTTACCGTAGTATTTCCTAGATCCATGAAACAATTAGCGGATATCCGCTATCATTGCAAGCGTAAGTTGTCGTCCTCTCAAACTGAAGCCCGTAGCAATAAAGACGATACATTTGGTGTCCACGGCTAATGCATGATTTTACAATATAATTACGACTATACCACGTACTTTACTTTACTGCTGACGTTTCGTTGACCGTTTAGAGGTCCTTCCTCATAAGCACCGTCCGCGACCACGCTCGACGGTCATGAGACGGGAACTGACTTGGCCTCGACGCTCTGCCCTTTGCGCGCGACAGCGGGCAGCGGCGGTAAAGTACGTGGTATAGTCGTAATTATATTCTAAAATGATACCAAACCACGATAATTTAAATTCTATGATCATGCATGATAGCCGGTAGAAACAATATATTAAGCTATAACATCTAAACATTCAAATTTTTGCATCTACAATAGGTAGGTATGTTTTAGCTAGAAAACGGAATAAGCATAATTTGACGAAACGAAATTGTTTTGTTTTAATAATTTAAGTTTGTTTTATCCATGTTGTTTATTTATTTTACTAACAACCAATTTCGTCAAACTTTTAAATTTACACAATGTGACTCTCTTTTCATAAACAAGTTAATTTTAGCACATTTTTGAAAACCCCAAAGATTTGCGCCTATAAAACTACACCATCATTGAAGTCATACAAATCGAAAAAATAAGCCCATTCAGAAGTAAATGGTTATATGTAACATATACATACGAGGATTCTGAGTATTGAGGCGGGTACTAAGGTACCCACGACACAGGGAATCCTACAAACATACATACAAACAAACAACCTCTATTGGCAAACGGAATTACAAGCTCCTTACATCTCGATTAAAATCGTACGTGAAAACGTTAAAGGCCTAAAATGTTTCTCATGTCCGCTAACTGTGCATACTTCTTGAAGATCTTGTTACAAAAAGTAGCCAACCACATAAGGCATCCCAAGCAAGCTTAGAGGAAGGCACGGTAATTATATTGTACCTTACACGTAAAAACTAGTGAAATAACTCTAAGAATGGTGCGAGATGTTATGGTGTGTTATTCTTGTAAAATCACGAGTGCGTGAAATTTTACCATGACGTCGTTATGAAATAAAATAAAATGAAATTATTGCATAAAAATAATTAAACGTGGTAGCAAATATTTTGGACCACGTTTGGAAGTTTTGTGTAAGAGATTATTTGCCTTTCACGTAATTTATTTCAAAACACAACATGAAAAATTTTCATTCCAAAAACTATCGTGAACTTGACTATTCATATTGTAAAAACGGGAATTGTCACGTTGGTGAAGGTGAAGGCACCGACTAAGTTTCGACTCATTCCGAGAGTCTTCATCAGGGTGAGTGGTTGCGACTTTCTCCTTCCACGTCGCAAAAATATAAAAAAAGACTACTTTGGCGTTTGCGATTTTAGTCACTTTTTGTACCTACATATACCTCTATACATAGGTTTTTGCCATGTGACATAGTCATGCGGCGAGAGCCAACCCATGTAAATTCTCCATCAAACAATATTGCTAACTTAGTTTCACAAAAGACAACAAACACAATTTTTCATGTTCATATTGTAAAAACGGGAATTTTCACGTACCGCACTATCGGTGAAGGCACCGACTAAGTTTCGACTCATTCCGAGAGTCTTCATCAGGGTGAGTGTTCACAACGTTTTCCCTCCGCGTCGCGTAGTGCACTCTCGGAATGAGTCGAAACTTAGTCGGTGCCTTTACCAATAGTGCGGTACGTGAAAATTCCCGTTTTTTACAATATGAATAACCTAAATCTAAATAACATATTGTTAATTAAGTTTTGTTATTTTTCCGAATAAAGTTATTATAGAAAAAAAAGTATTCAAAAATATCCACACTAACCTTTCCCTAACATTCTTTATCAGCTTGATTCCTATCGAACAACAACCATCTGTATCACCGCACCACAAAGTATAATTCTCAAAGTAATACAATTCGCGCAAATAAGAGCAAAAACATGAAAATTATTAAATTGAAGTGTTTTTTAAGATATCGAAAGTCGTAAAAAATTATGTAGCAATGCGGGTATCTCGTAAAATATGCGGCGCACTGAGTGCGGGCGAAATGTACTGCCAACTGTATAGAGCGGGTGTGGCTAGAGCTTAGGCGGAAATACAGCAGATGTAAAATATGAAAAAAAGTTTTCGAAAACGTACCTTATAAATAAATAGACATGCAACTGACCCCACACTAAGATTCCCTGTGTCGTGGGTAGCAGTAACTACGAGTACTTACCGTAAAATTTATTAAGTCGTAAAATTAATTAATAAAAAAAAGTACATCGTATATTCAAATTCAAACTCTTTATTAACTAAATTCTACTAATATTATAAACGCGAAAGTTTGTGAGCAAAAACTACTGATCGGATTTTGATGAAACTTTACAGTAATATAGCTTATACATCAGAATAACACATAGGCTACTTTTTATCCGGGTACCACGCTGATGAAGCCGTGGGCAGAAACTAGTCAACTATAAAATGTATGGCAATAACATTAGCTGTTGAAATATCACGTGACTACTGTCAAGTTTTTCCCAAGACACATTTTTGCGTTAGCGTGTAAAGAAAACTTGGTGGCTAGACAAATACCACTTGCTATTGGCGTTAACGCCTGCGGAAAGATTTAATTGTTTTGAAATGACATTCACCGTGAAAATGGTACGTGTCAACTGCCAAGTTTTACTTTGACAAATTTGCGTTAGCGTGAAAAGAAAAGAAGGCTTGAGATATTTGTTTAAACTGTTCGAGTCTCCCTCTATTTAAACCGGTCAAATTTCTGTAAACTCCTCTCCATCGCCTTATTTTTTTAAATCTTGTCGACACGACATTGGCAAAATTGTGGCAACTCTTACCACAGAAGCCATAAACAAAAGTTGAAGTTGATATTTGTTTAGATCCCAGAGGTATATGTCTAGGCCCCAGAAGTATTTGTCTAGGCCCCAGAAGTATTTGTCTAGGCCCCAGAAGTATTTGTCTAGGCCCCAGAAGTATTTGTCTAGACCCCGCAGAAGTATTTGTCTAGGACCCAGAAGTATTTTTCTAGGCCCCAGAAGTATTTGTCTAGACCCCGCAGAGGTATATGTCTATGCCCCAGAAGTATTTGTCTAGGCCTCAAAAGTATTTGTCTAGGCCCCAGAAGTATTTGTCTAGGCCCCAGAAGTATTTGTCTAGACCCCGCAGAAGTATTTGTCTAGGAACCAGAAGTATTTTTCTAGGCCCCAGAAGTATTTGTCTAGACCCCGCAGAAGTATTTGTCTAGGCCCCAGAAGTATTTGTCTAGACCCCGCAGAAGTATTTGTCTAGGCCCCAGAAGTATTTGTCTAGGCCCCAGAAGTATTTGTCTAGGCCCCAGAAGTATTTGTCTAGGCCCCAGAAGTATTTGTCTAGGCCCCAGAAGTATTTGTCTAGGCCCCAGAAGTATTTGTCTAGGCCCCAGAAGTATTTGTCTAGGCCCCAGAAGTATTTGTCTAGGCCCCAGAAGTATATGTCTAGGCCCCAGAAGTATTTGTCTAGGCCCCAGAAGTATATGTCTAGGCCCCAGAAGTATTTGTCTAGGCCCCAGAAGTATTTGCCTTGACGCCCTCATGTCGATAAAAAAGCTTGCCGCTGTCAGTATGACCACGCCTCAAATCGAGTTGTGGTTTCTCTGAGAGACGTCAGAGACGGAACCACGCTAGTTATTCTATTCATCTTCTCGTAAACTAGAGTCATTTTACAATATTATTATGTTGTCAAATCAGAGTGCTTTTAGCTGGCTATGGTACGTAATAGACCGGGTTAGTGTCAACACTATCAAGTGCAGACATCAACACCAGGGGTTCTAGACAAATACCACTTTCTGTTGGCGTTAACACCTGCGGAAAGATTGAATCGTATGGAAATGACATTAGCACTGGAAATGTCACGTGATATCTGTCAAGCCTTACTTTGACAAATTTGCGTTAGCGTTAGCGCGTGAGGTATTTGTCTATACCTCTGCGGTTAATTTTTTGCAAAATTTTAAAAAGCTTGACTTTTTTTCTGTTAATCCAGCGCCCCCTTGTGATTTGTCGAGATTAAACTTATCTTAGAATTTAATTCATGAAAAACGATTACAAAGAATCGCATTTCGATCGGATAAGCCGTTTTGGACATTAATTGTAACAGACAAACAAAACAAACAGACTCACGAATGTAATCCTAACTCGATGGAGCGGGGGCGAGTTCGGTTCTTATAGTGGGACGAATGTTTGCATGATCTGCAAACAATTTATTCCGGGTCTGGGGCCGCCGGACCCCTTGTACCATTAGGCAGTACCATTGATGGTACAATTGGCACCGAGGTGTTGTGGAAGCACGGATATTTATAGTTGCTGATACCCACGACACAGGGATTCCTAGTGTGGGGTCTATGTACATATGTAACTGTTAAACGACGACCGATGTGGCGCGGTGGGCGAAGGTCCGCCTGCTACATAGGAGGTTGCGGGTTCGATTCCCGCCCTGGGACAAATATTTGTACGATCTGCAAATATTTGTTCCGGGTGTTCTGGGTATTTTCTATGTATAATAAAAAAAAAATCTATGTAATGTATTGTATTAAGTATATCAGTCATCTAGTACCCATAACACAAGCTCTGCTTAGCTTGTGGCTAGATGATGCTGTGTGGATTGTCCAGCATTATTTATTTATTTTATTTAAATGTTTATTTATTTATTCATATATAAAGATTGTGAAAAAGGTTATTCCGCGCAGTGGGCGAAGGCCCGCCTGAGACGCAGAAGGTTCACCTACGACACTAGTTCCGTGCGTTCATACACAGACCACAGTGGTTCGTACTCGTATGGACTTAGAGCATAGCTGGGTTATAGGTTTTCTTAGTTCGTTCCCGCCTAGTCCGTGCGATTTATTGTAATTAAGATTATATTAAGTAATGCAGTGAAATAGAATATTTGATTTAAAAATTAAAATCTTGCAGAAGTTTTACAGAGCCGTGTTGGCATAGCGGGGTCTACCCTGACTTCCGATCCGAAGGTTGTGGGTTTGAACCCGGTTGTGTAGTAGATATTTTCACTCGAACTAATTATGTGAGTATTATTAACACGAGCGCAAAAAGGCGAAGAAAAACTTCGTGACGAAACCGACTTGCCGAGAACTATCGACTATCGGTGTTTGTTCCAATAAACGATCGGCATGCAACCTGTCACGTGGATCGGAAGTTGTTGATCATGAGGATTCATCGTAATTGTTGTTTGTTATTTCTAACTAGCTTCAGCCCCCGGCTTCGTCCGCGTGGTACCCGGATAAAAAGTAACCTATGTGTTATTTTGATGTATAAGCTATATTACTGTAAAGTTTCATCAAAATCCGTTTAGTGGTTTTTGCATGAACTTGCTAATAATAAAGCTAAAGAGTTTTTTTTTTTCAAATACCAGTCAGATTTAATACATTCGTTAGCCCAATTGTTGCGGAAGGTAAAAAAAGCTAGAAAGAACGCTAAGCGAAAACTAAGTAATAGCGCGGTCTGCGATGTGGTGGGAGCCGAGACACAGCTGGTCAAATTATAAGCATGAATTAAATAAACAAAGGTATTTTAAGTGAGCACTTACAACGGGTGGTCAACCCCACCCCCGGGTGGTGGAAAGTGGAATGTCAGAGTCAGAGTGAGTCACAGATAAAAAATGTAATTTATCTGAACGGTAGTGTTTGGGACATTTTAGTTTTTTGGTTCAAGTTAAGGAGTAAGGAAAGTATCAAACCTACAACTGAACCTACAACTCATCATCATCATAAACAGCTTGTAGAAGAACAGTTTTACCTAGATTTTAATTATATTATTGATTATAGTTAATTGCACTTTATTATTGTTTGTTTTTACTGGTTTACTATATAACTGTTGTAATTTGTATGTGTGTATAAAAAAAAAATCGCAAATAAAGTCTTTTATCTATCTATCTATCTAGCTGTCCCTAATGAGTGTAATTTTGTTTTAGAAGTAAAGTAATAAAATGTTTATATGACATAGTAAAATGTAACAAATTGTATATGAATAAATAATAATAAATAATAAATAATAAATAAATAATAATCCATAGGCTCCTGAACTATATTTCAAAGTATTAGAAACTGTATTACAGGAGATATACGTTTACTTTTTCCGTGACATGACTTTTACAAAACATTATAAAGTGAAAATGAAATAATAAGAACCCAAGACACATAGTCCTGACCTACAAGGATTCCCTGTGTCTTAAGTATCAGGGACTATCAGTACCGTTGTATCACAACACACGGACCCGGAAATAATATCAAATCAGCACATCTTGTATCACAGCTGGCTACTCGACTACCGCGCCATCGAGGTCGTCATAGACGTTGAGGTATTCCATCACGTTTTCGCGCTCTCTTGTGACGTGTGTTAATTATCCTATCTTAAAATCACCCTTTCAGTCTTACACAACGATTACATATATCACATTTAATTCGGTTGAGCTGTTTTGAAAAAAAAATCTAGTTTGAAAAAAAAAAAAAAATGAAAACACCAAGTTGTTTGCATTTTTTTTAACCCCCGATGTGATTGTTTTTGTTTATTGAAAACAGCGCCCCCTTTTGACTAACACAAGAAGAAGTTAAAATCAATGAGCGGTGGCACGCAATGCAAGAGCGACCACTCAACCTGATGAAGAATCTTGGAATGAGTCGAAACTTGCTCTGCGTTGTCACCAATAATATGGTTCGTAAAAAATCACGCTTTGTCTTGTCGTTGATTGAAAGTAAGTGCAGATAGCCGTACCTCCTTCAAAAAGGCATCTCAGCCAGAACCGTCGTAAAATTATTGTTTTTGAGTTATGGAACAATTTATTTTTATTAAGATAACCATTTAAAAGGACTCTTTTGTATTCATATTGTAAAAACGGGAATTTTCACGTACTGCACTATCGGTGAAGGCACCGACTAAGTTTCGACTCATTCCTAAGTTTCGACGCGGAAGGAGAAAGTCGCAACCACTCACCCTGATGAAGACTCTCGGAATGAGTCGAAACTTAGTCGGTGCCTTTACCAATAGTGCAGTACGTGAAAATTCACGTTTTTACAATATGAATAGTCAAGTTCACGATAGTTTTTGGACTCTTTTGTGATATTTCTGTACAATATCAAAAGCAAAATTTCAAAACATCGCGAGGAAACCGGCGTGCACCATAACCAAAAAATCGAAGGCATGTGCCATCGTTTTGTGTACCAATAAGCAATGTGGGCAACCTGTCACGTGGAATGCTACTTGCAAAACGCGGGCATGTGCCAAATTTAATGATTGAACGTATCCACACAGATCTACGTACTGAATATTTTTTTGTTACTAAGTTTCATCCGGTTTCAAGGGATCTGCCGGGGAAATTGAATGATCTGCAAATATTTGACTTAGTGTTTTCTATATATAATATGTATGTATTTACAAAAAAAAATGTATAAGTAGTATATCAGTTATGTAGTTCCCATAACACAAGCTCTGCTTAGTTTGGGGATAGATGATGCTGTGTGAAAAATGTCTAGCATTATTTATTGATGTCGATGTCGATGCCGATGTCGTCGCTCCGCTCCTTCGTTAGCTTAATTGTGGAATTGTATATCTGTGGTATCATATTTTTTAAGAATAGGTTAAGCATTACTATTATAAAGCGTATAGTGTGTTGTCTTTAGAACTTAGGTTGATACTTTTTAGACTTTATTTAAGTCTCTGACTAGTACTTTTTTCTATAAATGAGTCTCGTTCATTTACGTTCGATTGGCACCACACTAAAGCTGAATGAAGGATCATCAAAAAAATAACCAAGCAGAGTTTGTTGCCTGATTCTTCTATGCTTGGTCGCGCGCGAGGAACCGGCGTAAATTCACTTTAACATTTTAGATTCACGTATAGTTTTTAAGTTGACGTTTCTATATGATCCTTGTGATTTCAATGAATAAAAACCTATTGACTTTGACTTTGACTTATTATTTATTTATAAAAATAATAATAATAATAATAATGCTGGACAATCCACACAGCATCATCTAGCCCCAAGCTAAGCAGAGCTTGTGTTATAGGTACTAGATGACTGATATACTTAATACAATACATTACATAGATAATTAGATATTTTTTTATTATACATAGAAAATACCCAGAACACCCGGAACAAATATTTGCAGATCGTACAAACATTTGTCCCAGGGCGGGAATCGAACGCGCAACCTCCTGTGTCGCAGGCGGACCTTCGCCCACCGCGCCACATCGGCCGTCTACTGATATAGACGAAGTATCTTCAATCATTTAAGAAAAGTAAATATAAATAAATATCCAACAGGCAAATATATAGTACTGATCTCACACTTGGATTTCTTGTGTCATCGGTATCTGGAACTACGAGTAGCGTGGTATAACACGCAGGGCAGCATGATAATGTTATGTATGTAAATAGCTACAGCCCACGGCTTCGCCCGCGTGGTACCCGGATAAAAAGTAGCCTATGTGTTATTCTGATGTATAAGCTATATTGCTGTAAAGTTTCATCAATATCCGTTCAGTAGTTTTTGCGTGAAAGAGTAACAAACATTCTCACAAACTTTCACGTTTATAATATTAGTAGGAGAGGATAGGATTTATATACCACGTAGGAATCAAAGCCACACCTCTTATGCCGCAGCTGGCTTGTCGTCGACCGTGCCATTGAGACCGTCGAATTAATACAGGCTACTAGTTACCATCTGCTGTCAAAAGTTATTCCAATAAAAAACGTTTTACAAAAACATCAAGCCCGACATGAATTTGACAGTAAAAATGGAAAAAGTAAACAGAACACGAAAAAAGTAGAGAACTGAATCATAGTCCGACCTACCCTAACGTAATCTTTAACGACAAGTCCGTTATTTTGGAATTGGGTTCCGTATAACAAAATACAAATATTTATTTCTTTTACTTATAGGTTAGTGATTACAGGGTGTGGAGTCTCCTTTTAAGCAATTATATGCTTGTATTAGGAAAACCCGCTCTTCTTTAACATTTTATAAATCATATTATAAGTTGTACCTAACAAACTAATTAATTGAACTAAAACTTAAATGCGCAATGTGTGTGTGTGTGTATGTGTGTGTGTGTGTGTGTGTGTGTGTGTGTGTGTGTGTGTGTGTATGTGTGTGTGTGTGTGTGTGTGTGTGTCTATAAATAATACACATACTTTTTTTAAAATTTCTTTTTAAAAATCTTTATTTAAATTACATGACGATGGTTTGGAGCTTATTTTTTAAGTTGATATAACCTGTGTTAGAAGAGTCCTCTCTTTTCTGTGGTCAAAGATATTAAAGATAGATAAAACATATGCTAATAATAGGTAGATAATATTTTAAAACGGAGTTTATAAGTATATATTTTTAAGGATAATGTAGCAATAGATTAATATAGTATAGTATATCTATGTTTATTATTAAACTAGATGAGCGTACATTATATTGTTTTATTTACTTGACATAATTATAAGTTTATTACGGGTATATATCCCGTTTAACTTTTTTTATTAATCTTCTATACAGCTGCATCATATTTATTTATGTTGTATCTATTTTTTAAATTGTGACTATCTGTAAATTGAAGTAACATGT
This sequence comes from Perizoma flavofasciatum, assembly GCA_958496245.1. Lineage (NCBI taxonomy): Eukaryota > Metazoa > Arthropoda > Insecta > Lepidoptera > Geometridae > Perizoma > Perizoma flavofasciatum. Next base: position 5,433,246 of record OY292446.1, on the reverse strand, counting down.
GTTTTATGTCCCTATGGTTTGAAATAGATTACTATTATTTTTATTTTTACAGAAATATTGATTATTTATTTGTAATACAGTCGGAACTTCGGGAAAATAATAAAAAACAGCAAATGCAATAAATACCCATAAAAACTTATTAATAAAATTCACTTGTTTTTATTATTTGGGCGAAAAAACCCAATAGTAGATAAGTGTTTTAGGCAAATACGCATACGGCCTGCCAATAAGATGGTTTAGAATTATCGTCACCTAATGAGTTCTGAAAAACAAGGAGAGATTAAAAAAAAACATGCTCTAGTTTGTATTTCACAGTCAAAGTCAAAGTCAATTGGTTCATATAGAAACGTCAACTTAAAAACTACGTGAATATAAATTTGAAGTGAATTTACGCCGATTTCTCGCGCGTATATTCTCCATAATGGACCACCTCAGATATATACTCAGTGCATAGATCTTTAAAGATACCACGTTGGGGTAGTCAGAGACACATCCAAAGATTATTTGGTACATGCTCACGTTTTGAAAATAGTTAGCATTAGGTTTTATTTCTTTTCATAAATTGTAATATCTATAGAGTTTAATCAGATTCATAAAAAGGGAGATTTCTAGTAAGTACTCAGTTATCGATGATATAATCCTACTAATATTATAAACGCGAAAGTTTGTGAGGATGGATGTTTGTTACTCTTTCACGCAAAAACTATTGAAAGGATTTTAATGAAACATTACAGTAATATAGTTTATACATCAGAATAACACATAGGCTACTTTTTATCCGGGTACCATGCGGGCGAAGCCGTGGGCAGAAACTAGTTAAATCTACAGGTGAGTTTCATTAAACTTTATTTAGGATTCTCTGTGTCGTGGGTATCAAGAACTACGAGTACTGTGATATCAAATCTAGAACTAAACAAATATCTGCAAAAGATGCAAACAAATATATGTTTTTTTCCTGTTTTTATTGAAGTTCTAGTAATATATTATCTGTGTGTACAATTTGTTATTAAATTATATTAATTATATCATGTAAATTATATTCATAATATATTTCATTAAATTATTATTTGATTATTAAAGTGTTAACCCTCACTTATCACAAGATTTTATAATATCTAAAAAAACCATCTGAGGTGAATTTTTTGGATATTATAAATCGAGTTTTATAAATTTGACCACGGTACCCTAATCGGTCCCAAAGACCGGAGCCACCAAATAGATACCAGCTATTATGACACACGGTTAAACAAAAAGTTATGTAGTTGACACAGCGGGCAAGGCGGCAACTGTGTCATGAGAGGAGCGACTAGCGTAGCGGTTTATTATTTACTTTAGCCCATACACAAAGGACTTGCATATATTTACTTACAAGTTGTTGCCCGCGGCTTCGCCCGCGTGGTATGTTAATAAAAGTAGCATATGACCGTCTCCAGGCTTCAAACTATGTACACCAACTTTTGAATGAATCGAACCATGAATTACAATTGTGAGTTTTGAGCGAATAAAATTTTTTTTTTCATAGAATCTTTACCGCCCTATTTAACCCCCTTAGAGGTAGATTTTCTAAAATTATGTGTGTACTATGTGCTATTCGAGATCCTAAACTATCTACATTCCAAATTTCATCAAAATCGATTAAGTAGTTACGGAGATACGTGGTAACAAACATTCACACACACACACACAGACTTTCGCATTTATTATATTAGTAGGATATTATTCATATTGGCTCTGGGTGTTTTCTATGTATGATATGTACGTTTTTATAAAAAAAAGTATATAAGTATTATATCAGTCATGTACTTCCATAATACAAGCTCTGCTTAGTTTGGGGCTAAATGATGCGTGGAATCTGTGGAAAATGTCTAGCGTTATATTTATTGATTTAACATTAATATGTGTACTTTAGATGAAATTCTTACAAGATTAATTAATTAATTAATTAAGATTAATATGTCGGAAGAAGATCCTGTTACGGTAACCGCTTAGCAACAGATAAGGGGCCGTATGTGCCAGTCACGCCCAAAAAAATTTTTAAAACCGCTCCATATCCTAGCGACTCCTCACTATACCCAGACCCTAACCAACAGACAGACAGACAATAAATCAGTGAGATAGCGAGTCAAAGATCTACCGAACAAAGCCTCCACGTCGATATTTAAGGGCAGGCTGAACGGCGCGGCGCGGTAAATATAACTAGCAATAAAAGTGAAATTTTATGATGCAATTGTGGAGGTTAGTTCTTATTTTTAGGGTTACGTACCAAAAGACTTCCAATGTGACCCTAATTACTAAGTTGACAACAGTTTTCCGTCTGTTTGTCTCTTTTTAGCTTAGAAAACTCGAAGGCATGTGTCATCGGTTTGTGTTCCAATAAGCGGCCATAGGTTTACTGTCAACTATCATGCAAGACGCGCTAAATGTAACGTTAACCTTGCCTCTGACAACCTCCTACTTGGTATAATTGCAGATAGATGATCTCGAGATATTAATCAGTCTTAACCTACCAATATTTTTTTTAAAGTTATTTGTTAAATTACGTTATGTTGAGTTGAGTCGAGCAAATCTCGAGATTGATAGAATACGTGGATTAGATTTATTCGAGTTGAGTTTTACAATACAAGGGTTATATTGTCTTAGAATGAGTAATGTGTCAAAGGATGTGAATAAATAAAATGAAATATGCTTATGAATGAATGAATGAAAATACTTTATTGTACACAAAATAACAAAATAAAGAAAACTTCATATAACTAAAAGTACAATGGGCGGTCTGATCGCTTAAAAGCGATCTCTTCCAGACAACCTTGGGATGGAGCGGAATGTATACAATTGTAAGAATGGTTGGCGGTGAACGTAATAATAAATACAAGAAGAGAGTGCAATGCGATATACAACTATTAGATAAATATAATTTATGTTCGACTTTTAGCTAGGCGTCCCCTTAAAAGGACATTATAATGTTATGACATTCCGTTGCTAGTCCGCGTAGCTCATAATCTTTCAGATTCCTCCGAGCTCTGAGATTTCTACACATGAAATTCTGTTACTTTGTATGTGGTACATCTATTAAATACCCCTTGTAATCTTTCCTACAGTCTGTTCTATCCAAAGATTGTCTATCTATTAAATACCCCTTGTAATCTTTCCTACAGTCTGTTCTATCCAAAGATTGTCTATCTATTAAATACCCCTTGTAATCTTTCCTACAGTCTGTTATATGCAAAGATTGTCTATCTATTAAATACCCCTTGTAATCTTTCCTACAGTCTGTTCTATCAAAAGATTGTCTATCTATTAAATACCCCTTGTAATCTTTCCTACAGTCTGTTCTATCCAAAGATTGTCTATCTATTAAATACCCCTTGTAATCTTTCCTACAGTCTGTTATATCCAAAGATTGTCTATCTATTAAATACCCCTTGTAATCTTTCCTACAGTCTGTTCTATCTAAAGATTGTCTATCTATTAAATACCCCTTGTAATATTTCCTACAGTCTGTTATATCCAAAGATTGTCTATGTATTAAATACCCCTTGTAATCTTATGTCTGTTCCATCCAAAGATTGTCTAAAAGCTCGCTATTTAGCGATAAGACCGCCCATTGAACAACATTATTAATTAATTTGCCAATTACATTAACTATAGACTAAAATTATAACTATAAAATAAGTCAAACTATTAACAATACACTATCAATTAAAATAATTAATTTATGAAAGTTCAATAATATATAATGTTAATAGTAAAAAAAAATATAGAACACAAATTAATGACGCTCACAAAAACACATGCATTCGTTTAGATTTTTTGTCCACGTATCTGCGAATAAAAAACCAACTAGATATATAAATACATACATACATATATATATATTCACGCCTGTTTCCCGGAGGGGTAGGCAGAGACCAAGGATTTCCACTTGCTACGATCCTGGCATACCTCTTTCGCTTCATTCATCCTCATCACATTCTTCATACAAGCTCGGCGGTTTAGTGTACTACTAGATATATAGCTTAAAAAATAATATAATAATCCGATAAATAAGCTATATTGAGTTATATTTGGAATCTTCGATACAATATTGCAATAATTTAATCTTTCGGCTCTCAATCCAAGTTAAAAACTGATTAAAATTTCACATTTTTAACTCATTAAATATAATCAAGTGAACATCCTGACATAAGTTCAATGATGAGTAATTATTCATTGCTCCTATATAGACATATACTCATATGCTCATATACAATTGAACACATTAATCTTTGATAAAAGCAGTTTCGTTATTCCGCAAAATCATTAATACCCCAAATTGTATGGCGGCCATCTTGGTTTTATTTTATTTATTTTGTAATCTAATTACAACAATGAATCGGAAATTCGCGATAATGATTGATGATACGGGTATCGTTCACACTGGTGTGTTTTTGGTCTAAAAGGCCTATGTATAATATGTATGATTTAATAAAATAAAAAAATTATGTAATTAGTATATCAGTCATGTAGTTTCCATAACACAAGCTCTGCTTAGTTTGGGGCTAGACGATGCTGTGTGAAAATGTCTTGCATCATTTTTTTTTTTTTTTTTTTTTATGTAAAGTTTCATCAAAATCCGTTCAGTAGTTTTTGCGTGAAAGAGTAACAAGCATCCATCCTCACAAACTTTCGCGTTTATAATATTAGTAGGATAATAGGATTAATTTATAAAAAGCAGATTCTAAACAGTTTCAAATAGCACAGAAGTGTCATTAATGTCAACGAAGTTTAAGGATACAATGTTTTGTTCCTGACTTCGCTCGTATTTCCCGGAAACATAAATAGTATAGAACCTCCTTTTAAAATAATCTTCTTCTTTAAAAGAAAAGGACAGATTATTTTAAAAAGTACTACCACCGTCTATAACTCTGCCGCCAAGCAGATTACTGCTTGGACATTAGCTCATATTGCTGTGTTTCAGTTTGAAGGGAATATATGGGCGCTGCTGAAATTACAGGCGGGTGGTAGTCAACTTTGACTTTAGCCTTCTCAATAATGCATCTGAGGTTGCAGATATCACTAGACTATGGTAACCGGTTACCATTACCCATCGAGCAGTTAACCCCGAGAGGCGTCATATTGAATCACACTGTTCTGTCAACACATAAGTCATTTAGGATTGATGTTGGCAAATGCGAATATTGTCATCGTCATTGCGTCATGTTGCCTGCTGTGCTCTGATTGGTTGAAACTACAGTTGAACCAATCAGAGCACAGCAGGCGTGGCCGGACTCGGACGACAGTTGACAGAATTGTTTCCTAGCAAATTATCAAACGTTGCGTCTCTTGAGGCTGTCTACTCTATGCCATTACCTGTTTGCCTTCATATACCATCATATTTTGCTTAGTGTACAACTAACTTCTGCCCGTGGCTTTCTTCGCGTGTTACCCGGATTAAAACATTAAATAAGCAGCTAAGCAGTTATCGTCAGATAAACAAACATACACCGGAATGTCCTAATACACTAAAAGTATTTCGATCATTTTATTCGCTCAATCAATTACTTAAATTTAAAATTTCAGAGTGAATTTTTGCCTATTCCGGAGACCAAAGACTTCTAATCAAAAAAATCAAATCAAAGAGTTTTTTTTATTTAGATTGCAATTAAAATTATATGGTAAGGGTTGGGGGGTTCTTCTTTTGACGACCTCTGTGGCGCAGTGGGCAAAAGTCCATCTAGGACGCAGAAGATTGCGAATTCGATTCCCGCTGCGGGACAAATGTTTGTACATTTGTCTCGGGTCTGGGTGTTTTCTATGTTTAATATGTGATAGATAAGATAAAGATTTATTTATTCATTCAAAAATTTATTTTAAATTTATATTTTTTTTTCTAAAAAATACATACATATATCAATTTATGTATGAATTATTAAGATAAGTAGTATATCAGTCATGTTTTTCCCATAACACAAGCTCTGCTTACTTTGGGGTTAGATGATGCTGTGTGAAAATGTCCAGCATCATTTATATTTTTATTTTATTTTTTTGACTTTCTCTCCGTTGTGATCTAACCCTAAAGTCTCCCAGGTGTAAAATCCATCAGAGCCGTGTGACGTTGATTACCCCTTGGTTTCGGCAATCTGCGCACGCATATCTCATCGGGTGATGACCCACAAGGAAAATATTTCGCAAAAAATGGTAACATTGTATTCTATTAATCAAAAATGATATGTATTGCCTGATATGTCCCGTATTCCAGATCAGATTTCAAACTGAATCTAGACTTAAGATTAGGAATATGAGATTTTGACGGTAAATTAAGAAAATAATATTTTTTAAAAAACCGGACAAGTGCGAGTATATTCGCGCAACGAGGGTTCCGTACAAGCTTGTAAAGCACCAAAGATTACTCTTACGAAAAGATAAATCGGATTGAAAAAATGACATCCCTTACATATAGACCGGATTTCAAACTGAATCTAGACTAGGAATCTAGATTATGAATATGAGATTGTGACAGGAAAATAATGAAATCAATGTTTAAGAAATAAATCGGACAATTGCGAGTCTGACTCGCGCAACGGGGGTTCGGTACAAGTTTGTAAAGCATAAAACATTACTGCAACGAAAAGATATGTCGGATTGAAAAACAAACTTTTTAGGTAAAAATGACTTCCCATACATCGATATACTTCACGATCAATTTTCCAACTGCAAATATAAGTTTATAATTGCCAAAAAAAGGGATAATAATAATAATAATAATGATTTATTTAGCCAAATTGTAGTTTAACATCTATATAGTTGAGTCTCTGTCTCCCGGAGAAGCGTGAGCTGTGGCCCAGGAAACAGTTCTCTCCCAATTAAATTAGACACAGTAAATAATTTTAAATCCTTCGTGTGTGTGTGTGTGTGTGTGTGTGTATGTGTATGTGTGTGTGTATGTGTATGTGTGTGTGTGTGTGTGTGTGTATGTGTGTGTGTGTGTATGTGTGTGTGTGGGTGTGTGTGTTTGTGAGTTCGTGTATGTATGGATGTGAGTGAGGGATAAATCTACAAATTAACGATTTCCTTTACTTGTGCTGTGAGACCTTGATTCTTTCCCATTTCATGGTTCTAGGTCAACGGTAAGTAATTGGTTTTTATTTATTTGCCAGTATCAAAATATGTCGCATAAATGGCCGTATTTGTTTATTGCGTTGACTTAAAAACTTAATTTTTCGAGTTCCATGGGACCTAGTATTTGATATTAATTTCAACTTGATACCTTCTCGCGTTCCGGAGAAAAAGGGTCTTGACAAACAGACAGAGAGACAAGCAAGTGTTCCTATAAGGGTTCCATTTTTCCTTTTGAGGTAAGGAACCCTAAAAAAACTATATTTTAATCAAGTTAAGTTAAGTCACAAGTAATAATAACCACTTAGGATATACATAGTCCTTACCAGGATTCCTTGTGTCGTTCGTATCAGGGACAACGAGTGCGAGGTTTTATAAGCAAGTTTAGACATGACAAAGTTAAAAAAATGAATAGATACATTCCTACCATCACAAATTCTTCGAAAATTGTCTCTGAAGTGACTTATTTAACCTTTATGCAAAATGGTTAGGTCAAATAAGACATAACGTAGGTTCAGCTAACCTTGAAGTGTCTAGATATGACAAGGGTGTTATAGGTAGGTATTCTTATTCTTAAGATTAATACTTTAATACTTTGTATTTTAATAATAATTTATTTCAGGCAACACAGTTAAGTACACGTTGCAATAATCCTACTTCCTTCCTACTAATCTTATAAACGCGATAGTTTGTGAGGATGTTTGTTCCTCTTTCACGCAAAAACTACCGAATGGATTTTGATAAAACTTTACAGTAATATATTTTCTATCAGTAGTCCTGTAACTACAGGTAGAGAACAGTCTTCTTTTTCCTTTTTTTATATTATGTATAAATAGTTAATTGTTTTTTTTTATGTTTTTAAAGTAGTTATGATAATCTGTTACTTTTTCCGTTGTTTTTTATTCGAAAGAGTGTCGGTTTTTTGCATGTAATGTCTTATAATTGTACTAGCCTCTGACCACGGCTTCTCCCGCGTGGTACCCGGATAAAAAGTAGCCTATGTGTTATTTTGATGTATAAGCTATATTACAATACAGTTTAATTAAAATCCGTTCAGTTGTTTTTGCGTGAAAGAGTAACAAACATCCATCCTCATAAACTTTCGCATTTTAGTAGGATTCGACATTATTTTAATTGTATTGTAAATTAATTTTTCTTTTTTGTATGATATTAAGATATACATTTATAATTATTAAATTTTAAGTTAAAACAGTGCACAAAAATACTCTTAAAGAACTCCAATTACCTGTGTTTACAAATATATTTTTTTAAATTGAACATAATTATATCAATCGCCGATGGATGCGTATTTCCGCATCTTCAGGTTTTAAAAATATATATTTATTAATTATAATTAAAATGATTATAATTATTTAAGTACTTATTTTCTAAATCTTTGAGTTATTTCTATAAGAGCATTACATTAAAAACATGCAAAAATCTTTATTTTTAAGATCAAACCCATCAAAGTTGCCGTCGCTCATATTATTTAGACAACTTAACGACATCTACGATTAAAATACCTAAAAAAAAACATTATCAAAAACTCCTATAACTTCAACTTTAAGTTTTACATAAACATAAACTTACGCATACCAATAGTTTCGTTCCGGAATAAAAAAGGTTTTAAACAGAAACTCAAATACTATAATTTTAAACCCGTGGTAGTCAATGGGTAAGGCATAATTCACGGCACTATAAAGATCTATAGATCATTTCGTATAGATCTCCTTGATCGTTCAAAGAATCAGAAAAAACGTCCACTTGAATGCAGTGCCATAATGCATACCATTATACCCGTCTCTTTCTCGCCAGCATAACTCTACATAACAGAAAGGGACAAATAACCTCTTATTCAAGTAACACACTTAGAATCTTCAGTCTTGTTAAAACTACGGTCGAGGGAGGACGTTTCTAGTTTCGAAAAAAAAAGTTTGAAATTGTGACATTCAGTGACTTTTGATAAGTGAGTCTATTTTAAGATTTTTGGTTAACATTAGTGTGTGTTCTGTGCTGGATAAACTATCTGGAAAGGATTTACCAAAAATGGTTTGTTAATTCTTTGTTTTCTTATAGATTAAGATCTTCGATGGTTTCGTAGATATTGGTACGATATTCGTCATAGCGATATTGTTTGAGTTTGATGAGTTCCTTTAATTCTATTTCTAGTAGAACTGTTAAGTAATTTAAGTCTTATTTGCGTTGTGACAGCAATATTTTAGTAAGATTTCCTTTAATTCTATTTCTAGAAGAACTGTTAAGTAGGTAACTTAATTCTTACTTGTGACGTGAGTTTTAGTTGCACAAATAAAGAAATTCTTACCCATACAATAAACTGAAGTCACCTGAATTAAATTTTGCTAGAAGTAAAAAAGGTTAACAAAACTTAAAAGGTATGTTAATTCTTTGTTTTCTTATAGATTAAGATCTTCGATGGTTTCGTAGATATTGGTACGATATTCATCATAGCGATATTGTTTGAGTTTGATGAGTTCCTTTAATTCTATTTCTAGTAGAACTGTTAAGTAATTTAAGTCTTATTTGCGTTGTGACAGCAATATTTTAGTAAGATTTCCTTTAATTCTATTTCTAGAAGAACTTTTAAGTAGGTAACTTAATTCTTACTTGTGACGTGAGTTTTAGTTGCACAAATAAAGAAATTCTTCCCCATACAATAAACTGAAGTCATCTGAATTAAATTTTGCTATTAACTAGAAGTAAAAAAGATTGAAAAAACTTATATCATAATTATTTTTGAGTTTTTATGAATTTTTCATGAATCAGTCACATTTTTGGATTACAATTATATCCTACTTCTAGTACAAATGCGAAAGTTTGTGAGGATGGATGTTTGTTAATCTTTCACGCAAAAACTACTGAACGGATTTTGATGAAACTTTACAGTAATATAGCTTATACATCAGAATAACACATAGGCTGCTTTTTATCCGGGTACACCGCGGGCGAAGCCGTGGACAGAAGCCAGTTAACAATATATCTAAAATTTATCATCATTAGACACATAAATAGTCCTAACACCACAATAAGATTCCCTGTGTCATTCGTATCAAGAACTACGAGTACCGTGGTACCACAATATCCAGATCTGCAGAACATCCAAACATTTGTCCCGCAGCGGGAATCGAAACCGCACCTCAGCTGGCCACTCGCCGATAACGGATGTTATTTTAGCCAGTTTAACGTGGCACTGTTACATCCTACTAATATTATAAACTTGAAAGTTTGTGATGATGTTTGTTCCTCTTTCACGCAAAAACTACTGAACGGATTTCGATGAAACTTTACAGTAATATAGCTTATACATCAGAATAACACATAGACTACTTTTTATCTGGGTACCACGCGGGTGAAGCCGTGGGCAGAAGCTAGTTATCAATATCATGGTCACCTATTCAACGCAAGTTCCTTTAACGACAAGCTTGAATAAATAATAATATATATACGTAAGCCGTAAATGCAAAGGATGCATATTTCATCGTGATATACGACCGGATAAAAGTTAATAGTAAATAAAATGCGTTGTTTAAAAACAACTAAAAAACACGCTTTTATCACGCACTAAAAATTGTAAAAAATCCAAAAACTATCTTGAACTTGACTGTTCATATTGTAAAAACGGGAATTTTCACGTACCGCACTATCGGTGAAGGCAACGACTAAATTTCAACTCATTCCGAGAGTCTTCACGACGCGACGCGGAGGGAGAAAGTAACGATCACTCACCCTGATGAAGACTCTCGGAATGAGTCGAAACTTAGTCGGTGCCTTCACCGATAGTGCGGTACGTGGAAATTCCCGTTTTTACAATTCCTCTGTCCACCACCTGGCTTGATCAACAGACCCTCGTGGCTAAGTTCAATCTATTGGACTCCTCAAAACGAGTCATTTGAGTCCGAATTCGAGGGGTTAAACAGCCAATGAAGAGTTCCACTATCCTCCTGGCTCCATCATCAGATCAGCTCCAAGATACCAAATTATAGAATTGTCATCTGTACAAGAAAATGTACAAAATTTCATTTCAATACGACAATTAGAAGTATGTTAAAATTAACATCCAAGATTCGATTACATTGTTTGTTATTTAGTTAGTTACAAGCTAATTTTGTGAACGATTCCGTCTGGTAGTGATCTGGATCAGTTGAGCTATCTATAGATAGTTTGAAACGATCATTAGATAGCTATAGCTGTTTTATCTATATTTTTGTATATACCTACTTGTATACAGTGAAGGTAATATAAGAGAATAAGATCAAAAACGTCAACAAAAAATGACGATCACGATGGTGTTGTGGGTGAGTAGCCGGCTGTAACACAAGTGGTGCGGTTTCGAATCCCTCTGCGTGTTGTTCGGGTCAGGGTATTGTGGTACCACGGTACTCTTAGTTACAGATATCCACGAAACAGGGAGTTCTAAAGGTTCAGTACTATTTATGCGTCTATTGGTTGGTTTATTTATCACTAGCTGCGCCCCGCGGTTTCACACGCGTAAGTTTCGATTCCGTGGGAATATCGGGGATCTAATTAAATTTTAGAAAACAAAAGCTGCTATTGTGACTTAACTATGATAGTTAGATATATTCCCTCGCGGTCTTTTTGTAGGCAATAATGAGTACTTTAATCATGTAGTACATAATTTTTATGTATCATCAATAGTTTTCTCAGCGCACGCCAAATAATAAATTTTATAGGCAAAATTTTGCTACTTTGGGTTACATTATTGCAATCTTCTTAAGGATCTCTATTTTTTTGAAAATAAATTATAGCGTATGTTACTTCCTGGTAATTTAGCTTTCATTTGGTGAAAAAATGGTTGAAATCGGTCCAGTAGTTTCGGAGTCTATTCGCAACTTAACTACCTATCGAAGACTTATAGATACCTTATATACCTACATGATGTTTTAGTAGGTACCTATCTTTTCATTAGTTTGTGTTTGTGTGTGTTGCAGTACAACAAAAAGGCCATGGCTCAGTAAATTTTTTTACTTAAAAGCAAAAACACTGATTTCATTATATCCTTTTTATTTTACCTGGGTGTCTGTTTTAGTGCAAAGTTGATGTCTTCATTCCGTTTTGCCAAATAAAAATATTTTCTTTCTTTCTTTATACGAACAAACAAAAAAATCTTTCCTCTTTATAATATTAGTATAGATAATATCTTAAAAATTCAACCTAGGCGGAACACTAAGCCGTCCCGCCTAAGCTAAATTTTCGTGATATCATAAAATCTTCTGATTTCCCTTTAGTGTGGGTTAATACTTTAAAAATCAAATAACTGTTTAATTTATTGTTTGAAGGTAAAAAAGACTTAAAAATTTCGATTCAGTTATCCCAATCACTCCTAAATGGTAATGGGTATCAGATTAACGCAAACAAATATCTTAATTAGTAATACGTATGTCCAATCCAAGATGGCGGCTATCTTACATCTGTTTTACATTTTGTAGCGTGGAGAATAACAATTTGTATGCAATCCATTACCTCATTAATTAGAAATGACGATATGTATTTTTTGTATATGGTATGTATGATATGATATACTCAACTTGATGAAGACTCTCGGTATGAGTCGAAATTTAGTCGGATCCTTCACTTCACTGATAGTACGGTACGTGAAAATTCCCTTTTCACAATATGAATTATAAATCCACGATAGTTTTTTGGAACATACATATATTGCTATTGTTTTACTAAAATTTACCAGTTATACTAAGATTATAACAGCACTAGCTTCTGTCTACGGCTTCGCCAGCGTGGTGGCCGAATAAAAAGAAGCCTATGTGTTGTTTTGATGTATAAGCTGTATTACTGTAAAGTTTCATCAAAATCCGTTCAGTAGTTTTTACGTGAAAGAGTAACAAACATCCATCCTCACGAACTTTCGCGTTTATAATACTACTAGCTTCTGCCCACGGCTTCACCCGCGTGGTACCTGAATAAAAAGTAGCCTATGTATTATTCTGATGCATAAGCTATATTACTGGAAAGTTTCATCAAAATCCATTAAGTAGTTTTTGCGTGAAAGAGTAACAAACATCCATCCTCACAAACTTCGCGTGTATAATATTAGTAGAATTATTTCAAAAGTCCAGCAACAATGATTTAGCACCGTCTACAACGCTTAAGTAACAGATTAACCTAGATTTTAGTGAGACAGTGGTTTTCATTGTGTTAGTCATTTTAACTTTAAAATCCTGTTTATCAACATTCTTGATAAATGCATCATTTTAGAATTGTAATTGTTGTTTGGGTCAGATAATGGAGTCTGTAGTACACTGACTAAACTAAATTTAAACTATCGCTCTCTTTTATTGATAGTGTACGCAAGAAAGTGTACTGAAATAAACTAAATTGTAGGAATTCCAGAGACAATATTAAATCCAGTGTGAACGGAGTGATTCTGATAGAATCCTGTATAAAATCGAGGGATTCTAATAGAATCATGAGAAATTGAAAGATACCACTTTCAATTGGATCTCAACAATGTTCTCATAATTTATTTTATTTCTTTAACTCGCACGATGTCGACGTCAAAGTGTGACCATTAAAAAAATAACTAGTCTATGGCCAAGATGGCGTCACGTCTGACTATTGTGTCAAAAATGGCGTGACCCCGTAATTCCAGTCCGGGGGTCAGATGTCACGAAATTATACTTTTTTATTTTCTTTTACATTTATTACTGTGTGACAAATTTTCTCACGGAACTGATGGATCATGTCTTTTGTTTGACATAGCCATGGACTTACGGATAGAATAATAATAAGATAGCTATAGGTCATCATTTGGGTATGAACGGAGTTACAAGTATGAACATCCGCTCATAAAGCTGAAAATGTGCTCGTTTTCGTCACGTCGTCTGTTAAAGATTTGTCAGTAATTTATAGAATATAAAGTAGTTCATTTGACAACAAATAATTAAATAAAATATAATGGCTTGGAACTATCCAGATTTATTATGTACCTAGGTTATGGACCAGATTTTTTCTTTTATACAATAGACATATATATTATGTAATTGGACAAAACCAAGTGTATAATTTAGTTTCTATGGTTAATAAATGAGTATGAGTAAAGTTTATGTATAGGTAAGATTTTAACATAAATTTGACAAAAAGCGCAGAGACAAAGAGGAAGATTTTTGTGCTAATTAGTCCCAGATATACCGTGTTAATTTATGTTCTAAGGTGGGCCATTTTATATTAACATATCAAACCGATTTCGCGCTGGTCAATATTAATGCAGTAATTTATATTAATAAGATAATTTATATAAATAAATTGTATAATGCATCCTTTTCAGTGTCGTTTGAAATCGATACGTCTACTAATATAATTGTTGAACTCTTAATCAATTTAGTAAAAAAACAATTAATTAAATGTTTTTAAGTAACATGTAAAGAAATTCTGTCGGTCTGGTTTTTGATAAGCATAACAATATTTTTATACACATTTTTTTTAAGTCATTATATTTATAAATAAATAATAAATAATGCTGGACACTTTTCACACAGCATCATCTAGCCCCAAAGTAAGCAGAGCTTGTATTATGGGAACTACATGACTGATATACTACTTATATACTTGTTTTTTGTAAATACATACATATTATACATAGAAAACACCCAGACACGAAACAAATGAATGCAGATTATACAAACATTTGTCCCGTAGCGGGAATCGAACCCGCAACCTTCTGCGTCTCAGGCGGACCTTCGCCCACTGCGCCACAGAGGCTGTCAACCTTGTTAAATACATTAATAAATTGAAATAGTAAAAACATATAAAGAAATAAACGCCCAACTGACACTTACCCCTGTGTCGAAGGTATTATGAACTATATGAATACCGTAAGATATGAGGTAATTTGAAAGAATGATCAAATATAAGTTAAATAAATAAACATATATATTTGAGAATAGGTTTGAAATATGTATTTTTAGAGACTTTGTAAAGTCTAAAGAAAATTTTCTAAGGTTAAGATTACTTTTAAAATAGTTCTAATAGGATTAACTATTTGGTACAGTCATTTATAACGTTATCCATATTGATATTTTTTTCACAAAGGTTTGCTGAAAGACAACTCTTTTTAGGGTTAAGCGTTCCTCATTTTATTTTTTCACGACGATTTTCTGAAAGACAACTCTTTTTATGGTTAAGCGTTCATCATCAAATAATATTGTTGAAAACGCACATAAAAATATACGACACGTTTAAGTTAACATATTATTTAGATAAATTTTAGTATATATTATGGGACTATCATCATCATCATCATCAGCCTATATTAGTCCACTGCTGGACATAGGCCTCCCCTAATGAGCGGCATAGCGCCCTGTCTCCAGCTTGTCGCATCCAGCATCTGCCTGCAGTGTTTCGCAGATCGTCATCCCACCTGGCCGGAGGGCGTCCTACACTACGTTTGCGGAGTCGCGGTCTCCACTCAAGAACACGTTTACCCCAGCGGTTATCGGTTCTTCGCGAGATATGACCGGCCCACTGCCACTTCAGCTTGCTAATTCGTTGAGCTATGTCGATAACTTTGGTTCTCTGACGGATGTATTCGTTACGAATCCTATCCTTCAGAGAGACTCCGAGCATAGCTCTTTCCATAGCTCGCTGAGCGACTTTGAACTGGTGGACCAGCCCTATCGTGAGTGTCCACGTCTCAGCTCCGTAGGTCATGACGGGTAAGACGCACTGATTGAAAACTTTTGTTTTCAAGCATGTGTCACATTATGTGACTAGGTATACATAAATCAATTGATACCTACTTATCATTGAAGATTATCACGAGACAAAAATAAGGTTCTTAATTATTCAAAGAGCTTTTAAAGTCAATAAATGATGTTACGTCTTAGTTTACCCAATCGGTTTCTTTTGATTTATTAAATTGAAATTGGGTGGGTTGGGGCAAATCAAAGTTTCACATAAATGAAATATACAGACACGCTAAAGAATGTATTCTCCATTATGAATATATATAATATATCATTATTAATCCTATCCCACTAATATTATTAACGTGAAAGTTTGTGAAGATTTTTGTTCCTTTTTCACACAAAAGGTACTGAATGGATTTTGATGAAACTTTACAGTAATATAGCTTATACATCAGAATAATACATAAGCTACTTTTTATCCGGATACCACACGGGCGAAGCCGTGGGCAGTAGCTAGTTATTAATAATAATATAAATAATGCTGTATTTTTCACACAGCATCATCTAGCCCCAAACTAAGCAGAGCTTGTATTATGGGAACTACATGACTGATATACTACTTATATTTTTTTTTTTACATACATATTCAGTGCGTAGATCTTTGAGGATCTTATTTGGCACATTCTCGCGTTTTGCAAGAAGTTAGTATTTCACGTGACAGATTGAAAGCCCATCGTCGCTTATTGGAACACTGACTGATGGTACGTACTTTGTATTAGACCGGCAATAAATTACCTATATAAGTGAAATATTGTACGTCCATAATTAATGGATAAACTGTTATTTATCCATTAATTATGGACGTACCTAGCTTTTAAGATCTCTTTTTTGTACACAGTTTCCACAGTAAATACATTTCATTTACATTTCATTTCATAAAGTTTGACATGACCATTATTAGCCCCGTCTCCTCTCATAATAGATTATACAGACAAATTTGCGTCCATTTTCTAAATTCAAATTTATTACTGCACGCAAACATGGCTGTCAAACCAGTTCTCGTAATGTTTTTTTTTATGAAATTTTATCGCTTAGTATTGAAATACAATCAGATATCTGCGAATATTTTTTATCATTTACTTATTAATGAGTTGAAACATGTATTTTCCACGCAATTTGTACATTAGAAATGTCAAAGTATTTAGTTAGTATTTCCTTTTAAAACTTTTAATACGTTTATTCATATTCATATTGTAAAAACGGGAATTTTCACGTACTGCACTATCGGTGAAGGCACCGACTAAGTTTCGACTCATTCCGAGAGTCTTCACCAGGGTGAGTGGTTGCGAATTTCTCCTTCCGCGTCGCGCCGTGCACTAAACTTAGTCGGTGGCTTCACCGATAGTGCAGTACGTGAAAATTCCCATTTTTACAACATGAATAGTCAAGTTCACGATAGTTTTTGGAACATTTATTCATACAAGTAGGTATATACAAAAAATACAGATGAAACAGCTAGCCACCTAAAGACTATCTATAGATCGTTACAAACGATCTATAGATAGCTCAACTGATCCAGATCACTTCCAGACGGAAGCGTTCTCAAAATACTGGCCGCATTGCCACGCTGAATGGCAATGCTAATGCGTTGACCCAGATAAGAGTCAGCTCTCTGGTCACGCGTCGCTTCGACCAGTCGCCCTGAAAGAATTTTGAAAACGCGAAGGGCCCCGGTTCCCTGACGAACCCAGTTAGTATTTCCTATATATTACTATATATATGGATAAATGTTTACTTATCCTGCAATATTTGTTTCTGGTCTGGGTTTTGTGGTACCACGGTACTCATAGTTTCTGATACCTATGACACAGGCTAGTGTTGCGTCAAGATTACGTATGTATATGTTGGATGTGTATTATTGTAAATTTTATAAAATACACAAGTATCTTTGTTGGCAAAACAGCTAAACGGATTTTGATGAAATATTGGCCTCGATTCTGTAGTTCACTAACTAAACTAAATTCAAACTGTCGCTCTCTTTTACTGATAGTGCAAGCAAGAAAGAGATAGCTACAATTTTAGTGCTGTCAAATTAGTCAGATTTAAGTTTTCCATACAAATTTAGTCGTCATTTCAAAACATGATGACTATAAATACAAAAAAAGCGGCACGTAAACTGAAGTGACAGCACTAAAATTGTAGCTATCTCTTTCCTGCTTGCACTAGCAGTAAAAGAGAGCGACAGTTTAAATTTAGCTTAGTTAGTGAACAACAGAATCGAGGCCAATGTAATTATTACTAATTGTGGGAGTCAGTGGTGATTTTAAATGATAACTCCTTAATTTTGCTGTAGAACCAATTTAATTTTGGAAATATTGCAAAGCGCAAGCGCACACACTTGAAGGAGCACCGGAAGAGAGGGACGAGAAGTGTTGCCACTCATTTACCTAGCTTTAAATTTATTATAAAAACTAGTTGTTGCCCGCGGCTTTGCCTGCGTGGTATGTTAATAAAAGTAGCATATGACCGTCTCCAGGCTTCAAACTATGTCCACCAACTTTTGAATGAATCGAACCAAGGATTACAATTTATACAAAGTTTAGAACTCAATTGCACATCCCAAAGGGTAGTTTTGAA
This sequence comes from Perizoma flavofasciatum, assembly GCA_958496245.1. Taxonomy (NCBI): domain Eukaryota; kingdom Metazoa; phylum Arthropoda; class Insecta; order Lepidoptera; family Geometridae; genus Perizoma; species Perizoma flavofasciatum. The sequence goes on along the minus strand of OY292446.1, from coordinate 5,414,836 downwards.
AAAATAAAAAATACGTGTTTCATTATTTACTTTAAAGTTTATTTGTATAGAGTTTTGAGCTAATCAAACAATTTTTTTTCATAGAATCTTTACTACTCTGTTTAACCCCGTTAGGGGTTGATTTTCGAAAATAAGATATGCCTATGTGTTATTCCAGAACCTAAACTATCTACATTCCAAATTTGATCAACATCGGTTTAGTAGTTACGGAGATACACACACAGAGACTTTCGCATTTATTATATTAGTAGGATAATAAACGAATTTACATCATTTGATGTCTCGGACACTAATCAAATAAAAAAATAACCTGATCAGCATAACTTCAAATATAATCATTTTTAGGAATTAATTACTGAGATTTAACGGGTGAAGACTCTTGTGCTTGTAACATTACCGGCACTTGAGCTCTTTCACAAGGAGCTCTACTGTTTCGGAACATGAAAAGGTGTTTTAGTGTGTTACAATTTATGAAAAACACAAAATATGCTTTCTTGTTTTCAACCTCTGTACCTACAACTTCTCAGTCAAAAGTCAAAGTCAAAGTCAATATTCATTTATTCAATAAAATCACAAGGACCACTTTGAAACGTCGGTTTTTATCTAGGTGCCTGTTCCTCCGCGACCAAGCCAGGAAAGAAAGGCAAGAAAACAAGGCTGGTTATTCTTTTTAATGATCCTTTTACAAAACAATAGGTTCGAGTTCGAGAGCATTTTCAATCCCAAGAGTTTTTGTCATCTAAATAATCAGATATTTTATAGTATGCCTTTTTATAAAGCTTTTGTTTAATTACGTTTTTAAATTTGTTAATTGATAATTTTTGTATATCTCTTGGGAGTTTGTTATAAAAGCGTACACCGTGCCCTTTAAACGATTTACCAACTTTATGGAGTCTACAAGTGGCAACAGCGAGTTTATCTTTATTTCTAGTATTAACATTGTGATTATCGCTTTTTTTCTTAAACAAATTAATATTTTTGTGAACATAGATCAGACAAGGGAACGTTGATTATCTGAATGTCTCAATCAGAACTAGTTTTGAAGTCCAAGCTTGGTTTTGGCGGCACAAAAATAACGAAGTATGCAGATGGCTCAGTGCCGTGGTCCGAGACTAATACATATTCTTTAATTATAAATACCTTTGCCAAAATCAATGGCCGTAAATTACAAAGATTTGGTTTCTACTAAGAGGTCCATACCTATCCATTTATAGCCTTCTTTTTGACTTTTTAAAGCTCGTTTCAAATTGACTCGTGCTAATTCCAAGTTTAAATAAAGGCCTAAGCTAAGATACCGTCTTTGAAAAACAAATCTATTGCACCGTTCTCGAAAATAAAATTTTTAGAACCATAAAACAGGTATTACTCTTTTTTAATACTCAGACAGAATTGTGGGCCGCGCTGTTATGTGCTGTCTTAAATTTAGAAAAAAAAATATATTGCTGGACATTTTTCACACAGCATCATCTAGCCCCAAACTAAGCAGAACTTGTATTATGGGAACTACATGACTGATGTACTACTTAAGTACTTTTTTTGTAAATACATACATATTATACATAGAAAACACCCAGATCCGAAACAAATATTTGTAGATCTTGCAAACATTTGTCCCGCGGCGGGAACCGAACCCGCAACCATCTGCGTCTCAGGCGGGCCTTCGCCCACTGCGCCACAGAGGTCGTCAACTGGTAAATGGTATAGCAGAATCTTACTTACTTAGTCAAAAAGGCGTATGGTTAAGGACCACGGTACTAGACAGTGTGTAGAGCTTGTAAGATATGATCTAGAAATACACAACTCTTAGAGTGTATTTGAATTTAATTCAAATTCGTTGATATTAATATTAATGTGAATTCTTAGAGTTTCTTTCACACGGATTATTGGCTATTTTTGACACCAACATGAATATATTGTTCCTTTTAAGCAACCGCATCCCCAAGCGACTTTTGCAACAAACTCTATTAAAACCAAATGATGGTTTGGACGGACGGCAAAGGAATGAAAGAATCTACCATCATCTGTCTTTCTTGAAAAATATAATCTGGCTCTAAAAAAAAACCATGAGATCTCACAATGTACGAGTAGGTACCGTGTTTAGCCAACTACCGAAACCAAGGATTTCGGGTGAAAAACGATACAGTGTGATAGTTGAAAAAACCTCCTAACGTATATTATTGGCGTATAGAGTATATTATTTGGGATTTGATTATAATCAATTCCACATGATAGAACAAGAACAAAGGCCAACTTATTTAATTATCAATTTCTTCTAACACTATTGTGATTATAAAGTGAATGAAATAAAAAAGCTGGATGTAAAATTTCAACTCTATCGAATGAAAGAAACTACTTTGTTTCTTTAAATCGAGAATAGTATTAATTTAGCCATTTTCTGAGATGATGAGATGGTCCACGATGGGGCATGACGTTCTATTCACCATTAACTTGAGTTAAGAGCCAGTTTTGTACATTTACAAGCTAAGAAACATACGAGCGAAGTTAAAATAAACCTAAAAAAAGCGCACATTAAAAAATTACGAACAATTAAGAACAACATAAAAACAGACAAATAATTGTCATCTCGTTCTCAGAAGAGATATTTGGCCAACAAAGAGATTCCAGCGTCATTAAAGTCTGTAGGCCATCGGTTTTTTGTTCGACGGGCCATGAGGAATGCCAATTTTGAAATACGTTACGAAACTTCATCTATTTAGGAACGTTTGACGTATAATCGACTTTTGCTTATACAATTAATATCGATCGATCTATAGTCAGTACGTAGATCTGTGAGGCCCCAGGCCGAGGTTGTCAGAGGCAAGCCCAAACATTATATTTGGCACAAGACCACGTTTTGAAAAGTAGCTGAATTCCGCAAAATGAACACTAAAAATAATTCAGAATCCAAACATCGAGCGTAAAATTTAAAAGAAAAATCGCACTGGCCACGTTCAATCGATAATACTAGCAGCATTTTTATAAAAATATAAAATACAAATGCATATTATTGCTGGTTTGTGCCTCGTGGCGGTTGAAGAAAAAAGAAAAAAAAAGAAAAAAGAGGCAAAGAACACAACTACATACGACCATGAATGATACAAGCCTGTCTGTCACCGTTAGCATAATCATTATCATTGTTATTTAAATAAGTATTTATATATTTTTGTTATTTTTTTAGTTGCGTTCAAATGCAAATTGAAATGATGGAGGAGTTCTTTGTTTTATTAATAATTTTATTCTGTTATTAGAAAGTTTACTGTCTTGTCAGCTACATTAAAAATAATACCTAGAAGTCTGCTTAGCAATGCAATGATATCATTTTACTAAAAACAAAAGAAAAAAAGCGATTATTATGTTCGTACATTTCCATTGACTATAATATTTTTATCTATTCTTGACTCACTATCTACATAAAAAAAAAATTAACATAAAATTTAATTTAAAAAATTAAATAATTGTGATTCTACTCTCAGAATGATGCAATGACATAAAAATGTCAACTTCAAAAACAACCTACCTAAATTTTTACATTAAAACCTTCAATCAAAAGCATTATAGGATACTTATCATTCATTGGAATCTTATATCATGTACCTACTTAAGAGCACTCATCCACCTTATTATATTTATAAATATAGGTACACAGGACGACAAAAACATACATTTAAAACGATTTTACAAAAGTTAAAACGAATTCCATACCAACCGTACCTTAGAAACCATTTTAAAGCGTGCATTCCAAAAATATGTAAACTAACTTTTTCACCAACGCTACAGTAACTCGGTCAAAAAATTTTTGGAATACCACCGGACGGCCGATGCTATCTCACCGGGTTCGATTCCCGGACAGAGACCGGTTAGGATAGACGACTCTATTTTAATAAATGGTTTCAATGACGTCATGGAAATAATTGAAAAGCATAGGTTGTTAATCTAGCTACTGAATTTAAACTGATCTGTCAAGTTTGAAATATTTTTGCTAATTTGTAAACTTTCGTTATAATTTTGCTTCAGGTATAATCAGATATTTGTTCTTTGTCTTTTTTGATGTTGCGGTAAGACCTCAACATCAAAACTCAAACAAATGAATACCTAAGTAGTTACAAAAATAAAGATCTAACGTATCTTAGTAAAAAGAGCCATCGCTCACTTCCGACTCTTCCGAGTAAATTCTGTAACCTTATTCAAATTGCTTACTAATTCCTAACAAAATACTTCCTTGTAACTCTGTAAGACACCCTCTCGAATAGCTAGTAAAGTCCATGAGATATTGCATACCTTTCCTGTCAGAAAACATCGTTATTTTCCCTCCAAAACACTGAAAAATAACCTCTATTTTCTAACCTATAAAAGTTACAACGACCGCCATTTTGAAAACCCATTCCCAATAACAGATATATTTTGAATCTTATTCTGTTCAGAACAAGGTTCAGAGACATGGGAAATGAAGTTGTTATCAAAACTATTTTGTTGTCATAGATTTTGAACCGTATTATTTGGAAATAAGGCTGTATCGATAGAAAATAAGGTTGTTACCAGTATATCGAAGCTTTGCTAGGAACCATCCACGCATTAACATAAGTTATTGTCAAGTTACTCGGATAACCGAAAGTTCTGTCACATATTTTGACTTCTGACACATATTTTAATATTGAGATACCCGGTTTTGAAAACGCTCGTAAAATTGTTTTTTTTTTTAGATGACATTGCGCAGTCTGTGTAACCAACTGATATTCTCAATATCCCGCAGGGGGGCATGTTTTTTTAAAGCATTTTCCATTAACTATACTTATTTTATAAAAGACAAGCCTCTGCCCACGGCTCCGCCCGCGTGGTACCCGGCAAAAGTTGCCTATATCTTATTCTGATGTATAAGCTATATTACGGTAAAGTTTCATCAAAATCCGTCCAGTAGTTTTTGCGTGAAAAGAGTAACTAACATCCATCCTCACAAACTTTCGCGTTTATAATTGTAGTGGATAGGATTGCTTGCCAAAAATAATTAATGTTAAAACATCCGGCACTTAACACCGTTGTTCCATATAAAAGACTTCAACGCGCTCCTGCAAAATTTCCATCCTACTAATATAATAAATGCGAAAGTCTGTGTGTGTGAATATTTGTTATCACGTATCTCCGTAACTACTAAACCAGATTTGATGAAATTTGGAATGTAGATAGTTTAGATTTTGGAATAACGTATTGGCTAATTCTTATTTTCGAAAATCAATCCCTAAGGGGGTTAAACAGGGTAAATTTTCTATGGAAAATCTTATTCCTTGGTTTGATTCGCTGCAAATCAGAAAACGAAACTCATGAATTCATTAATATAATAAAAAGGGTAACATTCCTTTAATTTAGTTTTAAATTAGTTAAGCGGAAGTAATTTGGAGTACCGTTCACTAGGCCCACACCTCTCTTATGTATACACATGTACTATAAACACACAAATACAAATATTAAAATACTATCCCTGGCAAAGTAATCCCTTATTTATAGACAGTATTAAACACATCACGCATCCAAACCCCCATCCACGCACACACACACGCACACACACACGCACACACACACACACACACACACACACAGACACACGCACACACACACACACACACGCGCGCGCGCGCGCGCACGCACACACACACACACACACACACACACACACACACACACACACACACACACGCACACACACACCCACACATAAATCACTACGTACATCTTGTTTGGGGAGTTGTGCAAATCCTAGGCACATTCCTAACTTATGCACTTAATTATTTTGCCTAGCTTTATTTTTATCAAGTACCTATCTTGCTATTCTACCTAAACTCGCTTGTTTTCTCCATTAAATACTACTTGGTAAATTTTGTTAGGATTCCCGCGATACAGACTAGCCCTAGTGCGGGATCCATTATATTAATCTAAACAGTTTTTAGTTAGTATTTTGAGATTTTTTTTTGTATACTGTTAAAATTCTAAACCTCCTTTTGCTTTACTGTATATGTAAAAAGTTATGCTTTCGTTTCAAAGTCACGTTTTAGGTTTTCAATGAAGAGTCTATTCTCAGTATAAGGTATTTGTAAGTACTTATTGTACTTAGGAATGATTGTAAAGTACTTCCAACAAAGGGTAATCCGACCTTGCCTATCGTATTGCCGCCATAGCTCATATTGAACCACACTGTTCTGTCAACACATCAGTCTTTTAGGACTGATGTTGGCAAACGCGGACATTGTCATCGTCATTGCGTCATGTTGCAATCTGATACCAATCTCTGATTGGTTGAAACGACAGTTACGACCAATCAGAGCACAGCAGCCGTGACGGGACTCGCACGACAGTTGACAGAATTGTTCCCTAGCAAATTATCAAACATTGCGTCTCTTTGGGCTGTCTACTCTATGAATGACAATACCACGCCACAACCGTGGCGTGAAGAGCTTGTATATGAGTTTGTGTGTCTGTTATTATAATACTTACTTTAAGAAGTAACAGAGCTTTTCTATCGCAAATCAGTACATAAGTAAGCTTACATTGCTGTGTAAGTACACAGCAATGTAAGCTTACTTATAATAGTCTAAATATAGTCAAAATCTAAATATAGTCGCTCTAATAATAGTCAAAATATTGTAGGTAATTAGTACTCTAATTATAGAAGTTTAAGATTTAAGAAGTTATCTGACATATAAATATAGAAAGTATAGATACTATAGCAAATAAATAATAATAAAAATACTTAATAACTTTACAAAAAATACGTCTAACGATTATAGATACTTACTAAACTACAAAACTTTGTGATTGAAAATAAATGTTTTATTTTACTATTATTATTACTAAGTGGAATTTCTAGCGAGACCTAAACTAAGCGTGAGCTGATATCTTGAGTATCAAGAGAGTACTTACAGAAATATAACACTGGAAAACACTGGGTTATCAAATATATTTTTTTAAATACGACTTGTAGTTCCAGAGAAGCACATTCAAACATAAAACAAACTCTAAAAATAAATAATTCTAATTATACTTACTGATTACGAAAGTTTGTAAAAGTACCAGCTATCCAGAAAGATAACACTGGAAAACACTGGGCTATCAAATACATTTTAAATACGACTGGTAGTTTCAGAGAAAGCGCATTCAAACATAAAACAAACTCTAAAAATAAATAATTCTAATTATACTTACTGATTACGAAAGTTTGTAAAAGTACCAGCTATCCAGAAAGATAACACTGGAAAACACTGGGCTATCAAATACATTTTAAATACGACTGGTAGTTTCAGAGAAAGCACATTCAAACATAAAACAAACTCTAAAAATAAATAATTCAAATTATACTTACTGATTACGAAAGTTTGTAAAAGTACCAGCTATCTTCATAATCAGCTGTCACCCATCGGTGCAGTGGTCGGTTTGCGGTATTTCGTTTTGTCCCGAAGACTTACAAGTGTCAATGTTTGCAAATATATCCGTTTCATTCCTTTGTAACAATAGGTATGGATGACAGACTGACCGACGGATCATTATCTGACTGAAATAAATCGTTTTCTAAGATAAAACTGGTGTTTTTGCACGACACGGCACAGATGAGACTAAATTAGCACAAAAATATTCTCTTTTTCACTATGTTTTTGTTAAAATCTCATGTATTTATAGTGTCTATTTATCAATTTTTTAGTGTGTCCTTTCTGTGTATAAAGAAAGAAAGTTATTTATTTGGCAACAACAAATGTTGCCAAATAAATAACTTTCTTTCTTTTATGAGTAGTCTTAGTATTTTTGTAGTTCTCGATGAATGTATTTTCTTTGTTTGATTGGCAATTAGGATGTACAAATTTAAATTAAAAAAAAACATCTACCTCTATTTACTATTGTATATTTCCACGCCCTCTACTGACGTGTGGCGAATCAATCTATCTAAAATCATTTTTTGAAGTCATACAAAACGCTTTCAAAAAACCGGTTTGGAGAAAACACCACTTTATACTATTTTTAATCTACTTATTCTTCAATATTATTTTTACCGCGGCGTTTGCTGTAATAGGTTGATTGTGAAAAAAAACACATTTTTTTATATCTGTTTAGCTCGTTTTATCGACAGGGTGCGCAGGGTGCGCAGAACGCATTCTATGATGAAAAACAGGCCAAGGAGTTAAGATTTTATTGAATTAAATTAACTTGTTAAAACATATTGTTCCTACTAATAAGTTTTGAACTTACTAATAAAAATAAACTGATTCTGACATGTTATGTCTGTAGACAAGATTCGAACGACAAATGGACTGGAAGGCCAAAAAAATAAGTAAAACCAACCCTAATTCTATGTAATAAGGGCTTTTGTGTTAAACTTGATTGACATCTTTCAAATCTCAAACCGAGATCTTGAATCTTGCCAATGAGGTTTAAAACCTTTTTGGAACGGGACAAGGTCGATCTTCGGTTGCTTAAAAGTTGACGGAAAATCTGTCAACCGTGATCGATTGAGAGGTTTTATTTTTTTATTTATTTTTTTACGAGACGTGACATTAATGTATGAGGTTTTTATTTTTGCTCATTTGATGGATACGGGTTTTATTTTGATCATAAACAATTGCAAAATAACGGACAAACATTTCGCAAGTTGAACACTGTTTTTTTATTTTTAGTGTATTTATTTATTTATTTGTTATTATTTAATAAAATTAGTAATTGTTTCGGCTTGGATTGATTCCATTTATTTTATTTTAAGTCTAATTTAATTCGATCAGATAAATAATTTCAAAATGGAGGACAACGTAAATTTCGCGCTCAAACTAGCCGATGCCAACTAGCCTTTACAAAAATATAAAGGCTCTGGCACACTGATTGCAGTGGAGGAATAGCTGCGCTTTAATGTGACGTCTGTCGTTCAATTTCATGTTTAACAACGCAATCAATTTAACGATCAAAGTCGTAAAACCACATATTGTATTACAAACATTATTTATCTATACCATCATATAACAAAGTTATTGTAAAATTATAAATTACAAATTAAAATTATTATATTATTTTCTGGAAAACATAAACATGCGATGAAAATAATTAATGTTCAAATAACCGTATGTTGTTGCGATACGTATATTTGTACGCCACGGGACAAATGTTTGTGTAATCTGCAAATATTTGTCTTAGCTCTGGGTGTTCTCTTTGTACATTTTTTTAAATAATTTTCGTGTTACTGCGGCTGGACAGGCCTATTGTGATCGCCACATTCACAGTAACCGCTCAGCCCTGCAGCTGTTAGAAACTTCAGGATCTTTTTAAGCGAGATAAGGGTGTTTTCCTAATTCTTATTCGTATAATTATAACTAGTATCCCGGCGGAGGGCATTGGTACTCCATCACATAGGTAAACCTACTTTGGGTACCAATGTTATCCATCAAGGAATGACTAAAAATATGTATAAGATCTGATTAATATTAACGATAGTTTTTTTATAAAGAAATTGAAATATAAATTTATCATAATAAATTTATATTTCAATTTCTTTATAAAACATGTAATGTATTTACAGAAAAAAAAGTAGTTTGGCCGAGCCTTAATAAATGACTACTGACAATGCGGTATAAAACCACTTTTTACAACTCGGTAACAAATAAAATATACAACGAAGTATTTGTGAAGACAATTAATAGCTCTGCATAACTTCACGCGCAGTGTATTGCGGGGTGGCAGAAAGACTTGAATGCTGTATATAAAGAACATATATACAGGGTGTAAAAATACCAATGATGTAAAGAATATGCGGCTTTCGGCTTGGGTCTTTTTACACCGTATAAATTCTTATACTTCTAATGATCGTAACTAGAAATGCTAACTTGGAAGATGTGGGCTGGTGCAAAATTTAATGTTTGGACGTACTTCTGACTACCCTCTACTTGGTATACTCAAAGATCTACTCACTGAGTATCTGAGAATGTCAATAAAGGGGAATACAGACGTAAGCGTGTTTTTTTTTATTCTTTAAAGATTGTTTTGATAACGTTTAAATATAGCTGTTTCTTTTGTATATCTACATGTATATATCTTTAAGCACATATATTCATTCTATCGTCCCATACCGGTTTTGTATAGTAGAAAATGCTCGGTACCTATGTGATTTTTGAGATACCGATTTCAATAATTATAATCTTATTCTAGAAAGACGTTAGTCGCGTAAGGTCCAAATTTTCTGTAAAAGGTAAAGGGCGTAAATTTACGTAGTTGATATTTTGCTATGAAATATTGATGCCTCAAAAGTCCCACTTTTGTTCAGAACAATAGATGGACATCTGAGTGCATAAAAACAGCAACACCCGTTTGCGCCACAGCCGGCTTTTCGCTCGCTACGCCACAGAGGCCGTCATTTCTTACTCTTTTCGCAAAGTTTCTTGCTTCAAAGTTCTAATTATGTAATTTATTTAAATAAATGAATCCAACTGACATAAATTTTAAAGGATGGACAACGGTAATAGTTTTATTAACAACAATCACAAAACATCAACCTATATCCTCTGTCCACAGACTATAGCATCTAACCACAGATTATATTTATATTATATTTATATGTCAAGGGTTGTTACATGATGCATAGGCTTTCAATGAATAAAAATCTATTGATTTTAAATTTGAAAAGCGACAGGTAATGTCTAAAGTTTATAATGACAGAAATATTATACTTGTTTTTTATAGAATTTATTCGTTATTTATCAATAGGCGCTGACAAACAACCTCTTAGGCATAATAAAATATCCGAAACAGACCGGCCTCGTTCCGTCGCGGTCATGAAATATACTAATTCCCGTGATCCCAGCTCAATAACCATAAAACTGGGCACTTTACGATTTTCCGTAAACGCATCGTTTTGCTATGATTAACGGCGCGTCGCGAACTGTCCGGATTTATACTTCTCATGTGGCATCGCTAATCGAATGTTATTCAACTGCTAAATAAAGTATTAAGCACAGGAAAAAGATAAAGATTATACTCACATAAAATATTGGACTGTATACGAACTTTTAGTGCCTGTAAACTGTGCACAAAAGAAGACTACGAGGCTCAATGAATCTTTTCTCCACACTAGTCAAAGTCAACCTACGTTATAATATTATGATCTTGACAGTCAATTATGGACTAATTGTTTTTTTAAGAATCAATCATAAAGTCATATTCTTTCATATTCATATTTCATATTTATTGCACTCATGTATGTACTACAAATATTTGTCTCGGGTCTGGGTGTTTTCTATATATAATATGTAAGTATTTACAAAAAAAAGTATATAATTAATATATCAGTCATGTAGTTCCCATAATACAAGCTCTGCTTAGTTTGGGGCTAGATGATGCTGTGTGAAAAATGTCCAGCATTGTTTATTTTATTTATAATTATAAAAATGTAAATAACAAAAACATTATCCAATTTAAACAATTCTAATTAAAACTCTTCATCAGTCAGATCCTAGACTAGTACCAACTATTTAAATACAAGCTTTAGCCCGTAGATTCGCTCGTGTGGTACTCGTTTAGAAAAACCTTTCATACATTTCCATTTGTAATATAAACAGAGACAAAGTATAATGACGAGGTGATTCGCCTACATCATCAAAACTTATGAACAAAATTGTCATAAAAAAAAAATAGTCAAAGTCTTATTAACATTAACCTGTAATATATTATATTCATAAACTCCGCTGATCCTTATCCTAATCCTTTTAATATCCGTATCGTGTAAATTTATAAATATATTAAATGTTTCCCTAATTTAAAAAAAATGTATAGAAATAAATTCTTACACACACATACCTACACACACACACACACACACACAAACACACACCTACACTCAGTTACTACCGCACCACCGCTACAAAAAGCTAAAATGGCAACGCCAAGACAAGAAGAAAAAAACGGTGTTTTTTTATGTATTGGAATCACAAGAATCATATAGAAACGTCAACTTAAAAAGACTACGTGAATTTAAAATTTGAAAGTGAATTACGCGGATTCCTCGCACGCGACCAAAACTTGGAAGAATCAGGCAACAAACTCTGCTTGGTTTTTTTTGATGATCCTTCATTCAGCTTAAGTGTGGTGCCAATCGAACGAGGTGAACTCATTTATAGAAAAAGAGTAGGCTCTAGAATTAAATAAAGTCTAAAAAGTATCAATATTTTTAGGCATTATTTTCATCGTTCAAGTTTTTAATATCAGACATTTTCATCATAGCCCATTCGTGAATCTGATAATATAATTTTAACAGGTTTGGTTATAAATTACTTATTGTATTTTATTAATCTGATAAACATTGTTTTACAACCTGGATCGTTAATTCGATATAAATAAGTTAGTTATACAGTTTATAGGAGCTTATAAAAAAGCCACATCCATAGTCCTGACTCTGTATCTAAACGCGAAAGTTTGTGAGGAGGGATATTTGTTACTCGTTCACGCAAAAACTACTGAACGGATTTTGATGAAACTTTACACTGATATGGCTAATATATCAGAATAAAATATAGGCTACTTTTTATGTGGGTAGCACGCGAGCAAAGCTGTGGGCAGAGGCTAGTCATCTTATAAACGCGAAAATTTTGTGAGAATGGATATTTGTTACTCCTTCACGCAAAAACTACTGAACGGATTTTGATGAAACTTTACAGTAATATAGCTTATACATCCGAATAAAACATAGGCTACTTTTTATCTGGGTACCACGCGGGCGAAGCCGTGGGAAGAAGCTAGTGAGCAATAATTGTGCAGCAGTGAAACGATACATAGAGTTCTATTGGAGATCGATAGAGATCAGATAGTTAAGGCTTAAGGTCATATGACATCGTGAGCGCTTTGTTTAACCGACTGCGGTACGAATGAGGTATTAGGTATTTCACGATCTTAAAAGGGCTTAGTGATTGGAACTAGCATAGTTAAAGTTCTAGATGGATAGTAAAATGATGTACAAGTAGGCTTACACAAAAATACAGATGAAAGAGAAGAGAAAGCTTTCAGCGACGCGTCTCTTTCAAAAAATGGTTACTTCGTTATTTTGCAAGAGGTTCGGTTTCGATTCTCGCTGCGGGATAAATGTTTGCATGTTCCGCAGATAATTGTAGTACCACGGTTCTCATAGTTCCTGATACCCATGACACAGAGAATCCTACAGTATGGGGTGAGCGCTATTTATAATAAGAATAATACTTTATTGAGGATTTGACATAATAATGCACTATTACAAAATATATATCTTACATTTGCCCTATAATTGGCGGTCTTATCGCAAACAGTGGTTTGTTCCAGACAACCATGTACTATATTAAAAATAAAACTAAGGTCAAAATATTATGTTTGCAGCCAACCAGACTTAGAAGAATCCGCAGACCGGCGCCAAGATTGCGAAAATCTGTTGTAAGGAATACGTAGAAATACTAAATAATATATTTGGTTTGTCCTGCCTGTCCGCCCACTGGTTTTGTGCCGTGAATATATGAGCTATCGGGTTCAAGCTCCTGTCATAGAATATATCTATGATAAAATACAATATTGTTTGAAGAAAACTTGTCAAATAAATTTTGTAAAAAAAACCACTGAATTTCAAAATCAAAGCGTATAAACATAACTATTACATAACATAATAATAGCTTTAATGTCACTTACTGTAAAAACTTAAATAACTAGCTGCGCCCCGCGGTTTCACCCGCGTAAGTTTCAACTCCGTGGGAATATTGGCGATCTAATTAAATTTTAGAACACAAAAGCTGCTATTGTGACTTAACTATGATAGTAAGATATATTCCCTCGCGGACTTTTTTGTAGGTAATAATGAGTACTTTAATCATGTAGTACATTATTTTTATGTATCATCAATAGTTTTCTCAGCGCACGCCATATAATAAATTTTATAGGAAAATTTTGCTACTTTGGGTTACATTATTGCAATTTTCTTAAGGATCTCTATTTTTTTGAAAATAAATTATAACCTGTGTTACTTCCTGATAATTTAACTTTCATTTGGTGAAAAAATAGTTAAAATCGGTCCAGTAGTTTCGGAGCCTATTCGATACAAATAAACAAACAAACAATCTTTCCGCTCTATAATATTAGTATAGAAAAATATAATACAATAAATTTTGCTTCTAAATTATCTTTGAAAATGGTCAAAAGATAGTGAAGATTAGCCATTCTTTAATTTAAAAAAAGTGTTATTTTGAAACCTCATCAATAAAATCAAATTTCCATTTATAACCCCCAATTATTCGGTAACCGCCCCAATCTTTCAATTAGGTTGGTTTGTTTAACCACAGTAATTAGTAAGGTGGCGCCACGCCCACCGCCCGTGCTGACGAACGATGGGAATCATACGTCTTTTTACATATTGTCCGGATAAAAGTACGGCTTTATTCAGAGTTTACTTATTTATTTATTGGGAACATCATTATTTACATCATCAGAATTTACATGAATAATTGCTTATAGTTTCAATTTTTTAGGATCTAGTTTACATGTAAATAATAATAAATAATGCTGGACAATCCACACAGCATCATCTAGCCCCAAGCTAAGCAGAGCTTGTGTTATGGGTACTAGATGATTGATATACTTAATACAATACATTACATAGATAGATATTTTTTTTATTATACATAGAAAATACCCAGAACACCCGGAACAAATATTTGCAGATCGTACAAACATTTGTCCCAGGGCGGCAATCGAACCCGCAACCTCCTGTGTCGCAGGCGGACCTTCGCCCACCGCGCCACATCGGTCGCCAATTGTAATTCCAATTACAGATGAACACAACATGCATATTAAAAAGTTTGGCATAAACATATTATATAAAGAAAATTTTACATGAAAAATGATAATAATAATAATATAATAATGATTTTTATATCGTTAGCCTAACTAATTTAAATTAGTAATAGTTAATTAACTAAATATGAAAACAATAAAAAATATAAAAATAAATGAAATACAATAAAAAATTTAATGTAATTTCACAAAGAATCAGCTGGAAATTGGGTTACAAACCCTGTACATTTTGGTTTTGAAGGTAGAAAGCTTGTCATAAAAAAAATCCAAAGTATTGTCTTTAATTACAAAGAATAAATTACTAAATCACAAGAATCGAAACGCAGGGAAAATAAGAAAACGTTAGACCCATATAAAATCTATATGTATATTTCTAATCTTGGAGCGTGACCAGAGAGTTGGCTCTATGGGCCAACGCATTACCATTCAGCGTGGCAATGCGGCCAGTATTTTGAGAACGCTTCCGTCTGGTAGTAATCTGGATCAGTTCAGCTATCTATAGATCGTTTGCAACGGTCTTTAGATAGTTAGCTGTTTCATCTGTATTTTTTGTATATACCTACTTGTATGAATAAATGTATTTATAATATATCTTGAATAGATTAGAAATATATTTAAGAGTATAATTTCTAACCTATTCAATTAGAAATATACTTTTTGGTTAATATTAAAATTGATGAAAAAAAGGTTTAATTTTAGCCGGCTTTTTATTTAGCCGGCTTTTTATTTAGCCGGTTACCCGATTGCACTAATCGGATGGACATTAGAAAACCAGTAATGATAGGGTCACGCTTAGTTGAGGCAAGATGAGTTTATTAGATATTATTATTTTGTTTCGGTTTTAAAATGTTTTTTTACGCGTATAACCAGTGATTTTAAACGACTTCAAAAGATATTTTCTCTAAAGGAGCTATGGTTAGATGTTTTTAGCGTATGTGCGTCGTTTACTCAATGATGTTTCATGGGTTAAAACAGCATGTCAAGCCGTTGGCAGAAGCTTATTTAATTATATATTACTATATATTTATTAATTATTATTTATGTGCAATAAATAATTTTTTATCCATCCAAAGATAGATATAATATAATTTATTATACACAGTATAATATTTCAGCTTAGATAAGTAAGACAATGGCCTCGATTCTGTGGTATACTGACTAAACTAAATTTAAACTATTGCTCTCTTTTATTGATAGTGTACTCAAGAAAGAGATAGCTACAATTTTAGTGCCGTGTGCCGCTTTTCTTCGTGTTTTTAGTCAGCATGTTTTGATATCACGACTAAATTTGTATGGAAAACTTAAATCTGACTAATTTGACAGCACTAAAATTGTAGCTATCTCTTTCTTGCTTGCTCTATCAGTAAAAGAAAGTGACAGTTTAAATTTAGTTTAGTCAGTGTACTGCAGAATCGAGGCCAATGTTGTACTGTGGACTAATTTGACAGCACTAAAATTGTAGCTATCTCTTTCTTGCTTGCACTATCAGTAAAAGAAAGTGACAGTTTAAATTTAGTTTAGTCAGTGTACTGCAGAATCGAGGCCAATGTTGTACTGTGGACGGTATTTGGCTTATTAGCGATAGTAATAAATAAATAAATAATGCTGGACGTTTTCACACAGCATCATCTAGCCACAAAGTAAGCAGAGCTTGTGTTATGGGAGATACATGACTGATATAATATAAATATCCTTTTTTTTTGTAAATACTTCATTATACACTAGCTAAGAGTAACAAATATTCATTCTCACAAACTTCCGCGTTTATAAAATTACTAGCTTCTGTCCACGGCTTCACCCGCTTGGTACCAGGATAAAAAGTAGCCTATGTGTTATTCTGATGTTTAAGCTATATTACTATAAAGTTTCATCAAAATCCGTTCGGTTTTGCGTGAAAGAATACAAACATCCATCCTCACAAACTTTCACGTTTATATTAGTAGTAGGATAGGATAGGATAGAAAACTACCAGAGCTGAGACAAATATTTGCAGACCATACAAACCTTTGTGTCGCGGCGGGTATTGAACCCGCAACCTTCTGCGTCTCAGACAGGCCCACTGCGCCACAGAGGTCGTCAAACATATTTTTTTTTTTTTTTTTTTTATTGGAACACTAACCGACGGCACGTGACTTCGAACTTTCGGTTCAAGGGTATGCCTGTTTCCTAACGAAGTTTTCCGAAAAACAAATAGAATTGGCTGAATGTATCGATAAAGATCGTTGCAATTATACCGTTCAGAAACCCTGTATGGGAAAGTCTTAAATCTATACTAATATTATAAAGAGGAAAGATTTCTTTGTTTATTTGTTTGTATCGAATAGGCTCCGAAACTACTGGACCAATTTGAACCATTTTTCACCAAATGAAAGCTAAATTATCAGGAAGTAACATAGGATACAATTTATTTTCAAAAAATAGATATCCTTAAGAAAATTTCAATAATGTAACCCAAAGTAGCAAAATTTTGCCTATAAAATTTATTATTTGGCGTGCGCTGACAAAACTATTGATGATACATAAAAATGATGTACTACATGATTAAAGTACTCATTATTACCTACAATAAAGTCCTGGAGGGAATATATCTAACTTTCATAGTTAAGTCACAATAGCAGCTTTTGTGTTCTAAAATTTAATTAGGTCGCCGATATTCCCACGGAATCGAAACTTACGCGGGTAAAACTGCGGGGCGCAGCTAGTCTAGTTATGATTTTAGAAGTGGTAGCTCCTTCTGAAGTACTGTGTTACTGTTTGTAGGGTAAAAGTGCCGGTGAAATTACAGGCTCTTGAGACTTTTCACCCGTTATGACTCAGGGTCGGCAACGAACGATTGTTACCTCTGGTTTTGCAAGCGGCCATAGGTTACAGTAACCGGTTGCAAAAAGATGGAGCAATATGCTTGTTTGTCAAATTAGTTACATAAAAAAGCTTTCGATCAATCACAACATCGTTTCGTAAAAAAACTAGGAAGTACAAACACATTGAATCTCGCTTCTCGAAATCCTATATTTTCCCAATCTCAAGAACACTTTACCCGACTTTCTAACGGTGCGTTATGTATACAGAAATGACTTGTCATTGTACTTAATCATCGTGAGTCAACTGTCAAAATATCTACGGCTCTTTAGAAAACAAACAATTACAAGATGGCTACGCTGTCACAATGTGACAGTTGTGAAAATAAGTTTGGCGCCAAAATAAGTAGATGTGTTAGTTTTATAAACTTAAACTATAATAACTTATATCAAATAATAATAGATAAATAAATAATTCTGGACATTTTTCACACGACATCATTTATTAGCCCCAAACTAAACAGAGCTTGCATTATGGGAACTACATGACTGATTAGATACTTATTAAAAAATAGATACGTATTTTAAATAGATACTTAAATAGATACTTATTTAAAAAAAATATTATATATTTATTTCAATAAGGAAAGGAATAACATTTATATTGACAAATATGATTAGTTTTTAAGGGTTAATACAATTTTTATTTAAATAATCTTTGATTAGAAATAAGTAGTAAATAACCTGGATATCTTCTTAAGATTGGTAGTTTTTACAATTTAATCGTTAACAAAACATATATTAACAATTTAAACGGATGATTAAGATGTTACTTAGACACTCAACTGACTCAAACCGGAAGCGTGGTATTAAAGTCAATATCTGTCACAAATAATGTTATTATGTGTCGTTTCTCACGATATCATTAACATATATTTAATTATGCACTTTATTAGATGACTAGTACCGCCTTCTAATTTAAAGTCAAAACATTGGTATAAATTGTGAACTAATTAGATTTATCCATACTGGTTTATTCTGGTTTTAGTGATTATAAACTGACTGATCAGAAGAGTAGTAACCAAGTATTATTATTATATACCTAAGGTGGCAAAAAAACCACCTTAACGCTTTCAACAACTAGAATAAGCATTTATACTTCAAATAGTTAAGGACGATACTCTAAGAAACCTGTTTAATGAGATAAAATAAATGCTTTATTATTACTAGTTGTTGACCGCGGCTTCGCCCGCGTGGTATGGTAGTAAAAGTAGCATATGACCGTCTCCAGGCTTCAAACTATGTCCACCAACCTTTTGAATGAATCGAACCAAGGATTACAATATATACAAAGTTTAGAACTCAATTGTACATCCCTAAAGGGTAGTTTTGAAAAAATAATAAATACGTGTTTCATTATTTACTTTAAAGTTTATTTATACAGAATTTTGAGCGAATCAATTATTTTTTCATACAAACTTTACCGCCCTATTTAACCCCGTTAGGGGTCGATTTTCGAAAATTAGATTAGCTTATGTGTTATTCCAGATCCTAATTGGATTTCATTCCAAATTCCGATTTGGAATGTAGATACATTCCAAATATCATCAAAATCGGTTTAGTAAGTAGTTACGGAGATACGTGGTAACAAACATTCACACACACACACACACACACACACACACACACACACACACACACACACACACACACACATACACGCACACACATACACATACACGCACACACACCCACACACACACACACACATACTTTCGCATTTATTATATTAGTAGGATTAGTACTACTCGCGTGTTGCCGACTCTGAGACATAACGGGTGAAAAGTCTCATGTGCCAGCAATTTCACCGGCATCCATACTCTTCAAACCGGACACAGCTATTACTGCTTGGCAGCAGATATAGATTCAGATTCATTTATTTGCGAAACATGGGTTACAGTGTGTTGTAAACAATAAAGTAGGTACAGCCCTGGTCAGCTCACAAGCATGCAACATTAATAAATATCAGATAATTTCAGAAATTATACAAAAATACGAAAATTAGTTAACGTGTCATGCAAATGAATAAAATTAAATGTACAATAACTGTAAGAAAGAAAGAAAGAAAGAAAATACATTTATTAACCACAAACACAACACAACAGGTGACAAAATACAAAACAAATAAATACAAACACAGAAAGTTTCATTAAAATAATACAAAAAAAAAAAAAAAAAAAAAATGTGTTGTGTGGGGTCAAAAGGTCCCTGAGATAGGGACCTTTTGACTGACCTTTGGCGCATTATGCTGCACCAAACCTAAGAAAGGTGCAGCGCTGATTTTCAGAACTGTACTGAACTGTAGAATAAAACAATAAAAAAAAGTGTTCTAGCGGTAGTACTTCCCTGGACGAGGTCTTACGCGTTAGTTAAGTAAAATAAAATAGCTTCATCGAACAGACTTGATGTAGAAATAGGTATTTGTTTGATATTAATGACAAATCTTATATCAGATTATCGTTGTTTCAGGAATCCAAGATGGCTGCTGCTGAATAAGATATAAAAAACAAGATGGAGTCGTTAGAAGAAAGACTTCATGATACACGGACCAAAAGATTACCAACAATTCAAGAAGCAGATAAAGAAAGGAGTAAAGAAAAGATGACACAAATCGATCTGAAACGTTTTTGCAAGAAATCTAATTATGTGGTATATGATAATTTTTATAGAGATGAAATCAAAAAGACGTTAAGGAGAGACTCTGGGGTTTATACCTACTGCTGCATTAGTGTTATACTCAGCTTTATATTAGGACTGTCTATTGGAGTTATATTAATGGGATCAACTCCCGAAATAAAAAATAACCACGAAGTTAAATCTAGAAATTACAATAATTTGAACTTAATCAAGACTGAAGTGAAAGAAAAAGAAAGATACACAGCTGTTTCATTCACTGGAGAGCATAACAAGTATGATAAAGAAGTATACCCTAAAGGGCTGACTGAAGGCATGAAAGAAATTCTGAAAGATAACAAAGATTCCGAACACAAACATAGCATATCCAATGTAAATATATCGTTTGTTCCTAATGATAGCACTGTGCTTTATAATAATATTTACTGGGGTGATGAAGTTGAAAACTCCATGCCTCAAGGTTATGGAGAGAACACAGCTGAAATTTGGGAGAGCTACGTCACCCAAAGCGAAATAATCAAAATGGAGTCAGGCTGTGGAAGGATGCAGAATAGATTGGTTACCTTCAGAGACGGCATCCAAGCTTGCGTCAGATACAGACAGAACACAGATCAGATACAAGGAGAAATATTCAGCTTCTACGTTGGAAGACTTTTGAATCTTACTAACTTAGCACCTTCAGTTGTTAAAGTAGTAGATTTAAAAGAGAAACTATGGAGGAATGTTGCAAATGATATTGCTGTAGCCCAATGGAATACTAATAGAGCTGTGGTGTTAACGCAGTACATTCCTAGCCTAGAATCAGCAACTATCCCTGATATTTTCAAACCTTCGAGTCGTCATTTGAATAAATACGACATTTTCAAAATGTCTCAAAGAGACAATGTTACTGACACACCAAAACAGATACTTCTAGACAAACTGAGAACTAAAAAAGTTAAAACGGAGAAGGAGGTAGATAATTTCGATCACATTGATATGAAACTAAACAAAAAGACTATCAAAGAATTCCTAGAGTTAGCACAGTGGTCTGATTTGATTATATTCGACTATCTAACAGCCAATTTGGATAGAATTGTCAATAACTTGTTTAACTACCAATGGAATGTCAATATTATGGATGGACCTGCGCACAATCTTGCTAGAAAAATGGACAGTGGGCTACTAGTGTTCTTAGACAATGAATCAGGGCTCCTACATGGGTACAGGTTACTGAAGAAATATAATGTGTATCATAGCTTGATGTTGGACAATTTGTGCGTATTTAGAAAAAGGACCGTGGACAGTTTGAGAAGTTTGTACGATTCTCAATCAGTAGGTACTAAATTGAGTGATATATTTCATAAGAAAAACAACGCAGTGATAAGAGATATTTTGCCACCGTTGCCTGATAAAAATGCTAAAACATTACATGAGCGAATAGGTAAGGTTTTGAGTCAAATTGAAAAGTGTGCACAGAATTTCAGATAGTTTTAGGCTATGTCTTTAACACTGGAAAGGTATATTAATAAATATGTTATAACAGTGATATAATAAAACTAACTTAATAAAGGTGATTTCACACATTCAGCCATGTCTATCAAGCGAATTCTAAAACGCTTCCCAAGATAGTAATAACGTTATCTCTACAGTTAGATAGAGATGACACTATTACGCAAAATATAGCTGTCACTTTTTAATCGTCCATGTTGCGTGAAAGTATTCGGCGTTAAAATACATAAATAATATTCTGCAGTACGATATTTCATCAAAGGTATATTAATAAATAGAAGTTCCTTATACGACACTGTGAATCTTTGTATGGGGACAAGAATATGTGTACGTGTCTTTTGGGTGTTAATAAACCTCTAAGTGAGTGCAAGTTGTCTGGAAAATATCGCTTTCAGGTCCAACCACCACTAGTTTAAATTGAATCATTTTATATTTCTTGTATTATGAGTGTACAATATCTATCCACGTTAAAGTGTGATATATTTCCATTAGTAATATATAGCTCAACGTGTGAAATCGCCTTTATTATTATAATAATGTATGCCTGTATATTTATTATTCCTTATTTCACATTATGGCTGTGACATTACCTATTTCTTAAGTCACGTTTGGTTTTTTATTTTATTTGTAAATACCTTTTCAGTGTTTATGTAAAGAGTGATAGCATTTTTGATACCAAATAAATTATTATTTATTGTAAAAAATAACTAAAATATAGCATTTCCTGCAACGTGCCAGTTTTAAAGATAAATAATGTAATAGTTATACAAACATTTGTATTAAAAAAATGTAAATTAATTGCATAATATTATTCTGTAAATAATTGTACAATTTTGTAGATAATTGTATAATTTTGTATACTCTTGACACGGATAATGTCCTCGATTCTGTAGTAAACACTAACTAAACTTAATTTAAACTGTCGCTGTCTTTTACTGATAGAGCAAGCAAGAAAGAGATAGCTAAAATTTGAGTGCTGTCAATTTAGTCAGATTTAAGTTTTACATACAAATTTAATTGTAATTTCAAAACATGCTGACAATAGACATGAAGAAAAGCGGTACGTAAACTGATTTGACAGGAGTAGAATTCTTGCCATCTCTTTCTTGTGTATACTATCAGTAAAAGAGAGCGACAGTTTAAATTTAGGTTAGTTAGTGTACTATAGAATCGAGGCCATTGTGATCCTTATATTGTATTACTTTTTTCTGCAAAACAGTTTAAAACAATTTTTAAACAGGTGATAATCTAAAATACGCTTTGTATCTTTCTGTAAATGTTATTTTAATAGTAAAAAACAAAACAATGCTTACCTAAACAACGGTTTTGTAATTTTTTTGAGGAATGGCCTAAGTTATTTACAACTGGTTGTTTTAAAATTGTTCTGTTTTCCTATAACTTGCCATCGAAAGTACATTATTCATTGTTTAAAAATAAAATAAGTGACATAGCTATAAAATTATGTAAATAGACTGTATAAAGAAATAATTAGCTTACCTGAATGAAATAAATTAATTTAAAAGAAAGACTCTTATGTTAATTCTCCCTCCAATCCCACTGATATAAAAATAGGTAATTGACAATGAGATTGCCGTTCTGTACGTCAAAGTTAAAATCAAGAGGTTTATAACTATTGAAATCACAAGAATCATAAAGAAACGTCAATATAAAAACTAAGTGAACTTAAAAATGAATTTACGCTGCTGATCCCTTTGGGGATCCAACACACAATTTGACACAATTTTTAAATCATTTCTATCTACCTATTTGTCCTAATATTCATTTATTTAATAAAATCCATGATAAAGCAACCAATTAAACATATTCGGTCTCATTACGAAACGTGGTTTAAATCGGTGGTTTATCTCTCTAAGTTAGACCAGGCTTTTGAATCCTTATTTTTCAGGACAAATTTTTGAAACAAAGCGTACAAGGTTTAAAATTGAATTTTAAAATAAAATTGCCGACAGTCTATTTGACGTTTCAAAAAAAAGGGTTGATTATAAATAACTGCTAAAAGATAAACCAGGCGGTCACCTAGTTTATTTCTATCATAACTCAACCTCTTTTTGAGAACCTACTTTTTTTTGGTAGCCAATCAAAATTATGTTTTTCTTTTTTATTTTGGTTTAGAAGTGTTTTTTAAATTAAACGGTCATCCCGCGGTTTTATTTTATTTTTAAATTGACGACCGTAGTGGCTTTGCAATAATACTTTTTTTTCGATAAGGTATATTTAAACCTTGGTTTAGTGGATATGACAGGACTTGAGTTCAACTCGAGTTTAGACCACGTTTCGTAATGAGACCGATTGGGTTTAACTAAAAAAAACAAATGAAGTAGGTAACTGTTGAAAATTACGATCTTATAAACGAAGGTTATTTGAGTTTAGAATTCCAAGTGAAATCGCAGATATTTCAGCTCAAACAGGCGTTCGCTAAAACGGAAATTTCATAGGTAAAGACCAAATATTATAAATGTGAAAGTACAGATGTTTGTTGGTACGTAACGGCTGAGTCGATTTGGATGCAATTCATAATCGATATTGTTCATGACCTAGAACAATACAACATGCAATAGTTCTATGAAACGGTCAAGCTATAAGTACGTTTTGACTACGATGTAAAGTTTGTAGGCTTAGGGGCTTGAATGAATGAATGAATTAATGTATAAATGTATGAATATATGAATGTATGAATGAATGTATGTATGAATGAATGAAAACCTTATTTGCTTCAATACAAGTACATTGGTTCTTATGCTCCTTTATTAGGTATCACTGTACTCGACTAAATTTGTCGTGCAAATATGAGGCACCTACCTACTCAGAAGAAATTTATTTTAAATTAAATTAATATATTAAATTTCTTAGCTCTTAATGAGGTCTAATGACAAGGCTTTACAGTCGCTAAAACGTACACATCCCTTATTTTGACAAAGCCCCTATAGAGCTGCTACTTAATAAATTATCTTTGTAATTTTTAATTGACGTGATCAATGTCAAAGTCAAAGTCAATATTCATTTATTCTTTTTTTTTCGCTTTGAAACGTCGTTTTTATCTACTGTCTGTTCTTCTGGTTATTTTTTTAAACGAGTTGGAGTTCATATTTTGCATAAGCCTACTAATATAATAAACGCGAAAGTTTGTGACGATGGATGTTTGTTACTCTTTCACGCAAAAACTACTGAACTTATTTTGATGAAACTTTACAGTTATATAGCTTATACATCAGAATAACACATAGGCTACTTTTTATCCGGGTACCACGCGATCGAAGCCGTGGGCAGAAGCTAGTCACAAAATATGAATAAATAATTATGAACATGATATTTTCTAACATTATGATCTTGTGAGTTTCGGCAATCTATTTTACGTGAGATAAAGTCAAAGTCAAAGTCAATAGGTTTTTATTCATTGAAATCACAAGGATCATATAGATATTTTTGGTACGATAATTATAATCTCGAGAGAAGAATTTTATGATAGAAATCGCATCCATCAATAGACGGCTGATGATGATTCTGAAGAAATCAATGGATTCATTTGTTTAAAAGTTTCACAAGGGTAAGTTTGTCTGGAATAAATTTCTTCTTCTGTTTTCTTACAGCACTAAGCAGATGAGATAGATAAAAAAGACTGCCCCTTGTGCATTTCTATTATTTTTTAACCGCGATGCAAGCAGCCCGTATATGCGTTTGCCATAAAAGGTTGTATTTTGTCTATTTTTCGGTCATTTATTTTAAAAATGGCTTATAAATCTGTTCGGAATGAAGTTTTAAACACTCGATTTGTAAAACTTCAAGGATGGTTCTTATATAGGACTAGCTTTCCGCCCATGACTTCGTCCGCGCTGACGTAGGTAGATAGTGGCCTCGATTCTGTAGTACGCTTACTAAACTAAAATTAAACTGTCGCTCTCTTTTACTGAAAGAGATAGCTACAATTATAGTGCTGTCAAATTAGTCCACAGTACAACATTGGCCTCGATTCTGCAGTACACTGACTAAACTAAATTTAAACTGTCGCTTTCTTTTACTGATAGAGCAAGCAAGAAAGAGATAGCTACAATTTTAGTGCTGTCAAATTAGTCCACAGTACAACATTGGCCTCGATTATGTTGTACACTGACTAAACTAAATTTAAACTGTCGCTTTCTTTTACTGATAGAGCAAGCAAGAAAGAGATAGCTACAATTTTAGTGCTGTCAAATTAGTCAGATTTAAGTTTTCCATAATTTAGTCGTGATATCAAAACATGCTGACTATAAACACGTAGAAAAGCGGCACGTAATCTGATTTGACAGCAGCACACAGCAGTAAAATTCTTGCCATCTCTTTCTTGCGTACACTATCAGTAAAAGAGAGCTGAAATTAAACTGTCGCTCTCTTTTACTGAAAGAGATAGCTACAATTTTAGTGCTATCAAATTAGTCCACAGTACAACATTGGCCTCGATTCTGCAGTACACTGACTAAACTAAATTTAAACTGTCGCTTTCTTTTACTGATAGAGCAAGCAAGAAAGAAATAGCTACAATTTTAGTGCTGTCAAATTAGTCAGATTTAAGTTTTCCATACAAGTTAGTCGTGATATCAAAACATGCTGACTATAAACACGAAGAAAAATGGCACGTAAACTGATTTGACAGCAGTTACATAGCAGTAAAATTCTTGCCATCTCTTTCTTGCGTACACTATCAGTAAAAGAGAGCGACAGTTTAAATTTAGTTTAGTTAGTGTACTACAGAATCGAGACCATTATGAGTGTCTTTCGCGCCTTGCCCCCCGCCACCTGCATACTCATATCGCACTGCCAGTGTTATTTGTTAATGACGACCTCTGTGGCAAATATTTGTCTCCGGTCTGGGTGTTTTCTATGTATAATATGTATGTAAATGTATGTACAAAAAAAAGTATATTTGTAGTACCTATATCAGTTATGTAGTTCCCATAATACAAGCTCTGCTTAGTTTGGGGCTAGATGATGCTGTGTGAAAATGTTCAGCATTATTTATTTATTATGCAAAATTGTGAAAAAATCTAAGTTTGTTCATTTATTTCTTCGTACCTTCTTGTACTCGTACTCTTCATCCAATTAGATAGGTAGGTACTATGAACAAAGTTAGGTATCTAATTAAATCTTCATTTATGGGTAGTTTTAGAAAACTATGTACTTATGTACGTAACTTTTTATAATTTACATCAAAATATCTTATTTTTATAGCTGATGCCCGCGGGTTTACTCGCGTAGGATAGGGGTAGGTTGTATGCCTGAATGGTGCAACCTTAAGGGATTTTGGATACCCTGATATATATTAAGTTCTTTTGTATTCTAGGTATCCAAACTAAGTTTACAACAAATCGTCAGGCGTTAAACATTTCCAATACAAACTTAATACACCATCTTACCTCCTTTAAGGGATAGTTTGGGAAAATATGTGTATTTGTCTTTTTTTTTATTCATATATTTAAAATATTTATGCTATGTTTCATGTTTGTAAGTTCATAAAATAATATTTTTCATACATAGGTTTTCAGCCCTTTTCAGCCACTGAGGAATACAATTTTCCAAATTCCTATCTTAGTGCTCGCCTAAGAGAAATATACTCTCCAAGTTTCATGTTTCTATAACTTATGGTTTAGGCTGTGAGATCGATCAGTCAGTAACGGAATTATTTTATATATAGAGAGTTCTGCAATCGTAAACAAAAAAACGTACAGGGGCCTAACCATGAAGTCTTATAGCGAGTCAGTTCAGGTAAAGATGCCACTTTCCGCTTTGCGATTGAGGACGCTATGGCGTAGCTAAAGTTTTGTCAATCGCAAAGCGGGATTTGACATCTTTGCCTGAATTGAATCGCTATAAGACATCATGGTAAGGCCCCAGGTGTTTTAAATTTTTGCAAAGATTAACTTGCTCTTGTAATCCCGCCACGGTCTGATTTTACAAAATGTTTTACCTTTTTTTAAAAAAAAAAACGTAAATGCTGTTGGCACGATACCTAACCTTTTCGGTAGGTATAAAGCTCAGCTAACTTTATTTTGAGACAAAACAAGCACTTTTGCACTTATGCGTAGATAGTGTTGTTTATGCAATGTTGGCTGTCCGGCATTTAAGTTGCTATCCGGCTTTCTGTAGTTATATCACCATCATCAAAATAAAAGTCCATTGCTAGACGTAATCCTCCGTAAGATCCTCAAAGACTTCCTTTAAAATTGTCATCGGTAAATCGGATAAAAATACATCCTACTACTATCATAGACGCGAAAGTTTGTGAGGATGGATATTTGTTACTCTTTCATGCAAAAACTACTGAACGGATTTTGATTAAACTTTACAGTAATATAGCTTATACATCAGAATAACACATAGGTTACTTTTTATCCGGGTAGCACGCGGGTGAAGCCGTGGGCAGAAGCTAGTTGGGATATAATTATGTCGTCTGAAAACCAGCGCCGCATCTGACCTACCTAGGTTTTGGTACAGTGTAATGCTGAGACGGGGACCTATTTGACCTCACACATTTCAAAATGAGTTTATCTGTTTTTTTTTCTAATATTTTTTACAACTTTTGTGTACGGGGGGAACAAATAAAAAAAAACTTTCTTTTCTTTTTAAACGCGGAACAGAAAATTCAAACATAGGTCGATGCATGAGTGCACGTACGGAGGAGCGATTTTACGTGCGTTGGATTGAAATAAACTATGTCATACATCGCCGTAGTACGTCGAATTTACTGCGGGCCGCGCCGCTCAACGCGACGCGTCTCCGTGAATGAGCCCTTAGACTATTCACACACATTCACAATCAACATATGAATGAATGAAAATTGTTTTTTATTCATTCATATTTTATTTTCTTTATTTGCTTGGACATTGGTTCTTATACTAAATTTGTCCTGTAAATATTAGGCACCTACTCGTACCTACTCAGAAGAAATTCATGTTAAATTTGACCAAATTGGAGATATTCTAGAGAAAGGCCAGGTCAGAAGTACATAAAACCACCGATCTTGTATGAAGAAATTGTTGAGGATGCATGAAACGAAAGAGGTATGCCAGGATCGTAGCAAGTGGAAATCCTCAGTCTCTGCCTACCCCTCCGGGAAACAGGCGTGACTATATTTATGTATTCTCTACAGTAGTTCTGAAATAAAATAATTTGTTCATGTATTTGTGACGAAACGGTGGTAGTTTTATTCGGGCTAATTCTTTCACGACGGATCAACTTATCCACTTTTCCGGCGTTTCTAAATTTGTATGGACGTCCCTACACACCCCAGATAATATTATATGTTTATGTTGTGAGAAACACACTCGCTGCACTTAAAGCGAGGTGAACCCAGACGCGACCGATTATGTAGTTCCGTCAAGTTTGAAAAGCTAAGCAATGGACGGGTTCCGTATAGTTTTAATACGAATTGTGACAACCTCTGTGTCGCAGTGGGCGAAGGTCCTGAGACGCAGAAGGTTGCGGGTTCGATTCCCGCTGCGGGAAAAATGTTTGTATGATCTGCGTACATTTGTCTCAGGTCTGGGTGTTTTCTATGTATGTATTTACAAAAAAAATAGGTGTATAAGTAGTATATAAGTCATTTAGTTCCCATAACACAAGCTCTGCTTACTTTGGGGCTAGATGATGCTGTGTGAAAATATCCAGGTTTTTTTTTAATATGAATTGTATTTAGTTCTGAAGTCAGTTAAATAGCCACAGACACGTAGTTCGGACTCCACACTAGGATTGTGTTGATAGCAGGGACTACGAGTAACGTGGTAACACGACACTCAAACTTGGAATCAATATCTGCAGAGCATCTAAACATTTGTCCCGTTTTGGGCATCGAGCCCGTACCTCTTGCGTGACAGATTGCTTCTTTACCCGCCGAGCCACCGAGGTAAAGTGCTTGAATTAAAGTGATCATTTTGTCCACTTTACCCGCATTTTACTTGAGTAAAAAGAAGCATATGCGTTGTTCTAGGCCACACTTTAAGTATATATTAGCTATTCTTATCTATCTAATAAATCGTCGCTATGTATTTTTATTGACTAAACACCACCGTACTTTATCGTTTGCATAATTTTTTGTCTATCCAAAGGTTGTCTGGAAGAGATCGCTATTAGCGATAAGACCGTCCATTATACTTCCTTAATTTGTGTTTTAATTTGCTCTGTTTTGTATAATAAAGTGTTTTCTATCTATTTATTGTTTTGACACAACATCCTACTCTTTTAAACTAAGGAATAGCAAGATGGTACTATGAAAATAAATGAATTATCTTCGATTTCTCTATTCAAATTAATTTTATTTTTCTGGAGAAATAAATTACTTCAATTATAAAACTACTCCTATATCGAAATCCGGTTTCTAAAGCGTTTTTTTCTTATACGTAGCTTTGTTTCGTACACGCACCAAAGGAGTAAACCCAACTCCACGGAACCCCAAATCCGTTGTCACCGCGACTTCTAGGACATTTCTTAATGGCAGGCACATTAAAGGATAAAAAATAAAACCGCCCGAATGAATCATCGTTACTATCGCAGCCTTAAGGCTCAAGATAACTGCGGTATGGCCAAAGAGTAGGCATTGTGAAGAGGGAGCAGAAAGCTTGTCACCTTTTTCGCACAGTACCTGTCACTATACACTTTAATCTATAGATAATTAAAAAAAATGCTGGACATTTTTCACACAGCATCATCTAGCCCCAAACTAAGCAGAGCT
Organism: Perizoma flavofasciatum; assembly: GCA_958496245.1. NCBI lineage: Eukaryota > Metazoa > Arthropoda > Insecta > Lepidoptera > Geometridae > Perizoma > Perizoma flavofasciatum. The sequence continues at coordinate 5,384,317 of OY292446.1, read as the reverse complement.
TGTATTACGGGAACTACATGACTGATATACTACTTATATACTTTTTTTTGTAAATACATACATATTAAACATTGAAAACATCCAGAACCGAGACAAACATTTTTTTTTTGGTTTTTACACGTACGAGGTAAGACACAAAACAGACCGTAAAAATCCTCTAATAATTTCCTCTAGGCTCTATAACACCATTTTATTTGTTTTTTTTTCATGTGAACGTCGAGGTCATGTGAAGGTCGAGGCAATCCAGCTTCTCGACAACACGGATATAGTGAGAAGACTCCAAAGGACCAAACCCATTTAGTTAATTTAGTGTAAATAATAGTGTTATGTAGTGAAATTCGTGCCAGTGCTTACTATAAAGAACATAATATGACCAAAGTGTTTTCCCCTTATATAGATATAGTAAGAAACTTGTTAATGGACACATTCTTAGCTATACTTTATTTTATAAAAATATGTCCGAATTTTACTTATTAGCCAAACCTAGGCTAGATTGTAATATTAATAGGATACATTAATTTATTTTAAGTAAGTATAATAATGAAATCTGGATAATAAAAAAACATTTTTTAATTTATCCTGCACATAATAGAATATAGATAGATGGTGATAAGGGTCTGACGATGGAAAGGAAAGAGAAATGAGGATACATTTGTGAGGGATTCTAAGTCTATGTAAAACACGTCAGGGTTTTCAATTTTTGCGAAAATTTACTTTTAGTGACTTAACATCTTAGAAACATCTGAATAGATAGATGGTGATCAGGATCTGACAATGGAGCAGGAAAGAGTAATGAGGATAAATTGATTGGGGCTAAAAAAAGTCGGGGGTTTTAAATTTGCGAAAATTTACTTGCTTGGTGACTTAACATATTAAAACTTGTTGGTGACTTAACATCTTAGAACTTGTTAGTGACTTAACATCTTAGAACTTGTTTGTGACTTAACATATTAAAACTTGTTGGTGACTTAACATCTTAGAACTTGTTTGTGACTTAACATATTAAAACTTGTTGGTGACTTAACATCTTAGAACTTGTTTGTGACTTAACATATTAAAACTTGTTGGTGACTTAACATCTTAGAACTTGTTTGTGACTTAACATATTAAAACTTGTTGGTGACTTAACATCTTAGAACTTGTTAGTGACTTAACATATTAAAACTTATTGGTGACTTAACATCTTAGAACTTGTTTGTGACTTAACATATTAAAACTTATTGGTGACTTAACATCTTAGAACTTGTTTGTGACTTAACATATTAAAATTTGCACCCAATCTATGGACTGGTACATTTGTGCACAACACTCATCTATGGCCCTACCCACATCGCCGGGAGGTCTCATATTTGACGTGCGTAGCTCTAGATAGCTTACTTAAAGTGTTTCACATACTTTATTACTTCTTAACCTACTCCGGTTAGGGAGGCCGTTTATGAAAGTAGGTACTATGGTAGCAATGTCCGTTTTAACCTACGAAAAGGCTTTAGGACAGACAGACAATACGTTATCAATGCTTCTGATGTTGACGACCTCTGTGGCGCAGTGGGCGAAGGTCCGCCTGAGACGCAGAAGGTTGCGGGTTCGATTCCTGTCATGGGACAAATGTTTGTAAGTTCTGCAAATATTTGTCTCGGGTCTGGGTGTTTTCATATGTATGTATTTACAAAAAAAAGTATATAAGTAGTATATCAGTCATGTAGTTCCCATAATACAAGCTCTGCTTAGTTTGGGGCTAGATGATGCCGTGTGAAAAATGTCTAGCATTTATTTATTTATTTATTTATGTTCTAATATTGTTATACGGGCAACGTGCACCAACTCGTATGGCCGCTTGCCATGACATAAACTATTTAACTACCTCTGGGGCGTAGTGGGTAGTAATGGGCCCTCAGCACGTGTGGCACCACTTTTGTAGGTACACTCTTTCTCGAAACGAGGTCTCACTCTTTTCGTTTGGACGAGCTAGCACACCTGCAAACGCAGTTGCACAATTGTGCGAGGCGCGAGCCGCGAGCCGCGAGCCGAGCCGCTAGGAAAGATCATGTTGTCTCGCACAATGCGCCTCGCACATAACACTCCACTCCATTACCACACAACACAACACGCACAGTGCACACTGTGCTCCCAAGACTGCCTCACTCAACTAAGTTCAGAAACTGCCTCGCCGCCTCGCCTCAATTGTGGTACCACAGTGTGCTGGCTCAGTTATAAAACCGAGCCCGATCCTCGTTTTCAAACAGTGTGCTACTCATGACTAGTAGTGGGCGAAGGTCCGCCTGAGACGCAGAAAGTTGTGGGTTCGATTACCGCCGCGGGACATTTTTTTTAATATATCGTAGGTAAATACTTTGTTATCGATACGTTGGTAAATAATTAATAGTACAAATCTAATAAAATAGTACCATAATAAATAAATAAATAAATAATAAATAAATAATGCTGGACATTTTTCACACAGCATCATCTAGCCCCAAACTAAGCAGAACTTGTATTATGGGAACTAAATGACTTATATACTACTTATATACTTTTTTTTTTGTAAATACATACATATTATACATGTAAAACATCCAGACCCTAGACAAATATCTGTAGATCTTACAAACATTTCTCCCGCGGCGGGAATCGAACCCGCAACCTTCTGCGTCTCAGGCAGGCCTTCGCCTACTGCGCCACAGAGGTCGTCATACCTCTATTCCCCTTAGGACTTCTTAGCCTGTATGGCAGGTTTTAAAGGACTCCCTACAGACTCTCAGATTTAATAATCTGCAAATATCTGTCTCAGGTCTGGGTATTTTCAATGTAAAATATATATGTATTCACAAAAAAAAAATAGTTTATCAATCATTTTATAGTTCCCATAACACAAGCTCTGCTTACTTTGGGGCTAGATGATGCTATGTGAAAATGTATAGCAGTTGTTTTTTTTATTTCGTACTAGCTTCTGCCCACGGCTTTTCCCGCGTGGTACCCGGATAAAAAGTAGCCTATGTGTTATTCTAATGTATAAGCTATATTATTGTAAAGTTTCATTAAAATCCGTTCAGTAGTTTTTGCGTGAAAGAGTAACAAACATCCACCCTCACAAACTTTCGCGTTTATAATATTACTAGCTTCTGCCCACGGCTTTGCCCGCGTGGTACCCGGATAAAAAGAAGCCTATATGTTATTCTGATGTATAAGGTATATTACTGTAAAGTTATATCAAAATCCTTTCAGTAGTTTTTGCGTGAAAGAGTAACAAACATCCATCCTCACAAACTTTCGCGTTTATAATATTAGTAGGATTTGATGATCGCGATCCACATTGTAAAAATTACAAGTGGTGTTAAACTGAACTCGGAAAAATCACAATTTCCGAACAAAGCTCGGTCGTCCACTAGTGTCTTATTGTTTTGCCAGCCAGAGTATACATAGTAAAACAGTATCCATTAAATCACTCTCACGAATAGTTTGAAAAATATTCAAAATGGTGGACCTATTTTTCAAATTAAGCCATGACATACGATGTAAGTAGAGATATAATAGTCTACACCGTCTGGAGGTATGAACCGTAAGCATGAATGAACAGACAAAAATTGTAGTTGCATTCGCAACGTCTAAGACATAAATATTATCTTTATCTGAATGACTGACAATCAAAGCACAACCGTGTTGGTTTAGTGGGTGGTACTCCGACTTCCGATCCAAAGCTCGTGGGTCAAAACCTTGTACCAATATAAATCCTAGAAAACGTACAAAATATTGCAAAAAATCCCATTAGTAATATAAACTTAGACGGCACAATAAACACACTATGCAACATTAAAACGACCGATGTTTGACGACCGATGTGGCGCGGTGGGCGAAGGTCCGCCTGCTACACAGGAGGTTGCGGGTTCGATTCCCGCCCTGGGACAAATATTTGTACGATCTGCAAATATTTGTTCCGGGTGTTCTGGGTATTTTCTATGTAATATATATATAATAATAAAAAAAATATCGATCTATGTAATGTATTGTATTAAGTATATCAGTCATCTAGTTCCCATAACACAAGCTCTGCTTAGCTTGGGGCTAGATGATGCTGTGTGGATTGTCCAGCATTAACATGGAGAATGCAGTCGTGGGCGTGTTTGTTCGTTTTAAAAGGGCGAGCGAAAGAGACGAAATATCAATCCTCATTCACTGAGGTGTCACTTTTGAAATTGTCAGTTTCTTGTAAGAGATATTACATTCCTTCCTTCCTCCTTCCATATCCTTCTCCAATAGCAATCCTACTAATCATACTAATATTATAAACGTGAAAGTTTGTGAGGATGGATGTTTGTTACTCTTTCACGCAAAAACTGCTGAACAGATTTTGATGAAACTTTACAGTAATATAGCTTATACATCAGAGTAACACATAGGGTACTTTTTATTCGGATACCATGCGGGTGAAGCCATGGGCAGAAGCTAGTAATATTATAAATGTAAAGTTTGTGAGGATGGATGTTTGTTACTCTTTCACGCAAAAACTACTGAACGGATTTTAACGGAACTTCATAGTAATATAGCTTATACATTAGAATAACACATAGGCAACTTTTTATCCGGGTGCCACACGGACGAAGCCATGGGCAGAAGCTAGTTTCTAATATTTCTAACACGCTCTAGCTATTCATATTGTAAAAACGGGAAGTTTTACGTACTGCATTATCGGTGAAGGCACCGACTAAGTTTGGACTCATTCCGAGAGTCTTCATCAGGGTGAGTGGTCGAGACTTTCTCCTTCCGCGTCGCGCCGTGCACTAGCTCGGCTCTAGGTAGACTATCTTACTCTAAGACCGCCACATACCTCGTAGCACTTATATTGTAAGCAATAAGGTCCATATCATAATTTTCTAATATTATGTTAATAGTTTGGTGTAATATAATCAATTGGAATGGTCAAAACTGGTCGTTTTTCGCATTCTTCATCCAAAAGTAAGCGGCGAGATTGTATTGACAAATGGTTGAGATGGAATTACGAAATTGTAATTGTAGAAACGGATGCGGCAAAGAAAACAATTGAATTATTCTATTTAACTTACTTCTACCAACAGTGTCACCCGCGTGGTACCCGGATGAAAAATAATGTATGTGTTAGTCTATGTATCATCATCATCATCATCACCATCATCATCATCATCAGCCTATATTAGTCCACTGCTGGACATAGGCCTCCCCTAATGAGCGCCATAGCGCCCTGTCTTCAGCTTGCTGCATCCAGCATCTGCCTGCAGTTCGCAGATCGTCATCCCACCTTGCCGGAGGGCGTCCTACACTACGTTTGCCGAGTCGCGGTCTCCACTCAAGAACAATGTATCAAGCTATACCTAATCCGTACATATATGTATAGGAAGTTTATTCAAATCGGTTCAGCCTTTACGTAGATTCTTAAGAACAAACATCTGATAATCCATACGTTCTCATTTACAATATAACTAGCATCTGATAGAACGAAGTATCATTCTATCAAGTGCTTATTATAGTAATAATAGAATAAGGTTGTTTTGCAATAACACTTTCATATATTGTTAATTTGGTACTATATGTGTGTTTCCCGCCACATACAGAATCATGAAACGTCTAACGATACTTCATACATTGAATTCATTCAGTCGCTTAGGTACTAGACAGGACGAAATACATCTATATTAGCATCAGAATCATCAATAGTTGACGACCTCTGTGGCGCAGTGGGCGAAGGCCCGCCTGAGACGCAGAAGGTTGCGGGTTCGATTCCCGCCGCGGGACAAAAAACTTGTCTCTGGTCTGGGTGTTTTCTATGTATAATATGTACGTATCTACAAAAAAAAATATAAGTAGTATATCAGTCATGTAGTTCCCATAACACAAGCTTTGCTTACTTTCCTTACTTTGGGGCTAGATGATGATGTGTGAAAAATGTCCAGCATTATTTATTATTTAATAGTCAGTAGAAGTCCACTGCTGGATATATACATTCTTCAAAGAGCGCAATGACGAAGTAACTAATACGCACTAAAAACCTAGCCTTTCTTTGCTAAAACAACTAAGATATTATATGCACGCAGCATTAAAGTTGATAAAGCTTAAGCAAAGATTTAGGCACATCTTAGTGATAGTAAGTTTTATTCACTTAAAACTTGGTTTTCTATGGAAAGTTTAAACTTAGGAACTGTCAAAATTAAGTGCAAACGGGTCTCATTGATCGAGCGAGCGTAGCGTGTAAAGAATTTCAAGTCTTCTTGGACAATCCGGCATTTGTATATATGTTTTTTTTGAATGACGATAACTGCCGGACCATTTATTTAATCCTAATGAAAATTGGTAAGTAGGTAGGTTATAGTCATTTGGAGTTTGAACATGAGCTAAATCGGTAGAATAGTTTTTGAACTATGGATTTCGGTAGTTGGGTAAAAACAGTACTTCGCGAGATCTTAGTTCGTGGCGAACTAATAATGCCACCTCCAAAAAGAAATGGTTTCATACATCAAGCGCCATTTATTAGGCGAGTGTCAGACTGAGCGAAGAATTATTCAAATTAAGAATAATTTATTGTGCAGCGAAGTGACGCTGTGTGTTTTAGTTGGACGGTGTTCTGCAAGATGTAGGAATGTGACTCTGCGATATGTTAATACAAGATGTGATAAGTAGTTTTAATACGATTTTTGTCTATGCAGCGCCCCTTAGTGATATGTGGCTATAAAATCTATTCAATTCATTTCAGGATCATTTTTGAAGTAAAACAAATCGATTGTTTTTTGCAATCAATTTGTTTCATCTAAATGGTAACAGACAAACACACACACATACATTCCAACTACATATTACGGCAAACGCGCAAACAGCGTTTGTATCGGGTGGACTCCCAAAAACTGAAATGAGACGTTAAGAAAGACGTGATTCTCGATAAATTAGCAACTGGTAGGAAAAAAATATCTACCATTTTCAATTGATGAATAAGATGTTTTAAAATAAAATATCTTTTATTTCGGGCTACTTATTGATCCATATTGGTAAGTAAAAAGAGAAACAGAATTATTAGGTATCTACCTACTATTAGTAGACAATAAAATAAAAAGACAATCAAAAGTTTAAAATTTTAGTGTATTTTGATTTATTTAAGGTTTATACATTTTTAGGGTTCCGTACCTCAAAAGAAAAAACGGAACTCTTATAAGATCTTTTTTTAGATTGTAAAAATAGGAATTTTCACGTACCGTACTATCGGTCAAGGCACCGACTAAGTTTCGACTCATTCCAAGAGTCTTCATCGGGTTGAGTGATCGCGACGCTCTCCGTCCGCGTCGCATCGTGCACTGAGGACACCTTATAGGATCACTTTGTTGTCCGTCTGTCTGTCTGTCTATCTATCAGCTAAGTTTGTCTTTCAATCCTACTTATCTTTTCGTTACAGCAATGTTTGGTGCTTAATTTGTGAATTTGAGTAATATTAATTATTTTAGTAAATATACAAGCTTGTACGGAAGCTTCGGTGCGCGTGTCGATTCGCACTTGTCCAGTTTTTTCCTCTGTATTTTCCATGAGTAATTCTCGCATAAACCCGTCCCACATTCATAATACCATCTATTTTCAACACTAATAGGTTTACCTATCTATATCCACAATAATCATACTTATTTATTGTATCTATTATTTTAAAATGAAGGTGATACAAAATTACTAAAGAAGTTTGTTTCTGTATTTTTGAATTACATATCCTACTAATATAATAAATGCGAAAGTCTGTGTGTGTGTGTGTGTGTGTTTGTTACCACATATCTCTATAACTACTAAACCAATTTTGATGAAATTTGGAATGTAGGTAGTTTAGGATCTGGAATAATACATAGGTTAATCTAATTTTCGAAAATCGATCCCTAAGGGGCGGTAAAGTTTCTATGAAAAAAAAAATTGTTTGATTCGCTCAAAACTCTGTACAAATAAACTTTAAAGTAAATAATGAAACATGTTCTTTTTATTTTTTCAAAACTACCCTTTGGGATGTGCAATTAAGTTCTAAATTTTGTATAAATTGTAATCCTTGGTTCGATTCATTCAAAAGTTAGTGGACATGGTTTGAAGCCTGGAGACGGTCATATGCTACTTTTATTAACATACAACGCGGGCGAAGCCGCGGGCAACAACTAGTTTACAATATTTTGTTAAAACCTAAAAGCTTTTTAGCTAAAGCTTAAATAATTTGTCATCTGATTGCGGAGCGTTATTGTTTCATGAGGTATCGTTAGACGCACCATGATTCCAAGTGACATAAGCATTATAAACAAGATGGCCTCAGCCAGCCTTATTATTAAGACTGTCTTATGTTTTAAGATTTCTTCAGAAGGCAGAAATTTTACTATTTCTGCCCGGCGGTGTTGCAGAAGGCGTTTTGCAGCACCGCCGCGCACCCTTGAAAAATGTTAACAAACTTTTCTCTTTGATGGCCACCGCCCCTGCCATCGCCACCGCGCAATATTTACTTCTTTGAGTTCCGTCACTTAGGACATGTTAGTAGAGGTCAAGTTTGAGCACCAATTTTAGAAGGTTTTTTGATCTGTGGCTGCACGCCACAGATAAAAAACCTACTAAAATCCAGAGTTAGTCTTTATGGCTTTCAAAAATGTGCTAAATTTTGTAATTTATGGCACAAATAATTCATGCCATTTAATACCATTTATTATACGTCAGTGACAAAAATAACCTACAATCCTACTGTAATAATATTATAAACTCGAAAGTTTGCGAGGATGGATGTTTGTTACTCTTTCACGCAAAAACTACTGCACGAATTTTGATGAAACTTAACAGTAATATAGCTTATAGATCAAGATAACATATAGGCTACTTTTTATCCGGGTACGATGCGGGAGAAGCCGTGGGCAGGAGCTAGTAATAAATAAAACCTTTTAGCTTATCTGCTTTATGAACGGCTAGCATACATTTTTTTATTACCTTTGCGAAACTAGTTTTTTTAATATAAAATTATGATTTAATTGAACTCAGACTATAAACCGATGTATAACATAAAAGCTTATTAAATAAGCATAATATTATGCTTTTATGTTTATTCATGTTTTATAAAACACAGTTTACTGTAGCATTTAGTTCGTAAACTGTCATAAAATGATTCAGTTGTCAAAAATTGGCGCGAAGTAGTTGACTAATTTAAAAAGTAATTTTTCATCAACTTGTTAAAGAAATTATGTAAACCATTTTTAAATTGATCATTAAATTTTATTACGTTAAATATGTCCATATTCAAATAAGTTAATTCTTAGATTCTTTTTTTGTAGAGACAACAGGAAATGATGATTTTTCTAGGTACTTACCTAGTTATATCTATATTTATATCTGTGAATGTCAATGACCAAAGAGCTTGGACATAAAACATCTCAAAGTTCAACTCAGAAGGTTGTAAGTACCTACATATTTATAGTAAGTATAAATATATATTTACATAGACGTAGCTACGTCTATGTAAATGACCGTATATACTTGATACTATCATATCAAGTATGTATTTGATAGCTATCTGCTCTTATTTTTACCAAAACAAGGATAATTACTAATTTTATTAAGACACTAGCTTCTACCCGCGGCTTCGCCCGCGTGGTACCCGGATAAAAAGTAGCCCTGTTTTATTCTGATGTATAAGTTATATTACTGTAAAATTTCATCAAAATCCGTTCAGTAGTTTTTGCGTGAAAGAGTAACAAACATCCTCACAAACTTTCACGTTTATAATATTTGTAGGATTTTTCGATAAAACTGGCAATTTACCCTCGATTAGTGTTTTTTTTAATACATTTTATCATACGACTATTTACAAGTAGAGATGAAATAGCTAGCTCAACTGATCCAGTTCACTACCTGACGGAAGCGTTCCCAAAATACTGGCCGCATTGCCACGCTGAATGGCAATGCTAATGCGTTGAACCAGATAAGAGCCAGCTCTCGAGTCACGCGTCGCTTATATTTATTATTTTTATAATACTGTTTTGGAAGTTTTATCTCGAAATATCGGGAAATAGGTTGACTCACAAAGTTATAGTTTAATATGTAAATAGTCATAAGACGTAAAATAATCCTGACACCACACTAGGAGAACCTGTGTCGTAGGTATCAGAAACTACGAGTGCCGTGGTATCACAACATCCGGTTCAGGGACAAATATCTACAGAACATTCAAACATTTGTACTGCAGCAGGAATCGAACCAGTACCTCTTGCGTCACAGCCGGCTACATTCCCGCCGCGCCAGAAAGATGTTTAAGATGTAGGTAGGATGTAATGTTTAAAACACGTATGGTTGTACGCTTCAATAACTTGACATGTACGTGTGTGGAGTGACATGTCTTGATGCTTTTTATTTATTTTTTTACAGACTTTATAAAAATATATCGTTTTATTATTTTTATAAGCCGTGGAATAATTTAATCGAAAGATTCTAAGAAGTTGTATTAAAGAATTAAGCTTTTTTCGTTTTGTTTCGTTCAAAAAACGCTTTTTTGTCTGTCTGTCAACATCCGGTGACACTTAAATAGGTTTTATTACTTGATATAAGACACAGAACAAAAATAATCAAAAATTTAATACATAATTTCAAAGACTGCAAATAAGAAATAAGTACGCAAGGTACATACCTAATATATTTTATGTAAACCTTTTATTCAAATTAGTCATTTTATTCTTCTCATAGTTATGGAAAATATGCAGAATATATGCGTCCAGCCCCCTCCATTTTACGTTATGCTTATTTTTATTAACTTATTAAAATATACCCAAAGTAGGTACCTTATATAAATAAAAAATAAAATATTGTATACATTTTTTAACTTATTTACAAGCAATCAAGATTTTGGTAGCGTGTTGATGTGTTTTTTATAGACAAATAATTTTTGATTTTTTACGTATCTCGTTCCGCTTTACGTCGTCTCACGATTGAAAAATCCCAAATTTTAATATGCGTTTTGGGTATGAGGTTATTTGTTTGTTTGTCTGTTACCATTTATCTTCAAATTGTGTTTCAAATTGATCAAGTTGTAATTTAAGATTAATACAGAAAAGTTTTAAAATATCAAAACCACAAAATTCCCCTAGAAAGAGTAACCATTATTTATTTTGATTAATTACAATATATTGTTTCAATAACAAGAATTGTTTAGAAACAGCGGGTTCCGTATTGCATTAGGGATCCTTCCACAAACAAAAAGATGGAATCTTAAACCGTTCTGAGACTTTGTTAGAGCTCTTGACAATTGAGCTTAGAGCTTTGACACATTTTCTGTCATCCAATTAACTTGCAAATCCGCATATCTGTCAAATGTCAAATTCCGATGACAATGTAATATTATGTTGATAGCGAGATGTTCTGATGATGGAGATGGAAGGTGGCCTTCGGATAGTAGACTGTTTGTGTTCATTTAGAAAGACATCAAGAAACTTTTAAACCATCACAGATAAAATTAACATATTTAGTGGAAGTAGTATCACAATAAAAAATAGAAAAAGGATATATAGATTCGTCTGTCCATATCTTTATTATGTAAAATATAATATAATAACATTATAAAGAGGAAAGATTTTTTTATTGTTTGTACCGAATAGGCTCTGAAACTACTGGACCGATTTTAATCATTTTTTTCACTAATAGAAAGCTAAATTATCAGGAAATAACATAGGCTATAATTTATTTCCAAAAAAATAGAGATTCTTAAGGAAATTGCAATAATGTAACCCAAAGTAGCAAAATTTTGCCTATAAAATTAATTATTTGGCGTGCGCTGAGAAAACTATTGCGGACACATAAAAAATATGTACTACATGATTAAAGTACTCATTATTATCTACAAAAAAGTCCGCGAGAGAATATATCTAACTATCATAGTTAAGTCACAATAGCAGCTTTTGTGTTCTAAAATCTTATTAGATCGCTGGTAGAAACAAAAGTAGGTTACATTTGTATCATAGTATTAATTCTTATTCAAATAAATATTTTTATCATCAAGGGTATTTATGTAGCAGGAAAATACTTTTTTAATTCATTCGAATCGGACATTTAATTTCGAAGTTATCTCGAATATAAAATCGAAACTTACGCGGGTGAAATCGCGGGGCACAGTTAGTATTATATATTTTACTTTTTTTTAAGAAAATAAAGTAGCCGAATAAAAAGTAGCTCTTACCGTAAGAAACGTATTCGCTCTACCGTTTTACGTCGACTTATGTAACTTGCAAAATTAGTCTCCACTTAAATCCCTTTTATTTTAAAGGTCCATTCGAAATATTAGTGAAATAATTTTTGAAATCCAATGGTTAGTTTCGGAATGTAAACTTACAAACTTTACCTCTTTATAATAGTATAGATATATACTAATATTATAATACTAGCTTCTGCCCACGGCTTCGCCCACGTGGTACCCGGATAAGAAGTAGCCTATGTGTTATTCTGATGTATAAGCTATATTACTGTAAAGTTTCATCAAAATCCGTTCAGTAGTTTTTGCGTGAAAGAGTAACAAACATCCATCCTCACAAACTTTCACGTTTATAATATTAGTAGGATTAGTTTAAAAATACCCAATACAGGTTACTTCACCTTCAAAAATAATACCTAATGCTAAAATATTAATATCATGCATAAGACATACTAAAGCAGAATATAATAAATAATAACATATACCTACCTATTTTATATAATATAAATACAATATAATATAATTATATATGTTTATATACATATTCATATAATACTTACCTATATAGATACTTATACATACGAACAGCAACTCAGCAATAATCAAGCGAAAACTTCTTAAACTATACATAACAATACATACAGATATATAGCAGTGTTTAAAAATCAAAATACATCGGTAGAATGGACTAGCCTAAGCTAAGCTCGGAATGTGGGGGCGAATGCGTCGTATACCTTCGCCTGTTTGTTTTTTTTTTCAATATGCCCGCGCCTCATTTGCGCTGTATTGTTGGGCAAGTATGCTTGTTTTGTGGTGTCGAAGCCAATGGAGCGAAACGGACTCTTCTTCATTTTAATGTCAAAGAAAGACAGTTGATTTTTATAAATTGAAATCACAAGGCCTATCTTGAAACGTTAGCGTTGAAAACTACGTTAATTTAAAATTTAAAAGTCAATGTACACTGATTCCTGGAATGTAAAAACATACTATAATTTTCATGAGTAAACATTTCTTTTTAACATTTATATAAAAAAAGCCGTTACCATGCTGATAAGTGTGCAATGCAGTTTGGAGTTTTATACAAAGAATACTGAGCGTCTCGACTTAAAACGGTACCGATCCGGTTCCGGGCTGATATGACTACCACCCCATTCTTCATTACACAAAAATTTGCTAGAAGAAAAGGTTAATTAGCATTTAGTTAGGATCACTACCCGACGAAAGCGCATAACATACTGGCCGCATTACCACGCTGAATGGCAATGCTAATGCATTGACCCAGATAAGAGCTAGCTCCCTGGTCACGCGTCGCTTCGACTAATCGCCACTACAGTAGTTGAGCTATCGTTAGATCGTTTGCAACGGTCTTTAGATAGCGGTTTCATCTATATTTTTTGTAATGTAACATATCATATATTTAGTTCGTGTACTTTTTTATCTTGTGTAATAAATCATTTTCTATCTATCTATCTATGTCTGCGATAACCTTTATCATATGTGTTACTGTTTATTTCGTTTGTATCTTAAGGTGTACAATAAAGTATTTTCATTCATTCATTCATTATAACTTGACTTGACAGACCTGGCCTTAATTCGTCAAGAAGATAAAATAGTGACCTCTTCGCTCCACTGTCTCTGTTTGTACTAGCGCGTGATTATGACATTGTTACCGCCCGGTAGTTGCTGTCACACAGCTCTTCGTCTAGTCTGCCCATAGAGGAACTTACTCTATGGTTGAATACTTATGTAATTTTACTTTATCTGTATTTGTTTATAATACTGGTTCTAAACTTAAAAAACGTAATTATATAAAATTTTAAGAACATAATTCATACTTTTTATAAGATTTATGTAAGTTTGTTTAGGTCAAATCTTGCAAAGCTGAATTAGAAACACTCCCTCTTATCCTACGGAGTTGAACTTTTGCATGTTGGTTCAGTTCTGATGACAATGCATTTTTATGGTAAGCATGACCTGAATCTAAAAATTAGCTCCAGATAAAGGAACTTTTCAACGGTCATCAGCACAGACAATAAATTTCGTAAACGCATTTTATTATGTTAACTGGTTTGAAGTCGGGTTAGAAAGCTTGTTTTTGAAAATGTCTTTTACAATTAATTTATCTATAGTATAACCGACATTTTAAGGCATAAAGTTCATAAAAAAAAATGTACTTTTTTCTAAGTTATATTATCTAAGAATAATTTTAATGAGTCGACATAACAAACAAATTCTCGACTGCATTCTCCTTGATGGACATCTTCAGATACAAACTCTGTGCATATCTAAAGAAGTCCATCAAGGTATCTCAAGTATCTTTGAGGATACTAAGGTAGTCAGAGGCACATCCATATATGTATTAATTTGGCACGCCCACAGCTTCGCCCGCATGGTACCTGGATAAAAAGTAGCCTATATATTATTCTAATGTATAAGCTACATTACTGTAAAGTTTCATTAAAATCCGTTCAGTAGTTTTTGCGTGAAAGAGTAACAAACATCCATCCTCACAAACTTTCACGTTTTTATGCAAATATTTGTCTCGGGTCTGGTTGTTTTCTATGTTTAATATGTATGTATTTACAATAAAATGTATTTAAGGAGGTAGTATATCAGTCATGTAGTTCCCATAACACAAGCTCTGCTTAGTTTGGGGCTAGATGATGCTGTGTGAAAATGTCCAGCGTTATCTATTTATTTCTGAGAGGTAAAATCCATTGGTTATCCTGCAACAGCTAAAATTTTGTTAGAATCAAAATAAGGTGGTACATACATACATACTTTATAAAAAAATATTTATAAAAAAAATATGATAAATCAGTTGTTTTATAAGTATAACTTAAAACTAGATTAGTACTTAATAACTAATAGCGTTTAGGTCCTCTGGATGAGTTTCCATACCAGAGTACAACCAAATTGTTCTGCAATCGCATTTAGGATGCTGTTACTGCTCCCGCGAAATCTGCTCAGCAATGAGGCTGTTTTTTTGCGCCAGATGACGTCGAAGGTGTCGTTGCGCGCCTCGGCGAACATACCTGCAGAATCAGCGGCGAACGACGCACTGCAGAATGAGCGGATTCGCAAGAAAACGCGGAAGACGCAACAGCGCCCAAATGCGTTGCTATATTGGACCCGCAGAGCATTGTAAGACTTTTATAGCTGAACCATAGACTCGCAGAATACAGAGATGTACAGTACGCTTTGAACAAGATCACTTTCACTGCGTCTGTATACGCATGTATATGCGTTTGTATTTTATGTTTGAACGTGCTTATCTGTAACTATCATATAGTAGGATTTGATAAATTATTTTTGCGTTTGATAGCCCCAATTCATAAGGAAAGTTATTTGCTATTTATCATCACACTAAAACCCTTAGGAGCTGAGCTAAAGAAGTAAAAGTGCGGGCGGACGATGCAAGGTGTGTCGGGGCCGAGCGCGGCCGTGGCTCAGTAATCGTATAAAAAGTCAGGAGCACGCCTAATCTTAGTTTCATCCTGATTTCAAAAGACCCTGAATAAATAAGACATATTTGACAAGTTTTTTTTAATTACAGTATTTTTAGTATCTGTGTTATACAGCGGGTTTTAAAAAGGTAACAGATTAGATTATATGTTATAAAACAAATGGACCACCCTACACATATATGTGACGTTATACAGGGTGATTATCATCGACGGTGAAGCTTTTTTAAATATTAAAATGCAAAACAAACGAGTTTAACAAATAATTTATAAACTTTATTAACAATATTCAAATTAAACTTAACAAAATAAAAAGTACTGCCCATTTTACAGTCAACGTAATACTTAATTAAAAGAAAATCGAATAGAATGTCTGTTGTGTGTAAATAGTTTTATATATTATTACATACTATTTATCTCACATTATTTTTATCTATATGTAAATTATATAGGATATGTATATATGTAATTTTCTGTAGGTATTTATTATTAATATATACATTATTACCTATAGATTTACTCGCACACCGCCGTCTTTTGATTCTATTTTATGCTGTCCATCCAAAGGTTGTCTGGAAGAAATCACTCTCAGCGATAAGACCGCCCATTGTAACTTATATTATTGTGAATTCCTGTGTTTTTTGTATGTTACTTTGGTGTGCAATAAAGAGTTTATCTATCTATCTATATATCTATATAATTTTATTCAAAGAATAAATTCCATAATAGATTTTTTTATCATTACCTCTAGTGCGAGTCAAAGTCAAAGTCAATAAGTTTTTATTCATTGAAATCACAAGGATCATATAGAAACGTCAACTTAAAAACTATACGTGAATCTAAAATGTTGGAAAATGATGGAACGAGTTGGAATCCAATCTTAAATCTAGTATTTAAGTTGTACGCATCTTGAAATAAGTAAACTGAATATATATATATATATAACTCTTTATTCCATACACCAAAATGAAAAAACTTTACGGTAGGATCCTATAAAAGTCTAAATCCAAGCATAAGTACCAAACAAGCATTTTTTCGTTTATCATTAACGTTAAGTCATGTAGTTCCCATAATACAAGCTCTGCTTAGTTTGGGGCTAGATGATCTTGTGTGAAAAATGACCAGCATTATTAATTTAAAATCGACATCAGTGTAAAAAGGAACTACCCTGTACAATAAAGCCGTGTTTACACAGCGACGTGCGACATTTGTCGGCAAACAGTGATCCTCGCCCGAAATCACACACACTAATGACAAGGTAAAACAAAGCCAACATGCTATTTATAAACATGGTTTAGCCTGGTTTCATTTCTCTCTTTCAACAATAAAGAGAAGGGTATAAGACATCTTAAGAATCTTAAACCTATCTTAAACAATTTCATTTACTAAAACAGAAAAACACATGAACAATTATTACATATAATCGTTATAATATGTATACGACATTAAATGTCAAAAAACCGACTATTAAGTTGGTTATATTAATAAAACCGAAAAGTTAATATAAAATTTCGTCACCCATTTTTTCACCCGAATTAGAGGAGTTCTCCCTCAATTTCTCATAGATCCCATAATCAGAACTGATATTGATAAAAACGGGACCAATCTGAAAAAATGTTAAATAAAAACAAATCGGTTTCTATATGACGGAGTTCTAAGGTGACAAACATAAAAAAATACAACCGAATTGAGAACCTCCCCTTTTTTAAGTTTCATCAAAATCCGTTCAGTAGTTTTTGCGTGAAAGAGTAACAAACATCCATCCTCACAAACTTTCGTGTATATAATAGTAGTAGGATAGGATTTTACTGTCACAAGCTACAGGGGGATATTTTTTATTTAAGCATAAGTAAATAATGCCATTTTTAAGTAAACTACGTTTATTAATAACACGAAGCGTGTTTGCGTTTGAACGGCAGTTCGTGGTTTTCTCACTGAATTATGATATGGTACTGAGAAACTTATTAAATTTAGTAACTCTTCAACTAATTCAATAAATCATATATTTTTGTATGATTTAGGTATATAAATCACAATCATACAAACATCAAGGCAAAAACATGTTTTTTTGAAAATGTTCGTTACTCATTTTTGTTTTTCTGGACATTCTGAAAAAGTAACAAACATCCATCCTCAGAACCTTTCACGTTTATAATATTAGTAGGATTTTCTTTTGATATGTAACTTTTTGATATGTAAACTACGTTTATTAATAACACGAAGCGTGTTTGCGTTTGAACGGCAGTTCGTGGTTTTCTCACTGAATTATGATATGGTACTGAGAAACTTATTAAATTTAGTAACTCTTCAACTAATTCAATTAATCATATATTTTTGTATGATTTAGGTATATAAATCACAATCATACAAACATCAAGGCAAAAACATGTTTTTTTGAAAATGTTCGTTACTCATTTTTGTTTTTCTGGACATTCTGAAAAAGTAACAAACATCCATCCTCAGAACCTTTCACGTTTATAATATTAGTAGGATTTTCTTTTGATATGTAACTTTTCACTTTTTGTATATCTTTATATTGTTGGTCATGACCATGTATTTTGTAATAATTATCTGTATCCATTAATTAGTCAAAGTCAAAGACAAAGTCAAAATTCATTTATTCAATAAAATTCACAAGGACCACTTTGAAACGTCAGTTTTTATCTAGTGCCTGTTCCTCCGCGACCAAGCCAGGAAAGAAAGGCAAGAAAACAAGGCTGGTTATTCTTTTTAATGATTCTTTTACAAAACAATAGGTTCGAGTTGGAGCATTTTCATTTTCAGTGTTATTGTTTGTGTCTTCAGTGTTATTGAATTTAATTATATTACCATATTCATAATCACTCCATAACTTTATCAGCTTGGTAAAAGATATCTGCCTCTATCATTTGTTTAATGTTAGAAAAGGACAGGGCTCAAGTTATCGAACTGCTAAAGTTAATGAATGATTTTAAATAAGAGAATAAGTATATAAACCACGGATAAAACAAATGTTCAGTTTTACAAATATCCTATTGTATCTTAACACCTATTTAAATTAAAAAGTTCTCACATCTGCCCGTGTCTAAACCATTTTTAAAGTCTAATCTGACATTTAAGTTTCGTATTTCGTGTGAACTCATTCGCAGCCGCGTATTGGCCAACAAAAGATTTCTTAGGCTGCAGTTTACGGCATCCAAAATTAACTAAATCTACTGATTTTGATCAAATATCTGTCGTGTTTTGGAGGGTTTAAAGTCGAAACTAAGAATATGAGCATTAGCTATTCAGATTAAAAGACAAAAATACCCTTTTCGTTCCAAATGTTTTAAAAACCTTTATGTTTAAGGCGGTAAAGGACAAAATCGTGCAGAAGTTATTTAGCTAACGGAAAAAAATCTTGTCTTTGGCATAGAATTTCGGCGCACATATTCTATTGTCATTGCTAATCCAAAGAGAATAGTTTTTTTTATTTTAACGGCTTCGTAATTCAAAACTACGAAATGCCAATATTCAATTGAATTTGCAAGAATGCAACCGAAATAATTTTGATTTATTTCTTAGAATCAAGGTATTGTGGTATTTAAATAACAGATAAAAATAATTCAATGGCTTGAAATGATTCTGTAGGAGTAAATTGACACCTTTTGAAATTCGTGAAGAAAAACATCACAAACCGGCATGCCTTGATGACCTCAATGGCGCGGCGAGCAAGGAGCCGGCTGAGACGTAAGAGATTCGATTGCCGCTGCGGGACAAATGTTTGCATGTTCTATAAATATTTTTCCGGAATCGAGTGTTGTGATACAAAGGTACTCTAAGTTCCTGATACCCACAATACAGGGAATCTTAGTGTGAGTGAGAATTATATTTTTGACTGTGATTTTTATATAATTATGCCCAACTGCTCTAAGCTTAGGCATGTCATAAATTAAAAAAAAACGAACGCATTTGCCTACGGTTAGTGTTTGTTCTAATAAGTGTGCAACGTGGCACGTGGCACTGGTGCCATGTGCCAAATGTAATGCTGGTATCCTCAAAAATCTACGCACTGAGCATGTATCTGAGAATGTCCATTATTAACCCAATTAACGAGTTTTTTAATACAAAATTCGTGTTCGCCATCTTTGATTTCAAACTAGATGGCAGAAGCGTGAATTTGGGGACCCCCGATAGGGCCGAAGATTGGAGGACAACAGGAAACAACTTATTTTTCCAAACTTATTTTTCCCACCGCCCAGTTTTATAATAAAAAAAATCCTAGTATCCCCCAAAGTGTTTAAACATAACAACCTATGCTTTCCCCTCTAGACCACCCTCGCGCCCCCAATATCTTCTAGAGCCTTCTACCGCCCCTTGAAGGCCTCCAGTGCCCACAAGGGGGCGTTATCACCCACTTTGAGAAACAGTGGTTTACAGCATGTGTTATGGCGAGTTAGAGCGAAACTATACGTATTTTAAAAATTCTCAAACTCATTAACCTGAATATTGTATAGCTTTTTTTAATTTCATTGAATATCACGTTACTCTTTGTTGACAAATTGCAAACGCATCCGGGTGACAGTGCTACTATAAATCTTGCTGTTAGTCATAGTTTATAAAGCATGTTGTGTAGCAACAGCTAAGATATATAGCTAAGATATATTCATCATCATTGTTGAGGGTAAAAGTCTTACTCCAATGGGTTATTGTAAAACGGAATTTTTCACGTACGTATTATCAATATGAACTATAAATATGAGACCGATTCACCACCACTGTGTATCCTTCTCTATTTTAATTTCTATTTTAGTTATTAATAATGTGTTCTAGTTCTTAAGTAAATATAATTTGTAAGTGGTGGTTAGAATATATGTTTATCTATCTATCTATCTATCTAACTATTATTTAACTCGATAAGGAAGGTCTCTAGCCGTATTCAAAACTCGTGTGAAGCTCTTTTATCTGACAGAAACATCATAGTATCCCAGAGTCTTGTCTTCTCTTTTACCGACGTATTATAATGTGTATGTGTATTTATATATTTATATATGTAGTAAATCTGTAGGTATGTATCTTAACATATTTATTATATAATTATATAATATGTATTGTATTGTGTAGTTAATATTCTTTTTGTTGTTATTTTATGTACACCCCCGCCACTCTCAAAATCTCTTACTATCCTCTTCATCCAGAGTTTGTCTGAAGAGATCGCTTCTAAGCGATAAGACCGCCCATTGTACTTTCTCTAGAATAAGATTTTGTTATTATGTGATTTGCTTAAGGTGTACAATAAAGTATTTTCATTCATTTATTTACTTACCCATAATATACTCATAACAATGTATAGCATCATTGCCTTGTGTGGAAGAGTAACGCTTTGTCGTCATACAGTGAAAACTAGTTCGGAGGGTAGTCTCTTAAATGAACATTGCATGTCTTGTTTCAAATATACCTTCTATTAATACCTCGATACCTAGAATAAGTAGATAATTTTGCAAGTATATACTTAACCTTTTCTTTATTAATAAGGTAAAATTAATATAAAAACGTGAACTTACTTTAGTATTTTTTATTTATTAAATTATTTATTGTACAAAAAAAAAGAGTGTACAAATATGGTGGGCTTAATGCTAAAAGCATTTTATACCAGCCAACCTCACAAAGAGAGTTGGTGACTATACAATAATATAAACTTAAAAGAAACAACAAAAATAAGATAAAAAGTTAAAGGTAGGTATATAATATCATTAGAGGAAACAGCTGACTATATACATATATAAACTCTATATTATTAATACATACATAATGTCTACTTTATATAAGTTCATTAATATATTTAAAATTAATTTAATAATAAATAAATATAATAAAATAATGAATATTGAAAAAGGACAGAAATAATAAATAGAATATTGTTAAATAAGTGGTAAGTTTGCCAACATATTTTTTTTCTGGATAAATATTTACTTTACACTCTTACTTTACATAATAATTAACTTAAAAATACGCTAACTTCAGCCCTGTCCTTTTCTTACACTAAGCAAAGGATAGAGGCCGACAACTTTTATATGATTAGGTATGAATAAGAGGCTAAACTTGAAAATATAACGGAAATGTGAGATTATTAGCATTGAACATAAAATACACGCACGATATATAAATATTCGTCTTATTTCGTGCCATTCTTAAGAACTGTTTACACTATATTCTTCCACTGGAACACAATCCTAAACCAATCCCACAGGAAATAGCAATGTTTTTGTCGCTACCTATTGACAAAGTTTACGACATTAGTCAAAAACACTTTTTTCATGCGTCACGGGGCTAAACTAAAGGTGGGTTTCCAGTAAAAGGTGATTCAAATCTTAAGAAAAATACCGCCTTTTGTTACTGGACACTTAGAAAAAGGTTCAGAAGATAACGAGTAGTTATCTAGATACGATGACAAATTCAAAATACCAAGAAAAATGCTGACGTTTTTGATACAAGCCTCTGCCCACGGCTTCGCCTGCGTGGTACCCGAATATAAAGTAGCCTTTGTGTTATTCTGATGTATAAACTATATTTCGGTTTAGTTTCATCAAAATCCGTTCAGTAGTTTTTGCGTGAAAGAGTAACAAACATCCATCCTCACAAACTTTCACGTTTATAATATAAGACGAGATCTGTGGCGCAGTGAAGACGCCTGAGACGCAGAAGGTTGCGGGTTTGATTCCCGCCGAAGGACAACATGTTTGTATTATTTGCAAATATTTGTCTCGGGTCTAGATGTTTTCTATGAAAATTATGTATTTATTTAGGAAAAGAAATGTATCAGTTATGTAGTTTCCATAATACAAGCTCTGCTTAGTTTGGGGCTAGATGATGCTGTGTGAAAAATGTCCTTTTAATACTATAGGTACCTACCTATGTTTCGTATCTCGGTTATACCCATCAGGTGATTATTTCGCACAATAAGCAGGTATGAGCCTATCTACATAGATACACATAATCGTAGGTTAACTTTTTGTAGTTAGGTAGGTACTAATTCGAAAAGTTGGTTCAATTCAATGTTATATTCTTATATTATACTAGCTGCGCCCCGCGGTTTCACCCGCGTAAATTTCGATTCCGTGAGAATACCGACGATCTAATTAAATTTTAGAACACAAAAGCTGTTATTGTGACTTAACTATGATAGTAAGATATATTCCCTCGAGGACTTTTTTGTAGGTAATAATAAGTACTTTAATTATGTAGTACATCATTTTTATGTATAATCATTAGTTTTCTCAGCGCACGCCAAATAATGAATTTTATAGACAAAATTTTGCTACTTTGGGTTACATTATTGCAATTTTCTTAAAGATCTCTATTTTTTTAAAAATAAATTATAGCCTATGTTACTTTGTGATAATTTAGCTTTCTATTAGTGAAAAATGGTTAAAATCGGTCCAGTAGTTTCGGAGCCTATTCGATACAAACAAACAAACAAAAAAAATATTTCATCTTTATAATATTTATTATAAGAATATTAATATTAATATTAGTATAGATATTGTACGCATAACTAAACCCTTACAAAAATGCAGGATTAAATGATAAGTAGGTACAAAGGCGAACTTCACCCTAAGAAGATTTGACCTGACTGATATACTACTTATCTATCTACTTTTTTTGTATATATCATACATAGAAAACACCCAGATCCGAGACAAATATTTGGAAATCATACAAGCATTTGTCCCGTGGCGGGAATCGACCCGCAACCTTCTGCGTCTTAAGTGGGCCTTCGCCCACTGCGCGAGGATTATTATAATATAAAATCAAACCATTTATTGTTTGTGAATTAAAGTAAATTAAACCTAGGTATTTGTATCACTAAATTCTGTCCTTAGTCTTACAAACATATTTATTATCTGTGACGTAAGTTTTGTTTTAATTACTAAAAAAAGTCTGTAAACTTCTTTGGAATAAACAAAAATTGAAATATATTTTTTCACGACGCAAAAATATGTATGAGATTCCCTATTTGTTTCTTTTCTCTCTTAACATTTATCTTGAAAACAGTTTAATTAATTAAAATGCAGTTTTTAGGCAATCGTTTTGTATGAGTTCAAGGATGGTGCTTAGAAAGATTTTTATCGACACAAGCTGTTAGAGGCGTCACATATGCGATGAAATAAAACAACATATTCTGCAAAATAATACGTGTTTTTTTTTGTTGTTTTAAAATTGTAACTTCAGTATTATGTGAGTAGTTATTGGAACCTATGGCTGATCCGTCAATAATCCTTCAATAAGCTAACACATTAAAAACTTAATTAAACCACAGAAGTAAGTATGACTTATCGGCGAGTTTCTTCCAGTTAACGTGTATTCTGGGACACAATGGGCGCTGTTATAGCTAAGCCCGTTGGTCATGGGGGCTAGGGATGGGAAGACGAAATTATCGATATCGATGTTTTTCGAAATTTAAAGATAAAACTGTCACATAGATAGCAGAAATCCACACTGCTGTATCCATTGGAGTTTTCAAATCCAAACTTTACAAACATTTCATCTCTCAACAAAATAGTCAATAAAATTGAGAATTTATATATATGTATCTAAATATATATTTGGATGTATGTATTTAAGTATGAATTATTTTTCGTTTTATGTATGTAGTTTACTTCTATTTTAAGTAGCTAGTTATTTATTTAATAAATTATTCTCTTATTTTGGTAATCGGCCAAACGCAATACCGCTCCACTCTTCATAACACGAAGGTTAGCTGGAAGAAAATGCTAATCAGCATTAAGTTCGCCTATGTACTTATTTTATCTTGTGCATTAAAGTATTCTCTATCTATCTATCTATAGATAGTCCTGACCCTAAATTGGGAGTCCCTGTGTCGATGGGTATCAAGAACTACGAGTATTCAAACCACCCAGACCCAGAATGAGTCAGCAGATCATGTAAACATTTGTCAGGCATCGGGAATCAAATTCGCACCTCTCATGCGAGCTGGTTAGCTCGCAGTTGTGGTGGTTTTAGGTTTTTAAAATGTTGCCAACGTGCAATCTCTAGTGTTGCTATCGTCCATAGGTCCGCTTACCAACAGATAGCCTTAGATATATATAAGTTTTGCGAAATCTAAAATGTTGTAAAATTAAATAGTGAAATCAGAAATCAAAACATTTATTTCCATGAATATAGGTCAGTTAATACATGATGTTAAAATTTTTATAGGTCCTTATATATTCTGCCAGCCAAATGGTGTGCAATAGATAGATTGTGAATAATTTGATTACGCAAAAATAAAGAATTTGTCTATTTATCTATCTTAAGCTCAACATTTTGTTCAGCTTCGGCTTTTACCGTACAATATTATTTTAGAAAGTTTTATATCCATACTTTTGGTTTTTGTTATCAAAGGTTTTTTCATCAATAACGTTTATCAGTCAAACTATCGACACTATCCCAGCCTTAATTCACCTATGTAAAGCTCAACATTTTGTTCAGCTTCGCCTTTCACCGTACGAGATTTTAAATTTTTAAAAGATTTTTAGCCATACTTTCGATTTTTCTATCAGAGGTTTTTTCATCAATAACGTTTATCGACACTATCCCCTAATTCACCTATCTAAAGCTCAACATTTTGTTCAGCTTCCGCTTTTACCGTACAATATATTCAATTTTAAAAAGTTTTCTAACCATACTTTCAGTTTTTCTATTAGAGGTTTTTTCATCAATAACGTTTATCAATCAAACTATCGACACTATCCCAGCCTTAATTCACCTATCTAAAGCTCAACATTTTGTTCAGCTTCGGCTTTCACCATACAATATGTTCAATTTTAAAAAAGATTTTTAGCCTTACTTTCGATTTTTCTTTCAGAGGTTTTTTCATCAATAACGTTTATCAATTAAACTATCGACACTATCCCAGCCTTAATTCACCTATCTAAAGCTCAACATTTTGTTCAGCTTCGGCTTTCACCATACAATATGTTCAATTTCAAAAAGATTTTTAGCCTTACTTTAGATTTTTCTATCAGAGGTTTTTTCATCAATAACGTTTATCAATTAAACTATCGACACTATCCCAGCCTTAATTCGCCTACGTGTGTTCATAATGCCTTTGACTGCGGGGTTCTGAGAAAGCATTCGATGTAGTCTTAGCTTTATTTTATTGAAATTTGAGTAAATACGCCTTTATGACTCCGCTTAAGCTTATGTGAAACTATCGTTTACTTAATTTCCTTTAAGCGGCTCATCATCACTAATAGCCTGGTAGAAGTGGTCCTTGTTAAGAGCTTGCCGAAGTTCGAAGGGTATGGGTGCCGGTGAAATTACATGAGACTTTTCAATATTATGTCTCAGGGCTGGCAACACGCAAGGCCTCTGGTGCTCCAAACGTCCATAAGTTCCTTAGGATTTACCAGCTTTGATCCACCTACCTCGGATTTGACCACAGAAGACGCATAATATAAAATGATGTATTTTTTAAACTCAATACATATAGGTTTTCATTTATTTATCATAGGAACTTTATAGATTTGTTTAACAACTGAACGTTTTGCTCTACAGACATCTCAGTTCCACTGCCAGTGAGGATGTGAGGATGGATGTTTGTTACTCTTTCACGCAAAAACTACTAAACGGATTTTGATGAAACTTTACAGTAATATAGCTTATACATCAGAATAACACATAGGCTACTTTTTATTCGGGTACAATACGGGCGAAGCCGGAGGCTAAAGCTAGTATCCTACTACTATATTAAACGCGAAAGTTTGTGAGGATGGATGTTTGAACGCAAAAACTACTAAACGGATTTTGATGAAACATTACAGTAATATAGCTTTTACATCAGTTTGAGAGTAGAGTAACAAACATCCATCCTCACAAACTTCCACGTTTATAATGTTAGTAGGATTGTTTAACTTTTTCCACTGCATGACGGGAACTAGGTAGGCACTAAAACATCCTGAGAATTTTGTAATAGTCTGACAACATCATCATAAAGGCATAAGCTATATACCTCTAGAGATATGTTCTTACGAGATTGATGGTACATGCCTTTGAATTAATCATCTCCATACGAGTAATCAGCTCAAATTATTTTAGTTATTCTCTAATTCTTTACCAAAAAGACCAATTACAAAGTTACCCAACAAACGTTCCCAAGTAATCATCATACCGCCGTATACAGGAATTGAATCGTCCAAATTAAATATATTTAGTTAATTTGCTTCGAAGAAAGTTTAGTAAGAAACAAGCGGCGGGCGATGTTGGGACAAGAACTGTAATTAAACAGACAAAATGGCTGCCGTTTGTCACACGAGCGAAGAGGTCACTATAAATAGAAGAGGGAAAAATGATAATGAAGATAATAGGAAACTGTTCTTATCTCTCCAAAACTGTTTTAATATATTTATGCGACCAAATATGCGAGTGAAGAGATTAGGTGAAGAGATTTTTTATTTATCTATTATTAAATTCAAATTACAACGATTACAGGATATATCTAATGTATATACCAAGTCCATAATACATGCAAAACTAATCTTAACTAAGTAATACATACAAATTAAGACCTTAAACTTAGTGTAGATAATTATCTTCATTTTAAGACATAATATTCCACATGATCAAAATAAATGAAATAAATTCTCTATTGTATGCTTACTTAATTTAAATAACATACATAGATAAACTATACTATATTAATCTAATTCTACATTATCTTATAATATATAAATATGTATACTTACTTACCCATACTCCACTTAAAATTTTATCTATCTACAGGTTATTTCAAGTAAAAAGAAGAGCTCCCAACCCATATCATGTAATTATACTATAATTTAAATAAAAAACTTTTTGATTTGACTTAAAAATACTCGAATTCATTCATTAAGCGTTATGTTTAAAATAGACATAATACACTACAAGTTTATTTAACGCAAAAGCGTCAAATAAACTTGAAGTGTAAATAAAAAACCTTATTAAAAAATAAGGTTTTTTTAAATAAGGGCGCGACCTCTTTTCTCAAAGAGGGTTTTGGTAATGACCTCTTCGCTCGAGACTAGATCCTATCTTCTGATTATTATGTAGAAGCTCACCTGCTGTTTTTGCGAACAATTTGCGCGCTGAGCCGCTCGCTGAGCGCTCAGAATTATTGTGACGGTTCAAGGACAGATTTGATGGAAATTTACAATTATTAACATTCAATACAAGCGCTGCCTATGGCTTCGCTCGTGTTGCACCTACAGTTAGCGATAAAATTCACGTGGATCACTTGAGTGCGAAAAGCGCGCAATTTTGTATTTTCTGAATTCTGATACTTGTGCTGAATTGTTTTAGATTTTATCTATATTGTTCTAAATATTTTTCTCTAGAGTGAAAATTATAGCTGAAAAAAACAAAAATAATAAAAAATAGGAATAAAATAGGAAAACCTAAGAGTGCGGAGCCAAGTTATATAGCCGCTATTTGGTATTGTTTTTTCATTTTTTCGTGCTAATTGGCACTTAATGATATACATTGATGTAGAACAGTCTAGAACAATAGGTACAGAACAACACCAGAACAACCCACAACAATGAAAAAAAAACACCATTAAAAATAAGTAAAAATGTAAATCAGATTTCGATTTTTTTCGACAATTTTCATCTGAGAACGTTTTTACTTTGGAACAGTACAGAACAAACCTAGCACAAAGCACCACAATTGTCAAAACTTTTAAAATTCAAAAGTGCGTAGGTTCTAGAGTTTTTTTTTATGATTTTCATTTTAGGAGTAGGTATAATATTCTGGAACAATGAAGAACAAACCTAGAACAATCCAGCACAACTGTCAAAATTTAGAAAATTCAAAAGCGCGGGGCCATTTTCTATCATTTATTTTCGTTTCCGTTTTCCAGCTGTTATTTTCATTTTAGAGAAAAAATATTTTCGAATACCTATACCTACTTTTGGTATATATATATTTGGAAAATACTCTACCTTTATTGTTTACTTCTTCTAGATCAAGATTTGCTGGAAGACAACTGTTTTTAAGGGTTATAAGGTCCCTTTTATACACCACATATCATTTTGCGTTTTTTCAGTGTAAAGTTTGTAAGTTTGGACGTAGAAGGTTATCTCTGAACCTAATCATCGGAACTTAAAAAAATATTTCAATAATATTTGGAATGGACCTTCATAGTGGGCTTATGCTATAACGAGATGTCCGTTAAAATTATCGCAAAGTAAGTCGAAGAAAAAACTGTCGAGCGAATTACGTTTCCTACGAAAGCTGCCTTATCAGTAAGAGCTTTTCATCAGCTTTTATCCGGGTATATCGCGAGCAAACCCGGGGACTGTAACTAGTAAAGAATAAAGAAGACATATTAGCTAAGTACACTTAAATAAATAAATAATGCTGGACATTTTCCACACAGCATAATCTAGCCCCAAAGTAAACAGAGCTTGTGTTATGGGTACTAAATACACAAGCTATATAATACCTCGTGTGTTCATAAGATTTGAGACGAACTTATTTAATTAATTTAAAAAGAAAGTAATTCATGCAACCTTTTTTAAACTTTTAAAATTTTAAATTTCGAATGTTTTGAATCAGAAAAAATATACATTTGAATATTTGTTTCATTCTCCGTGAAAATGGCGCCAACAAAAGATTTGCGTGCGACTGTAATTTCACTGTTTCAAGCAGGAAAAAAACCAATGCAAGTTTTTAGTGAAATCCAAAGTTTGGGATGTAGTCGGAACTTTGTGTATTATACCATAAAGAGGTACAAGGAGACCGGCTCTTTAGAAGACCGTGGAAGATGTGGCCGCCCGCGGTCTGTAAGGACGCCCGCCAACATCAAAGTAATCAGAGAGCGAATTCGTCGCAACCCTTGCCGGACTCAAAAGAAATTAGCTCTGCAGACCAACATTTCGCGAATATCGGTGAACAGGATACTTAAATATGATCTTAAACTAAAGGCCTACAGTCGAAGGAAAGTGCATTATTTAAACGAGCGTCTTCGTAAATTGCGATTGGAACGATGTCGGAACCTATTGAAGAGACACGATCCAAAAAATATCCTGTTTACCGATGAAAAGATCTTCACGGTGGAAGAAAAGTTTAACCGGCAGAACAATAAGGTTTACGCCAGAAGTTCAAAGGACGTCCAGCCATCTGTACGCAATGTCCAGCGCACTCATCATCCAGCAAGTGTGATGGTTTGGTGGGGTGTTTCCTACGAGGGGGTCACTTCGCTTCATTTTTGCCAGCAAGGCGTCAAGGTGAAGGCACAAAATTACCAAACCGACATATTGGAAGCGGTGGTTAAACCATTAAATGATACGCTATTCGCTGGAAAATACTGAGTTTTCCAACAGGACTCTGCTCCCTCCCATAAAGCTAAGACTACCCAACGTTGGCTGGAGGCCAATTTGCCAGGCTTCATTCGGAGCGAAGATTGGCCCTCGTCAAGCCCTGACTTGAATCCTTTGGATTATTCTTTATGGACGGAATTGGAGCTGAGGGCATGCAGAAAGTCTCACCCAAACCTGGATTCTCTCAAAGCGAGCCCTTATTAAAGAATCGAAACGGATTCCCATTGAAAAGATTCGTGCCGCCATAGATGAATGGCGCACGCGTTTGAATGCCTGCATTGAATGCAAAGGCGGCCATTTTGAATGATTTATTTTTAAATACAGATCTAGATGTCAGTAGTTTTAATTTTAATATCCAATAAATGAATACTCAACTTAGCTCCAAAAATATTTTAGTTTTACTGTGTCTCAAGACTTATGAACACACGAGGTATAATATGCATGCATTTACAAATTATTAGCACAATAATAATTTGTAAATGCATGCATATTATACATGGAATATACCCGAAGATGGAGGTATCCAGAAACTTTACCCATCCGTTTGCATTGAGTAGGCAGCTACCTACTCAATGCAATCCGTTTGCATTGAGTTTTTTTTTATAGATACACCTAGTTAACTCATTATAGAAAGTAGGCGTTACTAACTCGTAACGACATGGACACCGTCACCCCATGCCGTGTAGCTTTGAACGACATTCGCTACTGATCGATCGATCGATGTTAAGTGACGGAGCGCTTTTTTTAGGGTACCGTAAGCTAGTTAGATAAACTCTTTACTGCACACCAAAGAGTAATAAATCTACACTAAAATTATAATGAGCTTACGTTTGTAAGTTTGGAGGTAATAACGGAAACTACTTCATTTGGACGACCTCTGTGGTGCAATTGGCGAAGGTCCGCCTGAGACGCAGAATGTTGCGGGTTCAATTCCCGCCGCGGGAATTTGTATGATTGGCAAATATTTATCTCGGGTCTGGGTGTTTTCCATGTTTAATATGTATGTATTTACAACAAAAAAAATGTATATAAGTAGTATATCAGTCATGTAGTTCCCATAACACAAGCTCTGCTTACTTCGGGCTAGATGATGATGTGTGAAAAATGTACAGCATTATTTATTTATTTGATTTAAAAAATATTTCACTAATAATTAGAATGGACCGTGGACATGGGATATATATTATTATCTCGATAAAATAAAATGGCTTTTCGTAGAGACCAATATTGGAACGTAAGTCGACGGTCGGAAAAAACGGTCGAGCGAATGAATTGAAACCTAAGAACTATAACGAAAAAACGCATTTCAAAGACATACGCAGTTATGGACTTATGATAATAGACAAGCATACGAACAGGCAATCTCATATCTGACGATCTGACGCGGGTAATTACAAAGATATGAATCGTCTAAGGGCCTGATCAAACAGCTGTGGCGAACAATATTTTTTTTGTAATGCTGGACATTTTTCACACAACATCATTTAGCCCCAAACTAAGCAGAACTTGTATTATGGGAACTACATGACTGATAAACTACTTATATACTTTTTTTTTGTAAAGTTTAAAAAACATAGGTAGGTGCTTCATCTTATAGCTATTGGTAATCTATATTATAATAAGAATGTATGTATAATCAAAGCATCAGTTAAATTACATCTTGGACAAAGTTATGAATATAGGTACTTATAAGTTCTTACCATTTATACATAAGTTATAACCCACTAATACATAAAAACTACCATTGCCTAGTTAGCTTAATTTCATAGCCTAGGTACCTAAGTAACTATTTGTAAATTGTAAAATTTCTGGTGAAATGAAGATTTACGATTATACATGGAAAACACCCAGACCCGAGACAAATATTTGCAGATCATACAAATTTTGTCCCGTGGCGGAAATCGAACCGGCAACCTTCTGCGTCTCTGGCGAGCCTTCGCTCACTGCGCCACCGAGGTCGTCACTCGTCATACATTCACGCAAACTTTGACCACTAAGCACTACTAGACAACCATTTCCCTTTAATCGCCACCGGGTCCTAACTCACATTTCAAGCATTATAATTATATATACGGAACCCAGTCCCTATAATCCCTTTATTACCATCCAGTCTGCTTACGGCAGAAATTCCTTTAATTTCGTTGTGTGAATCAGTTTGATTTATGAATAGAATCGAACTCACTAGGTACCTGATCTACGAATGACACTATCATTAGGGAAAAAACTCAGATTGTGTTACATTTTTTTACTAAATTCGAAACGTCGGATATGTTTTTCCATCATCGATGCGCCCCTTAGAGTATTCCTACTGCTATTTTAAACGCGAAAGTTTGTGAGGATGGATGTTTGTTACTCTTTCACGCAAAAACTACTGAACGGATTTCGATGAAACTTTACAGTAACGTAGCTTATACATCGAAATAACACTTAGGCTACTTTTTAACCGGGAACCGCGCGGGCGAAGCCGTGGGCGTAGCTAGTAATAAATAAATACAAATATGATCACGACAGTATTCCTCTTGATCTCTTGTTTCTTTCGGATCTTTGATTTGTACCTACCCACAAATTAGGGGGAGGGGGTAGTCAGAAAGGACCTAAAAACATTATAATTGGCACATGCCCGCATTTTGCAAGTACCTAGGTAGTTAGCATTCCACGTGACAGGTCAGAAGCCCATCGCGACTTACAAAATAACGGACGGTCAAGTCTAACCATAGATTATGATGACAGATTTCTTTGGAAACATTTACAAAAAGCTTTGAGTGAGACCTAACCAGTAACCACCCGTTATTCTATGGGTGAACTCGGGCTTTGCAGTTTTGTATGATAAATTTGTGGTGCCATCTCTCGTCACTTGATTGAATTACGTTACACCAAATCATCGAAGAGCGAAGAACACTCCATTATGTTACCGTAGCTACATGCTACCACGTACAACCCAGAGATGGCGCTCAAATGAATTATAAACTATGATGGACACTTTTACACAGCATCTTCTAGCCCAAACTAAACAGAGCTTGTATTATGGGAACTACTGACGGATTATATATGTGAGCATCGTATACACGTAAGCAATGTACTGAATGTACCTAAATGTTTTATGTAAATCTCCCAAACCAAAGATATTAAAAATAAATGTGTGGTTTTTATATTAGAAATAAAAATAAAAAAACGCGCTTTCGTCACGCACTAAAAATTATAAAAGAATTCCACTATACACCTCCTGGCTCCATCATCAGATCAGCTCCAAGATACCAAATTATAGTATAGTCTTCCGAACTACATGCCGCCGGACCACTTGTACCATTAAGCAGTACCATTGATGGTACAATTGGCACCGATTTGTACCTACAAAGTTTCATTTCGATACGAAAGTTAGAAGTACATGATTACATTGTCTGTTATTTATTAACAGGTCAAGCTAAAAAAAGCGCGTTAATAAAATGCTGTCTGCGTTGCCACGCTGAATGGCAATGATAATGCGTGAACCCAGATTACCCGAGTCGGCCTGAAATAGTATTAAATAGAAAACTATTACTCAATTACCTCTTGGCACTACTAGTAGAGTGAAGGGGAATTTTAATTTCCCGTGCCATTCTTATTGGCCGATTAAACGCATATTAAAAAATCTCCCGTGGATATTACCTCATTACCAACGACACTATTAAATAAATAAATAAATAAATAAATAAAGTATATCAAAGCAAGATAAACAAAATATTTATTTGTCCCAAAATCTTGTTAATATTGGCTTGAAAAATCCTTCCTAGGCAAATCCGTCTTGGATAGGTTAAAAAGAGGATAAATAAACCAACCGGTTGGTTTATCTGCAAAAAACAAACATAAATAACTAATCTAGAGATTTAATACGGGAAACAATATGTCCCGTGAAACCACTGGCAACAGTGTGGTGTCACTGGAAATGTACTTTTATCCGTAGCACTGCCAGTAATGACATGGGAAAGTAAAATTTCCCTTAGATAGATAGATAAAAGACTTTGAACATCAGAAACACACATACAAAACACAACAATTATACAGTAGTAAAAATAAACTTCAGAGAAACTCCGGAGTTTCTCTGATAGGATTCGTAATGAATACATCCGTCAGAGAACCAAAGTTATCGACATAGCTCAACGAATTAGCAAGCTTAAGTGGCAGTGGGTTCTTCGCATATCTCGCGAAGAACCGACAACCGCTGGGGTAAACGTGTTCTTGAGTGGAGACCGCGACTCAGCAAACGTAGTGTAGGACGCCCTCCGGCCAGGTGGGATGACGATCTGCGAAACACTGCAGGCAGATGCTGGATGCGACAAGCTGAAGACAGGGCGCTATGCCGCTCATTAGGGGAGGCCTATGTCCAGCAGTAGACTAATATAGGCTGATGATGAAAAATAAACAAGAATTAAGTATAGTTAACTATTTTCAATAATATAATTGAAATCTAGGTATAATGTCTGTGTTGCAGTACGTCTAAAAGGTCTTGGCTCAGTGATATTTTGCTTTAGCAGCAAAAACACTTTTTTTCAGCCATCACCTATAGAGAGCAAGCAGAACGAGTTTCAACTCAATGTGTTATATGTATCTAGCTACTAAATGTTTCTGTTTTTGTAGTAATATTGATTTCCATATAATGTGGCGTTTTCTACCTCGGACTAACGATAAGTACGTGATGTAAACTATGACAACAGAGTGCGAAGCGATAACAGGGGTCTAACTGTCCAGGGCCAGGGGTCACTTTCCGCTTTGCGATTGAGGACTCTATGGCATTGTTAAAGCTTTGTCATTCGCAAAACAGGATTTCACATCTTTGCCTGAATTGAATCGCTATAAGACTTCATGGTTAGGCCTTAGATGAGCTTTATTTTTGGCAAACAAATCTAAAACTTCCTCTAGGCTGCGGTCCTGTGATCGTGATAGAGCAGATCTGACTGAGCGCAAAGACCCTTTATCAGAAGCGAACTTAAGTTTTGAGTGCAGATGCTCAGGCTTTCTAAACTTTATATCCCTTCACTCTACTAGTGTTAAGAAAAGACAGGATAAAAAGGGATTCGCCAGCATGATATCAGGATGGCCGGTGTATGTAGACAATCTTACTTCTCTTTCCTACCTAAGTAATGTCTTCTTTTAGAGCGCTATCAATGACACAACAAATTAAATTAAATCAATTTTATTACAAAATTCCTTTGCTTTTACATTTTTTTTAACGAAATGCGGTTACAAGACACTTTACAATTTAATTACATTTTGTTAATCATTTCAATGGCATTTAATCTCTGGATCACTTTCACACTAGCGTTTAATAAACGCCCACGTTTACCTTATCTTAAGTTATCTCAAAAGATAAACTATCCTTAAACATTTAAGGGCAAGGTAAAGATTAAAGTAAGTACATATTCTATAAAGATCTGAAAGATCGCAAATATTTTTCTTATAAAACTTAGAAACATACTAATTGTATTATAATATGACAGACATAATAAAAACCCGAAAATTTCAACAATATTATTTTAACTACTGTGTAAAAAATGAGAAAAAAACCCACTTTATAATAAGTAGGACATTATCAGAGAGATCAAATTCTATATTTTACTAAATGAAACATAACGGGTGAACCAATCTAAAAACTATATACATATAAAGAAAAAAAAACACATTATAAACTAAAATTTAAAAACAACAACATTGTTTATAATACAAACCAAAAAAAAAATAGATAAAGAGGGTAAGATCAAAGTGAGACACGGACGTTTACCATGCGTTTTTTGAGCGTATAAACTGCACCAATACCAAAGGCTAGGCACGAAGCGACGGTTACTCTGCGCTTTAGTAGCGTTTGAACAACACAAGTGTGAAAGCGACGAGACAGGGTCACAACATGAAGAATGCTTGTTTGTTAGACAGTATGAATGTTGGTTTGTTTATTTCTCGTGCTGATTCAATCTACGCAGACTCGTCACATCCATCCCGTAAATCTTGAAGGGGGCCGGCTCTTCAAATCTCACCTGTTAATCAAATTTGAATTTGAATTTGAATTTGAAAAAAAAATAAAAAATTTACTAGCCTCTGCCCGCGGCTTCGCCCGCGTGGTAACCGAATAAAAAGTAGTCTATGTGTTATTCTGATGTATAAGCTATGTTACTGTAAAGTTTCCTTAAATCCGGTCATTAGTTTTTGCGTGAAAGAGTAACAAACATACTCACAAACTTTCGCGTTTATAATAATAATTATTATATAAGTTTATAATATTATATAATATTATAGTCGAGACAAAAATTAGCAGATCATACAATCATTGGTCACGCGACGGGAATCGAACCCGCAACATCTGCGTCTTAGTCAGCCCTTCGCCCACTGCACCACAGAGGTCGTCAAACTATCACCAACTATGGTCACTGACTGAAAAAAAAAACACTCGTCTGTATTTCCATGATGTACATCCTCAGATAGAAACTTAAAGAGTAGATCTTTCAGAATACCAAATAAGGGGTAGTCAGAGGCACGTACAAACATTTAATTTTTTGCAAGTACTTAGCATTCCACGCGTCAATTAGCAAGGCCATCGCCGCTTATTGGAACACCAACTACCGATATTTGTTTATTTGACAAATATTTGTATAATCTGCAAATATTTGTGTCATGTCTGAGTGTTTCCAAAAAAAATTGCATCATCATCATCATCATCATATAGTAGTTTCCATGATGCTGTGTGATAAACTTCCAGCATTATTATTTATTACTAGCTGTACCCGCGACTTCGTTCGCGATTGCAATCGCTTGATGAGATGATGATGTTTTTTAAAGTTTTACGGGAAAAGTTGAAACCCCTCAGAAATAAAACTTTCATGGGACCACCTCGGTTAAAATCTACAAAAATCATGGCACTGATATTTTGTAATTTTTACGTATAAAAAACGTTCACGATTTACGTTCGGGGTGGAATTACTAACTTTGACAATAGGGCGATCCCGATCCCGATCCCGATCCCGATCCCGATCCCGATCCCGATCCCGATCCCGATCCCGATCCCGATCCCGATCCCGATCCCGATCCCGATCCCGATCCCGATCCCGATCCCGATCCCGATCCCGATCCCGATCCCGATCCCGATCCCGATCCCGATCCCGATCCCGATCCCGATCCCGATCCCGATCCCGATCCCGATCCCGATCCCGATCCCGATCCCGATCCCGATCCCGATCCCGATCCCGATCCCGATCCCGATCCCGATCCCGATCCCGATCCCGATCCCGATCCCGATCCCAACTAAGTACACATTTTGACTTTCATCCCCTCTCTCAAGGGAACCATGCTGAATTTCGGGATAAAAAGTATCCTATGTCCTACCCCGTAGTATGAACTCAAATCATGCCAAGTTTCATTTGAATTCATTCAGTAGTTTTGGCGTTATGTCTGTTCCAGATACTGAAAGACAGACAGACAAACAGACAAAAATGAAAAACATATATTTTTGACTTCAGTATCGATTATAAATGACCTCTTATAATGAAATATTATTTTAAATATCATAAATGTACAGAATTTGACCTGTTACATTCTTATTATAGTATAGTTTATTATTGTTTATAAGTTTCTAATTTATAAGTAGATAAAGTAGTTATTATGGTGTTGATTAGTATAAGTAACTAGAATATCTTACTTTAATATTTTATTTTTATTTTTGTTTAAATGCTCAAATAAAGATTTCTTTCTTTCTTTCTTTCTTTCTTTCTTTCTTTCTTTCTATTGTCTTAAGGTAAGTTACCTCTTTATCTTCTTCTTTAGTCACTTCCCCTTTGCTGGAGTGCCCTTTGGTCGTTTCGTCTTTTGCCGCACCGGCGAGGGAGTTTAGCTGTAAATACATTGATAAAACTTCAGCAGGCGGTATTATCGTTAAAAGCGAACTGAACTGAATTTAGTCCAGGGGCCAATTAGGGGTCCATCTAACCAGTTATCCAGGGGTCTTATTGCGATTCAGTTATTAAGATTTCAATACACAATATCGTCCTCAATCGCAAGGGGTCTATCTAACCAGTTATCCAGGGGTCTTATTGCGATTCAGT
This sequence comes from Perizoma flavofasciatum, assembly GCA_958496245.1. Lineage (NCBI taxonomy): Eukaryota > Metazoa > Arthropoda > Insecta > Lepidoptera > Geometridae > Perizoma > Perizoma flavofasciatum. Next base: position 5,346,282 of record OY292446.1, on the reverse strand, counting down.
TATTAAGATTTCAATACACAATATCGTCCTCAATCGCAAGGGGTCCATCTAACCAGTTATCCAGGGGTCTTATTGCGATTCAGTTATTAAGATTTCAATACACAATATCGTCCTCAATCGCAAGGGGTCCATCTAACCAGTTATCCAGGGGTCTTATTGCGATTCAGTTATTAAGATTTCAATACACAATATCGTCCTCAATCGCGAGGGGTCCATCTAACCAGTTATCCAGGGGTCTTATTGCGATTCAGTTATTAAGATTTCAATACACAATATCGTCCTCAATCGCAAGGGGTCCATCTAACCAGTTATCCAGGGGTCTTATTGCGATTCAGTTATTAAGATTTGACTACACAATATCGTCCTCAATCGCAAAGCCAAAAGGGCACTTATTTCGAACTCACCGCACTTTAGTTAGAAATAGATAATAATAATATAAATAATGCTGGACATATTCACACAGCATCATCTAGCCCCAAACTAAGCAGAGCTTGTATTATGGGAACTACATGACTGATACACTACTTAATATTTTTTTTTGTAAATACATACATAATATACATAGAAAACACCCAGACCTGAGACAACTATTTGCAGATACAAACATTTGTCCCGAGGCGGGAATTGAACCCGCAACCTTCTGCGTCCCAGGCGGACCTTTGCCCACTGCGCCACAGAGGTCGTCAATATGCAAATTATAGCAGTATATTTTCGGATACATTTGGTTCAGTAACTTTAAAATTGGTAGTACAACTTAAGGTATTTTAAAACTCAACATTGGTTGAGTTTTAAAATACCTTGTTGGTATTTTTAAGTTCAAAAATTTTAAGGAGCTAAATTGGACAGCACTTTGTTGAGCTGCGTACGAAGGATGTTCGATGAACTTTGGTAGCAGTTGGCAAAAAGTTACGAAGTCTTCGCAGCGAAGCAGAAGACGTAAACATTTTGCGGTTGTTGTCGGCAATGTAAGGCTCCCCCATCATAGTGTCAGATTGGAATACATAAAAACACCCAGGTTTTTCACCGATTTGCTGATAGAATACTCAGGTTTTTCATAGATTTGCTAATAAAACACCTAGATGTTTCACCGATTTGCTGATAAAATATCCAGGTTTTTTACCGATTTGTTGATAGAATACCCAGGTTTTTCACCAATTTGCTGATAGAATACCCTGGTTTTTCACCAATTTGCTGATAGTATACCCAGGTTTTTCCCCGATTTTCTGATAGGTATCGACGTGCCGTAAAAAAGTACACAATAACTTGTCTTTTCAGGGCTTAGTGTCATAAATGTTATACGGGTTATGTTATTTACCGTTTTATCGTCCTCTTCTTTGATGACGGGCGGTATGTTCGGACCGAGTTTCTCCACCAGCGTCTGTACCTAGAATGAAGTAAATAGCCCATGTTATTATACATAATATGCTCTTTCTCTGTAAATGAGTTGTTCCGTTTAGAAGGGTGTGGTTACCGGTGAAATTACAGGCCGTGTGAGATGTGTATCTGAGATGTGTACTCACGTTGGGGTACTGCGAGAAGCAGGCGCGGGCCTTGCCGGTGCAGGGCGGGGCCACCGCGCGTCCGTACCGGTCCCGGTCCGCGGGATCGAACATGTAGTAACCTGGAAGCAGACCTCATTAAAAAAAACAGTAATTGTAACCATTTACACAATGTCGACACAGTTCCAAGTTAGTCTTTTACGGGACCACCTTGGATTAATTATCTATACAACAACAAAAGAATCATTAAAATCCGTTAACAATTTGCGGAGATATCCCCGAAAAGACGTATGGCCAGAATCGTAGCAAGAAATGGAAATTGATGATAAATAAACAAATAAATAATTCGGGATATTTTTCACACAGTCTCTGCCTACCCTAATATTAAATCTTACCTCTGGGACTCCTAAATAGTGCGACGGCGACATCACCCCTCCCCGCGACGAACACACCCGACCTCTCCTCGCGGAAGAACTCCGTCACCTGTACAACCAATCACGGCTCATCAACACTACAATTCAACACTAGCTACTGCACACGGCTTCGCACGCGTTATACCCGGAACATAGTTCCTGTTACCATAAAGCGATTCGTAAGAAACGCATTGAAAATTAAAATGAAACGGTTTATTTTCGAGAAATATGATCATAAAGATATTACAGTATAAAATTATACTTTTACATATTTCAACGAATAAAAACCTATTGAATTTTGAGTTAGATTTTTATGGAACTGCTAATACTACCGCGGCATTCAAACAGCTTTTGCCCACGGCTTCGCCTGCGTATTACCCGGATAAAAATAGCCTATGTGTTATTCTGATGTATAAGCTATATTACTGTAAAGTTTCATCAGAATCCATTCAGACCTTTTTTTGTGAAAGATTAACAAACAATCATCCTTACAAACTTTCGCGTTTATAATAGTAGTGGGATAAATTAACCTGCGTCGCCAGATCTGAATCCACTATGCCGCCGTGGCGTGCCTTGTACACCACTACGCGGCACACGCAGTTACCCGGCGTGTAGAACTTACGTAGAATCTGATAGAGATACAAATAGAAGATTTCATTAAACTACGCATTTTATAGATTAATTAATAATTTCATCGTTTCACAGTAATAATAATAATATTCCCGCAGGGCGCGCTTGTGGCGAGCGTTCGGTGCGTGCCGACACCGCGGAGCCCCATCACTCCCCGGGGTCGACCGAGACCCCTGACCCTCGGCTTGCCTTAGCCGGCCGGTTGGAGGTGGAGGCGCAAGAGCGGAACCTATGCTCCAAGGGTGGAAGTGTTAAAGGCATGAAGCCGAGAGTAGCGTTTAGTGAACCTGCAGCACACCTCACCACACCCTTCAGCCGTCCACACCAACGTTGCCTCTACGCTGGCTATAGTTGGCGGCACTTATGGGGCCCGTTTAGTGGACGACAACTCATCACCTGCCTATAATTCGATTTGAATTTGAGTCAGAATTGGCAGGTGCCGTTTCATCCTACATAGCCCAGCAACCAATCCTTAAGCATTTACTCCTGCAATAGTCCAGATTATCATCCAATATATACAATAGTTTCATCATTCACCATCCACGAAAAACCGTTTTTTATATATTGTATTGTACAAAAAGGCCTCTTAGTGTTAGCTTTGGCTCCACTAATGCCTATAAAAGCTCCAGATATAAGCCTGAGATTAAAAATAAATAAAGAGGAATAATAATAATTATTATTAAAGCCATTTATTTCCCATGAAAAAGAATTACAAGAAAATTATGTTATTAAACACTCAAATTAGTAACTAGACTTAGCCGGGAAAGCGTGGAAATACTTTTTAAAAAACAAAATATTTTATTTAAAATATATAATAAAATTTAAATGTGTTAAAAAGGCATCTTAATTACGATTGAGCTCCCAGAGCCCTCTCTACTATGATCGTATTTAGAAATCTAATGCAACGTAAGCCAATCTGCACCTGCATAAACGCGTGGGCGCTTCTTCATAATAAACACCAATGTACTTAAGCAGCATTAAAGATACGTTTGGTAACTACCTAATAATATTTTTATAATTGTTTAACATATCGTCGGCTAGCTAACAACACCGCGTAAATCGATTTTCCTAACTTTTCAGGAGGACTGTTTTATCAACTCCGCACAAGTCCACAGAATTGAAATCGCTAACGCTGAAATTAAAACTGTGATTGGTTGAAATGCAATGTTTGTTTTGGTGAACAGAAGCGTAGTGAAAAGATCTATCCAATGACATAAAAATGTCAAAACCGCAAAATTTTGACTTGTGCGGTTTGTTAGCTAGCCGACGATATTTAGTTATGTTTTTTTACTATTTATATTAATAACATCCTCTTTATTTATTGCATACAAATTTGATTAGTTCGTCAGTACGTAAGCCTAAGTAGGTAATTTTATACAAGAGATAGGTTTAATATACAAAATAATTAGTATAAAACTGTTATTATAAAAATATTCATTAAAATTATTTATGAACTAGGGATGTCCATTTTTTTTATATTTTTAATAATACTGGACATTTCATCGATTTAGGCTTAAAAAACCTGTATTGATGTCATAATGTATTCTGAATAAATAAATAAAAAAATTCACACAGCATCATCTAGCCCCAAAGTAAGCAGAGCTTGTGTTATGGGAACTACATGACTGATATATCACTTATATAGAGGTACATATTTTTTTTGTTAATACAAACATATTATACATAGAAAACAACCAGACCCGAGACAAATGAATGCGGATCATACAAACATTTGTCCCGCAGCGGGAATCGAACGCGCAACCTTCTGCGTCTCAGGTGGACCTTCACCCACTGCGCCACAGAGGTTGTCCATTAACGGACATTTGGCCTCCTCCATCCTTATTTTTTCTATTTGATTTTACCTATAACGTTTGACAAAATAATAATTAGGTATAATGCTGGGTCGTTTTTAACTAAGCATCATGTAGCCCCAAACTAAGCAGTGCTTGTGTTATGTGAACTACATAATCTTATGGCAAATTGTGAAACTTCGAGCATAGCTCTCTCCATAGCCCCTTTGCTCCATAGCTTTACAATAAGATGGCCCATGACAAAAAAAAGAAGTAGATTCAGAACAAGATACGTAAACCTCACCATAAACCTTTATACAAAGTGATTGTTTAATGAAAAACACAAGCAAACCGCAAATTAACGTTATTTTTGAATTTAATATTGCGGGCCGTCTTAGACCCCTAAGTGTATAAGGTGGCCCACAGTCGATGATTTTCAAAAATGATTTTTTACAGTGAAAATGTAGGAAAAAAATGCTGAATTTTCAGAATATAGCTTTGTCATATAAAGGACCTAAGTCCTACTTACGATTATATTAGTAAATAACCTATTTTCACCAGTTTATAGCTATATACCAAAATGTGAGCCATCTTAGGGCTCGGTACCTTATATATATGTAAATAGATGGAAACTACTTTATTTGCACACCCAGTATTATTTCAGCTTAGATGAGTACTACAAACTTTGACAATGTTGTACGATGGGCGGTCTTATCGCTAATTAGCAACTAATTACATATTTATGTTTGTTGACAGTAATAATATAATATGACGTAATTTTTTTTGCCATATCTAGTCAATTTAAAATGTGTTCTATCTTATCAATTCGTGATATTTTTCATTTTTTATGCGTTGACTGCTCGTAACTTGAAATTTGTGAGATGGTTTTTGAGTTTTTTACTCATATCTGATTAAAAAATTGTAATTTTACGAAAAACTTAAAGTACAAATTGTTATTTTAGTTCTTTTATAAATATATAAACGAATAATCTACCAACTTATTCGTTTATATATTTTTTTTGTTTTAATTTATAAGCAACTCAAACAAATTTTAGATAGTTTTTTCCCTTTACTGTAAAATTTGAAGTAACATAGTTACGAGGTGTCAACGTATGAGCATCGATATTTCAAACTGTACGTAAACTTCAAATTGACAGTCAGAGGTAAGTCCAAGCATTGCATTTACCTGTTCTATGCGAAGCAACGTCTCGGGGGGTCTGAAATGAAGGTAGCTGTCTTGATGGAGCTGGTCTCCCGATTCCAGGATCTAACAAAAAAACCTTTAATCAACGAAATGTATATAAAAATCATTACTTACGGCAAAACGTCTTACTTATCGTATAATTACTGCCCGAAATAATGTGGATCGTACATTATTTCCTGGCAACACTTTTAATAGATCCATTTGTGAATAAATATAGTCATTCTGATTTTGTAATAAAAGTATTGTTACTTGTACAGAAATTTTACAATAAATTTAATGATTATGTTTACTTAAGATCGCCTTTCTTTAACTTTCTTCAGTGTTAAATATTTAGTTTTATATGAGTCATCTATAAAATAGTTTTTGAATGAATGAACCCTAAATAGATCGGCACTGAGGTGCTCAATTATTCAAAGTTGGTTAACAGCTGACCTGATCGAGCGTGGAACTGCACCATCGACAGACATCTTGGACGCGAGACATCGCCACCGCCATCACACAGCACGACAGAGCCTGAAACAGATAACATACACTAGTGGGGCATTTTTCACAATCAACCAGTGTTGCCATATGCCAAGGTTCTAAATCTGGTAATTTGGTGTTTTAATCTGTATAAAATTTGTATGAGTCTAAATAACTAATATCTATATAATATTCTGTATGATAGTGGGAAGAATAATAATTACAATACTTTGAAATAAAACCAAGTTATGTTACATTCTGTATTATTATTAACATACCTACTTATAGGTACATATATTCGTTCATTTTGCTAATCATTTTACTATTTACATTTAATTTGAAGCAGGGATCATCGTTGAGCATCTGTTTATTAAGCCTTCAATGGTATCTGTACTTAAATGATTGCGTGTTTTGGTTTTAATCAAATTCATTATGAAAATATTCTTTAGACTACAGACTAGAATGTGGTAGACATAGACATAATATCGCGGAAACTATTTTTTAAGCGTAGGATACAGTGTGTCTCCATCTACATCTTGTGCATAAAGGATTTGTTTCCAAAATTACTCCACATCGTGGAGGAATTGAAAGGTGTTCCATGACATTGAAGGACAGGTTGTGCTCAGCAACAAAAAACTATTTAATTTTGTTATTGAATGTATAATGTGTTAATTTTCACAAAATCTGTATAAAACTTGAGCCAAATCTTTCATCTGTATCCGAAGTCCAAATTATGTATATATGGCAACACTGCAATCAACGAAGGTTGATTGTGAAAAAACATCGAACAGTCCCCGAGAGGCGTCATATTGAACTACACTGTTCTATCAACACATCAAGTCTTTGTAGCGACACCTCTCGCCACATGGCTCAGCTATGTTACATCACATGAACGAAGAGCTACCACAGTCAATACACAGATGGCGCTGCACCGGAGCATCTAGATCGCGCAAGCGAAGTTTCCACTCAATTTGAACATATATAATACCTCCGACGAACAACTGTCGGTCCTAGGAGCCCGGGTAAGTGGATCAGATGGATCAGCTCGGTGGAAGATCTTCCCCGTTGCTAATGGAGGACATACCACCAACCGTGTTCTCCATAGTCTTTTAGGACTGATGTTGGCAAACGCGGACGATCGTCACTTCAGTCTTGACCAAAAGTCAGATCCGTGCGTGCCTTGTAACTTTGTGTTTAAAAATACAGCGACTAAGTATAACGATAGTTTAAGGAAATTCACCACATCACTATTGTTATAGCGTCATCTTGCCTGGTGTGCTCTGATTGGCTGAAAGAACCAATAGTTTCAACCAATCAGAGCACAGCATGCGTGGCGGGACACGCACGACAGTTGACAGGATTATTTTCTAGCAAAATAACAATCGCCTTTTGGGGCTATCTACTCGATATGAAAAAATAATACTGTGGCGTGCGCGGCTAGCTAACAACGGTACACTAACGCCATCTCTCATCAAATGGACGCAATACTTGTTCTACTGCCATCTAGTAACGTCTGAAGGTATTAACTGCGCTTGTAAAAGACAGAAATGATTCTCGATTATTCGAGGCGGCGCGAGGCAGCGTGCGGATCACGCACCCTACGAGAAAGTTCTGGAAGAAACGCCTAGATTACGACGGGATATATGAGCGCGGCAAGCGTCCCGTAGTTCTGTTCAAGATTGGAATATGAATAAATCTATGTGATAAAGAAGCGATACCCAGAGACTAGTGAAGTGAGTTGTACTAGTGTTGTACCTAGTGATACAGTGTGATAGAATTTCTTTATGTGAAACAAAAAAAATCTATCAAAATAAAAAAAACAACTATATTTTACCAATACAATGACTATGTCTCTTACTATGAGAACCGTACCTGGTTTCCTCTGGATGCGTACGGGAACTTCTTGCAAGCCATGGAGTGCTGCGCGGACAGGAACTGGGTACCGTCGTTCAGCACCAACCAGCCGCTGGTGTTCCGCTGACCTGCACAGCACACAATCGACCAATTAAAAGTTTTTATTTCAAACAGTAATAATACCTAGAACCAATTTTTTTTACTGTATTTTTTTAAAATATTATGTTTAAAAGTAGTAGGTATATCAGTCATGTAGTTCCCATAACACAAGCTCTGCTTAGTTTGGGGCTAGATGATGCTGTGTGAAAAAATACCAGCTTTATTCATTTACTAGTTGTTAAACTATTCGGAAAATTCCCGTCTTTACAATATGAAAAATTGGTAACATAGAATTTTAGTTGTATGGGAAGCTCTTCAATTGGCTTCGACAGATGTTTATTAACCCATATACTTAAAAATACAAGCTCTGACAGAACGCCTTGAAAGGCGTTATTTTTATTTCGTTAAGTTTCGATTCATTCCGAGAGTCTTCATCAGGAATGAGTCGAAACTTAGTCGGTGCCTTCACGGTTAGTACGGTCGGGAAAATTCCCGTCTTTACAATATGAAAAATTTGTAACATAGAATTTTAGTTTTATGGGAAACTCTTCAATTGGCTTCGACAGATGTTTATTAAATAGCATTACAAAACTCAAGTATTTTTAAAATATATTTATCAATTTGTCATCTTTTATAGATATAAATATAAGTCAAAGTCAAAGTCAATAGGTTTTTATTCATTGAAATCACAAGGATCATATAGATTGTATATGATATATATTGGTGATGAGCTGATGAGAGATGTTTGTGCGCTTCGCTCGCTCGATGTTGAGCTATACCTTTGAGTTTGTTCTGTTCCTTGTCTCTCTTGTCCGCGGCTCGCTGCGCATCCAAGCAGGTGGCGGAGCCGGGCGGATGCTTGCGATCCTTCTCCGGGGCGCGACGCTTGCCGCCGTCGATGCCGACCTAAGACATAATCTTAAATATATAAAACTGTTCCGTTACTGACTGATCGATCCATAAGTCGAAGCCTAAACCATAAGTCGTGAAACTTGGAGGGTATTTTCCTGCTATGGTGTAGGGGTGCACTAAGAAAGGAATTTGGAAAGTTTTACCCTTAAGGGGGTGAAAAGGGCTGAAAACCTTTGTATAAGAAATCATATTCCTTGAAATTACAGACTTGAAACTTCGCATAAATATTCTTCAATAGAAATTGTACAAGATTAATATAATTATTTCCTCAAACTACCCCTCAAAGGGGGTGTGAGAGGGTGTTCAAGTTTGTATAGTTTTTTTTACGGGTGGTCTAATTTGCTTGAAAATCTGCATAAATATTATTCAGTACAAATTATAAAAGACACATACATGTATATTTACAAACTACCCCTCAAAGGTGTGTTATGGTGGAGGATGGTGTGTTAAGTGTGTATGGGAAATGTTTAAGGCGTGTTGAGTTTTGCTGTAAACTTAGTTTGGATACTTAAAATACAAAAGAACTCAATACGTATCAGGGTATTCAAATGCAATCATTTTTGATGCAGCCATCAATTACTTGCTCTACGCGAGTAAAACCGCGGACATCAGCTAGTTTGTAAACAAATAACTTATTATAATAGATAGAATGAGGAAAGAGCGTGTTAAGAGAGCAGTGTGGAGGGTATGTTGAGTGTGTTTGGGCATGCAGAAAGGTATGTATTTTGTTTAATAACAGACTCAAAAAACCTCACCTTGCTAGTAGCCGGCACTAGTTTAAGACCGGGCGGCGCCCTGACGATGGGCGGCTCCACTCCGCCCAGCTTCTTGATGGGCTGCACAGTCACCGACATTGCATATAGTTGGAAGTCGTGTTTCGGACGCTCCGTCACCGGAATGTTCTGAAGGTATCTATAATACGGATAGATTTGCACGAACGATACCACACTAAAGCAGAATGAAGGCGTTCCGAAAGAAGCTTAGCCAGAAAAATCTAGCAACAAACTTGGCGAGGAATCGGCGTGAATTTACTTTTCTAAAACATCCGTGTGACAATGATAAGTTTTTTAGGTTTTTAAGCATTGAATTAAAATAAAGATAACTTCAACGCAGGCTTGGAATCATGAAAAAAAATCACACCTGTCACAAATAAAAAAGAAAACCTGATCAATGGGAATTAAAGCAATAATTAAATACTCACGCAAACGCCATGAGTTTAGCCGACGTGAATGTCAGAACGCAGGCTGCACCATCGTCCTGAAAAAAAAAAAAAGTTGCGTTATGTTTCATACTGATAATGTAGCATTACGTAACGTTATGTCACGATACGCTACGTAACACAAGTTACGTTAGATAATGAAGCATTACGTAACGTTATGTCACGATACGCTACGTAACACAAGTTACGTTAGATAATGAAGCATTACGTAACGGTATGTTACGATACGCTACGTAACATAAGTTATGTTAGATAATGAAGCATTACGTAACGGTGTGTCGCGATACGCTACGTAACATAAGTTATGTTACATAATATGTGTATGAAAAACTTTATTTGCTTGAAAACAGGTGGTTCTTAGGAACCTGTACTCGATTAAATTTGTCGTGCAGATATTCACTTGTTGTTTTGTATCCAAATAGTTTAAGTTAGTAATGTGACTAAGTTAGAATAAGAAATGTATATCTAACATATTATTATGATCCAATGTTGATTTTAATAAATAAATATGATGATATTAGGCACCTACCTACATTACATAACAATATGTTATGTTAGTTATATTGCATTGTGTAACGGTAAGCGACCTGTGCGTCGATCCTCAGTCCCGTGGGTCCGCAGGCGTGGGGCTCCATCATGTAGAAGGGCGGAGCGCCCGCCACGCGCCACACCGCCACCGCGTGCGGCACCGACCACAGAATACCGTGTGTGTGCGACTCGAAGAACCGCTCCAGTGCACAGCTGCGAATTAACCACTTGTTCGCTACAGTTCATACCTACAGGGTGCCAACGCTGCCCTTATATCTGATTCAAAAAGACGCATATTACACAAACTAGAAAACCCATAAGAAAATATTGAAGTAAAGACAAAATATGTGTATGTACGCCTTTTTGTTCAGGAATGAGATAGGAAGAAATTAAATTTGCGATCAGATGCGTCTTGTTTTAATGATCATCGATATTTAACTAAATATTGTCTAAAATGTTAGACAGCTTACTCTGTCCGTCTGTAACAGGATTGAATTTAATTTAGAGGGAAAATTAGTGCGCTCTATTCCGCACAAAAAGATAAATTAATGAAAAAAATCAATATTAAAAGGTTAATCGGGAAGAGAATGGAAAATCTCTTGCTAGGCTATAGCTCGCCTGTTTACATGTAAGTTTTTCTATATTCTTTGCGTAAAACAAAGAAAAACAAATAAATAACGCCATATAACTGATTTTTGCGTATTCTAAGTAGGCATTGATGATAAAATGCGCTAACCGAACTGTCATCTCACTGGGTTCTTTCTGGTCCAGCTTCCCGCTGTACACTTGGTCGAGGTCGTAGCGAACGTAGTTTACGCCGAGGACGAACCGTTTCAACACCTACGAATAATTGTATTGCGTTAGTTGGTGGCGAAAGAAATGAAACAAGACCTCAGATGCGAGGTTATTTACTATCTACGATAACAAATTTTACTGGCTGCGCCAATAGTCTAGCAAAAACATTGTAGCGGCTGCGCCAGAATTTACCGGCTGTGCCAACAATTTTCTAGCTGTTAAATTATTTACTGGTTGTACAACATATTAGCGATAATACCAGGGTACTCTATATATACAGGGTACTAGTCTATCGTGGACTTTCTATTTCTACTGTCCGTCATTGTGTCACACCTACTGTCACTCATAGTGATAATCATAACATATTGTGTGACTCCTACTATCACTGATAATGCCACTCCCACTAAAGCTTAATGTCAGTGTCAGGTAATGATGCGCCAATCAACCTTCCCGGCTGCGCCAACTAGTTCCCACCTGTAGCGGCAGCAGCACGTCCTCCCCCGGCCTGAACTCGTATCCGAGCGAGCCGAGCGAGGCGGCGAACAGCCGGCACGCCACGGCGAGGCACTCGTCCACCGTGGCGCGCGTCCACAGGTGCGGCCGACGCACGTGCGACATGCAAGCAGCCACTATAGCGCCGCACGATGACTGCAGCAGGGCGTCGCGGGTGAACCTAACAAACAATTTATTCGTCTTTTTATATATTAATACCCATTTTTATCGATTATCACAGCGCCAGCCTCCTGGTGGTCTCGACAAATACCTCACGCTTACTTTTCCTTGCACGCTAACGCAAATTTGTCTTGGTAAAACTTGGCAGCTGTCACATGAAATTTCCACAGCTAATGTAATTTCAATACAATTCAAAAAAACAAACATTTAGTTGTGAGGATGATTTAGAGCATATTAGTATATGTACGTGGTCATAATTATTTCAAAAAAATCTTGTAATAATTATTTCATAGATAATTATTTTACCACTGAGATGAGAATAAAAAGTATTGGAATTATTCCAGACATCCACACTACACCATACATTAGTAAGGATTTTCGGAAAATAAATATCCTTAAGTTACCTAGGACAGCTAGAAAAGAAAATCCCTAACAAGGGGTAAGCTGTGAACATAGTTTTATCTAGAAACGTCATATTTAACCAAGACCATGAGTACTACAAACTAAACTAGATGGCGTTAGTAAAACTACGCTAAGTGACAATGGTCTGCTTACTTGACAAGATCCGGTGGTCTAGTGCCGCGGAGTATGGTCCTTCCTTTAGCAGTTTCCACGTACGCAGTAAGCACCTACACAAAATTAAAAAAAAAATACTCCGACACAAAGGTTGGCCAGTAACTAATAATACAAACATATCCTCTTATTCATAACTAGCTTTTATCCACGGCTTCGCCCGCGTGGTACCCGGATAAAAAGTAGCCTATGTGTTATTCTGATGTATAAGCTATATCACTGTACAGTTTCATCAAAATCCGTTCAGTAGTTTTTGCGTGAAAGAGTAACAAACATCCTCACAAACTTTCACGTTTATAATATAAGTAGGATCACTAACTTTAGTAGGTCGCTAATTTAGACCCTGTCCTTTTGTAAAACTAAGCAAAGGATAGATGCAGACAACTCTGTGACGACCTCTGTGGCGCAGTGGGCGAAAGCCCGCCTGAGACGCAGAAGGTTGCGGGTTCGGTTCCGCGGGAAATGTTTGTACGATCTGCAGATATTTGTCTCGGTTCTAGGTTTTTTCTATGTACTATCCTACTACTTTAGGATTATAAACGCGAAAGTTTGTGATGGATGTTTGTTACTCTTTCACGAAAAAACTACTAAACGGATTTTGATGAAACTGTACCTCTACAGTGATATAGCTTATACATCAGAATAACACATAGGCTACTTTTTATCCGGGTACCATACGGGCGAAGCCGTGGACAAAAGCTAGTATGATATAAAGTGATCTAGTGTCTATTGTTCCTATATTTTGTGTAAAAATTGTTAATTTATATTATGTGTATTGTGGTGGCTGATAAATGATATCTGTCTATCTGTCTATTGTGTATAGTGTGTTTTTAGTGTTTTCTAGTGTAAAAGTATGGATGGTCTACTGACCTTCCACTCATAGCCTTCATCAGGAACTGCCCCTTGAGGAGTGACCGCTCCAGGTGTCTTCGAGAACTCCCAAAACACTTTCACGGCCGATATCGAGAACCTGCAACGAAACCAAATGTTAAATTACAAAATCAAAAAAGCTCTGTATCTCCCGATGATTGAAAAAAAAATGTATATAAGTAGTATATCAGTAATTTAGCTCCCATAATACAAGCTCTGCTTAGTTTGGGGCTAGATGATGCTGTGTGAAAAAATATCCAGCATTATTTATTTATTTAGTTTCATCCACAGATTCAAGACAACAAGACGCGACGTGGAGGGAGGGCGTCGCTATCACTCAACCTGACGAAGACTCTCGGAATGAGTCGAAACTTAGTCGTTGCCTTCACCGTTAGTACGGTGTGTGAAAAATTTCCGTTTCAATTCAATTCGCAGATCCTATGCCGCTCATTGTATAAATATCATTAAATTAAATAAATTCATTAACTATTACCTCCTACAGCCCACTAACCGATGGCCGCCCGGTCTCGCGAGGCGTCTCCAGGTTCTCTAACAACAGCTGCGACTCAATCCACCGACAAGCTCCTCCCCATCCGCCCCACACAGGGCGTGTACGCAATCACTCCTACTGCCACTCAGACACTCCTACTGTAACTCAGACACTCCTTCTGTCACTCAGATACTCCTACTGCCACTCAGACACTCCTACTGTCACTCAGACACTCCTACTGCCACTCAGACACTCCTTCTGTCACTCAGACACTCCTACTGTGACTCAGACACTCCTTCTATCACTCTGACACTCTTTCCTGACAGTCATCTTTCTAATTGTCACTCCTAACGTCACTCAGACATCCCTACTGTCACTCAGATAGTCACTCTTACCGGACATTCATCTCTCTTATTATCGCTCCTACTGTCACTCAGACACTCCTACTGCCACTCAGACACTCCTACTGTCACCCAGACACTCCTACTGTCACTCTGACACTCCTGTCACTCTGACACTCTTTCCTGACAGTCATCTTTCTAATTGTCACTCCTACCGTCACTCAGACATCCCTTCTGTCACTCAGATAGTCACTCTTACCTGACAGTCATCTCTCTTATTATTGCTCCTACTGTCACTCAGACACTCCCACTGTCACTCAGATAGTCACTCTTACCTGAGAGTCATCTCTCTTATTATCACTCCTACCGTCACTCAGACACTCCTATTGTAACTCCTAATATCAGTCATACTGTCCTCTCACACCCTCTTTAAGTGTTCTATGTCGCACAGTCCAGTTACCGATTGCCGCCCGGTCTCGCGAGCCCCTTCACGTTCTCGACGAAGGTCTCCGCGAGCGAGTCGACGGTGGAGAAGAGCACGGCGGCGGCCCCTCCGACCGGCGAGCTCCTCCCCGCGGGGCCGACGCTGTGCGGCTCCCACAGCACGTACGCCTTGTCGTCGCACGCGCGCCAAATGCCCACGCAGTAGCTCTTCGCGCAGAGAACTCCGTATTTACCCTGGAAATGGGGAGATTGGTTATGTAACAGAGCGGTGGTGTCGTAAGGCATCGACTTTAGGAGGTTCTCGGTTCGTCTGTAGGTTTTATTTTTGTGTGTATTTTACGCGATATCTTGGCCAATAATAATTTTGTATTGATTTTAATGATTCTATTTCTGCAAGGGTCTCGTATACGTTTTATAGAAAAAAAAAACACTCCCATGGTTGAAAAAATGGGGGATGAAATTTCAACTTTCCAATGAAATTTGATTTTCTACTACTAATAATAATGCTGGATATAATAATAAACATATAATCATATAATCTGGATTATAAGTAGTTTTTATGATAGGTTCCTTCTTTTTTATTAGGGAAATTCCAACCTCAGTGTAACTTAACTTAAGAACAATACTGTATATCCGAAACGGGCAAGCTGTTGAAACTTTAAAAAAAAACAATACCACCTTTATACACAGTTTTTGCAATGAAGATTTACTTTACTTTAGTTTACTTAAATATTATACTTGTTGTGTAATAAGTATCCATAGTATAATGTACCTACTGGTGTTAAAAAAATCGGATTTACTAAGGGTCGTCTAACCTTTGCTTCAGACGTTCACATTTCCTATTCATTTTGTGTCTAGTATTGCATGATGTTATATGTAGCGTCGTGGTGTTGTTAGTTATACGATATTATAATATATTTTTTTTGTTAATTTACAGATAGATTTGTTGCACATAATAGTAGTACATAGACGAACTTAACACATAGACATAGACGAGCTATGGAAAGAGCTATGTTCGGAGTCTCTCTGAAGGATAGGATTCGTAACGAATACATCCGTCAGAGAACCAAAGTTATCGACATAGCTCAACGAATTAGCAAGCTGAAGTGGCAGTGGGCCGGTCATATCTCGCGAAGAACCGATAACCGCTGGGGTAAACGTGTTCTCGAGTGGAGACCGCGACTCAGCAAACGTAGTGTAGGACGCCCTCCGGCCAGGTGGGATGACGATCTGCGAAACACTGCAGGCAGATGCTGGATGCGACAAGCTGAAGACAGGGCGCTATGCCGCTCATAGTTCATAGTTCATAGTTCATTTATTAATAACAAATAAGTTACAAGTCAAATAAAAATTATAGTGGTAATGAACATTTAAAAAATAAATAAATAACATTATACTTTGAAAGTACACTCTCATAAAAAGTCAAAAATACACCCATTAAAAAATTCAAAAATAATAATAATAGTCATTCAATCTCATAAAATATTCCAATTCAAAATTACAGAAAAAATTAAGTACACTTTATGGCAAAAAATTCATTGTAGTCATAAATGGACTGTTCAATCAGCCACTTTTTAAGTTTAAACTTAAAGGATTGCGTCGATGGCGCGGTGGTGATTGCTGCCGGGAGACGATTGTACACCGCAGGCCCCATCATATGAAGCAACTTCGATGTCTTTGCGAGCCGGCGCGGAAGCGCCCTCAGCCTGTCCGCATGCCTCGTGTTGTATCTATGACCGTCTCCGTACCTTGCATATTCGCCCAAGTTATTGTGTACATAGATGGCAGCTTGATATATTACAAGGGCGGGTACGGTCAAAATCCCCAAGGATACAAAAAACGGTCTCGCAGACGTGTCCTGCGGAACTCTTACAATGGCACGTATTGCCCTTTTCTGGAGTCTGAAGGCGCGCTCCCAATCAGCTGCACGCCCCCAAAGCTCCACTTGGAGGAGCGAGTGTGTCGAGGCGAAGTAACAATTTCTCACCATCTCTCTATTCAAAGTAGCCGAGAGACGCCATAGCGCAAAACATGACCGCCCTATCTTCTTGCATAGCTTGTCTATGTGCTCTTCCCATGTCAAGCTTGTATCTAGAGTGAAACCAAGGAAAGTAGTGCTATTGACTTGTTCAATTTTCTCGCCCCCCAGGCTCACTGATATTGGCTCACAGTTATGCTCATTAGGGGAGACTTATGTCCAGCAGTGGACAAATATAGGCTGATAATGATGATGATGAGACGAACTTAATGCTGAAAAGGATGTAATCTTGGGGGAATCTTTTTAGCTATACGCCTTTATTGATGTGAACAGTTTTTTTTTATTAATATGTGTGTGTTTTTTTTGCACACCATGCATGGATGGTGAGCGAATATGAAATCGGCAATCAACAAACCGTTTCAAAGAATTTGTTGATAGCACGTCTCAGATTTAAGACGGCGCCCGTTTCACCAGCGTTCAGGTCACCGCTAGCCACTTCGTTCTCTATCTCGAGACGCACCTGAAAATGACAATGTCACTATTCATCAAAGGAGTAAACTGTGTTTGTTTGTCTGTACATGGATTTTCGAGATCGACTTTTTCGATTTTCATAAAAAAAACGTGCGCATGTGGTATGGATGTTTGTGAGGATGGATGTTTGTTACCCTTTCACGCAAAAACTACTGAACGGATTTTGGTGAAACTTTACAGTAATATAGCTTATACATCAGATTAACATATAATCTACTTTTTATCCGGATACCACGCGGGTGAAGCCGTGGGCAGAAGATAGTATTATTATAGTGGGAGTGGACCGTCCCACAGACGAACGCACGTTGAAATGCCAGCATATCATAGTTTTATTCCAAAAAACTATCGTGAACTTGACTATTCATATTGTAAAAACGGGAATTTTCACGTACTGCACTATCGCTGAAGACACCGACTAAGTTTCGACTCATTACAAGCATACCTGCTAGAACTCTTCAGTTGACTATAGATCAGTAGCATAACTAAAACCTAGGACACAAAATATGTCTGGAAATCACGTTTAAATGCCAGCATACGTATCATAGTCGCAGTTAAGACTCATCGACTAGTTAACGCCCGCTTCAAGCCCCGGCCAGAAAGTTACTTGTTCGTCTCGGTGCTGCCTTGACAGATAAAACCACCTCGAAGACACTGCGGCGGCGCGCGCCCAAAGACTATTTAGACGCGCGCCGCCGCCCCGCCATGCTAGAGGTGCCCAACTGTAGGACCAATCTACTTAAATTACTCCCATGCCACTCGCTATCTATCTGCTCAATATCTTATCTGCGAACAGCGTGGTTTTTTTTAAATTCCAAAAACTATTGAACTTGACTATTCATATTGTAAAAACGGGGATTTTCACGTACCGCACTATCGGTGAAGGCACATAATTCCCTAATTGGTGCCTTCACCGATAGTGCGGTACGTGAAAATTCCCGTTTTTACAATATGAGTGGATATTTTTTATAATAAACTGCCGAAACTTCTACATATAGTAAAGCAATAGATATAGAATAGATACCTATCTATTCTATATAAATAAATAAATAAATAATGCTGAACATATTCACACAGCATCATCTAGCCCCAAAGTAAGCAGAGCTTGTATTATGGGAACTACATGACTGATATATAATACTACTTATGTACTTTTTTTTTTGTAAATACATACATATTATACATAGAAAACACCCAGACCCGAGACAAATATTTGCAGATACAAATATTTGTCCCGCGGCGGGAATCGAACCCACAACCTTCTGCGTCTCAGGCGGGCCTTTGCCCACTGCGCCACAGAGGTTGTCATCTATTGCTAAACTATAATATAGCAATAGAATAGATACCTATCTTATATTATATACCTATTCACATACATCATCGCTTTAGGGTAAAAAAAAACCTGTTATTATGTATTCTGAATAAATGAATAACCAAATCTCCAAGTTTCACACAAGCCTTTTACGTATAAAGTGGGACAGGTAGGAATAAATAGTTCTGTCTGTCCCCGTGTTACTGACGAGGGGACAGATAGAACTTTTTCAATAAATAAAAGTTATATTTGTCACTCTGTTGCAAAAAAGGGGGCAGATCGAACTTGTTTTTCCCAACTGTCACCCTAGGGGGACAGAGCAGGGTGACAGATGGGAATAATTCTGTTCGTAAACGACAATGAACTCACGTTAAAGTTGGTGACGTGGAAGCTCTCGGCAATTTCAGACGGCACCAGATCGGGTGGACTCTTCGCTTTCGGTATAGAGAGGGTATATAGCCGGTCGCCATATTTCAAGATGGCGTCCACCAACTGTGGCTTCCAGTACTGATAGGGCTCGATATGTTCAACAACTATGCCCATTACTGCGTTCGCTGCGTCCTGTCAAAGAAATATGGTGTTTTTCATCACTTATTTTGTGCCAGGTTGAGAAAGATGGTGTTTGTCATCACTGATCACTGATTTTGTGTCAGGTCAATCTAGAAAGTATTTTTTTTAGGGTGGGATTGAGAAAGATGGTGTTTGTCATCACTGATTTTGTGCCAGGTCAATCTAGAAAGTAATAGTTTTTTAAGGTGGGGTTGAGAAAGATAACGTTTTTCATCACTGATTTTGTGCCAGGTCAATCTACAAAGTAATTATTTTTTTAGGGCGGGTTTGAGAAAGATGTTGTTTGTCATCACTGATTTTGTGGCAGGTAAATCTAGAAAGTAATTGTTTTTTTAAGGTGGGGTTGAGAAAGATGACGTTTTTCATCACTGATTTTGTACCAGAACAATCTAGAAAGTAATAGTTTTTTAGGGCGGGGTTGAGAAAGATGTTGTTTGTCATCACTGATTTTGTGGCAGGTAAATCTAGAAAGTAATTGTTTTTTTAAGGTGGGGTTGAGAAAGATGACGTTTTTCATCACTGATTTTGTACCAGAACAATCTAGAAAGTAATAGTTTTTTAGGGCGGGGTTGAGAAAGGTGGTTAAGGCGGGGTTGTAGCCAAACGACGTATAGTTTTTCATTGAAAAAATGACAAAGTTTTGACAGCTTTTCAGAAAGCAGACAGAATTACTGGAATACTGAACGGATTTTGATGAAACTTTACAGTAATATAGCTTATACGTCAGAATAACACATAGGCTACCTTTTATCCGGGTACCACGCGGGCGAAGCCGTGCGCAGAAGCTAGATTTACAATAATTTTCAATATGTAAGTGACTTTTTCATTCAAATTAATTAATTTACCTGCAAATCTCTTTGCGAATCCATAAAATAGTTCTCATCCTGGGCCACCCTGCCCCTGACCGATGCCGTGGTACGTCCGATTCGGTTGAAGTGAGTGCCCATTGCCGCATCGTCCAAAGCTTCTACTAGAACCTCTTCCTCTGCGAACGACAAAATACCATATGAACTTAGCAAAATACCCTATGAACTTAGCAAAATACCATAAGAACTTAACAAAATACCCTAAGAACTTAGCAAAATACCATAAGAACTTAGCAAAATACCATAAGAACTTAGCAACAACTAGCATTAGAATAAAATACCCTAGCTTCTGCTTGCTCCTTTTTTTTTGTTTATTGGAACAACAAACAGCTAAATTATGTATAGATACTAATCTATATTCTACCTCTATACTATACTATAATAAAAATATAAAGAGGAAATATTTTTTGTTTGTGTGTTTGTAAAGAATAGGCTCCGAAACTACTGGACCAATTTTAACCATTTTTTCACCAATAGATAACTAAATTATCAGGATGTAATATATGCTATAATTAATTTAAAAAAAATAGAGATCTTAAAAAAAATTGCAATAATGTAACCCGAAGAAGTGAAATTTTGTCTATAAAATTCATTATATGGCATACGCTGAGAAAATTATTGATGATACATAATAATTATGTGCTACATGATTAAAGTACTTATTATTACCTATAAAAAAGTCCTCGAGGGAATATATCTAACTATCATAGTTAAGTCACAATAGCAGCTTTTGTGTTTTAAAATTTAATTAAATCGCCGGTAGAAACAAAAGTTGGTTACATTCGTACCGTAGTATTAATTATTATTCCAATAAATAGTTTTTTTCATCTAGGGCATTCTTGTAGCAGTAAAATACTTTACTGTTACTTTTATCCCGATATTCCAACGGAATCGAAACTTGCGCGGGTGAAATCGCGGGGCGCAGCTAGTATTACATAATGTAACTTGTTCATAATGTAGAAAGGATCCAGGCTTGTTTTCTTGCCTTTCTTTCCTGGCTTGGTCGCGGAGGAACAGACAGTACATAAAACTCGACGTTTCAAAGTGATCCTTGCGATTTTAATTAATAAATGAATTTTGTCATTTATTTTGATTTTGAGTAATGGCTAATGCAAATCAATTTTTTCATCAAAATTGCTTCAGCCGTTGCGAATACAATCGGGAACCATCAAGGGAGAAGGAATAGGGCAAAAAAAAAAATATAAAAAAAATCACACAGCATCATCTAGCCCCAAAGTAAGCAGAGCTTGTGTTATAGGAACTACATGACTGATATACTACTTATATACATTTTTTTTGTAAATACATAAATATTATACATAGAAAACACACAGATCCCAAGACAAATGTTTGCAGAGTATGATATGATAGTATAATGTAGGATAGTTGAACAGTGAGGTACCTTCTTCGTCACCAGCGGCCGCGTCGCCGCCTTCCTCCTTGGGCGGTGAGGGTCGCTTGTCCTTCAGCACCGAAGTCAGTTCGTTGATGACCTTCACCGTATACAGCTTATACGGCGCCAGGCATTGCTTGCGATCCAAACCGCCTTGGAGAGCTGTGTAATTAACAAAAAAAAAAACAAAAAAAACACGCTTTTATCACGCCCTTAAATCCTACTAATATTATAAACGTGAAAGTTTGTGAGGATGTTTGTTCCTTTTTCACGCAAAAACTACTGAACGGATTTTGATGAAACTTTACAGTAATACAGCTTATACATCAGAATAACACATAGGCTACATTTTATCCGGGTACCACGCAGGCGAAGCTGTGGACAGAAGCTAGTTAGAATAATAAAGAATTCGATTATACACCTCCTGGCTCCAACATCAGAATCTCGTTACCAAGCCCAATCTATTGGACTCGTCAATACGAAGCGTATGAGCCCAAACTCGAGGGGTTTACTAGTAGCCACCGAAGAGTTCCACTATCCACCTCCTGGCTCCATCATCAGATCAACTCCAAGATACCAAATCATAGTATTATCATCCGAACTACATATACATACAAAGTTTCATTTCAATACGATAGTTAGAAATAGACTAAAATTTAATTTTTTAGTCCATGATTTGATTACATTTTTTGCTAATTAGTTACAAGTGAAGCTTATATTAACGTGTCAAAAATGAGTTTGCGTTTAACCTGCCTGATCATATAGTTGATAGTATGTAGTCCATAGATACTAAGTTTAGCTCCAAAACGCTAAAAAGGACGTTATACTCACTGAGTTTGTCGATGAACTCTCCGGGACTAGCGAATATCATGAGAGCGGGGCAGGATTCGGGAGGGACGAACTGGGGTTCCGGTTCCGGTTGCTGCTCGCCCTCTGAAAAGGAAATTAATTTATGAAATTAAAAATAAATGCCCATACATACATTATGCTTTTGATGCTGTTTGTAACATGCACCGCTTTGTAAGTTTACTGCAGTAGTAAATTCAGAAAGTTTACTCCAGTGGTAAATTCAGAAAGTTTACTTCAGTACGTTTACTCCAGTGGTAAATTCAGAAAGTTTACTTCAGTGTGTTTACTCTAGTGGTAAATTCAGAAAGTTTACTCCAGTGGTAAATTCAGAAAGTTTACTTCAGTGTGTTTACTCTAGTGGTAAATTCAGAAAGTTTACTTCAGTATTTTTACTCCAGTGGTAAATTCAGAAAGTGTACTTCAGTATTTTTACTCCAATGGTAATCTCAGAAAGTTTACTCCACTGGAGTATACCACACTAAATTTACTATAATGGAGTTAACTACAATAAGTTTACTAAGTGGAGTTTACTATAGTAAATTAAGAAAATTTACTACATTGTTAAATTCTGTAAGTTTACTACATTGGTAAATTCAGTAAGTTTATTACATTGGTAAATTCAATAAGTTTACTACATTGGTAAATTCAGTAAGTTTACCACAGTGGTATTTTAAGTAGATAACTACGGTGGCGAACATAACCAACCGGCGCCAGCCTCTTCATCACCCTCCTCTTCGTCGCCGCCGCCGCCGCCCTCTCCGGCCATCTCATCTTTAATGCGCTGTAGTCGGATCTCATCACCTGCAAACATCGCAAATTCACTTAAACCGGGTTCGAATTACAATCGAAAACTGATAAAATTAGCCGATGAAAAGTATCTCTACCGTTGAGGCACCGTTCATAAGAAGTTGCGGGGTCGAAGGCACCTCTATAGCTGGGTAGTACGTACCCTTAGTGATTCTCTGCGAGGTGAGCATGCCCTTCACGAGGGTAGGTGCAGGGTCGAAGGCACCTCTATAGCTGGGTAGTACGTACCCTTAGTGATCCTCTGCGAGGTGAGCATGCCCTTCACGAGGGTAGGTGCAGGGTCGAAGGCACCTCTATAGCTGGGTAGTACGTACCCTTAGTGATCCTCTGCGAGGTGAGCATGCCCTTCACGAGGGTAGGTGCGGGGTCGAAGGCACCTCTATAGCTGGGTAGTACGTACCCTTAGTGATCCTCTGCGAGGTGAGCATGCCCTTCACGAGGGTAGGTGCAGGGTCGAAGGCACCTCTATAGCTGGGTAGTACGTACCCTTAGTGATTCTCTGCGAGGTGAGCATGCCCTTCACGAGGGTAGGTGCAGGGTCGAAGGCACCTCTATAGCTGGGTAGTACGTGCCCTTAGTGATCCTCTGCGAGGTGAGCATGCCCTTCACGAGGGTAGGTGCAGGGTCGAAGGCACCACTATAGCTGGGTAGTACGTACCCTTAGTGATCCTCTGCGAGGTGAGCATGCCCTTCACGAGGGTAGGTGCGGGGTCGAAGGCCACCACCTTCCCGCCCGGGGACAGCCACACCCCGAGCTGGTGGTAGTCGCCGTAGAGCAAGCACGTCTGAGCCGGCTTCGTGTGGTCGTTCCAAATCTTGAAGAGGGCGTCTTTGATCTCTGAAAACAGTTTTTTTTTTTATAAGTTCACTTTTAATTTTTGTTATTTCTAAGAATGAAAACTTTTGTGGGTAGGCATACCTATGTATGTAGAAGTACCTTCAAGAATAATAAAGTAGTTGTTAACCGGGCTCGGTCGTTTCATTACAAAACATGGTGGCAGCGGTGGGATTAAATAGATATTAGAGTCAAAGAACAATTAAACCATTATTTTATCGCGAAATTGTGGTGCATTAGGTACGTGTAAGTGTTGTATTAAAATAATGGAACACGCTCGACCACCGACAGAACTGAGTCTGGATGGCAGCCCCGGCAGCCCTGCCGCCGGCGGCGGCGGGGCCGTGCGACGTGCGCACTATGCATCATCAGCGCATTGTCTCCGGTGTGGAGGACAGTGCAGTGTACCGGCGGAGTGTCCTGCTACTTCTGTGCAGTGCTATGTGTGTGAAAATCATGGTCATTTTGCAAGAATGTGTAAGGTAAAGAAAAATGTGAAAAAAATGTATGAAATTGGATTGCGTGAGGACAAATCGGACGAAGAAGATGACTGTGAGTCGTTTTTTATAACTATGTTATACAATGTAGCCGAAGTTAATACTTCGTCAGAGGGATGGTGTCAAGTTCTTAGTGGGGAGTGCGGTACAGAGAAATTTAAGTTAGATACCGGTGCTGATATTAATGTTTTATCGTACGCTCGTTATGTAGCTATGGGATATAGTCCTGAGATGATTAATGCAAATTGTAATGTTAAATTACCGTCGTACAGTGGTGAATTTATTCTTATAAAAGGAATGTGTAATTTAGTGTGGAAATATAAAAATGTACCGTATGATTTAAAATTTGCTATTGCTGCTATCAACTGTCAAAGTGTGCTGGGACTACAGACCTGTGTAGCGCTAGGGTTAGTTCAAATAATTCAAAACATTAATGTATCACAAAATGAGGATTTATTCAACGGGTTAGGCTGTTTACCCGGTGAGTACCATATTGTAGTCGACAAGAATGTGACGCCTGTAGTTTGTGCCCCACGCAAGGTACCTTTAGGGTTACGGGATAAATTACAGGAAGAATTGGACAGGATGACTCAGCTGGGAGTCATTAGAAAGGTGACCCATCCCACACCGTGGGTGAATTCGTTAGTGACAGTTGCTAAAAAAAATGGTCAATTACGTGTGTGTCTGGACCCGAGGCCTCTTAATGTAGCTATACAACGCGCGCATTTTCAATTACCAACAATAAATGAGCTCGCGACTAAACTTCATGGCGCTAGGTATTTTTCGGTTTTAGATGCAAACTCAAGTTTCTGGGCGGTGAAGCTAGATAAAGAAAGTGCTGATCTGTGCACTTTTAATACTCCTTTTTCAAGGTACCAGTACTTAAGATTGCCTTTCGGATTGAATTGTGCAAGTGAAGTGTTTCATGCAAAAATCAAACAGCTTTTAGAAGGCTTGGAAGGGGTAGAATCATTTATTGATGATATAATTTGTTGGGGAAGTACCAGAAGGGAGCATGATATACGGTTGAATGAGTTATTTAAACGGGCACGTGAGATTAATTTGAAATTCAATAAAGAAAAATGTCGAATCGCAGTTGAGGAAGTGAGATACTTGGGCCATGTCTTTAGCAAGGATGGAATGAAAGTAGATTCGGAAAAAGTAAGAGCCGTACAAAATATGCCCGAGCCAACCGATCGTAAGAGCTTAGAGCGATTTTTAGGGGTAGTTAATTATCTATCCAGATACATACCGAATTATTCGGATCATACATTTCTGTTGACTAGATTATTAAAAAAAGATATAATGTGGAGTTGGAAAAGCGGGCATAAAGAAGCGTTTGAAAATTTAAAACAGCTTAATATGCAAAGCACCTGTTTTAGAGCTATATGATGTGCAGAAGCCAGTTCTGTTATCAGTGGACGCGAGCAGCGTGGCGCTCGGCGCCGTGCTGATGCAGGGCGGCCGGCCAGTCGAGTACGCCTCGCGCACGCTCACAGATACACAGGTTAGATACGCACAGATCGAGAAGGAGCTACTTGCGATCGTTTTTGCATGTGAGAAGTTCCATCAATATATATATGGTAAAAAAACTGTCCTCGTGGAATCGGACCACAAACCGCTCGAAAGCATTTTTAAGAAGCCTTTAGACTCGATCCCAGCACGCTTGCAGAGAATGATGTTAAACTGCAAGGTTACGATTTAAATATTATGTATAAACCTGGAAAGTTTATGTATATACCTGATACATTATCACGCGCGCCTCTTCCCGACTTATATGATGATAAAATAAGTAGGGCAATTTTGTATCAGTTAAAGATGGTGATTGGCAGTATCCCAATGTCACAGAACAAACTTACCCTTGTAAAACAGGAGACGGTTAAAGATGAGGTATTAAAAAAATTGCTTGTTTATATTAGCCAAGGTTGGCCCAGTCATAAATATAATGTTAAGAGTAACTTAGGATATTATTGGTCTATTCGAGATGAACTGTATTGCGTAGATAGTGTCATTTTTAAAAATAAGCAGATATTGATTCCTGATTCACTAAAAAATCAAATGTTAAAGTTGATTCATGATGGGCACATGGGAATCGATCGTTGTAAAAGACGCGCGCGTGTAGTATTGTTTTGGCCAGGTATAACTAAAGATATTGAAAGTTATGTAAAAAAATGTAAAGTTTGTCAGGAGAATTCAAACAAACCAAGTAAAGAGCCAATGATTCCGGTTCCTATACCAAATTTGCCATGGAATAAAATTGGAACTGATTTATTTGAATACCAAAAGAAATCTTATTTAATTTTAGTAGATTATTTTTCTGGATTTGTTGAAGTGAGTCATTTAAGAGACACGTCGGCTAAGACAGTAACGAACATCCATCCAGGAATCCCATATCGAGAATTTTTTTCTCGATATGGGATTCCTGAAACTGTAATAAGTGATAACGGTCCACAATTTTCATCTCACAACTTTAAAAAATTTGCTGACGTATGGGGTTTCAGTCATATGACATCATCCCCGTATTATGCCCAATCGAATGGTAAAAGCGAAAGGGCAGTACAGACCGTTAAAAAAATATTAAAAAAGTTCATTGATAGTAACACAGATTTTTATTTAAATTTACTGAGTTATAGAAACACGCCGCGAGACAATTTGGATTCTCCTGCGCAATTACTGATGGGACGGCGATTAAACTGTAGATTGCCTGTTCATCCCGATTTGTTAAAACTAACTTATAATTATAACGATAAATCACAGCATAGAATGCTACTAGATTAGCAGAATAATAGTAAGATCTATTATGATCAATATAGCAAAGCGCTTCCTAAATTAAATGTCGGCGATGACGTAATCATGTTGGAAAATAATAATAAAAAAAATCGTGATACTGTTGAGGGAAAAGCGTCCACACCGCGTTCTTATATTATCAAGAATAGGATAGGTATTTATCGACGCAATCGACGACATTTAGTTAAGAATACGCATGATAGTAAACATGCAGAAAATAAAAAACAAAGTCTGAGTCCTATTGTTATATCGGATGATGATGATGTATACATATCAGGTGAGGAAGGAGAGGAGTATGAACCGAGTAGGGAAGTGGGTGAAAGTTTTGAATATTCACCTCCACTTCTCCGAAAGAGAAAAAATAAATGTTAAGTTAGTGGTATCAAGTAAATAGGTAGTTATGGTTATTCCTACCTACATATATAGTTATAAGTATTTACTTTAGTCTAAGGTGTTCATCTTATATGTATAAATAGCAGTGCAGTCAACATTAACTTATTTATAAAGGGGAAGATGTTGTGGGTAGGCATACCTATGTATGTAGAAGTACCTTCAAGAATAATAAAGTAGTTGTTAACTGGGCTCGGTCGTTTCATTACGAAACAAAAACCTACATATGTAAGTAGAATACCAAGTAAAAAGCTAGACCTACCTACTAGGCAATATTTTAAGTCGATTCGACGAACTCTGTGACGCATTGGAAGGGCCGCCTGAGACGCAGAAGGTTGCGAATTCGATTCCCGTCGCGGGGTAAATGTTTGTATGATCTGCATATACTTGTCTGAGTGTTTTCTATGTACAATAATTATGTAAGTATTTATAAAATAATGTATGTTAGTAGTATATCAGTGATGTAGTTCCCATAATACAAGCTCTGCTCACTTTGGGGCTGGATGATGCTGTGTGAAAATGTCTAGCTGATTTCTCTGTTATCTATACTAATATTAAAGAGGAAAGATTTTTTTTGTTTGTTTGTACCGAATATGCTCCGAAACTACTGGACCAATTTGAACCAGTTTTTCACCAATAGAAAGCAAAATTATCAGGAAGTAACATAGGCTATAATTTATTTTCAAAAAATTAGAGATCCTTAAGAAAATTGCAAAAATGTAGCACAAAGTAGCAAAATTTTGCCTAAAAAATTCATTATTTGGCGTGCGCTGAGAAAACTATTGATGATACATAAAAATTAGATGTAGTATATGATTAAAGTACTCATTATTACCTACAACAAAAGTCCCGGAGGGCATATATCTAACTATCATAGTAAAGTCACAATAGCAGCTTCGTCGGTAGAAACAAAAGTTGGTTACATTTGTATCGTAGTATTAATTCTTATTAAAATAAATAGTTTTATCATCATGGGTATTTATGCAGCAGTAAAATATTTTTTTTCGTTCGAAAAAAATATTAATATCGGACATTTAATTTTGAAGTTATCACGAGTATAAAATCGAAAACTACGCGGGTAAAACCGCGGGACGCAGCTAGTCAGAACTATTTATTTGTGTACTTAACCATTGGACGTTAATATAGGAACTTATGTAGCACAAAACTTTTTTGTTTTTATCTTTTTATTAAGGAACTCACGTTTCATTGGCTCCTCGCCTTCCTCTTCTTCAACTCCTTCGCCGAGTTCTTTCTCTGCAGATTCCTCTTCGCCACCTTCCTGAAATCACGAATTCTGTATGAGCATGTGCTTATCATCATCAGCATTAAAATCATGCAGAAATAAATAAATAAATAATGCTGGACATTTTTCACACAACATCATCTAGCCCCAAACTAAGCAGAGCTTGTGTTATGGGCACTACGCGACTGAGAAACAACTTATACACATTTTTTGTAAATACATACATACATATAAAACACCCAGACCCGAGACAAATACTCGCAGATCATACAAACATTTGTACCGTGGCGGGAATCGAATCCGCAACCTTCTGCGTCTCAGGCGGATCTATTTTAATTAATAGCGTAATTTTGTAATTTATGTGTATTATTTTAATCCAAATATGTTTACAGAATAAACTCGCCTTGTATAATAACCAATGTTATAATATGGTTAAATAAATGAAATTAAAAATGATGCCCTGTAAATTACAACTATTTAGTTGTAATTTGAAATAAATCCTACTATATAATATTTTAAACGCGATAGTTTGTGAGGATGGATGTTTGTTACTCTTTCACGCAAAAATTACTGAACGGATTTTGATAAAACTTTACAGTGATATAGCTTATACATCAGAATAACACATAGGCTACTTTATATCCGGGTACCACGCAGGCGAAGCCGTGGGCAGAAACTAGTAATATTATAAACGCGAAAGATTGTGAGGATGGATGTTTGTTACTCCTTCACGCAAAAACTACCGAACGGATTTTAATGAAACTTTAAGTAATATAGCTTATACATCAGAATAACACATAGGCTACTCTTTATCCGGGTACCACGCGGACGAAGCCGTGAGCAGAAGCTAGTTTGGATATAAATACTCACCCCTTTCGGTTCGTCAGGCAATCTCAATGGCAGCCTGATGGGCTCGCCGAGTTCAATGGAGAAGGTGTTGGCTCCCATCGCGAACTTCTCCGTCAGATCCTCCGGCACCAGCTCCTTCTTGCCCGTTTTCTTCACAAAGTTCAGGTAGTAATCGGCGCCCGCATCTGAAAAATAGATAAATAAATCATCCAACAAACGGATACATAGTCCTGACCGCGCACTAGGAAACGTACAATTACGGATGTGAGTATATTACCTCGTGTGTTCATAAGTTTTGAGACGAACTTATTTAATTAATTTAAAAAGAACCATTCATGCAACCTATTTTAAACTTTTAAAATTTTAAATTTCGAATGTTTTGAATCAGAAAAAATATACATTTGAATATTTGTTTCATTCTCCGTGAAAATGGCGCCAACAAAAGATTTGCGTGCGACTGTAATTTCACTGTTTCAAGCAGGAAAAAAACCAATGCAAGTTTTTAGTGAAATCCAAAGTTTGGGATGTAGTCGGAACTTTGTGTATTATACCATAAAGAGGTACAAGGAGACCGGCTCTTTAGAAGACCGTGGAAGATGTGGCCGCCCGCGGTCTGTAAGGACGCCCGCCAACATCAAAGTAATCAGAGAGCGAATTCGTCGCAACCCTTGCCGGACTCAAAAGAAATTAGCTCTGCAGACCAACATTTCGCGAATATCGGTGAACAGGATACTTAAATATGATCTTAAACTAAAGGCCTACAGTCGAAGGAAAGTGCATTATTTAAACGAGCGTCTTCGTAAATTGCGACTGGAACGATGTCGGAACCTATTGAAGAGACACGATCCAAAAAATATCCTGTTTACCGATGAAAAGATCTTCACGGTGGAAGAAAAGTTTAACCGGCAGAACAATAAGGTTTACGCCAGAAGTTCAAAGGACGTCCAGCCATCTGTACGCAATGTCCAGCGCACTCATCATCCAGCAAGTGTGATGGTTTGGTGGGGTGTTTCCTACGAGGGGGTCACTTCGCTTCATTTTTGCCAGCAAGGCGTCAAGGTGAAGGCACAAAATTACCAAACCGACATATTGGAAGCGGTGGTTAAACCATTAAATGATACGCTATTCGCTGGAAAATACTGGGTTTTCCAACAGGACTCTGCTCCCTCCCATAAAGCTAAGACTACCCAACGTTGGCTGGAGGCCAATTTGCCAGACTTCATTCGGAGCGAAGATTGGCCCTCGTCAAGCCCTGACTTGAATCCTTTGGATTATTCTTTATGGACGGAATTGGAGCTGAGGGCATGCAGAAAGTCTCACCCAAACCTGGATTCTCTCAAGCGAGCCCTTATTAAAGAATCGAAAAGAATGAATGGCGCACGCGTTTGAAGGCCTGCATTGAATGCAAAGGCGGCCATTTTGAATGATTTATTTTTAAATACAGATCTAGATGTCAGTAGTTTTAATTTTAATATCCAATAAATGAATATTTGGAATGTGATCTTTATAAATAAATAAATAATGCTGGACATTTTTCACACATCATCGTCTAGCCCCAAGGTAAGCAGAGCTTGTGTGGCGTCCACCAAGTTGTGGGAGTCAGCGGTGTTTTGTCAAATGATAACTCCTTAAACTTGCTGTAGAACCATTTTTATTGAGGAAATAATACAAAGCGCATAGCGCACACACTTGGAAGAGCACCGGAAGAGAAGGAAGAGAGGTGTTGCCACTCGCTTACCAAGCTTTAAGTATATAACAAAAATAATAATAATCGAATGTGGATTCGATTACTGAATTTGATGTCTCGGACACATGTCACCATGTCCTCCATGTCCATCTCGTGATATAGAATATGCAGTTACCTAGGAAGTTGTACATGTGGTCCTGGTGCATGTAGTGCGGCGGCACGGAGTCCGCGGCGGCGGCGAACGCGGCCGCGGCCGGCAGCGCCAGCGTGCGCCCCGCCATGTCCTCCTCCTGCAACACACACACACACACACATACATAAAATAAATAAATAAATAATGCTGGACAATCCACACAGCATCATCTAGCCCCAAGCTAAGCAGAGCTTGTGTTATGGGTACTAGATAACTGATATACTTAATACAATACATTACATAGATAGATATTTTTTTATTATACATAGAAAATACCCAGAACACCCGGAACAAATATTTGCAGATCGTACAAACATTTCTCCCAGGGCGGGAATCGAACCCGCAACCTCCTGTGTCGCAGGCGGAACTTCACCAACCGCGCCACATCGGTCGTCATACATATACTGCTATTCTAACTAATAACGTATATCCTACTGATATTTTAACGAACAACGTATATTACAGTGCTATTCGAACGGGCAACGTATAGCCTACTGTTATTTAAATGAACAACACATTCCAATGTTATTCAAACGGACAACATAATATAACCCACTGTTATTAATACAAAACGTATATCCTGCTGTTATTTAAACAAACAACGTATATCCCGCTGTTATTTAAGCAAGGAACATATATTTAACTCACAGGAATATTGATCTACCGTCAAAATTTCATTTCCTCATTCATTTATTCATTAAAATCACAAGGATCACTTTGAAACGTCGGTTTCATCTATTGCCTGTTCCTCCGCGACCAAGCCAGGAAAGAAAGGCAAAACAAGGCTGGTTATTCTTTTTAATGAACCTTTTACAAAACAATAGGTACCTACATTTTTATCGATTTGGCGCATTTTCAATCCCAAGAGTTTTTGTCATTTCGTTTTTAAATTTGTTTATTGTAAATTTTTGTATATCTTGGGAGTTTGTTATAAAAGCGTACACCTTGCCCTTTAAACGATTTACTAACTTTATGGAGTCTACAAGTGGGAACAGCGAATTTATCTTTATTTCTGGTATTAACATTGTGATTATCGCTTTTTTTCTTTAACATATTAATATTTTTGTGAACATACATTAGATTTTCATAGATGTATTGACAAGGGAATGTCATTATATTGATTTATTTTAACTTTTGGTGAAGTGATTCTCTGGGGCCCATATAAATTGCTCGAACAGCTCTCTTCTGCAGCACAAAAACGGTATTTATATCGGCAGCACTCCCCCACAGTAGTATACCGTACGACATAATGCTGTGGAAGTAGCTGAAGTAAACTAGTCTAGCTGTGTCTACGTCTTTATAAAGACGGATCTTTTTGACTGCGTACTAAGTCTCTTCGATAACTTATCAATGTGAGGGCCTCATTGAAGCTTATTATCTAGGGTGATACCTAAGAATCCGGTGGTATCTACAAGAGCCAACTCTTCATCTTTGATTTTGATATTTGCTTTAACTTGTGTAACATTAGGTAGTATAAAATCTAATACACTTTGTTTTATTTTCATTTAGTAGAAGATTGTTTACATTGAACCATTTTACAACCTTAGAGATGTTTACATCGTCAAAATCGGTTTATCGTCGCTTTAATTTAAATAAAAGTGACGTGTCATCTGCAAATAATACAACCTCATGATCGTCCCTCACAAGATGGGGTAGATCATTTATGTATACTAAGAACAAAAATGGTCCAAGAATTGATCCCTGCCGTACACCCATAGCAACCCATAGACCCCGGAGAACGCTTTCCATTCACATCAACTCTTTGTACTCTGTCACTTAAATAGGAAGTGAGAAAGTCTAGAACAACGCCCCTAATACCATAATGGTGTAGTTTCCTGAATAATGTATCATGGTCTACGCAATCAAATGCCTTGGACAAATCTCAAAAAACGCCTAAAGCGTCATAAGATTTCTCCCAGGCATCAAATACGTGCAATATTAACTCAATACCAGCATCAGTGGTTGAGCGACCCTTACTAAATCCGAATTGTTTATTATACAGTAAATAATTTAATTTGAAATGTCTATGCCATTGATTTAAAATAAGTTTTTAATTTTTTTTACTAAATGTAGGAAGTATTGAGATAGGTCTAAAATTAACAGGGTCAGAACAAGTACCTGATTTAAAAAGTGTATTTATTTTACTGTTTCATTAAATCAGGGAAAACACCACAGTCAATACACTCGTTGAATATTAAATCTAGTTCGGGCGCAATTATGCTAATCAATGTTTTCACAACGCTAAGATGCCCCAAAGGTCTGTGGTTTTCTTAACATTTATCAGTTTGAAAGCTTTTATGATGTCATCACTATTTTCATAATCAAATTTGAATTGTATTTGGCATTCCCTTAAGTTTTCTTTTAACAATGACTCTGCTTCTATGGGAGAGGAGTTTAAAGATTTTGTGGTAGACTGGAATTCAAAATTTCAACTTATAAAAATTGCATCAAAATCGTTTTGAAAGATATTGAACCATAGTTAGATAAACATACAACAAAGGAGAGTCAAATAAAAGCTTCAAAAACTATTGTACTCACCCCGATGCCAGCTTTCTTAGCCAATTTCCCGATAGCTGTATTTTCACCGCGTGGTCCCATCATGATAGCAGCTGTGCCTTTAGATATCCACTCGAAAGCTTTACTCTGAAAATAAAATATCATATTACACACTTTTATGATAAACTCTCAGAACCGAGAACATAGGTTCTCAGCGAC
Source organism: Perizoma flavofasciatum (assembly GCA_958496245.1). Lineage (NCBI taxonomy): Eukaryota > Metazoa > Arthropoda > Insecta > Lepidoptera > Geometridae > Perizoma > Perizoma flavofasciatum. The sequence goes on along the minus strand of OY292446.1, from coordinate 5,311,988 downwards.
CACGAACCAAAATACGCTTGCAGAATAATGTCGTAAAAAGATAAAGGTTTAGAGAATAGATGAAAAATCACAAAATTGTTGACCAGGCTATGCCCAAACATTGTGGCTGAGTGGGTACAGCACCCTACCCACAGAGATATCAAGAGGTTTTTCACGGGTTAGATACCTGTCAGGACTAATTAACAGTAAGAGATATGAAGAATCTAAGAATTAGGAAGTTATTCAACTTTCGGAACCGAAAATCACTGCAGAATATAGGTTCTACAAACATAAAACCGTTAAAATACTTATCTCTAGTTTATAACATTGAAAATATTACACACTACACATATTCCAAGCAGACTATGTCTCTATCTAAAAGTTGTCTGGAAGAGAACGCTTTTAAGCGGAAAAACCACTTATTACATTTAATTTTATTTCATAAAGTGTACAATAATGTATTTTAAATCCTTTATTCTTTCTTAAAATGGACCACCAAGTAGTGATCTTTAACAGCCAAACTTTAGATGGAACAGACTCACCTCGAGTTTAGTCTCTGGCGCAGCCAGCTCCAGATTCATCTTGGCAGTGGAGATGGAGACGGGGGATAAGCAGTGATGCCTACCAGCCAAACTTTAGGTGGAACAGACTTACCTCGAGCTTAGTCTCTGGCGCAGCCAACTCCAGATTCATCTTGGCAGTGGAGATGGAGACGGGGGATAAGCAGTGATCTCTACCAGCCACACTTCAGATGGAACAGAGTTACCTCGAGCTTAGTCTCTGGCGCAGCCAACTCCAGATTCATCTTGGCAGTGAAGATGGAGACGGAGATAAGCAGCGATCTCTACCAGCCAAACTTTAGATGGAACAGACTTACCTCGAGTTTAGTTTCTGGCGCAGCAAGCTCCAGATTCATCTTGGCAGTAGAGATGGATACGGGGGATATGTTGAAGGTGTCATCAGCGCCGGGAGACAGGTTGCCCATTATGGCGTCAGCCAACGCGTTGATACCGTTAGAGATTCTGATAACGCAGGCCGCTGAGCGCGGCTCGTCTGACGGATATCCTGGAACAGATGGCGTAAACACAAGTAAATAATAAAAAAATTAAGACATGACATGTAAAAAATATAAAAAGTCCAATATGCAATTTCATCACCCATTTTTTAACCATTAGCAGTGGCATTTTTCATAAAATGTATATGGAACCACCCTTGAAGTATCATTTTTTACAGGAAAAACAGCAATACCTCTGAAATAAAACTTTTATGGTACCACCTCGGGATCATTCTCTATACAACAACAAAATAATCTCTAAACAATTGGCGAAGATATCAGCTAACAAAGTCACACGATAAAAAAAAACATACAGCCGAATAGAGAACCTAGTCGGTTAAAAATAAATAATGCTGGATATTTTTCACACAGCATCACCTAGCCACAAAATTAGCAGAGCTTGTATTATGGAAACTACATGACAGATAATAATATACTACGTATATGCTTTTTTTGGTTTTAAATACTTATATATTATACATAGAAGGCACAGTATAGCGACATCTCTCGCCACATGACAGAGCTTTACCTCTTTCAAATATAAGTGTAAATTTCGTGATCACTGACAACACGCATAGATCCTTCGAATCCTTCCATCACACTGATTGCTACGTACCGTTCTCGTCACAAGGGTGCGGGTCGAACATGTACAGATGCTGCTTCTCCCTCCATACGGCGGTAGAGCCTCCCCGCGCCGTCACTACGCCGTGAGAGTGCGCGCTGAACAACTGCTTCAGAGACTGCTTGAGGGATAGCACACCGCTGCCCGGTTCTGGGTTTATAGAACCTGGGGAAGAACATAATAAATACATAAATAAAATAATACAACACGCATATTTGTTAGATTACAACGACGCATATTTGTTAGTATGGAGTCAAAGTCCAAATTCATTTATTCATTAAAATCTCAAGGATCACTTTGAAACGTCGATTTTATCTAGTGCCTGTTCCTCCGCGACCAAGCCAGATAAGAAAGGCAAGAAAATAAGGCTGTTTATTCTTCGATTCTTTTACAGAACAATAAACACGATTTCTGAATATGACACATGATTCCCCAAATATTACACACGATTTCCCAAATATGACATATTACCCGAATATGTCAGAAGAAGTACCATTTAAAACACTTTCGATGATATCCGTCTCGATAAAGATAATCGGTGACGGTGAACTTGTTGAGCACGTCAGCGGCAGCTAAGGTCCGAGTATAAGGTACCATTTTTAGATATCAGATTCTTTAATATTACACACGCTTACCGAAAATGACACCTAATTTCTCAAATATTACACACGATTTCCGAAAAAGTACACACGATTCCCCAAATATTACACATGGTTTCTTAAATGTCAGAAGACGTACCATTGAAAGCGCTGTCAATGACGTCAGTCTCGATAAAGTCGAAGTCGGTGACGGTGAACTTGTTGAGGACGTCGGCGGCCGCCAGGGTCCCGCTCGGCCCGCTCTCCTCCTCCTCGCCAGCCTCCTCCTCAGTCTTGGGAGTTTCCAGGCTGATGCCCATACGCTCCAGGTGCTCCATCGTGTTCTGATAGAGTATGTCGCCACGGACTAAGATCTGAAGACGACAAATTAAGTTACTGATCTATTACTATATACTAATACTATAAAGAGGTAAAGTTTGTATGTTTGTATGTAGAGGGTGTTATGTATTCAATAATAATAATAACGCTGTATATTTTTCACACAGCCCCAAACTAAGCAGAGCTTGTATTTTGGGAACTATATGACTGATAAACTACTTATACTTATACATTTTTTTTTATTTGATTAAAAGGACATCCCTAACTTTCACGTCAAATTCAAAATAACCATCAGAAAGAGATAATTATTATTTATTTCTAACCGGCTCCATTCCCACGATTGGGCAAGTCCTTTCTATTTCGAGCAGGGGGAGATCTCCCGAACTACTCAACCTATTTCGTAAAATATATCACTAATTAGAATGGACCTGCAGGATGGACATAGTCTACCCCGGTTTTATTATCCCGATAGAATTAAGACCTTTTCGTGACCAATTTTGCAACGTAATTCGACGAAAACTATCGAGTGAATGTAGAATACGAACGCTGCTTTAGAGGTAAGAGCTACTTTTCATCGGATACCACGGGCGCGAAGCCGTGGGCAGTAGCTATTCACCAATATAGGTGTAGGGTCAGGAATACGTGACTGTCGGCTGTTAAAAAAAGGGTGGTATATCTAAAGGATACGTACATCATTACGAACTTCTTAGCTACTTTCATCGGATACTTTTTATCCGAGTACCGCGCGAGCGAAGCCGTGGGCAGTAGCTAGTCACCTATATAGGTGTATATCTGAAGATGAGATACGTACATCATCAACATCGGTCGGCGTCCACTCGTCGGCGTCCCTCACGTGCGCCAGCGCCAGCGCCACTATCGCCATCGGAGTGGCTTGCTTGTAGCGGTGCTCCTCCGGGAACCTGTTATCGCCCTCGTGGAAGTGACCGCGGACCACCCAGCGCCCGGGGGCCACCGCTGCAACGAATGCAACATCTACTTTATCAGCCCGAGACGTGCCGTTGAAAATGGCGCCGAACTCAAACGTCGTGAGTTTGAATTGAAGGCCGAAGTCAATGTCAAAATTCAAATAAAGTTTCAAAGTGATCCTTGTGAACGAAGTGTTTTGAATGAATAAATGAATTTTGACTTTGACTTTGAACAACGGTAGAGCCACAATACAAAATACAAATATATTTATTTACCAAAAAATATAAAAATACAATACAACTGTAATTGCTTTTGAATACACTAAGTCGAGCCTGTATCGCGGGAGGCCGGTTACAATAGCCATAGAAGCAGTTTGCTTGCTTGAAGGTCGGAGACAAAGGTCAAAGTCTAAAGTCAAAGGTAACGAATATCGTTCAAGGTCAAAGTTTAGATAAAAAGTCAAGATCAAAAGTCCTGCAACGATCCTATTGATAGCACTAGGTCGAGCTTCTATCGCGGGAGGCCGGTTGCAATGGCCATAGAACCGGCTTGCTTGCTTAAAGGTCAGAGACAAAGGTCAAAGTCAAAGGTCAACAAATATCGTTCAAGGTCAAAGTCGAAATAAAAAAGTCAAGGTCACAAGTTAAATCCGATCCTATTGAATTTGACTCACGCGTCAAGTTGTTGAGCGGCTGCGGCATGTCCCTGCGCTTGGTGACGCTGACGTCGCTGATGCTGAAGGGGCGGCGCGCCAAGTCCGCGCAGCTCTCCAGCAGGTGCTCGCACAAGTGCGCCACGCGCGTGAAGTACAGCAGGCACGCCTTGCCGCCGTCGCGCAGACCCACCTGCAACATCAATCATTGAGGCCCGTATTCATAGTCAAATAGGGGCTCCCCTAGGGAACTGTTCAGGCGCTATGTGAAAATTCAAGCACAAATCCAACCTTTATGCAGGCGAATGCTGAATGATGGATTTTGGGGGACTGTTCAACCCCTGACTTTGAATTCAGGCGTAATATAAACAACTACATACCACTAATAGATCCTACTAACATTATAAACGCGAAAGTTTGTGAGGATGCGGATGTTTGTTACTCTCTCACACAAAAACTACTGAACGGATTTAAATGACACTTTACAGGGATATAGCTTATACATCAGAATAACACATAGGCTACCTTTTATCCGAGTATCACGCAGGCGAAGCCATGGGCAGAAGCTAGTTATACATAACAACGTCTCGTATTTCTATAAAAACCTGTAAAAGCTATGTATCAGATAAGTTGGATGTATCAGACGTACCTTCTTGCCGTATCTGTCAGCCGGCCATGGGTGGTACAGATAATATTTACCACCTTCATTCCAAATAGCCGCTTCGAATTCACCAGGAATCTGATGACGAAAAACATCATTAACGTTCTCACAACACCAACGCAAGCAACTGTAGAAAATGTGGACTAAAGACAACGGTCTTTTCCACGGAAGAGAAGACAAAAATATTACTGCCTCTTTATTTTATCCGACGGAAAATAGAAATAATCATAAATCCTACTTCTATTATAAACGCGAAAGTTTGTGAGGATGTATGTTTGTTACTCTTTCACGCAAAAACTACTGAACGTATTTTGATGAAACTTTACAGTAATATAGCTTAAACATCAGAATAACACAGACTACTCTTTATCCGGGTACCACGCGGGCGAAGCCTCGGGAGAAGCTAGTATATCATAAGTAAACACTCCACAGTGACATACATACATAGTCCTGACCCCTAGGACTCCCTGTATCATATCAGGAACTACGAGTACATGCAAACTTTTGTTCCGCAGCGGGAATCGTACCCGCTACCTCTTGTATCGTAACCGTAATAGCGTTGATGAACATACCTGTAGGATACCAGAGTCGGACTCCTTGAAGAACTGATCGATCCCTCGGCAGAGATCGAACACTTTGGGATTGGCCGATACCATCTTGCCCCACACAGCGATACCACGTTCCTGCAAATTATAACATTAGACGACCTCTGTGGCGCAGCGGACGAAGGCCCGCCTGAGATTTAGAAAGTCAAAGTCAAAGTCAAAATTAATTTATTCAATAAAATCACAAGGACCACTTGAAACGTCGGTTTTTATCTAGGTGCCTGTTCCTCCGCGACCAAGCCAAGAAAGAAAGGCAAGAAAACAAGGCTGGTTATTCTTTTTAATGATCCTTTTACAAAACAATAAAGAAGGTTGCGGGTTCGAATCCCGCTGCGGGACAAATATTTGTATGATTTGCAAATAATTATTTATTTCGCTCACGTTTGGCACAATAGTTAACATTTAGCCAGACGGGTTGCAAACCCATCGCCGCTTATTGGAACACTGACCGATAGATAGCATATTTCTATATCAGCATATACATGCAGTTCTCCAGGTAACGTTTTACTTCAATATTTTAACCATATGCCTAAAGGTGCATTAAAAAAGGTGTCGATAAAAGTTAGTTGAAAAAGGTTATTTTTACTTTGTGTATGTACTCCTGGTCCCGAATCCTGAAGGTCTCTTTCAGTTCGCCGAGAACCAGTCTTCGAATGGGGCCGCCTCTTTCAACTAAAGATTCCTGGAATAATAAAAACAAAATATATAAAAAATGGGTAAAGCGAGTTGTCAAAAACGGTTAAAACAATTTCTCAATAAAAATCATTAATTTGAAATACTTATTTCAAACAAAGTATTTCAAATTAATCTATAATTCAATTTCCTTCAATTTGATACCCAAATATGGGGGGTGCATAAAAGATAATTGGACCGCCATCTTTGTAAGTCCGCCATATTGGATTTAGAATGATGTCACATAGCTTACCATGCATTGTCATCCAAACCAAACGTGTATGCAATATGTCAGCTCAATCGGTTGGGGATAACTGGTTGAAAATTCAGTAGCAAGATTTGCCCCACACATACACACACTAACACGGCAAATTACAAACTAGCATGTAATAATAATAAAAACGGTAAAAACGACTTGTCAAAAACGGTTAAAAACTATTAGTCCAAAGGGTTCAAAACTAGGATGCCCTGTATCGTGGTACACATCGTGGTGGTGGTATCTGTAACTACGAGTACCGTGGCCCCACAACATGCAGACCCCGAACAAACATCTGCAGAGCATGAAAACATTTGTCCCGCAGCGGAAACTCACCTACGTAGTATATCTACATCGATGATGTACCTATGTAGGTTTGAAAGCGTTAAACGCATTCGCTCGACCGTTTCTTCGTAGACTTACGTAGCAAAATTGGTCCTCGTTTCATGCTCGCGCCCGCAGCCGGCACAGCACTCACCCTGTACAGGTTGTACCCCAGGTCCAGGGTCTCGTCCAGCGTGTCCTCGTTCCATGCTCGCACCCACAGCCGGCGCAGCACTCACCCTGTACAGGTTGTACCCCAGGTCCAGGGTCTCGTCCAGCGTGTCCTCGTTCCATGCTCGCGCCCGCAGCCGGCGCAGCACTCACCCTGTACAGGTTGTACCCCAGGTCCAGGGTCTCGTCCAGCGTGTCCTCGTTCCATGCTCGCACCCACAGCCGGCGCAGCACTCACCCTGTACAGGTTGTACCCCAGGTCCAGGGTCTCGTCCAGCGTGTCCTCGTTCCATGCTCGCACCCACAGCCGGCGCAGCACTCACCCTGTACAGGTTGTACCCCAGGTCCAGGGTCTCGTCCAGCGTGTCCTCGTTCCATGCTCGCACCCACAGCCGGCGCAGCATTCACCCTGTACAGGTTGTACCCCAGGTCCAGGGTCTCGTCCAGCGTGTCCTCGTTCCATGCTCGCACCCACAGCCGGCGCAGCACTCACCCTGTACAGGTTGTACCCCAGGTCCAGGGTCTCGTCCAGCGTGTCCTCGTTCCATGCTCGCGCCCGCAGCCGGCGCAGCACTCACCCTGTACAGGTTGTACCCCAGGTCCAGGGTCTCGTCCAGCGTGTCCTCGTTCCATGCTCGCACCCACAGCCGGCGCAGCACTCACCCTGTACAGGTTGTACCCCAGGTCCAGGGTCTCGTCCAGCGTGTCCTCGTTCCATGCTCGCACCCACAGCCGGCGCAGCACTCACCCTGTACAGGTTGTACCCCAGGTCCAGGGTCTCGTCCAGCGTGTCCTCGTTCCATGCTCGCACCCACAGCCGGCGCAGCATTCACCCTGTACAGGTTGTACCCCAGGTCCAGGGTCTCGTCCAGCGTGTCCTCGTTCCATGCTCGCACCCACAGCCGGCGCAGCACTCACCCTGTACAGGTTGTACCCCAGGTCCAGGGTCTCGTCCAGCGTGTCCTCGTTCCATGCTCGCGCCCGCAGCCGGCGCAGTACTCCCAGCGCAGATACGCAGCACGCAACGCCCGTATACGATTTGAACGTCTGGTATCTGGAATACATACATTCATAAACTAATAGCTATATTGTGGTGGTAAATGGGCATGTAATAAAATGTGTAGTTTACAAAAAAACACGCTTTTAATCAGGCGTTTCTCAAGGACCAACCGATATGCACAACTAGGAACAACTACTTGGTAGTTCCGTTAGACATAACTTGGCACAGCTTATATGCTATAACTGTTTCTTGGAATCCGCCCGGTACGACCGTGCACTATCGACGCCATATGTCCAGTTCTGAGAGAGTGGGTGCGCCGGGAACACACAGCTCTCACTTTTCAGTTGTTGCAGGTACTGTCTGGGCACGGATGCTTCGGACGGTCTTGCACCGAGTTGCAATAAGAGAAGTTAGATCAATCTGTCAGCACTGCGGCGCCCCCGAGGATACGTCACAGCATACCCTAGAGACATGCAGTGCTTGGCAGCACCAGGTGCTAAAGGCGGTTGTTGGACAGGGCCTCTCATTGTAGGAGCGTAGTGATCGCTAAGCACGACAATGAGAGGGACTGGGAAGCCATGGTCTCCTTCTGCGAAGATTTTATGTTGCAGAAAGAGACGGCAGAACGGATCAGAGAAAGAACCTCAAGCTGAACCACTTAGCAGGCGGAGGAATGGTAGAAGCCGGGGGCAATTCTTCCGCCATCTTCCGCTCGATGGGGACCAGCAGGGTTTGGGTACGAGGACACCTACCCTTGCATTGCAATGGTCTCTTTCGTCGGAGGATATCTTAACTATTCCAAGACATCCTCCTCTTCCACAATGGGGGGCCGAGAGGTCCGCAAAAGGTGGGCGATCACCGATAGGGCTGACCGGGAACCCGTAGACTTGTCCAGTGCTGAAGTGCCATGAAACGAGTCGTCTCATGCCGATTGGTTTGACGACGCATTAGCAATAAGGTGAAAACACGGAACACGGAATATTGATTGGTTTTTAGTCGGTGTATCACCATCCACTAGCACTTTGTTAGTGGTTTGGTTGGTGAGCTCGACAGACCCCCTCGGCTTTCCAAAGGCATAAATAAAAATGTGCCTTACATATTTACACGCCAAATTTAGTCGAGAGTGATCTATACTTATTAGTATAGATCCTCTTTATAATATTTTATAAAGAGGAAATATTTTTTGTTTTTTTGTGTGTTTGGTTGTTTGTTTGTATCGAATAGGCTCCGAAACTACTGGACCGATTTAACCATTTTTTCACTAATAGAAAGCTAAATTATCACGAGGTAACATATGCTATAATTTATTTTCAAAAAATAGAGATCTTTAAGAAAATTACAATAATGTAACCCAAAGTAGCAAAATTTTGTCTATAAAATTCATTATTTGGCGTGCGCTGAGAAAACTATTGATGATACATACAAATTATGTACTACATGATTAAAGTACTCATTATTCCCTACAAAAAAGTCCTCGAGGGTATATATCTAACTATGATAGTTAAGTCACATTAGTAACTTTTTGTTCTAAAATGTAATTAAATCGCCGGTAGAAACCAAAGTTGGTTACATTCGTATCGTAGTATTAATGTTTATTCAAATAAATACTTTTATCATCAAGGGTATTTATGTAACAAATCAATTGCAAAGACATTTTAAATTAAATAATTTACTGCATAATAAGCAATTCGGATTTAGTAAGGGTCGCTCAACCACTGATGCTGGTATTGAGTTAATATCGCACATATTTGATGCCTGGGAGGAATCTCATGACGCTTTAGGCGTTTTTTGTGATTTGTCAAAGGCATTTGATTGCGTAGACCATGACACATTGATCAGGAAACTACACCATTATGGTATTAGGGGCGTTGCTCTAGACTTTCTCACTTCCTATTTAAGTGACAGAGTACAAAGAGTTGACGTGAATGGAAAACGGTCTCCGGGGTCTCTGGTTACTATCGGTGTACCGCAGGGATCAATTCTTGGTTCATTTTTGTTCTTAGTATACATTAATGATCTACCCCACCTTGTAAGGGACGATCATGAGGTTGTATTGTTTGCAGATGACACGTCACTTTTATTTAAATTAAAGCGACGACAAACCAATTTTGACAATGTAAACAATGCAATCTCTAAGGTTGTAAAATGGTTCAACGTTAACAATCTCCTACTTAATGAAAATAAAACAAAGTGTATTAGATTTATACTACCCAATGTTACACAAGTTAAAGCAAATATCAAAATCAAAGATGAACAGTTGGCTCTTGTGGACACCACCGTATTCTTAGGTATCACCCTAGATAATAAGCTTCAATGGGGTCCTCATATTGATGGGTTATCGAAGAGACTTAGTTCTGCGGCATATGCAGTCAAAAAGATCCGTCTTTATACAGACGTTGACACAGCTAGACTAGTTTACTTCAGCTACTTCCACAGCATTATGTCGTACGGTATACTGCTGTGGGGGAGTGCTGCTGATATCAATACCATTTTTGTGCTGCAGAAAAGGGCTGTTCGAGCAATTTATAATATGGGCCCCAGAGAATCACTTCGCGAAAAGTTTAAAGAAATAAATATAATGACATTCCATTGTCAATACATTTATGAAAATCTGATGTATGTTCACAAAAATATTAATTTGTTTAAGAAAAAAAGCGATAATCACAATGTTAATACTAGAAATAAAGATAAACTCGCTGTTGCCACTTGTAGACTCCATAAAGTTGGTAAATCGTTTAAAGGGCACGGTGTACGCTTTTATAACAAACTCCCAAGAGATATACAAAAATTATCAATTAACAAATTTAAAAACGTAATTAAACAAAAGCTTAATAAAAAGGCATACTATAAAATATCTGATTATTTAGATGACAAAAACTCTTGGGATTGAAAATGCTCCAACTCGAACCTATTGTTTTGTAAAAGGATCATTAAAAAGAATAACCAGCCTTGTTTTCTTGCCTTTCTTTCCTGGCTTGGTCGCGGAGGAACAGGCACCTAGATAAAACCGACGTTTCAAAGTGGTCCTTGTGATTTTATTGAATAAATGAATTTTGACTTTGACTTTAACAGTAAAATACCTTTTAATTCATTCGAATCAGACATTTAATTTCGAAGTTATCACGAGTATAAAATCGAAACCTACGCGGGTGAAACCGCGGGGCGCAGCTAGTACCTAATAAAGTAGCCTACGAACTAATGCACAAGACAAATAAAGTTTTCATTCATTCATAGAAATGTTCCATAAATGCTATTACGCATTTATTCATTCATAATGTTCCATAATGACATCACCCTTTGGTCTTATAAAAAAGCTAACAACCTAACCTATCCGAGTCGGATCTGCCCAGGAAGATTTTTTAAGTTGCGCCAAATTTTGTCAAACGGAACTGATATTTAGGCCGTGTACCGATGGTACAACTAGTTGTGCATACCGATTGGTCCACGAGGAACTAGAGATAATTATTCATCACCCGTTTTAAGTACCTGTAGCTAGCCATATGCCTCGTCCCTCTCAGCACCCATTTCTCAGCGTCCAATTGTTGATACTGCGAATGGTAGTTCTTATCGGCTATTTCCACCGGACTGTGCAGTACGGTCTCAGATTTGGGTCGCGGTATCATGTCGTCTCTGAAAGAAGGTAATTGATGATAAACAACTCAGTGCTCGATATACGGTGACGGAAAACATCGCGTTTCCGGAATGATTTAGAATCGAAGAAAAAGACTATGAGAATTCATATCGATTTCCCTTCAGATACATACTCAGTGACAGGGACCGTGGAAGTACTACGTGACGGGGGGGGGGGGGGGCAAATTTCTTTCGTCACCCCTTCAATCTCCAGCCCTGGCCTGGGTACCCATGTTATATCAGGGGGCTCCGCGGCCGCTGCTCAGTGAGTAGACCTTTGAGGGTACCAAGAAGGTAGTCAGATATACATCTGGCACATTCCCGCATTTTATAAATAAGCATTCCACATGACAGATTGCAAGCCTATCGCCGCTTATTGGAACACTATCTGATGGCAAATGGCTTCGCATTTTTAGTTCTAGGGCATGCCTGTTTCTTCACGATGTATTCCTTCAACGTTTAGAGCACGCGTTCATACTCTGCCCGTTTAAATATTTTTATATAACAGACCAGATCTGTATTAGTTTTTTTTACTTATTTGAAAAAACCAATTGTGAAGTTCCTATACTAAACCAAGGAATATTAGTATGAGAAAAAAAATATGCTTATTTTCACACAGCATCATCTTGCCCCAGCAAGATGATGCAAGCAGAAACTCTGCTTTGTGTTATGGGAACTACATGACTGATATAGTACTACTTATATATTTAGTTTTTAGTTGAAAATACATGATCCTACCACTATTATAAACGCGAAAGTTTGTGAGGATGAATGTTTGTTACTCTTTCACGCAAAAACTACTGAACGGATTTTGATGAAACTTTACAATAATATAGCTTATACATCAGAATAACACATAGGCTACTTTTTATCCGGGTACCTTGCAGGCGAAGCCGTGGACAGAAGCTTGCATATTATACATAGAAAACACCCAGAGCCGAGACAAATATTAGCAGATCATAAAAATATTTGTCTCACGGCAGGAACCTGCAACCTTCCGCGTCTCAGGCGGGCCTTCGTCCACTGCCACAGAGGTCGTCAAAGGTCAGCATCAGTATTAACAATGCCAACATACTGTGACGAGCGCGGCTAGATAATTATGGTACGCTAGCGCCATCTCTTATCAAATGGACGCACTACTTGTTCTACCGCCATCTAGTATCGTCTGGCACTACTTGTACAGAGTAATTTTGCTATTACAGTGTTCCTTTAGTGTGTACAATTGGAGTTAATTATTTAATCCCGAACCCTAGGTCGTAACAATACATACATACATACATATAGCCACGCCTGTTTCCCGGAGGGGTAGGTAGAGACCAAGGATTTCCACTTGCTAGGATCCTGGCATACCTCTTTCGCTTCATCCATCCTCATCACAATTTTCATACAGGCTCGGCGGTTTAGTGTACTTCTGACCTGGCCTTTTTCTAAAATGTCGCCAATTTGGTCAGAGTACGTTCGTCGATACCTTCCTCTACCAACTATCCCATTCACGGTCGCCTTGTTTTGTTAATCTTCTTTCGTCCATCCTTTCTATATGCCCAAACCATCTCAACATACCTTTCTCGACTCTCGTTACTACATCTTCATTCACTCCACACTGCTCTCTTAGCACGCTATTCCTCACTCTATCACTCAAAGTTACACCACACATATTTCTCAAAGCTCTCATCTCCGTAAAAATACCTTCCAAAAGTATGTCCATCTACCCTCGGACAGTAAAGGAAGAAGTTTTCACCGCGCAACGACATGATCTGATCCTGTGTGAGGGCGGGCGGCGGCCGCTCGGGCGCAATGGGCAGAGTCGGGTTCGGCTGAAACAAATTGCAAAATTAACAAACATTGCAGATCACTAATCAAACTCAGCAGTTCTTTTAACAAACATTGCAGATCACCTAAAAACTCAGCAATTCTCTTAAAAAACATTGCAGATCACCTAACAAACTCAGCAGTTCTCTTAACAAACATTGTAGATCACCTAACAAACTCAGCAGTTCTCTTAACAAACATTGCAGATCACTTATCAAACTCAGCAGTTCTCTTAACAAACATTGCAGATAACTTATCAAACTCAGCAGTTCTCTTAACAAACATTGCAGATAACTTATCAAACTCAACAGTTCTCTTAGCAAACATTGCAGATAACTTATCAAAATCAGCACTTCTCTTAACAAACATTGCAGATAACTTATCAAACTCAGCAGTTCTCTTTACAAACATTGCAGATCACTTATCAAACTCAGCAGTTCACTTATCAAACATTGCAGTTGTCTTATCGAACATTGCAGTTCACTTATCAAACATTGCAGTTCACTTATTAATATTGCAGATCACTTATTAAACACAGTAGTTCTCATAACAAACATTGCAGTTCTCTTATTAAACATTGCAGTTCACTTATCAAACATTGCAGTGCACTTATCAAATATTGCAGATCACTTATCAAACACAGTAGTTCTCATAATAAACATTGCAGTTCTCTTAACAAACTTTGCAGATCACTTATCAAACACAGTAGTTCTCTTAACCAACACTGCAGATCACTTATCAAACATTGCAGCTCATTAAAAAGTAACATCATAGCTCAGTTAGCAATATCAGATGTCTCACACAAACATGTTTTCTCTTTCAAAGCTCCTCAATTCAACTCACCTCTTTAGGTGTCTTCTGGTAGAAGTCCCTGACCTTCTTCCGTGAAGTGCCTCTTGATGTAGCCAGACTGACAGCTGACAGCGAGCATAGCGGATATTGACCCTGTAAAAAAACATTTCACGATCATGATTGTATTTCTAGGTCACGAACTACATAAATAAAAAAATAAAATAAAAGTGCATTTGTTTACCTATACTTAAACAAACATACATATCCAAGTATAATCCTACTACTAATATAAACGCGAAAGTTTGTGAGGATGGATGATTGTTACTCTTTCACACAAAAACTACTGAATGGATTTTGATGAAATTTTACAGTAATATAGCTTATACATCAGAATAACACATAGGCTACTTTATATCCGGACACCACGCGGGCAAAGCCGTGGAGAGGCTAGTATAATAATAAGTAGGTATAATAAGAAGGTATGTCTGTATGGAAGTAAAAAGGGTCGAGGACTCAATCACGCTGTTTTTCAGCCTCGCCTACTGATGTTGCATCTATCCCAAATGTTATCCAAATCGGTTTAGCCGTCATCATTACTATTACATCATCATCGTCAGTGACAACTCGTAGAAAGGCAGAATAATACTATATCAATTACCTCCTTCCTCTTCTTCTCAATGAGCGCGTTCATATTGTAACTGTCCCATTCACTGCGGCAGTGAATCTTCAACGCTTTCATATCTAGCTCGTAGTTCGGGACACGTTGAAGCGGCTCTTTTTGGACCACCTGAAAAGACCCTACAGTTGCAATAGTGAGTCGACTACGTCAGATGAGTCGACTACGTCAAATGAGTCAACTACATCAAATAAGTCTATTACGACAATTGAGTCGACTACGTCAATAAAGTTGGTTTCGTTAAATGAGACTACGTCAGCTGAATCAACTACCTCAAATCTATACTAATAATAAAGCTGAGGGTTAGTTCGTTTGAACGCGCTAATCTCTAGAACTACCAGTCGGATCTGAAAAAATATTTTTCATTTGATAGCGCATTTCTTAAGGAAGCTTAAGGGCTATTTAACATAACGCGACGACCCTGAGCAGCCAAGCAAAGGAAGTTATAACGTGAGAGGGCGATGCGACGCTGTGGGTCGGGCGCCGTCGGCGGCCATGTCATAGCTAGTAAGTCAATTAGGGGTGTGGCGATTGTACGGATATTATAAGAGACAATGAAACAGACATTTCGTATTCAGCATTTGGCTTCGCAACCATAAAAAAAAACTATAAACTAACCTCAATATTAGTTAGTGTGATGGGTGGTTTTGGCATCCCCTTTTTAGCCGCGTCTAAATTACCGTAACTTGACAAGAAATCAAGCACAAACGACGTTATGCCAGCGTATCGCAAGAACGCTCCGGCACCACAGCTGAAACATCAAGATAAGGTAATAAAAAAAGGTAAGAACCAAAATATGAGTCAAGCTTAGGAACACCTATTTTTTAACTTCCCAACATTATTTCTATCATCGATTGCATGACCTCATAGTGACTTACGGCGGAACCTATCTGAGAACCGTCCTTGAAGACATAAATCGATTGTTCAAAACTGCAACATATTCCAATAAGCTGTTTCGGAGATAAATGGTGACAAATAAATAAACTTACAATGAACTTACTGTCGTCGTGAGCCAAAAATGTAATATAAAAAAATATGAAAAAATTCTAACCGACTTCAAATAAAGAAAAATTGATTAGAAGTCTAATGTGTAATTTCAGGCCCCATTTTTTCCATAAAATTTATATAGAACCAACCTTAAGGACTCTACCCATTAAAAATAGAATCATTAAAATTGATTCACAATGGACGGAGATATCGCGTAACATACACACAAAAAAAAAATACAGACGAATTGAGAACCTCCTCCTTTTTTAGAGTCGGTTTAAAATAGGGTTACTTACATCTTATGAGGCTTCCCAAACTCGTCGAGCATATTAGGGTCCAGTATATAAGCGATCGTGCGCACGTTTCCTCCCGCCTCCGTGGGGGGATGCCCCCACAAGAGGAAGTGGTGAGTACCTCCGATGCTCAGGATCAGAGTGTATGTCTGACCGATGCGCTTCTCCATGAGGCTGGAATGGTGCACTAGATTTAGTTTACTACGTCAACTGAGCGAACTACGTCAATCGAGTAAGCTACGAATTGTACGTTTCAAAGTCAAAGTCAAGTCAAAATTCATTTATTCATTAAAATCACAAGGATCACTTTGAATCGTTGATTTTACCTACTACCTGTTTATCTGCGATCAAGCCAGGAAATAAAGGCAAGAAAACAAGGCTGATTCTTCTTTGATTCTTTTACAGAACAATAGACACAATTTCTGAATATGACACATGATTTCACAAATATTACACATTATTTTCTAAATATGACACATAAGTCCCGATTATGTCAGAAGACGGTACGTCTTACCATTAAAAGATCCTTTTCCAAAACATAAAGTACTTACATTTTTCATAGTTTGATTTATCATGCTTAACCACAAACTCACAGCGCCCTAACGGCGTTGTTTTAACTATACCAATTGAGAAAACTACGTCAATTGATTATACTACGTGGGTATGTTTGAATATACTACGGTGTTAGTTTTTATTCTTTAAAAGGACAAGGATCATACAGAAACGTGAACTACCTTTCAAGGGAATTGCCTACGTTAAAAGAGTCGATAATGTCAATGGAGTTGACTACGTCAATAGATTCAACTACTTCAAAAGAGTCGACTAATTCAAAGTACTCAACTATATCAATAGAGTCGATAACCTCAATGGAGTCGACTACGTCAACAGAGTTCTATGTCATAAGGTGTCATAAGGTGCATGTTATTGGGTTGTTTCGCCAACAATCCTTTCTCTACTTCCACAATCTTGACCGTGTATCTACTTTGTGTCGTAGAGATAGAACGATGTCAAAAGCTGAATCAACTGTAGCGCGGCTTCAACGGATTGGACTACGTCAATAAAATATACTAATGTGGAGTTAACTACCTGTCAATGGAGTTGCCAACTTCAATGAAGTCGACTACGTCAAAAGAGTTCTATGTGCCTTACGTCATTAGATCAGGCTCCGATTGTATATTATCGGGATGTTTCGCCAACAATCCTTTCTCCACTTCCACCATTTTGACCGTGTATTTGGTGTCGTGGAGATAGAAAGATGTTAATAGCTGATTCAACTGTAGCGCAGGCTTTCCTGGAAATATTTTTTATTTTTCATATCTATAGATAGACAGATAGATAAACTCGTTATTGTGCATAACACCAATTTATAGTACAAACTTTTTATAGTACTGTAGGATACCTACTACTGGAAAAAATTACACAACGGTGAAAAAAAATTGAATAATTGGAGCAGTATTTCTTCAATCCGGATTTTGTAGGTGAGAACCCATTTGCGGTGATTTTTCACTCGAAAAAATTATCTGCGCATTATCCACATGCTCAAAACGGTGAAGAAAAACAAGCATGACCTATTACCGAAAATTCGAAGGCATGTACGATCGGTGAAGGTTTGAGCTGCGATGGGCTTGCAACCTGTCACGTGGAATCCTACTTAATATTATAAACGCGAAAGTTTGTGAGGATGAATGAATTAATGAAAATACTTTATTGTATACCGTAAGAAAAATAGATATATCTTAACAACACTAAAAATCTTAAAGTAAAATGAGCGGTCTTAGAAACGAACTCTTCCAGACAGTCTTTAGATAGAGAGGATTTAATGAGATTGTAATAATTGCTGGAGGTGTACTAATGCTTAGGATGGATGTTTGTTACTCTATCACGCAAAAACTACTGAACGAATATTGATGAAACTTTACAGTAATATAGCTTATAAATCATAATAGCACATAGGCTACTTTTTATTCGGATACCACGCGGGCGAAGCCGTGGGCAGAAGCTATTGCATTAACATAATAAAATTATTCCAAATGTAAAGTTTGGGCGTGCCCGTGGCTACCCCTTAATAGTATCCTCAAAGATAATTATATGCACTGAGTATGTGAGAATGTCCATAGTGGAAGAAATATTCGTGAACATATTAGTTTTAGTTAGTTTCCTGGAAGATATTGCTTCCAACGTTAAGACTGTCCATTGTACCACTTAATTTAAGATTGTAAATTGTATTATTGGTTTGGTCTGGGATGAACTGTGTCTTGGGTAACAGGAATTTTCACATAGCAGAGCTTGTGTTATGGGAACTAAATGACTAATATACTACTTAGATAAAAATAATTTGGTATCATTTCAGTTCCCGTCTCACGACCGTCGAGCGTGGTCGCGGACGTTACTCATGAGGACCTCTAAACGGTCTACGAAACGTCAGCAGGAAAATAGTAGTCACGTATAACCGTAATAATATTCTGAAATAACTATATATATATATTTTTTATACATACATATTATTATAGATATAAGATAGATATTAGGATTACGAGTACCGAAACACCGGGACGCACAAAAAAAGAACAAACCTTTATAGCATTTGAGTGATAGAAGACATCTTTTGTAATATGCATCCCCAGCCAAGATGCATTCGTCGACATCTTGCCTTACAAGTTGCGAAGCAGGTTTTTCTTCTAATAGGGCGCGGCAGACTGCCGCTATACAACCGGTTTGTGATCCTGAAACGCATAAAAAATAGTTTAAAAAAGATATACATTTATAATAGATATAGTATAATAGGATATGGCAGAGCGGGGCCTTCTAACACAAGTATTGTTTACTTAACAGAAGGTCCCAACCTTAGATATAATAGAACTGTAAATAGTTACAGAAAATAAATCATTTTTTTGATAATTTAACACAAAATTTTAGTCATGCGCGAAATGTGTCAGTGAAAAGAAAAGAATGAAGTATATCTTTTGGTTAAGCATTGATTTAGTTCAGTAGTTCATTTACTTCAGGTATACCGTTTAGTTCTTAGAGAATTATGAATGGATGAACGAAATGAAGAAATGAGTTACTTTCTTAGTGCTATGAACTATGAAATGTTTTTTTTATATCTCTTTTTTCCTTCATAGGTACTCTACAGGCTTAGGACTGTCAACCAGGGCCAAACATTTTTACTAAAAAATAGGTATATATGTATGTAAATTTAATATGTTTTTACTAATAATAAAATACGTATTTAAAAATTGAGATAATTATGTACAATTTACTTTTGTTAACTGATTAATATTTCAAAGTCATTACGACTTAACTTATATTTTATTTGCATATAAAACTGACCCGTAACATGCGCAACACGACGCACTAATAATCGCAAATAACTTACTAAATTCAAATAATGCAAAATAGGTACTTTCTTACTCAAACAAAATATTAATAATCAAAAAACCAAACAAACGTAAACAATCTACTTTAGCAAGAATCAAATAACTTTATCTCAATGACGTAAGAGTTTGTTTTAATTGCATGTTCTTAGAAAGAGATACCATATCACTCTTTACTCTCACTTCTATTGTTGAAAAAATTGTGCAAAATAAAATAGTCTTTGTGTACACGCCATAACACCGTTTCTTCTGTCTTGGTCGAGCGTGATGCTAAACGAAGCTTTGAAGTAAAAAGACACGTGAACTAAATGAACTAAATGAACTAGAGACACATTAGAATGAGTAGTGAACTAAATGACAAGACAATCTTACGTATGAAGTACTTCATTTACTTCATTCGTTCGCGAACTACCCATGGCTACAAAATTTCTTGAGAGTCGTTTTTGCTTCTGGTGTCTGTAGCAGCGGCCGCGGAAGTGGGAGGCAGAGGGGCCAAATCCCCCCCTAAAATCACAAAGGTACCCGTCTACCAAGCCAGGGCGGATTGAAGGGGTGACTAAAGAAATTTGCCCCCAGTCACGGACCCCCCTTACTTCTGCGGTCCCTGTCTGTGAGGTCACCTAGCATGATGCTGAGCTGATACCTTTTTGGTGCGACATAGCACTGTCTCGGTGGATGGATTAGATTGGTGCGTGGGGCATTTTTGTTTCAGTTATACTTATAAGTAGACGATTCTAACTTATATGTAGTTCCCATAACACAAGCTCTGCTTACATTGGGGCTAGATGATGCTGTGTGAAAAATGTCCGGCATTATTTATTTATTTCTAATTTATTTAATATGTATTTGTTAAGCTAACCACATGCAGTAGAAGAGTATCGTTTGGAGTTACACGCTATACTGCCTTGAAGCATCATCTTATTCTTCTCAACTTGCCCGAAATTGTGCCAAATCTGTGTGCAATATTAACTGGTCAATAGAAAAACCTGAACCTGTACATCAGAATAACACATAGGCTACTTTTTAACCGGGCACCACGCGGGCGAAGCCGTGGACAGAAGCTAGTACTATTATAAATACGAAAGTTTGCGAGGATGGATGTTTGTTACTCTTTCACGCAAAAACTACTGAACGGATTTCGATGAAACTTTACAGTAATATAGCTTATACATCGGAATAACACATAGGCTATTTTTTAACCGGGTACCACGCGCGCGAAGCCGTCGGCTGTAGCTAGTAATAAACCTCACCTTTTTAAGTTTAGCATTTTCATACAGAGGTTGGTTCAGTTCTTCTAGTGGTATCCGCATTAGACGGGGACGCGCGCGGCGACGTCTCCTGTATGGCGGGACCCAGCGCCGGGTGGTCACCTGTGGTCTTTCTATCACCTTGAGATATAAAAAGAACATTAGAACATTAGAACAAACAAAAAACTGATCGAAGATACCAATTAGGGGGTATTGAGTCACCTTCAAACATTACATTAAGCACACGCCTGCGTTTTTCGTTAGCATAAAGCGTAAGCGTTCATATATATACTTGTCTCGGGTCTGGACGTTTTCTATGTATTTACAAAAAAAAGTATATAAGTAGTATATCAGTTGTTGTTCCCATAACACAAGTTCTGCTTATTTTGAAGCAAAGCATCAGCTGTGTGAAAAATATCCAGCATTATTAATTTATTTCATTTTTATCTAAGTAAACTCTGTCGAGATTTGTACAATATGAATAGTCAAATTCACGATAGTTTTTTGTAATAAATTTATTTTATTTATTTTTTATTGTAACATTATGTAATTTAAATCTAAAATGCATTTAACTTATCCTACTTGTAAAGTAGTCCTACTTATAAATAATATTATAAACGTGAAAGTTTGTGAGGATATTTGTTACTCTTTCCAAAGAAAGCTTAAAACTCTGATAATACTCTCTGTCAAATATTATTATGACATAACAAAAAATATTAATGACAAATCTTTTATTACTAAATGACATTCATTCATTTAGTAATAAAAGTTCTTTATGCTTTAATTTTCAATATCAATTTAATCTCATTCCACAACATGTATAATCTTTCAATAGTACCTTTATTCAACGTATTCTAAATTTAATTTATTATTTGCATAATTTTATCTTTTTTAAATATTTTTTGATTTTTTGTTTTTGTTTTTTATATCTTATGTGCCTTTAATTTTTAATCAACCAATGTATTGCATGCTTAACGGTAGAAATACATTGAATCACATTTATACCTAAAACACTTATGTACCTACATGTATTTGACGCAATAAATTATCTTTATCTTTATCTTCACGCTAAAACTGCTGAACGGATTTTGATGAAACTTTACAGTAATATAGCTATACATCAGAATAACATTCAGGCTACTTTTTATCCGGGTAGAACGCGGGCGAAGCCGTGGGCAGAAGCTAGTATAAGAATATTGTGATTTCTCAGTAACCTTTTTGAGAAATAAATGATCTTAAACCCGTTTAAGCACTAATTTCTAAGTGACAGAAATATGTTAGTATGTTTGTATGTCAACGTAGCATCAGGTGGTATAACTTACAACTGGTGGTAATTTCCGCGGCGGGGGCGGCGGCCGCCAAGTCCTCGTATTGAGTTTGACCTTCGTGATCTCCGGCCAGTGCCGCTTGAAGCGCATCTTCCGCTCCAGAGCCCTCATATCAGCCTCCCTGAACGAATCATTAACACCCATATAGCAGATAGTCTCAAGAGAGGCAATCTATACTAATATTGTAAAGAGGAAAGATTTTTTGTTTGTTTGTACCGAATAGGCTCCGAAGCTACTGGACCGATTTTAACTATTTTTTCACCAATCCAAATTATCAGGTTATAAATTACTTTCAAAAAAATAGAGATCCATAAGAAAATTGCAATATGTAACCCGAAGTAGCAAAATTATGCCTATAAAATTCATTATATGGCGTGCGCTGAGAAAACTACTGACGATACATAAAAATGATGTACTACATGATTAAAGTGCTCATTATTACCTACAAAAAAGTCCTCGAGGGAATATATCTAACTATCATAGTTAAGTCACAATAGCAGCTTTTGTGTTTTAAAATTTAATTAGATCGCCGATATTCCCACGGAATCGAAACTTACGCGGGTGAAACCGCGGGGCGCAGCTAGTTCTATATAATTGTGATGGGGGTTTTTTATATGTGTAACATAAAATTCTATTAAATTTGATATTAGTACATACTCTTGTGCTATCTGTGAAGGTGTTTTTGGTATTTCCTCTGGTTCCGGTTCAACATCTTTCCCCCCTTTCCCCTTCTTTGGAGGGGCATCGCCAGCCGCCGGCACACTGCAAAATAAGTCAATTAAGTCTCATAAAATTGTAAAAAAATCTATGTTGAATTTCATAAGTCAGTGGTATGTTAAGATTGTAAAAAAAAACTATGTTGAATTTTATAACTCGGTAGTATGTTAAGATTGTAAAAAAAAACTATGTTGAATTTTATAAGTCGGTAGTATGTTAAGATTGTAAAAAAAACTATGTTGAATTTCATAAGTCAGTGGTATGTTAAGATTGTAAAAAAATCTATGTGGAATTTTATAAGTTAGTGGTATTTTAAGATTGTAAAAAGAATCTATATTGAATTTTATAAGTCAGTGGTATGTTAAGATTGTAAAAAGAATCTATGTTGAATTTTATAATTCAGTGGTATGTTAAGATTGTAAAAAAAAATCTACGTTGAATTTCATAAGTCAGTGGTATGTTAAGATTGTAAAAAAAACTATGTTGAATTTTATAAGTTAGTGGTATGTTGAATGGTTTTGAGTGACAGGTTACTTTTACTATTTTTTTACCAGGTTTTAAAAAGTTCTTAGAGAACTCTGCAAATGCC
The DNA here is from genome assembly GCA_958496245.1 of Perizoma flavofasciatum. Classification (NCBI taxonomy): domain Eukaryota; kingdom Metazoa; phylum Arthropoda; class Insecta; order Lepidoptera; family Geometridae; genus Perizoma; species Perizoma flavofasciatum. The sequence goes on along the minus strand of OY292446.1, from coordinate 5,288,706 downwards.
AAGTAACATAAATATGAAAACAAGTAATATGCTATACCTTACTTGTACCCTAAGTTCGTAAAGAATATTGATTGAAATATGGTTGAAAATAGATCCTACATTGAGTTACATTATTTACTTTATAATAATAAAGTGTTATAAATAAATTTAAAAAAAAAACTCACGCAATAGTTGCTTTCTTCTGTGCGCACATGTTTTTTGTTTAGAAAACAAAATCTAAAGAAATTACCTACAAAATAAAAAACATGTATAAATAAAGTTAGCTTTATACACCATATGAAGCAAAGAAAGCGCTCACTTAAAAAAAACAATAATGGTCACCCATTCAGCTGTACTGCTCATATGAATTCATTGATATACCTCGTGTGTTCATAAGTTTTGAGACAAACTTATTTAATTAATTTAAAAAGAAAGTAATTCATGCAACCTTTTTTAAACTTTAACGGTCTCATTACGAAACGTGGTCTAAATCGGTGGTTTATCTCTCAAAGTTAGACCAAGCTTTTGAATCCTGATTTTTCAAGACAAATTGTTATAACAAAGCGTACAAGGTTTAAAATTGAATGTTAAAATAATATTGCCGACAGTCTATTTGACGTTTCAAAAAAAAGGTTTGATGATAAATAACTGCTAAAAGATAAACCAGGCGGTCACCTAGTTTATTTCTATTATAACTCAACCTCTTTTTGAGAACCTACTTTATTTTGGTAGCCAATCAAAATGATGTGTTTCTTTTTTATTTTGGTTTAGAAGTGTTTTTTAAATCAAATGCTCATCCCGCGGTTTTATTTTATCTTTAAACTCTAGACCTTAGTAACTTTGCAATAGTACTCTTTTTACGATAAGGTATATTTAAACCTTGGTTTAGTGGATCTGACAGGACTTGAGTTCAACTCGAGTTTAGACTACGTTTCGTAATGAGACCGTTAAAATTTTAAATTTTGAATGTTTTGAATCAGAAAAAATATACATTTGAATATTTGTTTCATTCTCCGTGAAAATGGCGCCAACAAAAGATTTGCGTGCGACTGTAATTTCACTGTTTCAAGCAGGAAAAAAACCAATGCAAGTTTTTAGTGAAATCCAAAGTTTGGGATGTAGTCGGAACTTTGTGTATTATACCATAGAGGTACAAGGAGACCGGCTCTTTAGAAGACCGTGGAAGATGTGGCCGCCCGCGGTCTGTAAGGACGCCCGCCAACATCAAAGTAATCAGAGAGCGAATTCGTCGCAACCCTTGCCGGACTCAAAAGAAATTAGCTCTGCAGACCAACATTTCGCGAATATCGGTGAACAGGATACTTAAATATGATCTTAAACTAAAGGCCTACAGTCGAAGGAAAGTGCATTATTTAAACGAGCGTCTTCGTAAATTGCGACTGGAACGATGTCGGAACCTATTTAAGAGACACGATCCAAAAAATATCCTGTTTACCGATGAAAAGACCTTCACGGTGGAAGAAAAGTTTAACCGGCAGAACAATAAGGTTTACGTCAGAAGTTCAAAGGACGTCCAGCCATCTGTACGCAATGTCCAGCGCACTCATCATCCAGCAAGTGTGATGGTTTGGTGGGGTGTTTCCTACGAGGGGGTCACTTCGCTTCATTTTTGCCAGCAAGGCGTCAAGGTGAAGGCACAAAATTACCAAACCGACATATTGGAAGCGGTGGTTAAACCATTAAATGATACGCTATTCGCTGGAAAATACTGGGTTTTCCAACAGGACTCTGCTCCCTCCCATAAAGCTAAGACTACCCAACGTTGGCTGGAGGCCAATTTGCCAGGCTTCATTCGGAGCGAAGATTGGCCCTCGTCAAGCCCTGACTTGAATCCTTTGGATTATTCTTTATGGACGGAATTGGAGCTGAGGGCATGCAGAAAGTCTCACCCAAACCTGGATTCTCTCAAGCGAGCCCTTATTAAAGAATCTAAACGGATTCCCATTGAAAAGATTCGTGCCGCCATAGATGAATGGCGCACGCGTTGGAAGGCCTGCATTGAATGCAAAGGCGGCCATTTTGAATGATTTATTTTTAAATACAGATCTAGATGTCAGTAGTTTTAATTTTAATATCCAATAAATGAATACTCAACTTAGCTCCAAAAATATTTTAGTTTTACTGTGTCTCAAGACTTATGAACACGAGGTAGAAAAGAGCTTAAAAGAAACTTTGTATTTTATAGAGAGAGTTAACAGAGTTTTAAGTTGCTCTAAAAATTGTGTAATAGATCAAATCAGAAGGTATTCCCAAGTGACTACTTTATATCACTTATTTACATTACCTTCCACTCAAAGACAAACTTGATAAAATAATACCTAACAGCTAAAACCTTAAATTATTAGAAGAGGCTGAGTGAAAATGTCCAGCACCATTTATTTATAAACCAGATTTGTCTTCTATAGCTTGATTATTGGTGATAATCAAACTGAAATATTGAATAAGTAATTAAAAATAGCAAAATCAGTCTTACGAACAATTGCAGTGCTCTGACGTGGTGCATATACTTACTAACAAGCTGATTTAAGATATAAGCTACAATCAACATACTTATGTGTATGAAGTGAATAAAATGTGTATGTATATTTAAGTACCTATATGATAAGTTACTTAGGAACATATTTATTAAGTAATTGTCAGAAATATAAAGGAGTTTTAAGAGGCTATATTATTCTATTTTCTCTCTACACATTGAATTTATGTTACAGAACAATAAATATATAAATAAATAATGCTGGACATTTTTCACACAGCATCATCTAGCCCCAAACTAAGCAGAGCTTGTGTTATGGAAACTACACTCGCGAGCTTAAAACTGGGATCGCTTCATCGCGAGTTGATCAAGACAATTTTTTACAATTTCTATCCAATGAACTTGTGGTATATCATTTGAAAGATAATTTTGTTAGCTATCAAACTTTTTTGATATCATAATTAATAAGTATTCACCTTGTGTCATGGAACGTAAAAAGAAAAAATATCAATTTTTCAAACAAAAAACCAATTGTTTGGAAGTCCTGAACACCTATAAAAGGAGGCCGTTTATGAAAATTGGTCACCAGTCCAATGTTTTACTTTACTGGGAACAGTTGAACTTAAGAAAAATGGAAACCACTGCCACAGAAGCAGCTCTAATCATCAGCCTCATTAAGCAAGGGTTGTCTCAGCGTAGTATCGCTCGACAGCTTCACCTAAGCCAGTCCTGTGTCTCCAAGGTGTACAAGAGATTCAGGGAGAATGGGAACTTAGTCCGGAGACCAGGATCTGGACGACGGCAATGCACAGCATCAAGAGATGATCGATTTATTGCAACCACTACTCTCTGAAATCGACACTTGAGCGGTGTAGACGAAGTTCGAGGGAGGGTTGTGAACAAGTGGACAGTCAGACGAAGACTCAAAGAAGCGAACTTGTCCCCAAAACGGCCAGCCACGGGACCCAAATTATCTCCAGCCCACCGACAAGCCCGGCTGCAGTTTGCTCGTAATCACTTAGATTGGGATATGGAGCAATGGAGTCGAGTCCTGTTCTCGGACGAAACCAGAATGTGTCTACATGGTAGCGAACATTGACGTAGTCTATGGGAGACCGGGAGAGCGATTCGCACAATGCTGTTTTGCGGAAACAGTGGCATACGGGGGTGGGTCTTGTATGACGTGGGCGGGGATTTCTATTGAAGAAAAAACGGAGCTAATTTTCATACCTGGTGGCGGTAGGGGAGGCGGACTAACCGCAGAAAGATACATCAACGACATTCTCGACATCCTATAGGATTCCATCAGGAAACTCATTAGGTCAATAAAAAAACTTTACAAGCGGTCATTAGGACCAGGGGGGGGGGGGGGTGAGGGGGGGCGGTAACACTAAATATTGAGGGGGTTTAACATAAACATTGCAAATATTTTTTTTTTTCATATTACTGCCTATTCATTTAGACGTCCACAGCAAAACATTTACGGTCTCATTACGAAACGTGGCCTAAACTCAAAGTTAAACTCGAGTTCTGCCAAAAACACTAAACCAAGGTTTAAATATACCTTATCATAAAAGTTATATTATGGTAAAGGGAATAAGGTCTACAACCGCGGGATGTCAATATGATTTACAAAAACATTTCAAAACCACAAAAAAAATACACATAATTTTGATTGGCTATCAAAAGAAAGTAGGTTCTCAAAATGAGGTTGAGTTATGATAGAAATAAACTAGGTGACCGCCTGGTTTATCTTTTAGCAGTTATTTATATCAAACCTTTTTTTGAAACGTCACATAAACTGTCGGCAATTTTATTTTAACAATCAATTTTAAACCTTGTTTGCTTTGTTATAATAATTTGTCTTGAAAAATCAGGATTCAAAAGTCTGGTCTAACTCTGAGAGATAAACCACCGATTTAAACCACGTTTCGTAATGAGACCGTTAGACGTTCAACCTATTGAAATAATTCCCTAAATTTGGGTAGGAAATTTAATTAATTTTAAATCTTCTTGATATCACTTGAAAGCTAACAAAATTACCTTTCAAATGATATACCACAATTATTAGAACATTGCAAAGAAATTGTAAAAATTAGTCTTGAACAACCCGCCATGAGATTCCAGTTTAGAGCTCGCAAGTGTACATGACTGATATACTACTTATACTTAATTACTATTTATTCTACTTTTCTACTTATACTACCTTTTTTTCTGTAAATACATACATATTATACATATAAAACACCCAGACCCCGAGACCAATATTTGCAGATACAAACATGTCCCGCGGCGGGAATCAAACCCGCAACCTTCTGCGTCTGAGGCGGGCCTTCGCTCACAGCGCCACAGAGGTCGTCATATATTATTATTAATAGAGAGATTCAAAAGAGGCTATATTAGTCTGTTTTCTCTCTATTCATCAAATTTATATTAGAACACAATACGTAAATGAATATGAAAATTTAAGTACATAGGTATATATGTACCTAAATATTTCTATTGATTTACATAATATACTGATAAGTTACATAAGAATATCTATACAGCAGAATAGATAAATGAAAAATATGTTAATTAAAACTCTATATACATACACTTTCCTCTTAGACATAATCTTCATAAATTGAATCAACTTGTTTCACTTTATAGAGAACACCTTTACTTCATCAATTCTTCTTAAAAAAAGTATTTTGTTTTGTCCTGAAAATAAATATATTCATATAATCACTCCCTACTAATATTATAAACGCGAAAGTTTGTGAGGATGGATGTCTGTTACTCTTTCACGCAAAAACATTAGAATAACACAAAGGCCACTTTTTATCCGGGTACCACGCGGGCGAAGCCGTGGGCAGACGCTAGTCTTTCATAATTCAGTTTGTAAACTTTTAAATAACTTACGAGTATAATCTATTCTTATTGTAAAAACGGGAATTTTCACGTACTGCACTATCGGTGAAGGCACCGACTAAGTTTCGACTCATTCCAAGAGTCTTGGAGTCGAAACTTAGTCGGTGTTAAGCTCGGTCAAGTTCACGATAGTTTTTGGAATAAAATACCTACAGCTGTTTTACATCTTATGTAAAACAGTTTACATGAAGACTATTTTCTTCATGTAAACTGTTACTGGTTGTAACATGTAACTGGTTCTGATTCTAGACACATATTCCTGACTCCTTCGCACTAGGATACTGTGTCGTGGGTATCTGGAACTACGAGTACCTACCACGTGATCTAGAAACATAGGTACAAAAACTTTAAAATGGAATCCTACTAATATAATAAATGCGAAAGTATGTGTGTGTGTGGTTTTGATCAAATTTGGAATGTAGATAGTTTAGATTCTGGAATAACACATAGGCTATCTTATCATATCTTATTTTCGAAAATCAACCCCTAAGGGGGTTAAATAGGGCGGTAAAGTTTCTATGGAAAAAAATCCCTTGTTTTGATTCACTCAAAACTCGGTACAAATAAACTTTAAAATAAATAATGAAACACGTATCTTTTATTTTTTCAAAACTACCCTTTGGGGGTGTGCAATTGAGTTCTGAACTTTGTATGGCAAATTGTAATCCTTTGTTCGATTCACTCAAAAGTTGGTGGACATAGTTTAAAGACGGTCATATGCTACTTAACATAGTAGTGAAATATTTACAAAAAAATAGTTTTAAACCATGATTTACGAGTTTGTTACCTACCAATGTTTGCAGATATTTTGGAACAGTTGCATGTACTAATAAATATATACTTTACACAAATAATAAAGCTGAAGGATTTTTTTTTTGGTTGAACGTTTTAATATCTGGAACTCAGATATTAAAGATTCAAAAATATCAAAAATCAGATTTAAAAATATATTTTTACATAAAGCATATTAGGTCGGCGCAGTTCTATCTATCTTATCTCAATAATAAGCTTGCATGACATTTTAATGGTAAGACTAAGTATTTAAATTCTAGTAATTTTTATATAGTTATATATTTGACATATTTAATAAATCAATAAATTTAATTGTAACTAGTTCAAAGTCGCTCAGCGAGCTATGGAAAGAGCTATGCTCGGAGTCTCTCTGAAGGATAGGATTCGTAACGAATACATCCGTCAGAGAACCAAAGTTATCGACATAGCTCAACGAATTAGCAAGCTGAAGTGGCAGTGGGCCGGTCATATCTCGCGAAGAACCGATAACCGCTGGGGTAAACGTGTTCTCGAGTGGAGACCGCGACTCAGCAAACGTAGTGTAGGACGCCCTCCGGCCAGGTGGGATGACGATCTGCGAAACACTGCAGGCAGATGCTGGATGCGACAAGCTGAAGACAGGGCGCTATGCCGCTCATTAGGGGAGGCCTATGTCCAGCAGTGGACTAATATAGGCTGATGATGAATTGTAACTAGGTATTTACCTACTTAATGTAAAAATTTGCACGACTAAAAAGTCGAATATAGAGAAGCTGACTATACCTATGTAATTATATTAATGTACCTATATTCTTGCAAATAAATGGATTGGTCGAACGTATCGCACAAACCGTGAAAGAAAAACTTCGTAAAATTGACAGCATGTCCTGGGATATAGAAATTCCTAACATCTTTTAGGATTACGTGTGACGCCGTGTGTAGCTACTAACAAAAGTACATTATTAGACCACATGATCAACAGAGCAAAAATAGGAAAAATCAAGTTTTAAGAAACAGACGGATGTAGAGCAAAATGTTATGTACAGGAATTTTAGTAGTGGAACACGTTGGTTACCCGAAACTGTAGTAAATAGAGAAGGTCTGTCCAGCTATCATGTTGAAACGGGAGATGGAACTTTGGTGAGTAGATACATAGAACAGCTATTTAAGTAACAAACACAGATACCTGACACAGTAATAGAACAAGACAATCAAGATTTAGGTAGGAATGAAGTACGGGGAAATGTAGAGCAGGGGGATGAAGGAGAAGAACAGGAAATGGAAGATGTTTCTTCCAATCAGAATACTGAACAAATAATCGAGATACCAAGCACAGATAAATGGGCCGAGATGTTGGGCATACCTCTCGGCCAAAGCCTGGGTTTTCAGATGGCAAAGTCTAAAACAAACTATGTGTTCACAGCAAGTCACCATAGATAAGACCTGCTCATGATTGTAACTTTATGTTGTAAGTTAGAAAATAAATAAGTTTATTGATTTATCTCTTTGTTAATTAATGTATTTCATTTGTACTTGTATTTGATGTATTTTAAGTTTTGTAAATTGTTGTGTTTGGTTATTCATAAAAAATACTTTATTTTATTTTTAATTTTGTTTTGCTATGCTGTTAACATACTTGGGGGAAAGGTATGTTGTATCTAAGTATAGGTACCTACTTGCCTAACCTTCTTGTTTAATAAGGTTGGCTAGGTAGAGGGTAGTTGCATATTCTTTACCATGGTGTAAGACACCACTTAGACCCGGAACAAATATCTGAAAACCAGAAACATTTGTCTCGCAGTGGGAATCGAACCCGCGTCTTTCTGCCACCGCGGTCGGTCATGTACAACACGTGCACTAATCCTAAAGTCCTTCCTTATTAACTAATCAGCGATAGAATCACAGCAACTTTCTAATGAATTGACAGTTAGAAATTAGAAGCAGTCTTAAGTAGTAGAAATTAGCCAAGTTAGAAGTAATCTACGATCAGATAATAAATTTACCTTATTGTTTTTCAATTTTTTTTGTTTGTTTTAGGTTTTTTATGAGAATACACACATTTCGTTACTGGTCTTCATAGATTTTTGTTCTTGTTTGAAAGAGCTGTGACGTGACAGTTTTTTGAATGTTCGTTCCCATTTTCTTTCGTTCAGCCAGGAATGGCCAGGATTTAATTTCAAAACAAAGAGGCCGTTATGTTTTGATTACCATCAAACTTTGCCATTTTGACAATGACGTTTACGAAAGATTAACTGCATAATGACATTTGAACTTGAATGTCACTGTCAAATGGAAATTCATTTTGAAATTTTAAATGAGCAACGCACATTGACCCTTTTGTCAGGGTTAGATTTTGGGTTGAAATCTGTATATAGGTACATCCAAGTGGTTATTTCCTCTATGGAAATTCCGTAGAAAAGAAATATAAATCCCTCCATCATCGTGAAATACGAAGAAATGAGAGAATTCTGCTACATAACCCGTTAAGAATTAAGTCCTTTGGTCTGATACCCTGCTGTATAATTCACGCGCTGCCAACCCTAAGGCTTACCTGTAATTTCACCGTCACGCATACATACCTAACATTCAAACCGGAATAAACCAGTAATAGCTAAATGGTAATACTTTTCCGGACAAGCTCTTCACAAGGAGGTACCTAGCTCCTACTAGAATTTTACTTCTAAAATTTGGTGGGAGTGAAACCAAAACTTGTAGATAAGTAGGTACTGTCAACTTCAACCCTCAATGATATAATCTAGGCTACTCAAAAGAAATAAAAGAAAAGTATTAATTTATTTATTCCTTATTTTACGATAATCTTAAACCAAAGTACCCTTAAAAGACAAACACCAGTTATTCAGTCGACCGCCTGAAAGACCGCGTATGTGAGGTCATCTTTCCTAGGCCCTGTCTGGAATCAGTGCTGCTTCTCACTACTGTGTGGAGCACCACTAAGCTGAGACAGGACCTGTTTGGCCCACACAGCACAGATGGGATTGTCTATTTATTTATTTTTTAGTAGGTGTCCTGTCCTTTCTGTGCTTTGTTGTTGCCAAATAAATAACTTTCTTTCTTCTTTCTTTATTAAGTCCATCAGCCTGACACTCCACCGCGCTGTCAACCTCCAATTCCCACATCATCGGAGTTTCCAACAGTATCTAGAATATTCTAAACAGACAAGACTCTATATGTTGTATTATTATAAATTATCGCAATCAGAAAATGCCTGGGCCGCATAACCTGTGGATTACTTTAATAAAAAGTAGATTTTTGGTAATGCAATCACTTGTTTTATTGAGACCAACCATGAACTAGAACGGAAACGGAGAGAGATATTAGAATGACATTTCATTTGACATCTAACCTATCATTACATTAGTTTACTAGCCTATGGCTTGGAAGGCGCCAAAATTCAAATAAGACAACAGTCTTGTTAGAATGTTCTAACAAGACTCATCATAAAAAAAACCCATTTGTTGACAAATTTAATTATCCCATAGGAGGTTTTAAAAGTCATTTCTGTAACTTATTTTCCTTATATCGTAACTTGACGTCATATTTATAATAACTATGTGAGCGGTGTTATGCAGAGAGTGACCATCGACGCAAAAACCCGACTTCAAAAAAGGAGAGGTTCTCAAATCGACTGTATGTTTTTTTTAATCGTGTGTGTTTGTTACCAGATATCTTCGCCAATAGTAAACCGATTTTAATGATCCTTTTTTAAGTGGATATACTTCATTGTTTAGCTCATAATAATTTTATGAAAAAAAAAACTCACCGAGGGTGAAAAAATGGGTGATGAAATTGCATATTGGACTTTTATCAATTTCCCGTTATAAGAAGTCGGTTTTTGACATTTAATGTCATATTAATTATTGTTAATCAGGTCCTTAAGCATACTTTATATTGTACTAGCTTCTGCCCACGGCTTCGCCCGCGTGGTACCCGAATAAAAAGAAGCCTATGTGTTATTCTGATGTAGAAGCTATATTACTGTGAAGTTTCATCAAAATCCGTTCAATAGTTATTGCGTGAAAGAGGAACAAACATCCTCACAAACTTTCACGTTTATAATATTAGTAGGAAGGATATAGGTACGTATTATATTGTAATAGTAGATATTGGTTATGTACCTACCTACATAAGGAAAACATAATAATGTATGTCCCGAAAGAGCTCATTAGTATTAAAACATCCGTGCTTTGGCGTTCACTACAATGTACAATACATATTATATATATGTTGTTTTATTATATGTTTGCAATGGACCTGTAGGTGAGTGAAATTATTAATCGAAAACGACATGTCCTAGAGCTAACAAAGTCAAAGTCAAAGTCAACATTCATTAATTCAATAAAATCACAAGGACCACTTTGAAACGTCGGTTTTTATCTACTGCCTGTTCCTCCGCGACCAAGCCAGGAAAGAAAGGCAAGAAAACAAGGCTGGTTATTCTTTTTAATGATCCTTTTACAAAACAATAGGTTCGAGTTGGAGCATTTTCAATCCCAAGAGTTTTTCTCATCTAAATAATCAGATATTTTATAGTATGCCTTTTTATAAAGTTTTTGTTTAATTACGTTTTTAAATTTGTTAATTTTTGTATATCTCTTGGGAGTTTGTTATAAAAGCGTACACCGTGCCCTTTAAACGATTTACCAACTTTATGGAGTCTACAAGTGGCAACAGCGAGTTTATCTTTATTTCTATTATTAACATTGTGATTATCGCTTTTTTTCTTAAACAAATTAATATATTTGTGAACATACATCAGATGTTAACAAAAATATTAATTTGTTTCATAGATGTTTTGACAAAGGAATGTCATTATATTTCTTTCTTTTAACAATTAGGTTAGTGCCATAGGTTAGTGTTTCAATAAGCGGCGATAGGCTTGCAACGTGTCACGTGGAATGCTAACTACTTGCTAAACGAGGGCATGTGCCAGATGTAATAATAATAATCTGAGGATGTCCATCATAGAGATTACACGATAGATCCTACTACAATTATAAACGTGAAAGTTTGTGAGGATGGATGTTTGTTACTCTTTCACGCAAAAACTACTGAACGGATTTCGATGAAACTTTACAGTAATATAGCTTACACATCAGAATAATACATAGGCTACTTTTTATACGGGTACCACGCGGGCGAAGCCGTGGGCAGAAACTAGTAGATAGATAAACTCTTTATTGTGGATAACACCAATCGCAGCCACATAATGAAAGAACAAAAATGGGCGGTCTTATCACTGAAAGCGGGCTTCTTCCAGACAACCTTAGGATGGAGCTAAGGAGAGCTGTTGGAGAAAGTTTCTTTCAACCGACTTCAAAAAAGAGGAGGATCTCAATTCATCTGTTTTTTCTATGTTGCTACGATAGTGTCTTCGCCAAATTGTAAACCGATTTTAATGATTCTTTTTTTATTGGCCCGGTGTGATTTTAATGATCTTCAAGGGTGGTCCATATTAATTTTATAAAAAAATACTTCTCGTTATTTGAAGTTGGTTTTTATTTTTCCTTAAATAAAACCCGGCCAAATGTAGTTTTTAAATTGGTCGACTATTACAATTAGCTGTGATATCAGCACTATAATATTACTAGCTTCTGCCCACGGCTTCGCCCGCGTGGTACCCGGATAAAAAGTAGCCTATGTGTTATTCTGATGTATGAGCTATATTACTGTACAGTTTCATCAAAGTCCGTTCAGTAGTTTTTGCGTGAAAGAGTAACAAACATCCTCACAAACTTTCACGTTTATAATATTAGTAGGACTAGCTTCTGCCCACGGCTACGCCCGCGTGGTACCCGGATAAAAAGTAGCTTATGTTTTATTCTGATATATAAGCTATATTACTGTAAAGTTTCATCAAAATCCGTTCAGTAGTTTTTGCGTGAAAGAGTAACAAACATCCTCACAAACTTTCACGTTTATAATATTAGTAGGACTAGCTTCTGCTCACGGCTACGCCCGCGTGGTACCCGGATAAAAAGTAGCTTATGTTTTATTCTGATATATAAGCTATATTACTGTAAAGTTTCATCAAAATCCGTTCAGTAGTTTTTGCGTGAAAGAGTAACAAACATCCTCACAAAATTTCACGTTTATAATATTAGTAAAATAATAGTAGGATAATACTGTATCTTGAAATTTTGTGCAAATTACCTAAATTATAATGAAATTATTTTCTATTTCAGAAGCAAACTCGCCTATATATATTAATATAGAAAAAAATCTCCACGGTATGTATGTAGAGGTATATACCTACCTATACAAATTCCAAAAAATATAGTTTTGTAGGTAGATGTGGGTGCCTTGAGACTAAGGCAAAATATTACTGAAATCCGTTTAAAATTCAAAACAATAAGAAATATTAAAGACGACTTTGGTGGCAGGTTAAATAGCCGTCTGAGACGCAAGAGGTGCGGGTTCGATGCTCACTGCGGGACAAATGTTTGCATGTTCTGCAGATATTTGTTCCTAGTATTTTGTAGTAACGATACTCATAGTTTCGGATACTCATGACACAGAGAATTTCCGGAGCTACGAGTAACAGGCACATCCCTGGGATGTACATGTTTGATGTTTATTTATAAGAATTTTTGACAATGCGCTTTTAAAATGTCGATAGCCACCCATTTCTCAAAGTCCTTACTTTTGTGAACACCGATTTCTCAAAAGTATTCTACTATGGACCATTTATCTCAGACAACCTCTGTGGCGCAGTGAGCGAAAGTCCGCCTAAGACGCAGGTTGCGAGTTCGATTGCATGATTGTTTGTATGATCTGCAAATATTTATCTCGGGTCTGGGTATTTTCTACATAAGTATAATATGAATATTTACAAAAAACAGTATAAAAGTAGTCTTGTAATTCCCATATGTTCAGCATTATTTATTTATGCCAAATTTCGGCTAATGTTACGTCATATTCGCTCCATATGTCGTTTCGTTTGGTTTGGTTTGTGAAGTTTTTGTTTTGTTCGTGTCTGTAACAGTTGAGGTTTTGATAAGTTTTCATGATATCGGTTATGTGGATCTAAATATCGATATGGTATCGATATCTAACCCATATCCGATATCAGTTACGTTTCGTTATATCGAACTCATGTCTACAAGGCGACGTTTTCTTGAGCACCCCTCCCCTCTCTCAGGACACCTACCTATGTTCTAGTACATACCTAGTTATACAGTGGTTTTGATTTAAAATACAATATTTCATTTCATTTGATTATGTTTACGATTTTTCAGCTACGATCTACCCAAAAAACCACGGTATAACCAACGAGACGAGCGCGAATGTAATCTACAACACAGGGGATACTTTACTAGTTACATGTAGCGTAACGAGCGATGTTTACTGCTATGGCTGTCATGTGTCACTGTCACTCATTAAAGGTATCTACTGGCAAAATAAGCGACAAGGAAAAAAAAATCTGATATTAACATAAATCTACTTACTTGTCCTACTAATATTATAAACGTGAAAGTTTGTGAGGATGTTTGTTCCTCTTTCACGCAAAAACTAATGAACGGATTTTGATGAACCTTTACATTAATATAGCTTATCCATCAGAATAACACATAGGAAACTTTTTATCTGGGTACCACGTGGGCGAAGCCATGGGCAGAAGCTAGTAGTGTAAATAAAACTGTTCGAGTCTCCCTCTATTTTGAACTGGCCAAATTTCTGTAAACTCCTCTGCATCGCCTTATTTTTTTATATCTTGTCAATTCAACTTATAGTAAAAAAAAAAACTAATCTACTATCCCTCTATTTTAAACCGGCCAAATTTCTGTAAACTCCTCTCCATCGCCTTATTTTTTTATATCTTGTCAAATCAAATTGTACTTAAAAAAAAACTATTCGAGTCTCCCTCTATTTTAAACTGGCCAAATTTCTGTAAACACCACTCCATCGCCTTATTTTTCAAAATTTTGTCGAGACGACATCGGCAAAATTGTGGCAACTCTAACCATATAAACTATAAAAAAGTGAAATTGAAAAAACTTTTTAGGATATTATTAGCTACTACGACTATGCCACTTATTCTACTATTCCCCTGCTGACGTTTCGTTGGCCGTTTGAAGACCGTTGACAGCTAGGGTCGAGACAAATAGCACTTTCGGTGTCAAAGCCTGCGGAAAGATTGAATTGTATGGAAATGTCACGTGACTGTTACCAACGTTTACCTTGACAAATTTGCGTTAGCGTGGAAGGAAAACTAAGCGAGAGGTATTTGTCTACCCCCAGAAGAATAGAAAAAAGTACCTACTGCCTACGTGGTATAGTCCACGTAATAATTCTAAAATGGATACCAAACCACGATAATTTCAATGCTCGATAATAATAGAATTGGACCACCTCTGTGGGGCAGTGGGTGAAGAGGCAGAAGGCTGCGGGTTCGACTCCGGGCGCGTGTCAAATGTTTGTATGATCTGTTTTTTTAAGGTGTTTTCTTTGTATAATAATAGTATGTATTTACAAAAAAATATGTGTATAAGTAGTCTATCAATCATGTAGTTCCCATAATACAAACTCTGCTTACTTTGGGGCTAAATGATGCTGATTGAATAATGTCCAGCATTTTCTTCTTTATAAACACGTCGGGAGTTTTTTCAATTGACGATGATTAGGTACCTACTGCCAGGTATTCCTCACGAATCAATCAATATGCACAACTAGTTGTGCCATCACAAATATTCGTTATATATATGTATAACTGTTCATTACATAGAAATGTTCCATAATACGGCATCACCCTTTCTGGGTGGTCATTAAAAAACCTAACCTATCCGAGTCGGATCTGCCCGGGGTCTAGGGAGGATTTTTCAGTTATACCAAGTTATGTCTAACAGAATTAATATTTGGGCTGGTGTTCCAATAACACAACTGTCACTAGTTGTGCATACTGATTGGTCCGTGAGGAACTCGCTCCAACACTACCTAATAACCTTCATGCCATCATGATTCACTCCCTTTCCATTCATTACACACAAATCAGTGAATTAGTAACTAAAAGCCATTACTTTATTATAGAGGTATAATCCTACTGCTATTATAAGCGCGAAAGTTTGTGAGGATGGATGTTTTTTACTCTTTTACACAAAAACTACAGAACGGATTTTGATGAAAATTTACAGTAATATTTAGGTTACTTTTTATCTGGGTATCACGCGGACAAAGCCGTGGGCAGAAGCTATTGACTACCTAAATATTGTTTTGACATTACCACAAATAGTATAATACGTTACAAGACATTACATAATTTGCCTTAAAATATAAGATCAAACGAACTTATTGAAGTGAAGTTCGATCGATACCTGAGTATTTTCTGTCCGATTAGGTACTTTAAATTGTACGATGTTTATTGTAAATAAAATTTTAATGCATATTATTCAAATGGTACCTAGGTACCTCGGTGGCGTGACGTGGGTGTTTTAGATAAAAAATACGGGTAGAATTTCAGTTATAACATAAGCTCAGCTTACTTTGGGGCTTAAATATGATGTGTGAATAAGTACAGCATTAAAAAAAAAGATAAGGTAAAAGTTTCCTTTAGGTACTTCGTTCATTTTATACAGTAATATACTTTTTTCCAGATAATACTGAGATTGTGAGTACAGATAGCGAGACTACCATAAGAAGTCCTGATACTCTTCGCCTAACAGATTCTGATGATGGAATGGAATTTAAATGCAAGGCTGTATCCCAAGCCAACACATGGACCTTCTCCGTAAACTTAATAAGGAACAAGACAGAACACGACATTATACAAAAAACAAGTTAGTTTTTTTTCAATAGACATCTTAAGTACAAAAAAGCTTACGGCCCACCTGTTAGAACCTATGGATGCTTGCAACACTTTAACCTTGCAAATGGAGCACAGACCAATAAACAAGTTAGTTTTTTTAATAGATATTCTATGTGGCAAACAAGCTTACGGCCCACCTGTTGGTACCTATGGACGCTAGCAACACCAGAGGTATGCCCGATGGATGAACTTTCACTTTGCAAATGGAGCATAGACTACGAACCGTGTGCACCATAACCGTATCTATATAAAAAACTTATGGAGAACACGAGTGTCCTCCATTAGCAAAGGGGAAGATATTCCAACCGACAGTTGTTTGGCGGAGGTATTATATATGTTCAAGTTGAGTGAAAACTTCGCTTGCGAGATCTAAATATACCGATGCAGCCCCATCTGTGTATTGACTGTGATAGCTCTACGTTGATGTGATGTAACGTAGCTCAGCCATGTGGCGAGAGATGTCGCTACAATCTCTTCACTAAAGAAGTAGTAGGCTCTTTGTGCCGCCAAGTAGTAATTCGCATTGTTGCATCCCTATTTTAATCGATGACTTTTCACCCGTTATGTCTCAGGCTCGGCAACGCGCGATTGAGACCTCAGGGGTCTAGACAAATACCTCACGCTTACTTTTCCTTTCACACTAACGCAAATTTGTCAAGGTAAAACATGGCAGCTGTCACGTGATTTATGTAATCAACTTTGTTAGGTTTGTCTAGACACTAACCCTCTTATTCATAATCGCTCGCTAAATTAAGGTCACTAACTCTCTGTCTTTTTCTAATACTAAACAAAGGATAGAGGCAGACTACTATTAGCACGCTGCTTAAATTAGCGAGTTTTTTTAAATAAGAGGGTAAGTTTTCAATCTTAATGTATCCGAAACATCATAAACATGAGTAATAAGTTGGTAGGCGTTGTGAGGAACATTATAATTAATTGGAACCGTTCATAAAAAAGTCTTCACACAACTGTCTTATTGCTTTTCAGATGAATTCAGAATAGTTTTGTATTCACTCGGAGGATTTATTGTAGTTTCGATCGTCTTACTGTTATGCTATTCAACAATCAGAAATTTGAGGAAAAATAAATTAAGTAAAGAGAACGGGTTCCATGATGTTCCCTTGGTGAGTTCCATAGTTCCTAAATAGTTTTAGTGGTCAACGACGTGACGGTCGGAGTTTTTGTTGGAAAATTTGCCATCGGTTAGTGTTCCAATAAGCGACGATGGGCTTGCAACATGTCACGTGGAATTCTAACTACTTGTAAAATGTGGGCATGTGTCAAATATAATGCTTGGACGATTTCCTATGATGAACAACTGAAAATGTCCATCATAGGAAATATGTTCAATGTTGTTTTTTATTGTTATTAAAAAATCTTGAAACTCGAAATAAATACTCAGGTAATTGAAATATAAGAACAGTTGCCATCTATGACATATTGTTTATGTGTATTCCATGATTAACCGGATTTTAAAAGATTTTGACCATCTAATGCCTTGGCCAAAAGTGATTTCTCATAAAATTCTTCTTAGTTACGAATAGTATTGTTTCATCCTTGCAATTTTTGCGTGTGTGGCCTTCTAGAGCTACCTAATCTTCAACTACCAACTATACCTTACTTATGATGTTTTATCTTACAGGAAACGAAAGAGATTACATACGCACAATTAGATCTCTCTAAAAAGAAAACTAAATCACAATCCCATTCAGACGACCCGCAATACGCCGAAATAGTGTTCACGAATCAAAATTGTGACATCCAAGAAAATTACAGTTCTACTCTCTCAAATATCAAACTTGACAGCTGTCAGATACAAGATAGAAGAGACCTTCAAAAAAACGACTGTCAGACGAAAGATCTTATTGAAGTGCACGCTAATGTTAGGCATGGATCGACAACTGATTGTTGAATTTTCATCCAGTCGAAGGAAATTTCTCGAGTTACTTCAGATGGACGTTAGCACTCCCACACTCCAGCCACTCTGCTGATCAAATGTTTGAAACGAACGCGCCGTAATCACCACATGAACGGTGCGGTTATAGGTGTGAGTGTGTACCGACATCTCTCGCCATATGATTGAACTACGTTCCATCAGATCGACCTACGAAAAGTTACCGCGTACAATACACAGATGGCTATCGAAATGTTTAGATCGCGCTAGAGGAGTTATAACGCAGAACTTCCGACAAACAACTGTCGGTGTTAGAAGACCGGGCAAGTATCTACATCAGATGGATCAGCTCGTAGAAGACCTTCTCCACAGCAAATAGAGGTTAAACCACCGACCATG
The DNA here is from genome assembly GCA_958496245.1 of Perizoma flavofasciatum. NCBI lineage: Eukaryota > Metazoa > Arthropoda > Insecta > Lepidoptera > Geometridae > Perizoma > Perizoma flavofasciatum. Next base: position 5,270,436 of record OY292446.1, on the reverse strand, counting down.
TCCTCCATAAGTGAATTAAAATGGTACAAGTTCTGCTTAGTTTGGGGCTAGGTAACGTTGTGTAAAAAATGCCCTGCATTATTTATTACTAGCTTCTGCCCACGGCTTCGTCCGCATGGTACCCGGGTAAAAAGTAGCCTATAAATAAATAATTCGCGATTATAATATATCTAGCTTCTGCCCACGGCTTCGCCCGCGTGGTACCTGGATAAAAAGTAGCCTATGTGTTATTCCGATGTATAAGCTATATTACTGTAAAGTTTCATCAAAATCCGTTCAGTAGTTTTTGCGTGAAAGAGTAACAAACATCCATCCTCACAAACTTTCGCGAATATAATATTAGTAGGATAGGATATTAGTAGGAAGTAAATAGAAAAATCTGAATCTGACAGCCAAAGTCAAAACACAATTCGGTCCACATTTATGACATTTCAATACACAAGGTGCAATCAGCTTGGAAGAATCAAGCAACAAAGTCTGCTTGTTTTTTAGGGTTCTGTACCTCAAGAGGAAAAAAGGAACCATTATAGGATCACATTATTGTCCGTCCGTCTATCTGTCTGTCTGTCAAGACTCTTCATCTCAGAAACGAGTGGAGGTATTAAGTTGAAATTAATATCAAATAAATTATTTAGTATCTATCTATAAAAAATGATGAATGGTGGGTTTTCTATGTGCCTACAAATGTGTGTTTGTTCCTAGATACTTGTGTTGTGTTAGATTTAGTTGCTTTATATTCTCTGTTTTTTTTCTGTTATTTTTCTTTTGTTTTTTTAGAAGATAGGTAAGTAAATTAATTTAACAGGTAAGCACACCCGTGCTAATATATATATTTATGTTGATACGTACTTATAAGTAGGTACTTAAAAGTTTTGTTTTCTCTAAGTGAACTATAATTATGTTCTTTGAGAAGTAAAGAACCCTTAAACCGAAATGCATAGGTCTGCGGTCCCTTGGAGCTGTAAAAAAATAAAGTTTACCTATAAGTCAACGCAATAAAAACATATAGCCTTTTAAGCGATATATTTTGATACTCGCTACTTCCCTTTGACCTAGAATTATGGCAATTTGGCAAGAAGCAAGGTCTCACAGCACAAAGAAATAAAAAAGCCGATAATCCTTTATTTGTAATTTTTTTGCGATTACAAACTTACTTAACTTATATTTGCAGTTGGAGATACGTACAATGTTAGGGCGAACATTTTGGCAACTACAAAGCTAAGTTTGTCTTTCAATCCGATTTATCTTATCGTTAGAGCAATGACTGGTGCTTTCATAGTTTATGAACTGAATGCAAATTATTAGTAATGCTAATTTTGGTAAACATACAAGCTTGTACGGAAGCCTCAGTGCGCGAATCAGACTCGCACTTGTCTGGTTTTTTATGATCCGATTGGTACCACACTATAGCTGATTCATTCAGTTATAGTGTGGGGAGATGAACTCATTCATTGAGAAAGAGTACTAGTCAAAGAATTGAATAGTGGATTGAAATTGAAATTGAAATTGAAATTGGAGTCTGTATAGGCATTAGTGGAGCCGAAGCTAACACTAAGAGGCCTTTTTGTACAATACAATATATAAATAACGGTTTTTCGTGGATGGTGAATGATGAAACTATTGGATATATTGGGTGATAATCTGGACTATTGCAGGAGTAATGCTTAAGGAATGGTTGCTGGGCTATGTAGGATGAAACGGCACTTGCCAATTCAAATCGAATCATAGGCAGGTGATGAGTTGCCGTCCACTAAACGGGCCCCATAAGTGCCGCCAACGATAGGCTGCGTAGAGGCAACGTTGGTGTGGACGGCTAAAGGGTGTGGAGAGGTGTGCTGCAGTTTCACTAAACGGCTACTCCCGGCTTTATGCCTTTAACACTTCCACCTCCGACCGCGGGGCTAAGGCAAGCCAAGGGGCAGGGGTCTCTAGGGTCGGCCCAAGGGAGTAATGGGGCTCCATGGTGTCGCCACGCACCGAACGCTCGCTACAAGCGCCTGTGGGATGATGGTTTATGTGATGCATTATATCGTCGTTGGCGGCGGGGTAGAGACTGGCGGGGCGATCATACTGACTCATTGCTATCGAGATTGCAATCAATTTTGACACTAGTTCCTTATTTTAATGGCCCATCCATCCAAAAAACGGAACGTCGAATATGAAACAAATTTTGTTCATTCGTATTGTCCATCTATGGCTCATTTATCTTACAAATTATCGTGATACGATTCATCCCATCCGATGATACCAGCCATGGGGAATTAGTGTGATCGCCCCGCGGGTACAGCCCGGCAGGTTTCAATGTAGGCGCCAGCGCGGTGGCCGTCCGACGGCGGTCGTCCTCGTCGCACAGGTGGTTACGGCGGCCGAGACGACTGGTATCGGCCTGCTCTCGCTTCATTTTATGTTGGTCCTGGGGGGTAATGTCATATCGTTATATAATTTATTCACCTAAAGATCACAGGGAACACTTGTTTTTGGTACTTGGTACATACATTCTTTAGCGGCTGTACATAGGCCTTGTGAGATTGTGAATAATTGTAAAATAAAAAATAACACATAATAAAATAATAAAGAAATTGTAACAATCAGTTAAATTACAATCGAACAATAAGTGTTGCCATGCCGTTGCATTGAATTTCTATTAAAATCCACAGGTCACAGGTCACAGGTTTCTCATCGCCGGACAGTATCGAAGCAAGGCGAGACAGGTACCGGTGGAAATTTCGCTAAAATTTTGCATGACATTTTGAATTCTAGAAAGAAAGAAAGAAAGAAAGAAAAGAAAGGAAACACATTTATTAACCACAAACACAACACAACAGGTGACAAAATACAAAACAAATAAATACAAACACAGAAAGTTTCATTAAAATACTACAAAAATAAAATAAAAATATATGTGTTGTGTGGGGTCAAAAGGTCTCAGCATTATGCTGCACCAAACCTAAGGTGCAGCGCTGATTTTCAGACAGGGCCATCGATCGTGATGTCACGAACCACGGGGAGCAAACTTAAAAAGGAAGGAATAAGTAGATAGATAATAGATAAAATACGTATTATGTACAATATATAAATATATTATGAATGTAATATTATAATTTAAATATAAATAAGAGGGAAGGTCCGAAATTATATAAGGAATTTGTTTGTCTGTGGTCTGTGCAATGCGAGTCCAGTGGCCATTAGATTTTAAATTATATACAGGATACGTATAATTCTATTATTATTATTATTCACCTTTATTTATTTATTTATTTATTTAAATACTTACGCACAAACAATGTATAGGAGAACTTATGCTAAAGCATTCTCTACCAATCAACCTTGGTGTGCAAAAATATGGTGTGGCGTGTCCAGTAAAGACTCAATCACATAATTATGTACCAATGTACCTACACTACAATATACATATATGTATATTATAAGATATGTACCTACCTATAAAAATAATAAATATTAAACATAATATATAAAATATTAATTAAACTTACTCGGATTAAACCATTATATTCGCTCGGTTTTGTTTTGCAACGTAATTTAATTACAACGTAATACGTTTTTGTGTACATTTTGTTGATGATCATTGATATAAATAAAGCCTAATATATAAGTATTAGCCATTTTTCTTAAGACAAAAGAAGAGGAAAAGTATGAACCAAATTCTGATCCCGTAATGTCGGCTAAAGCAAGATCGACGGTGATATCTTTGCAAGTTTAAACACCTGCAATCCTACTCGTATAAACGTGAAAGTTTATGAGGATGGATGTTTGTTACTCTTTCACGCAAAAACTACTGAACGTATTTTGATGAAACTTTACAGTAATATAGCTGCGGCGGCGGGGCAGAGACCGGCGGGGCGATCACACTGACTCATTGCTATCGAGATTGCAATCAAGAACGTATTTTGATGAAACTTTACAGTAATATAGCTTATACATCAAAATAACACATAGGCTACTTTTTATATGGGTACTACGCGGGCGAAGCCGTGGGCAGAAGCTATATCTATAAATAGAATGGCATTGTTTGAATAATTATTTTGATGACGAATTGAATTTTACCTACCTGAAATAAAATACTTAAACCAACCAAGCATATTTTATTTTAATAGTCATGTGTCTACGTAGTTTACCTTCGTAATCGGTCAATTAATTATTTAAATACGGTTTGAATGTTATTTGAGTGTCGTTGAAATTTCTAAAGGCATATGAGATTTCTTTACCCGTTTTTTTTCAGGGTGGCAACGCGTGAGTGAGCGTCCATAGATTATGGTATGATCAGTCGGCGGCGTCAAGCGGCGGCGATGAGCGAAGTAAATATCATGTAGATTAGGTTATTAGGTTAGCTCGCTACTTTAGCTGTTTAAAAAAAAACTGTCCTTGTGGCCGGCACTCCGGCTTCCGTTCCGTGTTTGGGGTTTCGCTTTTGTGTGCGCAAAAATGGTGAAGACAAATGACGACCTCTGTGGCACAGTGGGCGAAGGCCCGCCTGAGACGCAGGTTGCGGGTTCGATTCTCGCCGGTGGACCAATGATCTGCAAATATTTGTATCGGGTCTGGGTATTTTCGATGTACAATATGTATGTATTTACAAAGAAAAACGTATATAAGTCGTATATCAGTCATGTAGTTCCCATAATACAAGCTCTGCTTAGTGTGGGGCGAGATGATGCTGTGTGAAAATGTCCAGCATTATTTATTTATTTATTTAAATATCGAGATAACCAAAACTTCAAAGGACTGTGCCATCGGTTAGTGTTCCAATAAACGGCAATGGGCTTACAACTAGCCACGTGGAATCATAACAAAAACACCGACCAGTGTCCTGAATTTCGACAGTTCGTTATTTCGACACGTCGCTAACTCCGAAATAACTTCGACAACACTCACCTTCGAAAGACCACTAACTTCGACAGACCCTACTGCGACATGCACTTGTTCGGCAGATCATTATTTCGACTGAAACATATCTTCAACATAATACTGCTCTAAAATGTAACAAAACTAATTGAATTACGTGTTATAATAAAATTTTAGGCCAAAATGATCAGTCGGCGGCGTCGAGCGGCGGCGACGAGCGAAGTAAATATAATGTAGATTAGGTTATTAGGTTTTATTTTCTGTCGAAATAATGATCTGCCGAACAAGTGCATGTCGCAGTAGGGTCTGTCGAAGGATTGGTCTTTCGAAGGTGTGTATTGTCGAAGTGTGTTCAGTCGAAACAATGACTTGTCGAACTATGTTTTTTCGAAGTTAACGACATGTCGAAATAATGAACTGACGAAATTCAGTGGGACACTCAACGCAGACTTTTATCAAATATAATGTTTAGACGTATTGTCTCTGATTAGATAATTGGTATTGGTATCTTACAGATTTGCGTACTGAGTATGGATGAGTATCTGATCTGATCTCTATCATAGGGATTACATGCGTCAGCGTGTTTTTTTACTTATAAAATGGTACTTACATCATAACTTTTATTTTTAATTATTTGGTTCACAACTTAAGATGTAGGTATATATAATATTCATAACAGTGGCACAATAACTTATCCTAAAATACTCAGTTTTGGTAACGCTCTTTCTCTTAGTATGTAATATAATATAGTTTAAAACTTTTTTTACTGATTGTACAAAACAGCTTCAATATTTTGATGGTATCCGAAACGTCGGTAAATAAATAATTAAAATTTAAAGTGTCAGTTCGGACAAAGTGTTCGAAAATTTTGTGTCCGAAACGTCAGCAAGCCTAAAAACTATTCAATTTTGAAAAAAAAAAACTTATATCACAGACCAGTAAAACTTTAATTTGTCTGTGCTTTTATTAAGATTGGTAACTATATGCAAATGAAGAAAGGGAATAGTTACAGATTATAATCGGGTATTAAAATGGATATTGCAGGCGCACAACTTTATAATAAAATACCCTCAGAAATAAAAAATGTAAACTCATCGAACGCATTATATAAAATAAGACTTGCACAATTTATTATTAATATAAAGTATTAATATTACCTAAATATGCGTTGGAGGGGTTAAATATTTTACACCCTACCTATTAATTTGTACCTACTAGAACGACCTACTTATGAATGTTTTATGATATTTATGTTCAGATGTAAGTTGGCTATGTCTTTTTGGGAATAAACGGCTTAAACCTAAAACCTATATGTTTTTTACCTATTACACTATAGTTTATGTAAATCGTTTATATACGCTGTGTTCTTAGAACGAATTATGTCATAATGTATTCTGAATAAATATATCCTATCCTTCCTACTATACGTGAAAGTTTGTGAGGATGTTTGTTACTCTTTCATGCAAAAACTACTAAGCGGATTTTGATGAAACTTTACAGTAATATATATAGCTTATACATCAGAATAACACATAAGGTACTTTTTATCCGAAACTACGCGGGCGAAAACGTGGACAGAAGCTAATATAATAAACGTGAAAGTTTGTGAGGATGTTTGTTCCTCTTTCACGCAAAAACTACTGAACGGACTTTGATGAAACTTTGCAGTAATATAGCTTATACATCAGAATAACACATAGGCTACTTTTTATCCGGGTATCACGCGGGCGAAGCCGTGGGCAGATGTTAATATATAAATAATTGCATGTCCTGAAGATGTTTGCACTGGATCTGGGTGTTCTGGTATCACGGTACGAATTCTAGTGAGGGGGTGAGGACTATTTTTTTTTTATTACATCAAGTAATCGTCGAAAGAAAACATAAAAGTATCCTACCTACTTAATAAATTATGCAATTATTGATCTTTTAAATCGAAATTCCAAAGTGTCACCTTTGGATTTAATTAAGTAAATCCACATTACTTATTGAGGAAGTATACAAGGATGTAACAGCAGTGACTTTGCTGTTCAACACAATTGCCTTTTTATTTGAATAGTTGTTTTAGGTGTAAAACGATTTGTGCTTTGTAGGTAGTAATCTACTTTGTCAAATAAATAAAAATAATTAGCATCAAGTGATTTTGGAACTTAAAATTGAACACGTAAGTAGGTATACATTTATTAATACTAACTAGGTATGTAGATATACCTATCCAGAAAATACAGATGAAAAAGATAGCTATCTAAATACCATTAAAAACGATCTTTAGATAGGTCAACTGAACCAGATCACTACAAGACAGAAGCGTTCCACGTAAGTATAATGGTCTTCATCAAGATTATAGTTTTTTCCCCGTCATTTAAAACTTAGAAGAAGGTATGTTTGCTGATTGCAAAAGTTTATAAAATAAGTTAACTATTGAAACTACCTATGTATAACTATGAACATAAAATTTTATCTATATCAGGATATTTTTATATTTACTTGAGTTTGATTGTTTCCCGATATTGTGGCACAGTAGCACGTGTGGAGAAAGGATTTTTGGAAATTTCTACTTTAAGGGGGAATGGGGGAACTGTGTATGAAAATTTCGAGTCTGAAAATCGTTAATTTGTGGTTTAATCACATAATGAATATTTTTTTTGCAATTTATCGTGAAGTTTATATCAATGTATGGGAGATTTTTTTTTCAACTACAAAGTTAAGTTTGTTTTTCAATCCGACTAATCTTTTCGTTAAAGCAATGTTTGTTGCTTTCATTGTTCATGAACTTGAGTAGGTACCTAATGTTAATTATTTCGGTAGGTACATACAAGCTTGTACAGAAGTCTCGGTGCGCGAGTCATAATCTTGCCCGGTTTTTTTATGATCATTCATTCAGCTATAGTGTACCTACTCGTACCTAGTGTGGTGCCAATTGAACTTCATAATACTTATTTAAAATTTCATTTAACTCATCAACTACCCCCTACCTAGTATGTTCAAACTTTCACGATCAGTTAACATAAGCAAAAGAAAATAATAAAAAGGGATAAACGCAATAAAGACGCGTAAAAATCTTATCATTTTACTCCATTTCAGAAGAGGGTGTGAATAAAAAACAAGATGGCGGTCGATCCAGCAGTAGCGTTGGAATTAGAGGGATTTGCTTACCAGCGAGACATTAATGAAGCAACAGCTCGTGGTGATTCAGAGATACAGCAGTTCTATAAAGGGCTGACTGTGTTCCTCACAGGAGGATCTGGGTTCATTGGGAAACAGCTCATCGAGAAACTATTTAGGTAAGGTTTAGGTTTTAGTAGTTCACAAAGTGTGAAATAGCTCGTTCAGGGAAGTACCATCAACTGACGTATTTCCGCCGCCAAGAGTTATTCTCGTATTTCTGGTTTTCAATGGTATGGGTGCCGCTGAACTTAGGCGCATGAGACTTTTCACCCATTATTACATACATATAGTTACGCCTGTTTCCCGGAGGGGTAGGCAGAGACCAAGGATTTCCACTTGCTACGATCATGGCATACCTCTTTCGCTTCATTCATCCTCATCACATTCTTCATACAGGCTCGGCGGTACTTCTGACCTGGACTTTTTCTAAAATGTCTCCAATTTGGTCGGAGTACGTTCGCCGAGGCCTTCCTCTACCAACTATTCCATTCACGCTCGCCATTATTAAATTAAATTAAATTCATTTACTAAATCAGACAATATTTTTGGTCCATTTTTTGTTAGTGAGCTGTCTTAATATCTATGTTAAAACTTATGAAACTATCATGGTTTTTAACACATTTTTTACTAAAAAACGGGATTTATGAGTCATGAAATCTCACAAATCATGGTAAATATCTCGTTTTTTTGTAAAATTATCTATGTTAAAAAAGCACAATTTTTAACTTAAGACCAATATTGTATGTCCGAAACGGGCAAGCTGTTGAAACTAAAAAAAAAACAATACCACCTTTATACACAGTTGTTGCAATAAAGATTTACTTTACTTTACAATGAATTGAAAAGGAAGGTTTAAGGACCTTTACTCGTGTCCTGATCAAGCTGTCTCTGGCGAGACTTTCTACTTGATCAGGACCCGAATAAAGGCCTTCATTACTGGCAATCCAGCAATTCAGCAATCCAGCACAGGTCACTGGAATGACCTGCAGGATGCTGTGGATGATTATGTGACAGGGTCACGAACGCGCGAAAGATAACCTCTGGTGTAAAGGGATCCATAGTATATGCCAATGGCCTTGATTCTGCAGTACACTAACTAAACTAAATTTAAACTGTCGCTCTCTTTTACTGATAGTGCAAGCAGGAAAGTTTGTGGCGTTTTAATGTACCTAAAATCGGCGTTATAAAGTCAAAGTCAAAGTCAAAGTCAAAGTCAAAGTCAAAGTCAAAGTCAAAGTCAAAGTCAAAGTCAAAGTCAAAGTCAAAGTCAAAGTCAAAGTCAAAGTCAAAGTCAAAGTCAAAGTCAAAGTCAAAGTCAAAGTCAAAGTCAAAGTCAAAGTCAAAGTCAAAGTCAAAGTCAAAGTCAAAGTCAAAGTCAAAGTCAAAGTCAAAGTCAAAGTCAAAGTCAAAGTCAAAGTCAAAGTCAAAGTCAAAGTCAACGTCAAAGTCAAAGTCAAAGTCAAAGTCAAAGTCAAAGTCAAAGTCAAAGTCAAAGTCAAAGTCAAAGTCAAAGTCAAAGTCAAAGTCAAAGTCAAAGTCAAAATCAAAGTCAAAGTCAAAGTCAAAGTCAAAGTCAAAGTCAAAGTCAAAGTCAAAGTCAAAGTCAATGTCAAAGTCAAAGTCAAAGTCAAAGTCAAAGTCAAAGTCAAAGTCAAAGTCAAAGTCAAAGTCAAAGTCAAAGTCAAAGTCAAAGTCAAAGTCAAAGTCAAAGTCAAAGTCAAAGTCAAAGTCAAAGTCAAAGTCAAAGTCAAAGTCAAAGTCAAAGTCAAAGTCAAAGTCAAAGTCAAAGTCAAAGTCAAAGTCAAAGTCAAAGTCAAAGTCAAAGTCAAAGTCAAAGTCAAAGTCAAAGTCAAAGTCAAAGTCAAAGTCAAAATCAAAGTCAAAATTCATTTATTCAATAAAATCACAAGGACCACTTTGAAACTGGTTACCTCTCTAGGGTGTACATATTGAATGTTTTAATCGTAGAGGTAGGTATACTTTGTTTCTTTATTAACTGAAGTGATATTTATGGAGCCTAAAACTAAATACACTAAGGATATAAGTGGGCGTAGACGGTTACTTATTTGAAAATAATATGAAATTTGAAAGTTTCTCTAGGGTCCCGCAGTCCATTTTATTCGCAGTCTTATGATCTTTTTTTCCTAGTAATATTATAAACATGAATGTTTGAGAGGATGGATGTTTGTTACTCTTTCACGGAAAAACTACTGAACGGATTTTGATGAAACTATGCAGTAATATAGCTTATACATCAGAATAACACATAGGCTACTTTTTATCCGGGTACCACGCGGGCGAAGCCGTGGGCAGAAGCTAGTCTATGATATTTCACAAAATGTAGACCGGTATTTAAAAGGATCTAAAACATTTGGGTGACCAAAAGAAAACTAACAAGTTTAAAGATTACCTAAAACCAAAAATTTACTGGACTGATAACCAACACTCTGTTTTATTTAATTAAGAAAAACTAAAACCAAAAAAAAATACGGGACTGATAACCAGCAATACTCTTTTTTATTTTTTATTTGTAGATTCGTGATAAAAAGTATCAAACGTTGATACCTATGTCAAATGGTCATATTCACAACTTAATTTAACTTATACAACTAGGTACTTTATATTCTTTATTGTACACACAAATAACCACATACCAAAAGGCAGAATTAAATTATTTAAAACTACAAAAAAATAACTATACATATATAAATATTTATATACAGTGGTACCTATGAAGGTACTTATTATTACAAAACTACAAACGAACCTGCTAGCTATCTTAAGAGGCCTGCGTTTGATGAATTGCCCATACAAACGTAATACCATAGTCATTTGTAATTAGAGTTTATTTCCACCATATTATGTTATTATTTGCATTCGAATAGTATTTATCTACGTACCTTGCTATATATTTTTTTAAAATACTTACCTAAAATTAAATGTAAACTAATCGCATTTTGAATATTTTTACGTCATACATGACATGTTTTCTTCTTATTTGTTTCGTATTAAAAACAACAATGCCTTACGTATCGTTTGGTTTGGTACATAGATTATATTGTCTAGTTACAGAATAACAACACAATTTAAAAAATACAACAAGTTTTCATTCATCTTTTTATTACGGAACATCACCAAATTTATAACAAATTCTGAACGGCTAATATTGCTATCGCGCAAGCACGGGCGGGCCTGCATCAGTCAAAAAGAGATAGCTATATTTCAGGACGCGCGTCGATTTCAAGTAATGAGCGCTGTACGCCGGATCCTTAAGACCGCAGCAAACGATCTATGGACGTTGGTAAAAAAAGTTTTAATTAAATTCAACTCTACCTTCCTCAATACGTAGTTAAATATAATGGCAATCACTCAAGTCAAATCATGCATTATGCAGGTAGGTCACTTAATTAATTTATAAGCTGTTGTGTTTAAAATCTTTACTTTTAATTCTAGTGTGTTCGTTAACTGTTTAATCTATACCTAGACCAAGTAGAATAATAATACAATAGTATAATTTAATTGCTTATGTTAATTGTGTTAAATCCTACTACTTTACGTGAAAGTTTATGAGGATGGATGTTTGTTACTCTCTCACGCAAAAACTACTGAACGGATTTTTGAGAAATTTTTCAGTAATATATTTTATACATCAGAATAACACATAGGCTACTTTTTATCCGGGTACCACGCGGGCGAAGCCGTGGGCAGAGGCTAGTAACACAATAACAGACTATTTCATTAGGTACCTACCTAATGAAATAGTGTAACGCTGTCGTTTTTTTTTTGTAATGTAACCTGTTCTCGCTGAATACACTTGAGCTTGAACTAATTTCAAAGACCAGCGACATCTATTGTCAATGTATAAGCATCACTAATGCGCCTAGCGTCTCCCCTATAGAACTAAATTAAAATCATGGCTGGTCGAGAAGGCGTTTTATAAACTTGAGGATTTCGTTCCTAAAATGCACTGACATCGTATCACACAAATATTATAAACGTGAAAGTATGTGAGGATGGATGTTAGTTACTCTTTCTCTTTCTCTCAAACTTTACAGTTATATGGCTTATACATCAGAATCAATCAATCAATATATATTAAATTGTTCCGTTACTGATTGGCGGATCAACGCACAGCCTAAACCATAAGTCCTTGAAACATGAAACTTGGAGGGTATATTACTCTTAAGGTGTAGGGGTGCATTAAGAAAGGAATTTGGAAAATTTTACCCCTAAAAAGGGGAAAAGGGCTGAAACCTTTGTATGACAAATCGTATTCCATGAACTTACAGTCTTGAAACTTCACATAAATATTCTTCAATCCAAATGATAAAAGTCTTATATAATAATTTCTCCAAAATACCCCTCAAAGAGAATGTAGGGGGTGTCAAAGTCCAAGAGGTGAATCAACGCACAGCCTAAACCATAAGCCCTAGAAACATGAAACTTGGAGGGTATATTACTCTTAAGGTGTAGGGGTGCACTTAGAAAGGAATTTTGAAAATTCCTTTCTTAGTGCACCCGTACACCTTAGTGCACCTTCAGAGTTTCATTTAGGGGTAGACCCCTAAGGGGGTGAAAAGGGCTGAAAACCTTTGCATGAAAAATCGTATTCCTTGAACTTACAAACTACTTACATAATATTCTTCAATGCAAATGATAAAATATTAATATAGTTATCAAACTTATAGGGGTTAACTTAACCTCCCCCCCTCTTACTACTGTAAGGGGTTGTATAGGGTGTCCAAGTGTGTATGGGAACTTTATAACGAGTGGTTCAATTTGCCTGAAACTCGGCATAAATATTATTTAGTACAAATGATAAAAGACAAATATATTTTTTTTCTAAACTACCCCACAAAGGGCGTAGGATGGTGTGTTAAGTCTGTTTAGGAAATATTTAACGCTTGGTGTGATTTGCTGTAAACTTAGTTTGGATACTTAAATTAAAAAAGAACTGTACACGTATCAGGGTATTCAAAAAAAGCCCATAAGGGGTGCAAGACAAGCAATTATTTTTGATGCATCTATCAATTATCTATCCTACGCGAGTAAAACCGCGGGCATCAGCTAGCAATAGTATAAAAAAAAAGCTAGATGATGCTGTGTGAAAATATGCATGTGTGAATAATATCATTATCATCATTATTTTTATTATTATTACAGATCATGTGATATACGAAAAGTGATTATATTGATACGTAAAAAGAGAGGCAAGACTACACAAGAGAGACTGCAAGAGATGCTGACTGATCCGGTGAGTTTAACGCTTAACTAAAATAAATAAAGCATGCTATAAAAAAACATCCCCATTGGGATATACGTATTTTTGTTATACTATCTAATAGGTAGGAATTATAATCTATACTAATATTATAAAGAGGATAGATTTTTGTGTTTGTACCGAATAGGCTCCGAAACTACTGGACTGATTTTAACCATTTTTCACCAATAGAAAGCTAAATTATCAGGAAGAAACATAGGCTATAATTTATTTTCAAAAAATTAGGGATCCTTATTAAAATTTCAATAATGTAACCCAAAGTGGCAAAATTTTGCCTATAAAAATCATTATTTGGCGTGCGCTGAGAAAACTATTGATGTTACATAAAAATTATTTACTACATGATTAAAGTTATCATTATTACCTACAAAAAAGTCATCGAGGGAATATATATAACTGAAATAGTTAAGTCACAATAGCAGCTTTTGTGTTCTAAAATTTGATTAGATCGCCGGTAGAAACAAAAGTTGGTTACAATTGTATCCTAGTATTAATTCTTATTTAAATAAATAGTTTTATTATCAAGGGTATTTATATAGCAGTAAAATACTTTACTGTTACTTTCTATCCCGATATTCCCACGGAATAGAAACTTACGCGGGTGAAACCCCCTGGTCTAGACAAATACCTCACGCTTAGTTTTCCTTTCACGCTAACGCAAATATGTCAAGGTAAAAATTGGCAGCAGTCACCTGAAATTTCCACAGCTAATATCATTCCCATACAATTTAATCTTTCCGCAGGCGTTAACGCCAACAGAAAGTGGTATTTGTTTAGACACCCTGGCTGATAACGATCTCGTAGCTAACTTAGTCCCTATGATAAGCCCCGCTTAGATTGATTTTATTAGATTTTTAAAAAAATTGTGATTTCCCTTAAGTCTTCTTCTGCTTGCCCTTATCTTACATTATGTGGGGTCAGCACAACACATTTTCTGCTTCCACAATGATTTCAGGTACTTATACAGGTAGTAAAAAGATGACTACCGAAAATGAAAGGGGGTGGTACAGCACCCCAAAACCCAAGCAAAAAAAAACAGTTGTCCGAAAAAAAAATTATAGCCGGAGAAAATAATGTTTCAAGATTTTTATTTATTTCTGCAGCCAGCAATGTACGCTCGATCAATTACCGCGGGCGAGATCAGCTGTTCGCGTAGTACGGGCGGAATTGCATTGCTGTTTTTTTTTTTTTTTTTCTTTTATAAATTGAATAATTTGATAGATATGGTTTTATTATGTTGTACTATGTGTATGTAACTAGAAAAAAAAATAAAAGGACGTAGATATGTCAACATATTTTTAGCGTTTTATTCGGTAAATATTTCAAAATCATGGTCTGATTGCAACCCCCCAGTTTTCGGTAGTCGTCTTTTTACACCCTGTATAGTTTAATCCTTCAAAAACCAAAAGTAATAATAAAATTCAGCAATTCATCTTTCATATTCTGTTATCAGTATTTTAACGTTTAAATATGTATTGAGAGAGTGAAATCTTCTAGGATGTATGTTTAAAAATAACATATTTTTTTGTTAAAATCAAGTACTTATCTTTTGAAAATGCCATGAAAACATTAGTATATTGTAATATTGTATTCTATATTTCAGACATATAATAGAAAATTCACATTTCTGGGTTTTTAGACACATATCTAACGCCAGCCAAACTTGACATAATCACAAACTAATGTTCTATACAATTCAGTATTTCCGCAGGCGAAAGTAGTTGTATACATATAATAGCTATACTAATATATTAATATTTAAGAAATCCTGCGACTGTTTATATAGCTAGTTTTAACATTACTACTTACTCATTGTTTATATTTTTTGTAGGTGTTTGAAACTGTACGCAAAAGCAAGCCATATTTCGAGGAGAGGATTTTAGCTGTGGAAGGCGATGTGGGAGAGATTGAACTTGGTATCAGTAAGAATGATTGGAACACCATCATTGAAGAGGTAAACATGCATGACAATTGGTTATTTAGATGCAAGAACAAAAAATGTATATAAAATTTAATGTTATTTAGTTATTTAGAGGCAACCATAGTCATGTTTTTTGGTTAAATGGAGGCAAACACACAGTCATGTTATTTTGTTATTTGGAGGCAAACACAGTTATGTTATTTGGTTATTTGGAGGCAAACACAGTCATGTTATTGGTTATTTGGAGGTAAACACAGTCATGTTATTTGGTTATCGGAGGCAAAAACACTCACGTTATTTTGTTATTTGGAGGCAAACACAGTCATGTTATTTGAAGGCAAACACAGTCATGTTATTTGGTTATCGGAGGCAAAAACACTCACGTTATTTTGTTATTTGGAGGCAAACACAGTTATGTTATTTGGTTATTTGGAGGCAAACACAGTCATGTTATTGGTTATTTGGAGGCAAACACAGTCATGTTATTTGGTTATTTGGAGGTAAACACAGTCATGTTATTTGGTTATCGGAGGCAAAAACACTCACGTTATTTTGTTATTTGGAGGCAAAAACAGTTATGTTATTTGGTTATTTGGAGGCAAACACAGTCATGTTATTGGTTATTTGGAGGCAAACACAGTTATGTTATTTGGTTATTTGGAGGCAAACACAGTCATGTTATTGGTTATTTGGAGGCAAACACAGTCATGTTATTTTGTTATTTGGAGGCAAACACAGTCATGTTATTTTGTTATTTGGAGGCAAACACAGTCATGTTATTTTGGTATTTGGAAGTAATCACAGTCATGTTATGTGGTTGGATTTATCTATAAGTACTAATATTATAAAGAGGTAAAGGGTAAGAGGTAAGTCTCCTTCAATCCTTCTGACATTTAGCATGCTTCTTTCCAATATCTATCTGGTCAATACAAAAGTTTAAATCTAAAGTTTAATTCTAAAGCTTAAAATTATTTTTTCCAGGTGGACATGATCTTCCACGTGGCTGCTACCATCAGGTTCGATGAAGCTATCCAAATAGCGGCTATCATCAACATCAGAGGCACAAGAGAGATTCTTAAACTTGGGAGAGCTTGTAAGAAACTCAAGTAGGTAATGCCAGATACTAGAAAACCGGCAAGTCACGGACCACTGGTCAGTCGACCATACCTATCTAGTAGCAGGACAAAGAATAATATGACCTGGTACTAAATAGGTGGTACTTAAACATGAATGACTTTGTGGCGCAGTTGGCGAAAACCCGCCAGAGACGCAGAAGGTTGCAGATCCGATTCCCAACGCGGGACAAATGTTTGTATGATCTGCAATTGTTTTTCTCGGGTATGGGTGTTTTCTAAGTATAATTTGTAAGTATTTATAAAAAAAAGGATCATCATCTTCTTGCCCTTATACCACATTATGGCACAATGTTTTCTTCATCCACTCTCCTCTATCAACCGTCATCTCAGTACTCACCTTTCTTAACCATGTCATCCTTCACACAATCCATCTTTCTTTTCTTAGGCCTACCTCTGCTTTTATTTCCATCCACATTCATATTTACCTAGAGCCAGATGATGCTATGTGAAAAATGTCCAGCTTTATTTATTAATTCATTATAAACTCGGCTTTCTAGGTCATTTATCCACGTATCAACCGCATACACGCACACCACTTCAGGGAGGGTCGGAGGCGACGTTATGGAGCAGTTCTACGAATGCCCCATCGCACCTCATGTCATGATAGAAATGGCAGAGAAGATGGATCGAGAGCGTCTTGACAACATTACTGCAAGGTCAGTCAGTTGTATATTATACTAGCCTCTGCCCACGGCTTCGCCCGCGTGGTACCCGGATATAAAGTAGCCTATGTGTTATTCTGATGTATAAGCTATATTACTGTAAAGTTTTATCAAAATCCGTTCAGTAGTTTTAGCGTGAAAGAGTAAAAAACATCCTCACAAACTTTCACGTTTATAATATTAAATAGGATAGGATAGTAGGACTATTTTTATGTACACCCCACCACTCCTAATTCCTTATCGTCCTCTGAAGAGATCGCTTCGATGGAGCCATTGTACTTTAAAGAAAATAAAATGTTGTTTATTTTGTTATTTGTTTATGGTGTACAATAAAGTATTCATTCATTCAAGTTTCATCTATCTTCGGTTCAGTTACAATTTTATAGTGCATAGAGTTTTTTACGCCCCAGTTTCCCATTTCGGAAGATAGATGAAGATTACCGAGGCGCATCACTTTAATTACAATACTGTACTCGATATGATTGCCTACATCACATACCCTAGTATATATATTTGAACAAACACACTTTTTTGTTTTTACAGTTTAATTAAAGGCTGGCCTAACACGTACACCTTTACAAAAGCAATTGCTGAGGAGCTGGTCAGAACTGAATGCGGCGATCTTCAGGTGTCCATTGTCAGACCCTCTATTGGTATGTATCATTTGTCAAATCTATGGAAAACATACTAAAGAAATATCCTACTCCTATTATATACGTGAAAGTTTGTGAGGATGGATGTTTATTACTCTTTAACGCAAAAACTACTGAAGGGATTTTAATGAAACTTTACAGTATTATAGCTTATACATCAGTATAACACCTAGGATACTTTTTATCGGGGTACCACGTGGGTGAATCCGTGGGCAAAGGTTACCTCCCACCAGCTAGCAGATTTCCCCCTCGTCACCAAAAAAAGATAGATATTGTGGCCGGGCAAGCTTCTTCTCGCGATACAGACATGTTACACCAAGCTCGGCCAAATGACGACTGATTAGGAAACTTGCACGCAGCGTTACTATTTTCTGTCGTTCGCCATCACAAAAAATAATAATAATGATGTTTTAAGTTGAATTTGAGTCAGAATTGGCAGGTGCCGTTTCATCCTACATAGCCCAGCAACCATTCCTTAAGCATTCACTCCTGCAATAGCCCAGATTATCATCCAATATATCCAATAGTTTCATCATTCACCATCCACGAAAAACCGTTTCTTATATATTGTATTGTACAAAAAGGCATCTTAATGTTAGCTTCGGCTCCACTAATGCCTATAAAAGGCTCCAGGCATGAGCCTGAGATTAAAAATAAATAAAGAGGAATAATAATAAAAATGTTTATTCAGTACGGTCTTACACAAAAATATACAATACGCTAGCAGAGTTTAATTTATGTAGAAGAATTAGATCTAGATGTGTTGCGTGTTAAAAGCCCTGTGACCAGACTATGCTTTGAGTTCCTCGCTCTAAGTAGATACTTGTATCGTAGACGCGAGGGATCGCTGCTTCGGATAGTGTAGAAAATTTACACTCTTATCATTTAGAGACACACATTTAATTAGCTATAATTAGGTACATGAACGAGGAAGCAAAATTATTGTATTTAAATAAACCGGATCGGTATTAAACAGTAACACCATTTTCTTGTCAGAAAAACATGTTGATTGTTTTTTTTTTCAGTTTTATCTGCGTATGTTGAACCAAGCCCGGGTTGGTTGGATGCAAGCTGTGTCTACGGACCTAGCGGGGTAAGCTTTTTCTTACCCTTCATATTGTAAAAACTGGATTTTTAACGTACTGCACTATCGGTGAAGGCACCGACTAAGTTTCGAAAATTAACAAAATTAACAAAATTAACAAAATTAACAAAATTAACAAAATTAACAAAATTAACAAAATTAACAAAATTAACAAAATTAACAAAATTAACAAAATTAACAAAATTAACAAAATTAACAAAATTAACAAAATTAACAAAATTAACAAAATTAACAAAATTAACAAAATTAACAAAATTAACAAAATTAACAAAATTAACAAAATTAACAAAATTAACAAAATTAACAAAATTAACAAAATTAACAAAATTAACAAAATTAACAAAATTAACAAAATTAACAAAATTAACAAAATTAACAAAATTAACAAAATTAACAAAATTAACAAAATTAACAAAATTAACAAAATTAACAAAATTAACAAAATTAACAAAATTAACAAAATTAACAAAATTAACAAAATTAACAAAATTAACAAAATTAACAAAATTAACAAAATTAACAAAATTAACAAAATTAACAAAATTAACAAAATTAACAAAATTAACAAAATTAACAAAATTAACAAAATTAACAAAATTAACAAAATTAACAAAATTAACAAAATTAACAAAATTAACAAAATTAACAAAATTAACAAAATTAACAAAATTAACAAAATTAACAAAATTAACAAAATTAACAAAATTAACAAAATTAACAAAATTAACAAAATTAACAAAATTAACAAAATTAACAAAATTAACAAAATTAACAAAATTAACAAAATTAACAAAATGAATAAAATAAAATGTTATTCAAAGAAACTCGTAATTATAGAAAAACATAAGTGCACCTAATAAATCAATATAGCTAAATATAATATTTTTTTCCTGAACTAGGTAATCCTGTGTTTCAGGCGACATCATTAAATAAAATAATCACCTACTATTACAATAAAGGCATTTAGTTTAACAAGTTGTTTATTTTACAAACAATCGTGTTATTGCTTGTATTTAGTCTAAAACGGCTTAACCAATAAAAATACTTTATTTTCAGTCGTTTTAAATTAATTAAAATATGGTTTCTTTCATTAAATCCAAACGTCACTAAAAACTCAGAAAAAACAAAATTACTTTCTTCCGAAGGATGTCGAATCTATGATTCACTCTAATTATTATTATTAATTCATAAATATTCTTAGATAAACATAAATAACCCAAAAATTCAACTAGCCTCGCGTACCAAGCGGGAGGTTGCGAGTTCGAATCCCGCCGATGTTGTTTTTTTTGGATATTATAAATTCTTGTTAATTCTCTGAAATGTAGGTTAACAATTTAAAACCCAAATGTGCGGCGGACGGGCCGGTTGTACTCGAGAGGCGGGTTCAATTCCCGTTGAGAGACAAACATTTGCATGTTATTCGTTCCAGGTTTGAGTGTTCTGTGGGTGTTCTATGTACCATGATACATTCTCATTCTCAGGTACCATGAGTACTATGATACTATGATATTATTGGGTGTTCCCAGATCGTTCTAGGAGTGGGTCTTGGTGTGACCAGGGTGATCTACGTTAAAAACAAGTCAAAGCTTTCCTTCGTGCCTGTGGACTATGTGAACAATGCGACCATCGCGGCCGGATGGGACACAGCTATAAGACCGACCAAAGAGATCCGCATCTTCAACATCAGTACCACCAATTGTGGAGTTACATTTAGTAAGTTCTTAAATTATAGTACCAACTATGGCGTTAAATTTTGTAAGTTCTTAAATTATAGTACCAACTGTGGCGTTATATTTAGTAAGTTCTTAAATTATAGTACAAACTGTGGCGTTATATTTAGTAAGTTCTTAATCTATAGTACTAAAGATGGAGTTTCATTCAGTAAGTTAAAAAAAAATATAGTATGTACCTACCAACTGTAGAGTTACATTTAATAAGTTTTTAAATTATAATACCAACTGTGGCGTTATATTTTGTAAGTTCTTAAATTATAGTACCAACTGTGGCATTATATTTTGTAAGTTCTTAAATTATAGTACCAACTGTGGCGTTATATTTAATAAGTTTTTAAATTATAGTACCACTGTGAAGATATTTTAAGTAAGTTTTTAAATAATAGTAACAACAGTGAAGTTACATTTAGTTAGTTTTTAAATTACAGTAACAACTTTGAAGTTACATGTAATACCAATACACGGTGTAAAAAAACCCATTACCAAGCTGAAAGCCATAAATTCTTCAAGGTAATCGACTGGTTCTGGAGATATTGAAGGTCAAACTATATTTTTTTAAGTTTTTTACTGAAATTTATTTTAAATATTATTATTAAACTTTCGTCCAAACAAATCTTATAAAATTTTTAATTTTTTCTTAACATATTACGCATTTAAAGAAGCAAAAATGCAATGAATTTCAAACTCACACAACAGCTTTGACACGTGCGTGTTGCGGAGCGGAACATACTTATACTGATTTAATACTTATATACTTTTTTTGTAAACTCTTACATATTATATATGAAACAACATAGGAAACAACTAGACTCGAGACAAATATTTACAGATCACACAAACATTTGTCCCACGGCGGGAATCGAGCCCGCAACCTTCTGTGTCTCAGGCGGGCCTTCGCCCACTGCGTCACAGAGGTCGTCGCCGATTTAAATGAAATTTAAACTATAATGATGAAACTTTTGGATAAAACTAGTACCGAGTGGTTCCAGAGGCTAGTAAACAATAACGGATCGTTTTCAGGACATGTATCAGTACCGATGCGCAATAAAGCCCGAAGCATACAAATAGACTTGGCAATTTGGTATACGTTCCTTTTTGAGACGGGGAACAGAGTGGTATACTGGTTTGCATCCTGGCTCCTTCACTACATACCAGCTTATGTCGTGGACGCAGTAATAAAGGTGTTTAGGATTAAAACACCAAAGGCGCTGAAATCGTGAGTTTTTTGACACTACTAGACATAGAGAGGGAGCGCATAGCTGGAGATTCCACCTAATAAAGTACCTAAAAAAAAACATAAAGTATCTGTGAAACAATGTTTTCTTTTGTATGGAGTTATTTTTCTATAATATATTATTATCTATACTATATTTTTATCTATACTCATATAATAAAGAGTTAAAGTTTGTAAGTTAACGCAGGGAATAATCTCCGAAACTAATAATTGAATTTCAAAACTTCTTTCATCGATATTTAGAATGAATCTTCAGGGCTGTATAATTATTATCCCGTAAAAAAACGGTTTTTCGGGGAGAGCAAGCTACTTTTATCGTTAAGGCAGCGTTCGTAAAAAACGCATTGCTTGACCGTTTTTTGATCGTAGAATTACGTTTAAAAATTGGTCTCCACGAAAAGCCCTTCTTAAATCCTGTAATTCCACACTAGGGTTCCCTGTATCGTGAGTCGCGGAGGAACAGGCACCTAGATTAAAACCGACGTTTCAAAGTGGTCCTTGTGATTTTATTGAATAAATGAATTTTGACTTTGACTTTGACTTTGACTTTGCCTTTGCCTTTGACTTTGACTTTGACTTTGACTTTGACTTTGACTTTGACTTTGCCTTTGACTTTGACTTTGACTTTGACTTTGACTTTGACTTTGACTTTGACTTTGACTTTGACTTTGACTTTGCCTTTGACTTTGACTTTGACTTTGACTTTGACTTTGACTTTGACTTTAGTAAGAAGTGGAAGTGGGTTATGAAGGATGAAATAGGATTAGTATTTTACAAACTTCTAATTATGCTTACTGATGAAGATAAATAATTATATGTTTCATATGGGTCTTCATCGCGTTTGTTTACTCTTTATTAATCCTATCCTACTAATATTATAAACGCGAAAGTTTGTGAGTATGTTTGCTACTCTTTCACACAAAAACTACCGAACGGATTTTGATGAAACTTTACAGTAATATAGCTTATACATCAGAATAACACAAAGGCTACTATACCACGCGGGCGAAGTTGTGGGCGGAAGCTAGTAACTCATAGGCTACTTTATACCTGGGTATAACGCGGGCAAAGCCAGAAGCTAGTATTATAAAAAAGTTAAACGCGATAAAGAACAATATAAAACTGAATACTTATATATATTTTTCAATTTTAAATTAAAGTGGCATACAAATATATATCATTCGCTCGTTGCCGACTGGTTGCGGACGTAGCGAGTGAAAAGTCTCATGCGCCGAGCATTACGAACTGCTTGGCGACAGAAAAAATATACAACTATATGTATCAAAAAATAAACCTTTTTTTTTCATACAATATAGTTGTATATTAGTAATTTAGTTACCATAATGCAAGCTCTGCTTCGTTAAAAAAAAAATACACTTACGTTACAGATTCGTCTACGTCTACACGAAATTTGACAAACTGGCGAGAATCTTCGAGTTCTTTCTGACGAATGAGTGGAATTTCGACGAAGCAAACTTGCTCAGCCTCTGGGACCGTATGTCTGAGACAGACAGACATATCTATAACTTCAAAATGCAAAGCATCGACTGGGATTGGTACACACTGATGTGGTGTTTGGGAGTGAGGAAGTATATCGTCAAAGATGGACTCAAAAACACCAATAAAGCGGTTAGAAAACAGAAATGGTTTAAAATCGCAAACTATATAGTGTTATTGGTGTATTTATTTGTTTTTTGGTGTTTTTTACGTTTCGTTTTTATGTTGTTCTGAAGGTAAATTTAAAAGTATAATTAATTTATATCAGGCAACACTAATTTACTACACATGATCAAACATAACCCATAAATAAATACTTATGAGCCACATATACCTTTGACTTTGGCTTATCAAAAATTGTATGAGATCATTATGAAAAATTGTTAAGTTTTTGTTTCTTTTTAATCGATTTTCCATGGAAATTGATATAAATTCATTTTATTCGTAAAAACAATAGAAATAAAATGCATTGTTTTTATTTTATGTTGTATTTTGAACAGGGCAATAATTCGTTTTATAAGTTATAATAATAATTTCAAAATAAATATCTATTATGTGAAATTTTTTTTTGTTTTTGTACATAGTCCCCACAATAGGATTTCCTGTGTCATTGATATCAGAAACTACGAATACCGTGGCACCACAACACCCAGTACATAATATCCGCAGAACATGCAAACATTTGTTCCGCAGCGGGAATCGAACACACATCAGAACAGCGAACAGCGTCGCATCCACCAGGCCACCGAGGTTGTCATAGGATAATATAAATACAGAATTATATAAAATACTAAGTTTAAAACTAAAATCCATACAATTATATTGACCTCATGAAGATCGACCGGTGTTCAGTCTCAGTCAGCACTTTCTCTACAAAGGAGTTAAAATTTATCCCGGTTTATGGTTTTATAGTCCCTTTTACAAGTAGAGTTTATCACACGCTTACCTCTTTTGCTTCATTCATCATCATCAAATATTGCATAAAAGCTCGGCAATTCAGTGTAATTCTGAACTGGTTCTTCTCTAGAATGAGTTTAATAGTATCAGAGTACGTTCATCAAAACCTTCCCCTTCTAAATATCACATCCACGCTTATCTTGTATACTTGATTTGTTAATCTTCTTTCACCCATCCTTTCTATATGCGCAAACCATCTCAACATACATTTATCACCTCTGTTAACCATATCTTAATTAATTTCAGACTGCTCTCTTAATAAACTCTCTTATGTTCCTCACTCTATCTCTCAACATTACACCACACATACTTCTTAAAGCTTCATCTCCACTGTATTTTTTTCGATTTTGATGTTTCTTCTGCCATACCCAATTTTTTCTAAGGAGCGTTAGTGTCGGTTTTAGCATTTCTTTATGTTAGTCTTGCCATTTTAGACACTTTCCGGCTGGTCATAAAGGAGTGATGTGCCCCATTAACATTATTTCCTGCGTTCACTCTCATTTTAATATTTTTTTCATACTAACCATTCCTAGTAAACAGATATATACAATCTGTTTCACTTGTGTCACTCTCTCTTCACCGATCACAGTATCACATGCGGCATACATTCGTCTTTATCAAAAATCATTGTTTCGTCTTAGTTACATTAACTTTCATCCCTTTTTTCTCAAACGCTTCACACATTATTGTTGCTATCTCCTGTAACTCATCCATCGATGATGCAAGTATAACCTGATCATAGGCATAGAGAAGACATTTGAAGAGTAACTTATTTATTCTAAATCCACATTCACTGACTTTAAAATTTTAAAACAATTGCTAATAAATAGATTAAACAGCCACGGTAACGCTACACATCCCTGTGTAGCGTCCCTTTTGGATGCTAAATCATTCAGTGTATGGCACGTTTATCCTTAAGTAAGCATTGGAACCCTCATAGATAGATTTCAGAGCTTGAATAAAGTTGTTGTATACTCCATACATTGACAGCACCGACCATAGTTCATTCCTCATCACTTTGTCATAGGCCTTTTCCAAATCCAGGAAAGCGCAATAGACCTTTTGACCCTAGACCAAAAACTTTTCAGCTATGCATCCAAAGGAAAAGACAAGTACTGATCCGTACACCCCGTACCTACCCTTTTGAAATCCCGCTTGTGCGTCTCATATTTTCTCATCGGTTTCTTTCACAGCTCTTTTATTTACTAACTTCATGGAGTCATAACGCAACAGCGAGTTTATCTTTATTTTTAGTATTAACATTGTGTTTATCGCTATTTTTCTTAACAACAGATTTTTGATTGTCAAAGACTATGATCGATTTCAATGTAAAAATAGAATTGAACACATCACTAAATTTCTTAAAAAATGTGTTGCATAAATTATTTGGATTATCATTATCATAACATATAGAAAAACAGAAGTTAAATTACTAACTGGCGGATCAACGCACAGCCTAAACTATAAGTCCTAGAAACATGAAACTTTGAGGGTATATTCCTCTTATGGGGGGTATATAGGGGGTGCAATAAGAAAGGAATTTGGAAAATTCTACCCCTAAGGGAGTGAAAAGGTCTGAAAACAGCAGTGCAGATTTCTGCTGGAATAGAGTTCCACAAGCGGATCGCAGTGGCGATAAAAAAGCCCATATAGAAAGACGTAGAATGCTCAGGGGGCAGTAGAAGATGGTAGGGTGCAAGGCACGTAATAAGATTTTTCAATGGAATTTGTACGATTATCTGAGCTTGGGCACGGACAGAGAGACAGACAGACGCACGGACATGGCGAGACTATATGGGTTCCTTGTTGACAACGGAACCCTAAAAAGCACTCAAGACAATGTTGCCCGGCATTTCGGCGTCCATAGAAGTGTAATTTTCCATCTCTGGAGCCATCGTGACACAGGTGATACGTCTAAACTGCACTAAAGCTGAGGGCGCATTACCTGACGACGTCAAGACCGATACAGACAGGTAACCAAAGCCAAGAGATCACATCATGAAACAGACTGCATAAGTAAAGTGGGGAGCTAATCTGGCTATATTATATTATGTGATAAGTAATTAGTTTAAGTAGTTAGGTACATTTACAATTAAGTATTATATGTCCACGAGAGCTACTGCCGACAAACTGTTGTACAGTTTGGCAGAAACTTTATAATGTAAAGTACTTTAATTTGAAAAAAAAATAAATAAAAAAAAAATGCTGGACATTTTTCACACAGCGTCATCTAGCCCCAAAACAAGCAGAGCTTGTAGTATGGGAACTACATGACTATTATACTACGTACTTCTATATTTTTTTGTTTTCATTCATATTATACATAGAAAACACCCATAACCGAGACAAATATTTGAAGATTATACAAATACTAGCTTCTACCCACGGCTTCACCCGCGTGGTACCCGGATAAAAAGTAGCCTATGTGTTATTACCCATAATACAAGCTCTGCTTAGCTTGGAGCTAGATGATGCTGTGTGGATTGTCCAGCATTATTTATTTATTATTTATTCTGACGTACAAGCTATATTACTGTAAAGTTTCCTAAAAATCCGTTCAGTAGTTTTTGCGTGAAAGAGTAACAAACATCCATCCTCACAAACTTTCAGGCGTATAATATTAGTAGGATTTGTCCCGTGGCGGGAAATAAATAAATAAATAAATGTGTCATCCATTTGCAAAGAAGATCTTTCACCGAGCTGATACATCTCTTGCACCGGGCTTATCCATCTGATCTTTGCCTAGGGTCTTAGGGTCGACAGTTTTAAGTCGGAGTAAATGTTCAGGTTACGTTAAAACTCCACTCACTATCTAGACATAGCGATGGCCATCTGTGTATTGTATGTAGTAACTCTTCGTATATCAGTAGGTCTTTCCTTTTTGCTGATGTTTTATAACATAGTTCAATCATTTGGCAAGAGATGTCGCTAGTAGCGTGGACGTTGTCCAATCAGATGGTCACAGATCTGCCACGGGAATCGAGCTCGTCATGTTCTATGGTGCAGACCAGGCGTACTATGGCAGATGAGATACCATCACTTTCTTTCCTGAAAAATATAATCTGGGTGAATATATCTGAAAAGAGTGAATATATCTTAAAGACCTTCAAGCTCCATCATTGGCCAAAAATATGCATTTAAGAGGCCTGCGAAGGATTGATTGCCCATACAAACGTAATACCAAAATCATTTGTAATTAAAGCTTATTTCCACCGTGTTATGCTATTATCTGTATTCTAATAGTATTTATCTAGGTATCTTGATAAATATTTTTTCAAAATACTCACCTAAAATTTAATGAAAACGAATCGCATTTTGCATATTTTTACGTCATAAATGGCATGTTTTCATCTTATTTGTTTCGTATTAAAAACAACAATATCTTACGTATAGTTTGATTAGGTACTTAGATTATATTATCTAGATATAGATCTAGATACAACACGATGTGACACATAGACATTATACCTAGATTTTAATTATATTATTGATAATAGTTAACTGTATTTAATTATTGTTTATTTTTACTACTGTATAATTGTTGTATTTTGTATGTGTGTGTCTGAAGTTCAAATAAAGTCTTTTATCTATCTATTCTGAACGCGATAGCAATATAACAAATATTGCTATCTCGCAAGTACGAATGGGTCTGCATGAGCCAAAAAGAGATATTTTTAGACGCTCTTCGAATTGAAGTTGTGAGCGCTGTCCGTCGGATCCTTAAGTACTCGTATTATATAAGTCATGTAGTTCCCATAACACAAGCTCTGCTTAGTTTGGAGGGAGATGATGCTGTGTGAAAATTGTCCAGCATTATTTATTAATTTATTTATATCATCACTTATCATCAGGTGAGATTATGGCCAAATGAAGGTCCGTTATTATTATTTATTCATTTAAAATTTTTACAGGCATTAGTGGAGCCAAAGCTAACACTAAGAGGCCTTTTGTACATTATCATATAAAAAACATAATTTGTGGATGGCGACTGATCTAAACTATTAGAAATATGGGTGATAAACTAGGCTGTTGCAGGAGTATATACTTATGGAATGGTTGGGTCAATCTTCAAAATCAGCGTATTTGGTTGATCGCTCTGGTGCTTTTTAAATATTGTTATTATTGCTGTTCTGTATTTTTATTTCGAAAAGGAAGTGTCTAAATAAACTTATTTTTATAATGGCCCCTAATTTTCTTAACCAGTTTTCGTAATATTTGGGTTTGAAAATTTCGAGACCAGAGCGATCAATATTGATGCCAGAGCCATCAACAAAAGCATGAATTTTATTAGAAAAACACTATAAATCAGTAATTTTTTTATTGTAAAATAGTTAAACCACATCAGTTTAGGGCAATTAGGCCATCTAAACACTTTTATCTAAATCACACGCTACATTATATACTGTCATCCTAATTTATTATTTGGATACCGTTATTTTACTTAGGTTAAGTACAAAAATTACTAAAAACACTATCAAAACTTTTTTTCTTATTCTTTAATTATTCTCATTCTTATTCTTTAGGTTTCCCTCGATTTTATCAGCCTGAGCATAGAGAAGCTGCCAGAAGCTTATTTTAGCCATTCTGCGTTGCTCAGTCAACTTCTTTCGCTCTTGCTTTCTCTTCTTTTTTTTTGGAAGCATTATTTCTACAACTTTATAATAATTGTTTAGTTCTTTTATTAAACTTTTGAAACTGAGAAAAATTCGCGCGGTTTTTTAAACGCCTTAATGGTCTTAAATAGCTCGACACGTAAGATAAGCAGGGTAGACATCATCTCAAATCTTCAAGATCTTCGATGATGGTCTAAGAGCATAGTCAAAAGCACTACATAAGGTGGGCATGTAATATTTTATGACTTTAAGGTATAAAAAATGCTTCCTTTTTATCATAAAATTAATTTTTGTGACCGATCTGTTCTTTTTGACCAGAGCGATCAATGCCATAGCAATCAAAAAAAGTAACTAATTTAATGATTCTGTAGAGATGCAAAACAATAGAAAGCTATAATTTATACACAACAAATATATCCCTAAAACAGTTCTAATTATTGAATTGAAACATAAACAAAGTGAATAACAAATCAGAAAAATGTACCATAGCAATCAAACATTTACAAATCCAAAGCCAGAGTAATCAATTATTTACCTCTTTATCTCGGCACCACGGCAAAGCAGAACATGCCCGTCCCCATCGGTAGACAGAGAACAGCTGATGACAGCGCGCACGGCGAAAACTGATTGGATAAAGCGATCAGCTAGGAATGTGAACACGGATTCATGTTGGTCCAGAGCGATCAACAAAAACGCGGGGACACAACTTATTTTTCGAATTGAAGCGAAACTATTCATTTATTGTTATAATCTAATTTAATTCCATACAAATAGACCTTTTATAATGTTAGATAAATAAATAAAATGTCGTAATGTGTCAACACAAAAAGTTACGAACGGTTTTTTGAATCAAACTGGAGTTGGGACAGGCCAGAGCAATCAAGTTTTCAAGGTTTCGGATTTTTTTTAATATATTTACAATAACGTTAGATAAATAATTCTGAGTGCCCAAGGTAGCTAACAAGCCAAACTATCCAACAAAAAAAACTCCTACTCAAAATTATTACTTTAAGGTGGACTTCTTCACTAAGACATAGAGTTTTTTGTTTTGGAGATTGAGCCGGTTGCTGTTGGGTATGTAGGATGAAACGGCACCTGCCAATTCTGACTCAAATTCAAATCATAGGCAGGTGATGAGTTGCCGTCCACTAAACGGGCCCCATAAGTGCCGCCAATGATAGGCAGCGTAGATGCAACGTTGGTGTGGACGGCTAAAGGGTGTGGAGAGGTGTGCTGCAGTTTCACCAAACGCTACTCCCGGCTTTATGCCTTTAACACTTCCACTATTATTATTATTATTATTATTATTATAAAAAAACAGCCAAGTGCGTGTCGAGCCACGCGCAGAGTAGGGTTCCGTAGTTGCCTATAAAATTATATTTACTACCTGTTTTACACACCTTCATCTAGGTAATTTTCAATGAAATTTGTACGGAATTTTCCTTTTTACGTTCCCAAACAGGTAAAAACATTTTATAAGTAGTGCACGGCGTGACGCGAAACGAGAAAGTCGCAACCACTCACCCTGATGTAGACTCTCGGAATAGTCGAAACTTAGTCGGTGTCTTCATCGATAGTAGGTACGTGAAAATTCCCGTTTTTACAATATGAATAGTCAAGTTCACGATAGTTTTTGGAATAAAATGTTATAAGTTAGACGACTATTACTCGCTAACTTATAAAGTCTATTAAGCTGTGATAGTTTTCCTTTTAACTTTATTAAAATACCAGCGCTAAGTAGGTAGCGACCTACTTAGCTGGTACCTTTTTGGTGCGAAATTGAACTGTCCAGGTAGATAGATAAGGCAGTAAGGTGCGTGGGCCATTTCTGTTTCAGTTATAAGTAGACTCTTCTAACTTATAAATTACTATTATTATTCTCATAACTTATCCCACCATCCTTACTTCCAAAATATGGTGTTTTTCTTCCTTTCTATCAAACAGAAAAGTAATAGACATTACTTCCGATAAACGTAAGTTTTAACCGAGCTTTGGATATGCCTTGCGATGGGGCCTACCTAAATGACAACGGCGTTTTTGTGTTTATGTTATGCGATATCATCGCCTTTTGTGAACCGATTTTAATGATTATTTTTTCAATGGGTAGGGTAAGGGTATAATTCCGCACATTTTTCAATATATATTTTTTTTAAATATCCCCTTCTCGTAAACAAATTGAGATGAAACTTCATATTGGAATTTTTTAACAACTTTCCGTTTCATTTTTCCTGGAAAAAAATTATGAAAATCTATAATCTTAGGGTTACTGCAAAGTCACGCCTGAGTCAATCGTTTAACATGTTACTTTGTCACGTATATTGACAAACGCAATAATTATTATGCAAATTAATTAGCTAATTATGTAAATTAAAAACTGACTAGTCTCCGTCCACGGCTTCACCCCCGTTGTACCCGGATAAAAAGTATCCCGTGTATTATTCTGATGTTTAAGCTATATTACTATAAAGTTTCATCAAAATCCGTTCAGTAGTTTTTGCGTGAACGAGTAACAAACATCTATCCATCCTCACAAACTTTCGCGTTTATAACACTTAGTAGTAGGATATATTGTGTACTAGCTTCTGCCCACGGCTTTATCCACGCTGTACCCGGATAAAAGGTATTCTATGTGTTATTCTGATGTATAAGCTATATTACTGTAAAGTTTGATAAAAATCCGTTCAGTAGTTTTTGCGTAAACGAGTAACAAACATCTATCCATCCTCACAAACTTCCGCGTTTATAATAATAGCAGGATATATTGTGTACTATGCAACATTGTCACTTTGTAGGTATTGCTTATAAATTATAATAATTTTGTAATTAAGTAACTGCATTACTTTGATATTGCGTTTGTTGTAAATTCATCGTCAGGATAGAAACTTCTTGTGTCTGTATCCTAGTGTCCAGTGGGGTTTATCCCTTAAAATAAATCCAGTGGTCACTTTGTAAGTATTTTTCAATCCGCTTTAGGATTGTTTATTTATATAATATTCAAATATTATAATTAATAATATAAAAATTACATTTACTCATACAACTATGTACAAGTAGGTAAATACTAAAAAAAACAGTTAGCTACCTAACAAACTCTGTGGCGCAGTGAAACCTTCTGCGTTTCAGGCAGGCCTTCGCCCACTGCGTCACAGAGGTCATAAAGATTTATCTATCTATCTAAAGATTAGAAAAGATGGGTGTCTTTTTTTGTCAGACAAAGAAACAATCCAGCAATCTTACCACCGCTCATGGCGAATTTTTAGCGCATTTCGGGAACGTCGGCCTGCATACATCGCTTGTCGCATTGATAACGCGCGTCTCCATCCTATTACAGAAATAGTAGATATTTAGCCAAATAGAATGTTATATATGACTGTGGATGGAAATAAAAGCAGAGGTAGGCCAAAGAAAAGGTGGAGAGATTGTGTGAAAAATGACATGGTTAAGAAAGGAGTGAGATGACGGCTGATAGAGGAGAGTGGAAGAAGAAAACATGTTGTGCCGACCCCACGTAATGTGGGATAAGGACAAGATGATGATGATGATTTATCCAAATATACCTACCACGGTGATCAGTAAAAAAATGCGCATCTAATCGTTAGCTAAATTTCTTTCTATCTCATATCCGAACAAAACACATTAGCACATTTGCACATTTTTAACAAAGCAATTGCACATTTTCATTGATATGTTTTGTTCGGTTTCGTGTTTATTTTATTATGCGCCCTTTTTAAATAGGAGGACAGATCAATGCTATACTGTATCAAGTGACTGAAGCTTCCAAAGGCTTTTTGGCTTGCACAGTCTTTATGAAACTTCATACTGGGTAGTATGCAGTTTCAAAGTCAAAATCCAAATCAATTCGTTTATTCATTAATATCACAAGGGTCACTTTGAAACGTCAATTTTATCTACTGTCTGTTCTTCCGCGACCAAGCCAGGAGAGAAAGGTAAGAAACAAAGCTGGTTATTCTTTTTAATGATACTTTTACAAAAAAATGGTACCTAAGTTTTTTATCAAGTTGAAGCAACTTCGATCGCAAGAGTTTTTATCATCTAAATAATCTGATATCTTAAAGTATATATTGTTTTTAAATTTCTCTCATTTAACTAATTTTTTGTATATTTCTTGGGAGTTTGTTGTAAAAGCGTACGTACACTTTACCCTTTAAACGATTTTCTAACTTATGGAGTCTACAAGGAATACAAACGGATCGAGGCGATGCCGATCCGAAGGCGATCCAATATGTAGGTATTCGATACCCTTTACCCTATTATTATTATTAAATTCTTTATTGCACAAGAAAAGAGTGTACAAAAGGTGGGCTTAATGCTAAAAGCATTTTCTACCTGCCAACCTCACAGGTATTTTTAGAATAGAATCATCATCAGCCTATATTAGTCCACTGCTGGACATAGGCCTCCCCTAATGAGCGGCATAGCGCCCTGTCCAGCTTGCCGCATCCAGCATCTGCCTGCAGTGTTTTGCAGATCGTCATCCCACCTGGCCGGAGGGCGTCCTAATTTGCGTTTGCCAAGTCGCGTTCGAATTTTTAGAATTGAATAAAATAGAATAATTATTACCAAAACAGGTGTTACAGATTATTCCATTGACACAGCAATTGGGTTAATTACAATTGGGTGTAGAAAGTGCTTGGCAAAAAAAATAGGTTTTTGTCTTTCAACTTTGAAAATAGGTTAAAGTTGAAAGACAAAAACAATCAAATAGGCAAATAATTAAAGTACTTAGGACAGTGGCAGATTTGTTTGATTGTGTGGTGGGGTGTGTGCATGCGTGTATGTTTGTGTGGGGGTGGGGGTGGGTTGGGGTGTATGTGTGGGTGCGTGTATGAATAACAGAATATGTTGTGAGTGTGTTTGTGGGAGTATAAAAGGGTTTGAGTTTCTGAGTGTGTATACAATGAGGATTGGCGTGCTACCTTAAAAGAAACAAAAAAACGGTAAGGTACTATGCAATATTATACACTTAAAAAATATGAATGAATTCCCTATGAATTTCAGACATGACAGGATGGAGCGAGCGTTAGAGATTGAGAAGGAAGCTTTTTCCCAGCTGCAAGCCATAAACGATGCCATAGCTTCGGGACAATCGGACATCCAGCGTTTTTACTCGAACAGCGTCGTAATCATCACCGGCGGATCGGGGTATTTGGGGAAACAGCTGATTGAGAAACTGTTCAGGTATGTAGGTAATCTGAGCTAGAATCCTACTATCCTACTAATATTATAAACGCGAAAGTTTGTGAGGAAGGATGTTACTCTTTAACGCAAAAACTAATGAACAGATTTTGATGAAACTTTACAGTAATATAGCTTATACATCAGAATAACACATAGGTTACTTTTTATCCGGATACCATGCGGGCGAACCGTGGACAGAAACTAGTAGAATATAATGTGGTTTATTGGAGACAGAAAGGATAGATACAAAATCAATCAAATAAACTTATGACAAGTTTTTTTTATGTAAAGGAGATTTCATCATTGTTAAACTAAATAGTTTTTGGAAACTCAATAAAACATTTGTTCATGATGTAAAAACAGGAATTTTCACGTATCATACATCGGTGAAGCCACCGCATAAGTTTCGACTCATTCTGAGAATCTTCATTAGGGTGATCGACCGCGACGCTTTCCCTCCGCGTCGCGTCGGGCACATTGTGCAAAATTTCAGTTTTTACAATATAAATAATCAAATTCACGATAGTTTTTGGAATTAAAAAAAAAAAAAAAATTTCATATATCATTCCTACATACAATGGCTAAGCTTAGATCTAGTGTAGCTGCAAGTAGGTTGGTAGGTACATCGGCCCTGTCAGAGCGTTGCAGAGGTATCTATTATTATTTGTATTTTAGACAACAGTGAGATTAAAAAAATACCGAGACAAAGAGGAAGATGTTTTATACAAATTAGTCCCATCTGTGCTGTGAGGGCCAAACAGGTTCTTTCTCAGCTTAGTGCTCCGCACAGAAGGGAGAACCGGCGCAGAAGGGAGGTAATCACAAACGCGTAAAACTCCTGGGCTATCAAAATTAAGATGTATCAACTAAGAAAAAAACATAAACTAAAAAAAAGAAAAAATGTCAATAAATCATACATGTTCGCATTTATACTCATAAACGATTAATCTGTTTTCTCAGATCTTGCGAAATAAGGAAAGCTTACCTCGTACTTCGCCCGAAAAAAGGAAAATCAGTTGGAGATCGACTCAACGAATTACTTAAAGATCCTGTAAGTGATTTATAATATAAATAGCTAATAATTATTATGAATAATAATTGGATTCATAATAATAATAATAATTGGATTTTACGGTGGATCAGGGTGAGGACTGTGAAGATGACGTCTAAGAACATAATTTTTTAAATAAGTGATATTTTGCGTTTAAATATCACTTTTATTACTTCTTTTTGACGATTAGGTCCTTTTAGAGAAATTAAAAAAATACTCCGTAATTTCAAAACCAATATCGCAGAAACGACTCAACCCCTATTTTTTCGCTATATTTTTCTCAATAACTGAAAAAATACGATAGTCTGTTTAATAAAATTAAGCACATAAAAATAATAGTATTTTTTGGTCATCTGTCACAATAATTTCAAAATTTTCCGAATCTTGTAATTTTCAAATTGTTGAATCATCATCTAAACTTTAAAATGACATATCTCCAAAGTGACATTTTGTGGATTGAGTCCTTTCAGCGTAACTACGTCCAAAACTAAATGTAGTCATGAGTAGCACACTGTTTGAAAACGAGGATCGTGCGAGGGGCTCAGTTTTACAACTGAGCCAGCACACTGTGGTACCACAATTGAGGTGAGGCAGCGAGGCAGTTTCTGAACGTAGTTGAATGAGGCAGTCTTGGGAACACAGTGTGCACTGTGCGTTTTGTGTGGTGTGGTAATAGAGTGGTGTGCTATGTGCGAGCCAACACGATTTTTCCTCGCGGCTCGCCTCGCGCCTCGCACCTAGCACGATTGTGCAACTGTGTTGGTGTGCAGGTGTGCTATCTCGTCCAAACGAAAAGAGTGAGGCCTCGTTTCGAGAAAGTGTGTAGCTACTAAAGTGGTGCCACACGTGCTGAGGACCCACCACTAATAGGCTGAACGTATACCTAGTTAGTAATAAAGTTAAAGTTACTTTAACTTAAGCCATGGTTTACGTTTTACTTTGCGTACTTCAAGGGTGGTTCCGTATACATTTTATGAGAAATCCCACTCCTAAAAGTGAAAAAATGGGTGATGAAATTACATTATTGGACGTTTTATTCATTTCCCGTTAATTGAAGTCAATCCTACTTCCTACTAATATAATAAATACGAAAGTCTGTGTGTGTGTGTGAATGTTTGTTATCACGTATCTCCGTAATTACTAAACCGATTTTAATGAAATTTGGAATGTAGATAGTTTAGGATCTGGAATAACACATAGGCTAATAAAATCGGTGCCTAAAGGGGTTAAATAGGGCTGGTAAAGTTTCTATGAAAAAAAATGTTTAATTCGCTCAAAACTCTGTACAAATAAACTTTAAAGTAAATAATGAAACACGTATTTTTTATGTTTTCAAAACTACCCTTTGGGGTGTGCAATTGGGTTCTAAACTTTGTATAAATTGTAATCCTTAGTTCGATTCATTCAAAAGTTGGTGGACATAGTTTGAAGCCTGGAGACGGTCATATTATTATGCTACTTTTATTAACATATACTAAGCGGGTGAAGCCGCGGGCGACAATTAGTTTTTCTTATAATAATTCTTTATTGTACACAGAAATAAAACAGAAATATTAAACAAGATATTAGGTGAGGCATGTACAAAGGCGAGCTTAACCCTAAAAAGAGTTTTCTTCCAGCAAACCTTTGAGGAGAGATAGAGAAGTGTTAAAGTTGGTAGCGCTGTACAAAGTTGGTGTACAAAGTCATGAAATATACTTAAAATACCACTATATTTTAATAAACTACATATTAAATATATGTTTTAAATATATCTTATAAATTATTTTGAAGGCGGTTAATAAATAAAAACATTATCATGATTATACCTTTTCTTGTCGGACAGGGTTTTGGATTAATACCTAGGTACTGTGTAAAAAACATGGCACAGGTGTAGATAATTTTATTTTTTCAGGCCTATGACTGTCTTCAGAAAAACCACCCCGACTTCAAACAACGCATAGTGCCGGTAGAAGGAGATGTCGGAAAACTCAATCTAGGAATATCCGATGAGAACTGGCGAGATATTACCGAAAATGTAAGCAGCTCATACCGTTAAGAGGCCTGCGTTAGATGAATTGCCCATACAAACGTAATACCATAGTCATTTGTAATTAGAGCTTATTTCCACCATATTATGTTATTATTTCCATTCGAATATAATTTATCTACGAACTTTGCTATATATTTTTTCAAAATACTTACTTAAAATGAAATGTAAACGAATCGCATTTTGGATATTTTTACGTCATACATGACATGCTTTCTTCTTATTTGTTTCGTATTAAAAACAACAATACCTTACGTATCGTTTGGTTAGGTACATAGATTATATTGTCTAGTTACAGAATAACAACACAATGTTAAAAATACTACAAGTTTTCATTCATCTTTTTTGGTATTACGGAACACCAAATTTATAACATATTCTGAACGGCTAATATTGCTATCGCGCAAGCACGGGCGGGCCTGTATCAGTCAAAAAGAGATAGCTATATTTTTGGTTATGAGCGTTGTACGCCGGATCCTTAAGAGGTGTCATCGCTAGGTGAGCGGCGACCAACAGTTGGGTCGTATGCATGTCATATATCATAGTGTAATTTAAAAAATATCTACACTAATTTTACTACTATTATAAATGCGAAAGTTTGTGAGGATGGATGTTTGTTACTCTATCACGCAAAAACTACTGAACGGATTTTAATGAAACTTTACAGTAAAATAGCTTATACATATATATCTATTTTTGACTGATGCAGGCCCGCCCGTGCTTGCGCGATAGCAATATTAGCCGTTCAGAATTTGTTAAAAATTTGGTGGTGTTACAAATTATTTTTTGTATGGGCAATTCATCCTATGCAGGCCTCTTAAGTCATCGCTCCACCTAGCCGAGGGCCCCCCAAACTACTTTTGCCAAGACGCGGTCTCCACTCAATAACTCGTTTACACCAATGGCTGTCGGTTCTTCAGCATTTATGACCAGCCTACTGCCACTTCAGCTTGCTAATACTCTGAGCTATGTCAATGATTTTCGTCCTCGATCGTATGATCTCGATACGGATTGTATCCTTCAGAGAAACCTCGACAATAGCCCGTTCCATAGCTCGCAGTGCAACCTTGACTTGGATGGATTAGCCCTACTGTGAGTGTCTAAATCTCAGCACCGTAAGACGCACTGATTGAAGACTTCTTATCTTATTGTGGTCCTAACGATGTTTTCCTTCGGCGTTTTGAGGACATGTTTGTAACTTATAGGTGTTATGATTTTAATCATGAAAAATATTAGGTCACAATTATATTCCACGTGGCCGCTACAGTGAAATTTGACGAAGCTTTGAAGACAGCCGTGCTCACCAACGTCAGAGGAACCAGAGAAGTAATGCGACTGGCAAAGAACTGCAGACAGCTAAAGTAAGTTCGTTTTACTTTTCGACGCTGGGATTCCAGACACAGAAGATTAGTACATAGTAGAGCTCGTCCAGGAAAGTACTATCATCATTCCTTTTTCTGCCACCAAGCATACTCGTAGTGCTGTGTTCCAGTTCGAAGGGTATATTAGCTGGTGTAATTACAGACGAATGAGACTTTTCACCCGTTCTATCTCAGGGTTGGCTACACGTGAGTGGTACCTCTGGTGTTGCCAGCGTCCATAGGTTACGGAAGCCGGTTACCAACAGGTGAGCCATATGCTTCTTTGACACTTCAGTTGGATAATAAAACTGCTGTGTCAGCATCAGACCGGCGCTGAACCATCACGGCTTCGCCCGCGTGGTACCCGGATAAAAAGTAGCCTATGTGTTATTATGATGTATAAGCTTCATTACGGTGAATTTT
Organism: Perizoma flavofasciatum; assembly: GCA_958496245.1. NCBI lineage: Eukaryota > Metazoa > Arthropoda > Insecta > Lepidoptera > Geometridae > Perizoma > Perizoma flavofasciatum. The sequence goes on along the minus strand of OY292446.1, from coordinate 5,231,553 downwards.
CATCAAAATCCGTTCAGTAGTTTTTGCGTGTATGAGTAACAAACATCCATCCTCACATACTTTCGCGTTTATAATATTACTAGCTTCTGCCCACGGCTTCGCCCGCGTGGTACCCGGATATAAAGTAGCCTATGTGTTATTCTGATGTATAAGTTATATTATTGTAAAGTTTCATCAAAATCCGTTCAGTAGTTTTTGCGTGAAAGAATAACATACATCCATCCTCACAAACTTTCGCGTTTATAATATTAGTAGGATTTCTTGTATTTTAATTTATTCCCAATCTACCTATTGATATTTGCACACCATTTGGATGGTAGAACATAACGGCCTGTAAAAAGTGTAACACCATGTATTGGCCGACAAATTAATGTTTTGATTTCTGACACATATGGTCATATAATGTTCATCAGTGGTTTCTAGATAGATAGATATAAAATTTTATTGCACAACTTAAAGTACTGTACATAGGCGACTTTAATGCTTGATAGCATTATCTTCCAGTTAACCTTTGCGTAATATGAAAATCAGTCTTAATAATAATTAAATGGTAGTGCATGAATAATAATATAAGTTATAAATTTTATGCTAGAGCTAATATATAATAATATTATAAAGAGGAAAGATTTTTGTTTGTTTGTTTGTACCGAATAGGCTCGGAAACTACTGGACCGATTTTAACCATTTTTTCACTAATAGAAAGTAACATAGACCATAATTTATTTATTATCACGAAGTAACATAGACCATAATTTATTTTCAAAATAAATAAAGATCTTTAAGAAAATTACAATAATGTAACCCAAAGTAGCAAAACTTTGTCTATAAAATTCATTATTAGGCGTGCGCTGAGAAAACTATTGATGATACATGAAAATTATGTACTATATGATTAAAGTACTCATTATTCCCTACAAAAAAGTCCTGTAGGGTATATATCTAACTATCATAGTTAAGTCACAATAGCAGCTTTTGTGTTTTAAAATTTCATTAGATCGCCGGTAGAAACAAAAGTTCGTTACATTCGTATCGTAGAATTAATTCTTATTGAAATAAATATCTATCTTTTATCATCATGGGTATTTATGTAGCAGTAAAATACTTTTCAATTCATCAGAATCAGACATTTAATTTCGAAGTTATCACGAGTATTAAATCGAAAATTACGCGGGTGAAACCGCTGGGCACAGCTAGTCTATTAATAAACACAAACACTATTCCCTACATAAACACAATTTCGTATACCTACCTACATACATACCCTAATCTTACAAGTTATATATATATTTCTACGAGTTATTGTTGACGTACCTTAAAGACATGAGTTCGATATATCGAAACTGATATCGGATATGGGTTATATATCGATACCATATCGATATTTAAATCCACATAACTGATATCATGAAAACTTCACAAACCAAAAACCAAACGAAACGACATATGGAGCGAATATGACGTAACATTAGCCGTGATTGCATGATAATAGCGTGCGTAAAAATATATTATAGATAGCTGGCAATATGGTTTACTTTCTATTGTAACTCTTTTTGGTCCATGTTTTCACGCCGGCGTAGTTACAAGTTGCTAAACTGATAAATAACTGAACAAGTTAGCGTTTGTCGTTTCGTTGTTAGTTTGCCTATCTAAAAACCCCTGCGACTGATATCGATATCTGAAAACCGTTTTCTATATCGATATGCAAACTGTATATCGGTTACATAACCGTTTGCGGTAAAAAACGAAAACGCCCATGTTTAGTACCTTATTTATTTCCAGGTCTTTGGTTTACGTATCTACCGCATACTCCAGTGTGACCGAGACTCGTAAGGGTACTCCGATTCTAGAGCAGATTTATCCAGTGCCATTGTCACCTGATATCCTAATCCACATGGTGGAGAATTTCCCTGATACCAGACTCCAGGAGTTGACGACAAAGTATGGAAAACATAAGTTCAGATGGAAAATTAAGTTTAAAAAACTTTTACGGTCTCATTACGAAACGTGGTTTAAATCGGTGGTTTATCTATCAGAGTTAGACCAGACTTTTGAATCCTGATTTTTCAAGACAAATTATTATAACAAAGCATAGAAGGTTTAAAATTTAATGTTAAAAAAAAATGCCGACAGTGTAGGTATGTGACGTTTCAAATGACTGCTAAAAGATAAACCAGGCGGTCACCTAGTTTATTTATATCATAACTCAACCTCTTTTTGAGAACCTACTTTCTTTTGGTAGTCAATCAAAATTATGTGTATATTTTTTAGTGGTTTTGAAATGTTTATAAATCATATTGACATCCCGTGGTTGTAGAACTTATTCCCTTTGCCATAATATTACTTTTTCGATATGATATATTTAAACCTTGATTTAGTGTCTTTGACAGAACTCGAGTTGAACTCGAGTTTAGGTCACGTTTCGTAATGAGACCGTTAATGTTTATTTATTTCAATCTCTAGTATCATCTCCATTCTCATTTACTAAGCACTCATTGTATTATAAACTCTCGATTAGTTAATAACATATGTTGTTTTTCTACTTGATAAATTAATTGAATAAAAGACTTGTCTAACACAAGTCATTTAGATCGAAAAAGTAATGGTAAGAATCATAGAATTAAAATTATGACTATACCATAATAATATTATAAAATGATACCTTCGGAGGAAAACCCCCGAAGTATATTTCCATCATCGATTGCATCGCTCTCTTAATCCATCAACCAATCAATACATAAAACTGCATTAATCAAATTTAATAGTGACTTTTGACATTGATTTCAATTATTCTTACCATTGTTATTCAAAAAATAACCTTGTACTTTAGTACCCGACTTATTAACTTGGCGTTATCAATAAATGTATTGTATTGTATTGTATTGTATACCACATACTTTAACATTCTCCTGCTACGTTTCGTTGGCCGTTTAGAGGTCCTTCCTCGTGAGTACCGTCCGCGCCCACGCGAGCACGCGAGTGGGATGGAAACCTTCTCCCGTTTAAGGAAGGACCTCTAAACGGCCAACGAAACGTCAGCAGGAGAATAGTAAAGTACGTGGTATAGTCGTAATAATATTCCAAAATGGTAAGAATGATTGAAATCAATGTCAAAAGTCACTTTTGAATTTGATCAATACAGTTTTATGTAAAGGATTGGTTGATGGATCAAGAGAGCGATGCAATCGATGATGGAAATATATATAAGTTTTTCTAATTAAAAAAAATACCTAGTTAATTTTCAGGTTGATTGAAGGATGGCCAAACACCTACTCATTTACAAAAGCAGTAGCGGAAGAGGTTATACGCTCTGCTGGCAAAAATCTCCCAGTATGCATCGTCAGGCCAGCTATAGGTAAATAAATAGATATATTTACTCATACAAAAAGGTTCATACATAGTCCATCTATCCTATTAATATTATAAACGCGATTTTTGTGACGATGGATGTTTGTTACTCTTTCATGCAAAAACTAATGAACGGATTTTGATGAAACTTTACAGTACTATAGCTTACTAGTTTCTATTCTGACGTTTTTTTATGCTATATTATTGCGAAAGAATAACAAACATCCATCCTCACAAACTTTCGCGTTTATAATAATAGTAGGATTAATATCCTTCAATAATTTGTCAATGAAATAGTATGCCTTTCCAATGAGCATGTTATTAAGGGCATATTTAAACTCATTAAGCCTTCGTTTAGCACTTTCACTCTCGAAAGAAGAAAGAAAGAAAGAAAGAAAGAAATCTTTTTTTTTTAATTCTCAAACAAAAAAATAATAAAAAAATATATTAAAGTAAGCTTATTCTAGTTACTTATACTAACCAACACCATAATAACTACTTATCTACTTATAAATTAGAAACTTAAATGCTACAAAATGGCGTCCGACTCAGCTTATGTTGTAATAACTAAATAAATATTATGCTATATAATTATACATTTTATTTCAGCTTATAATAAAATGTATAATTATATAGCATAATATTTACTTCTTTTCCAGTGATTGGCGCTTATCAGGAACCTTTACCAGGATGGATAGACCGTCGCTGCATTTACGGAACCAGCGGAGTAAGTTTCATACATTTTATTCCAAACACTATCGTGAATTTCACTGCTCATATTGTAAAAACGGGTATTTTCACGTACTGCACTATCGGTAAAGGCACCGACTAAGTTTCGACTCATTCCGAGAGTCTTCATCAGGGTGAGTGAACGGGACTTGCCTCCTCCGCCTCGCGTCGCGTCAGTGCAAATTCCCGTTTTTACAATATGAAGTTTCATACCTGCCTTCTGCTGAATAAAGACTAAAAACGCTACGATTTATTGTATTGAACCGCCTAAATTCACTGGCATCTCTAGTCCCTTGTAATCTTATACCTACTTTTACCTTCAGAAGATCAGGTTTGAAGGCTTTTTTATTAAACTAAAGTTGCAAACAAGAATACGTCCCACCTGTTGGTAAGCGGTTACCGTAATCTATTGACGAGGAGGCGTTGCCAACCCTGACACATAACGGCAAAAAGGCTCATGTGGCTTTAATGTCATCGGCACTCATAACTCTTCAATGTGGTATATGGGCACATGAGACTCTTCATCATTGTCGATAGCAGGTAACGCATTAGTAACGCTTGTGATGTTACAGATTCCAAGGTAACGGAATACGTCTATGTGAAGGTCTGTTGGCCTCCAAAATATTATAAACGTGAAAGTTTGTGAGGATGGATGTTTGTTACTCTTTCACGCAAAAACTGCTGAACGGATTGATGAAACTTTTCAATAATATAACTTACTAGCTTCTGCCCACGGCTTTCCTCGCATGATACTCGGATAAAAAGTAGGCTATGTGTTATTCTGATGAATAACACATAGCCTACTGAGCCTTCTGAGCTATATTACTGTTAAGTTTCATCAAAATCCGTTCAGTAGTTTTTGCGTGAAAGAGTAACAAACTTTCTCATTTATAATATTAGTAGGATAGGATACATCAGAATAACGCATAAGATAATTTTTATCCAAGTACCACGTGGGCGAAGCCGTCGGTGGAAGTTAGTAAAACATAAATAATATTTTTTCTTTATGTTTTACTAGCTTCTACCGACAGACTCTGGCGGTCAGAGGTAATATGTTGGCCCGTAGGATTGCTCGGTATAGTGAAGAAGTAAAAATAACTCTTTTCAAGGCGTTCTGTCGTAGCTTCTGCACGGGCAACATATGGACCAGCTATACCAAAAATATCGCTGGATGTCCTTCGTGTCCAATATAATAATGCTTTCAGGATACTGTTGAGACTGCCGCGTTTTTGTAGTGCCTCAGAGATGTTCGCACAGATAGATAGATAGATAGATAAATCATTTTACAGACTAGGACGTATGGTTTTCATGCCATTATCCGTAAAAAACAGCATCTCTGATGAGTAGAGTTCGTAGCAGTCACGACAGTATCCTCAAAACAGTTGCAGAGAGGTGTACCTGTCCTATTTGGAGACATTTTGTGCGGAGGGTGGTCAATCAGTGAAATCAATATTATTTAATTGTTTGATCATCTCCCTTCACATAATGTCTTTATCTACATATCATCATTTATCACAGCAGAATTTACTAACAAATAGTCTTAAGTTAGATACTTAAGACTATTTGTTAGTAAATTCTGTAAATTCAAAATGGACTGTGTTGTCTGAAATATAAACTTCTGATATGATTTTGATTTCTAGATCGGTCTCGCTCTCATAATGGGCATACTCCATGTAATAGTGTGCAGAGATGACGTCACTGTGAACCTCATTCCCGTGGATTACGTCAACAATGTCATAATCGCGGCTGCAAAGGCTGCCAGTACGAGATGGCACGAGGGGAAGAAAGAGATGATGATATACACTGTCACCGGTGATCGGAATTTTCTTTGGGGTAAGATGAGATGTCCTAACCATAGGCGCCGCCAGGATTACTTTCAGGGAGGTGCATCTGCATCTACACATTATAATGTACTATTAACTAAGATAAAATATAGACCTATACATGTATATTATGTAGATAAATGTAATGTCAATGTGTTATGCAATGAAAGTACATTTAGCACGTTATGACATGTCAAGACGTGGAATCTCTCAACGATGGGAGACGCGATGCTAAGCGGCTTCAGCTCAGTGTTCACAGGAATTAATTTATTGACAAGGTTATGGACAAATTTGGACAGCAAACCTTCAGTTTTTATTCGAAGGGTACTTTTTTCTATGTATTTTCTTTCCTTTGCACCCCCTTGCAATCTGCTGCCGGCGCCCATGGTACTAATTAAATGCTCGAATGACTATCTAGGATAGATCATTGCCGCATACCGTCGGCAGAGACGGGCAGTACCGGTGGCAATTGTGTATTCCAATAGCATTTGTGCCAAGGGATTCACAAGCGCGGACTTTGACAACCGTTTCCATTGAATCGATATTATCTAGATGTGCGATCATTTTAGAGTATTATTACTTACTACTATACCATATATTTACTATTAAAAAAACGGTCTAAACGATCAATGAAACGTTAGCAGGCCTATCGTTTCGTTGACCGTTTAGAGGTCCTTCCTCATGAGTACGTATCTACGAATATAATAAACGCGAAAGTTTGTGAGGATGGTTATTTGTTACTCTTCCACGCAAAAACTGCTCACGGATTTTGACGAAACTTTACAGTTATATAGCTTATACATCAGAATAACACATAGGCTACGTTTTATCCGGGTACCACGCGGGCGAAACCGTGGACAGAAGCTAGTCCTTCATGAAATTTCTATTAATTTTCAGGTCACTGTGTGCGTAATTTCAACAGGATTTTGAGCAAATTCCCATCACCCAAGATAGCTGGTGACTGTTTTGCTGTGAATGCTTCCAGTACCTTTGTTTATTATGTACTTATTCTTCTGTTACATTATATACCTGCAACGATCGTGGACCTATTGTTTGTTTTAATGTGGAAACGACCGTGGTAAATATTAAATGAATAAATAACACCCAACACAACAGACATATCCATAGCCCAGACCTAACACTAGGATTCCCTGTATCGTTATTATCAGAAACTAGTACATGCCATTATTTGTTCGATTCTGATGATTATTTTGTTTTATAGAATTATCCCAAAGTGGCCCCATAAAAGTTTTATTCACGAGGGATGTTACTTTTCCCGTATAACTGAAAAAACATCATCGTCTCATAGAATCACGACTAGCCGAAACATTTTTTGTTTTTCATCCGAAAGGGTGTCATCCAGGGTGAGCAAAATAACCTAAGCACGTGAGGAAGTAAGTTTTTTGGCATTTAATGTATTTTATTGTGATATAAGTTTATGTTTCAGGTTGATTAAAGTATACAACCGCATACATAAATTGTCGCAAGTAACGAAATACTTCACTTTGAACAACTGGACGTTCGACGACAAGAACACGCAAGCGCTGTACCATGAACTGTCAAAGTCTGACAAATTGATTTACAATTTCGATTCCACCACTTTGGATGCGTCGAAAATGCTGACGTTGTGGACTTTGGGTTTGAGAAGATTCGTGCTGAAAGACGAATTAAAAGGAACTGAGATTGGAAGAAAGAAACAAATGCTTTTCAAATTGTTTAGCTTAGGAATATTGATCATTTATTTTATTATTTTCTTATGGTTTACAAACATGATTGTTGGATGGTTTTTATAGTTTTAATTTGTTATTAAATTTGTTCTATAAGTTCATATTTAACAAAATGTAATTAAACTTCTTATTTTTTTGTTGTTTTAAGCTAATAACAATGGATTTAGTGAGTGATAATAGAATTAAAAAGATGGCTTTACATTATTTTATAATAAGAACCTACTTATAAGACAAGATGTAATAAACCAAAAAATGTAACAATAAATACCTAAAACAATATAGTTCAATATACCAAACCAAAATTGTTTGCGTATCGCTTTATCCGTACCTTTCAGGCCATCTTTCAAAATATACTTTCGCACCCCTATGCACCATATCCTGACAAACTCTTGCCAATTGACAGGTGCCATGTCAAAATTGAATATTATTCTGTCAGCTTTTGACAGTTTCTGTTTCAGCTTCGTCAAATTCCGGTCCTCCATCTTGTGTAAGTTAATCATGAAATACGACAGAGATACCGATAGTTTGTGTATCTTTTTATACAGTTTTATGAATCTGAAATAACAAAAAAAATATCGTCATGCATCTATTAAATAAATAAAAATGGTGGGTTATGGGAACTACAAGACTGATATATTACTAATATACATATTTTTTTTTTGTAAATACATACATATTATACACAGAAAACACCCAGAAATCGAAACCAATAATTGTAGACACAAATATTTGTCCCGCCGCGGTCCCGATACGAACCCGCAACCTTCTGCGTGACAGGCGGGCCTTCGCCCACTGCGCCACAGAGGTCGTCAACCTCTAAAAGTGGATTGTTAACATACACTTTATGGGTATTAACAATCCAAGTGAAGTCAACTAGTACTTTACAAACTTCCGTGAGCAGAGCTATCTTATGCCGAGTTTTGCAACATGTCGAGACGTTGATCGTTTCGATCATTTCGTATGGAAATCTCGTCGATACGTTGATCTTATCGATCATTTCGTATGGAAATCTCGTCAATACGTTCATAGTTTCGATCATTACGTGTGGAAATCTCTTCGATACGTTCATCGTTTCGATCGTTTCGTATGGAAATCTCGTCAATACGTTCATCGTTTCGATCATTTCGTGTGGAAATCTCGTCGATACGTTCATCGTTATGACATGTTTTTAACGTATTTGTAACTCAAGCATAGACCCTCAGTAATTACTTCTGACTTTATACTCTGTCTAGTTGCGCTTCTAACAGAGCTTGTATTATGGGAACTACGTGTCTGATATATTAATTATATACTTTTTTTGTAAATACTTACATTTTACACATAGAAAACACCCATACCCGAGACAAATATTTGTAGATCATTCAAACATCTGATGTTTGTCCCGCGGCGGGAATCGAACCCGCAACCTTCTGCGTCTCAAGTAGTCTTTCGCCCATTGTGCCATAGAGGTTACAATTCCATCACCACTCGGAATACTAACCGATGTAACATGCCGGTTACCTCACTATGTTTTCCTTCGCCATTTTGATTACGTGTCAAGCGTACATCATTGTGTAACGACCGGTTTCGAACCCACAACCTTCGGTTCTGAAGTCTAAGTACAACCAGCTCATAAAATTTTCTTTATCAATTAACACACCTTGGTTCTTTCCAAGTAATAAGTAATATTGTATCCAGAATAATTGCTGGTAGAAAATGCATCAGGGCACTCAGCATCAAGAACATGTAGAAGTTCGGAGTTGTGATGATGAAACTCTTCCACACCGCCATAGGAGTCGGACAGATATTGCCAGCTTCCAAAAAGTACTGTTCCAATTGACCTGCAAATAAATAAACAAATAAAGCTGAACATTTTCACACAGCATCATCTAGCCCCAAAGTAAGCAGAGCTTGTATTATGGGAACTACATGACTGATATAGTTTTATGCATATTTTTTTTTGTAAATACTAATTATAAATGCGAAAGTAGAAACAAGACTCGTTTTAGGGTCTCTTCAACCTGACCATATCCTTGACCTAACGCAGGATAACTAAAAAACAACAACACGACAAAGGAAAGTATTATTCATATTGTAAAAACGGGAATTTTCACGTACTGCACTATCGGTGAAGGCACCGACTAAGTTTCGACTCATTCCGAGAGTCTTCATCAGGGTGAGTGGTTGCGACTTTCTCCTTCCGCGTCGCGCCGTGCACTACACGGCACGGCACGTTTTTACAATATGAATAGTCAAGTTCACGATAGTTTTTGGAGAAAGTATTATTATAGAAGGTACCAGTTATTTTTAAGGTATGTCGAAGTAGACAAGCATACTGCGTATTTGATGGTGAGTAGGCATGGAACATTTCATGAGTAGCAGTGAAAAATAATATGAAATACTTTTTCATACGTCGCACCTGCGACCTATCTCCACACAGGCTGCTAAAAATCACAGCGAAATGAAATCGCAGATCATTCGGATTTCATCGTGAGACATCGGTCGATAAAACAAAACCGTGCGTCGCCGTGTCGTCGCGAGCGAGATACGCTTAATGCCTATTATAGCGTGCATTCTTTGCCGAGTCATCGTCAAACGATGCGACTTAGTATTGCGATTACTTGACATATATAAGCATTTTTATTGTCTGTATCTATTGCAAAATTTGTTGGCTGCACGTCACTTTCGAAAGCAAAACTTCACAAAATTTTACATTTAGGCTATCGAAATGAAAATCATTGACTGAAATTTCGCATGTGAAATAGCAGTGAAAAATTGTCACCAAATGAAAATGATTTAAAAGTAGCAATCATTTCCATGCCTAATGGTGAGTGGTTAACTTGGTGAGCTTATTGACAATAAATTAGGCTTCATTTCAATATCTGAGGCGTTTTAGACGCGTTGTCTACTCCGAATGGCACTCTTTTGTATTACCGGGTCATTGGCATCGATTCGCTTGACACCAACTACACTTTATTTTATCTATCGCTCGCTTTTACTAATATAGTTTCAACTTTAGAGAGAGATAGCTTCAACTTTAGCGCTGTCAAATTAGTCAGATTTAAGTTTCCACACAGGTTTAATTGTGATTTCAAAACATGCTGACTATAAACTTGAAGAAGAGCGACACGTTAGCTAAATTGACAGGAGTGAAATTAATGTCTCTTTCTTGCGCGCGCTGTCAGTGAAAGAGAGCGACAGTTTGGTGTACTAGAGAATCGGCGCCATTGCATTGTTCAGCGGAAAACCTCAGAATGTTGAACAAATAATAAAAAAAATCTTTGGGCATTCAGATATTATCAATCAAGTCATGTCAACTAGTAAATGATAACATATCATAATTCTTATAGTTTTACAGTAACACACCCCACAGAATCTTATTCTCCGAGGACGTAACCATGTTGTATATAGCCGTTTCTCTTGGGCCGTCTTGCTGTCTCGTTCCTACTTCCCAGCCGGCGGTGATGAGAGCATTGTTCACAAAGTCCACGGGGACAAGGCTCATGTCTGTCTCTTTGACTGCCTGCATCACGTGGTTTAGACCAAGGCCTGAGCCGATTATGAACTGAAAATCAAAAAGTAATTTAGTTAGGAACACAATTAAATAATGCTATATATTTTTCAAACAGCATCATCTAGCCCCAAACTAAGCATAGCTTGTGTTAAGAGGCCTGCGTTGGATGAATTGCCTATACAAACGTAATACCATAGTCATTTGTAATTAGAGTTTATTTCCACCATATCATGTTATTATTTGCATTCAAATAGTATTTATCTACGTACCTTGCTATATGTTTTTTCAAAATACTTACCTAAAATGAAATGTAAACGAATCGCATTTTGGATATTTTACGTCATACATGACATGTTTTCTTCTTATTTTTTTCATATTCAAAAGAACAATACCTTACGTATCGTTTGGTTAGGTACATAGATTATATTGTCTAGTTACAGAATAACAACACAATGTGAAAAATACAACAAGTTTTCATTCATCTTTTTTGGTATTACGGAACACCACCAAATTTATAACAAATTTTCAACGGCTAATATTGCTATCGCGATGGCACGGGTGGACCTGCATCAGTCAAAAAGAGATAGCTACATTTTTTTACGCGCTTCTAATTAAGTTATGAGCGCTGTACGCCGGATCCTTAAGGGAACTACATTACTGATATACTACTTATATACATTTTATGTTAATACATTATATATTACATACATACATACCTACACTATAATGATAAAAAACAGCTCTTCCGTTTTTGAAGTCGGAAAAAATGGCAAACATTTATTTTATGTTTAGAAATTAATAGGATTAGTTTTGACTTATTAGGGGATTCTGTTTTTATTAATTTATTACTTACCCCACTAGAAGAAAAAGCGCAGCTCGCATCAAGCCACGCAGGGCAGGGCTCACGGTATGATGAAATTACTGAGACAAAACAGTGGTGCAGTTAATAAAATTTTATAATAGGTATACAAATTTTGAGTAATCATCTGAAACAGACTATTTAGAAAACTTTTATTTTACTTTTATATCTTAAAAAAAAAAAAAAAATTTGATGAACAATTAATGCATTTAAAGAATGCATTCAGCATTCAGTCAGTCTATAATGATCAAATTGCATTTTAAGTTCATCTATAAGTGGATGTTATCATACTAAAGTGAATGTCAACAAACATTTAAGTGTTAATGTCATGAAGCGTAAATAAATGTTAACATACAAAGTCAGTTTAAACTATTTACAAGTAGGTATATACAAAAAATACAGATGAAACAGCTAGCCACCTAAAGACCGTTACAAACGATCTATAGATAGCTCTCCAGATCACTACCAGACGGAAGCGTTCCCAAAATACTGGCCGCATTGCCACGCTGAATGGCATGTTTAAACTTACGTACCAATAGAAGGTCTAACGATAGAGACAGGTAGTTCTGAAGATATCAGTCGAATCTGCTCTTCCGCAACTGCTTTTGTGAAGGTGTAGGTGTTAGGCCATCCTTTTATGAACCTAGAAATAACGCGAGTTAAAGTTTTTTTTTTTACCAACCATTCATGGGAGACTTTTTTTTTTTTTAATAACAACATCAGCAAACAAGCGGCCCATCGCACCGTTTTGTAAGCGGTTACGTAGTCTATGGATGATTGCATCACCGAAGAAACAAACTTTCCTATTGTAGTCACTTGGGGAAACCTCAGCAGAGAGATCATTCCATAGCCTGAGTATTCGAGGGAGCTCCTCTAGTCAACATAGACTAGTCTAAAAACGCCTCGTTAAGTATACGTGTTCCTGAAATACTTAGGTTCTAAAATTGTTAAACGTTTGGACATAAGTTCTGACATTTTATTCTTTATTCTTGTATTAAAATTTATTCTCAATCTACCTATTGACATTTGCACACCATTTGGATGGTAGAATATAATAAGGGACTATAAATTGTAACATTATGTATTAGCTGACCTATATAGCAAATAAATTTCTGATTTAAACTGAAAATTGACTTTGTCGCTGATTATAGCTACTGCCCACGGCTTCGCACGCGTAGTATCTGTATAAAAAGTAGCCGATAAAAAGTAGCGTTCGTAAGAAACGAATTCGCTTCACGGTTTTTTCGTCGACTTACGTTGCAAAATTGGTCTCCACGAAATTACCTTTTTTTAACGAGATAATATTCTCTTATAGTCCATGTCCAACCTGAAAGACTATTCTTAAAATAGATGAAACAATTTAAAAATCAGCAAACTTTATCTCTATATTATAATATTAGCTTCTGCCCACGGCTTCGCCCGCGTGTTACCTGGATAAACAGTAGCCTATGTGTTATTCTGATGTATATTACTAGAAAGTTTCATCAAAATCCATTTCGTAGTTTTTGCGTGAAAGAGTAACAAACATCCATCCTCACAAACTTTCGCGTTTATATTAGTAGTAGGATTATAGATAAGTATAGATTATGCATTATTAAATTGTACAAGCCTCAATGACTTACGCAGGTGTAATCGCATCCAACTTTTCCCTCTCAACACTCTCAGCCATCTGTATAAGCGTCTCCGGTGATAGAGGACTTTGATGGAACTGCTCCAGAACCTCCCCTCCTCTTGTCATGGACGTAGCATGGGAGTAGGCGGTGGAAACATGCACGTATGACCTGAAGTTACAAATAAAAAATGAAATATAGCATCAGCATAGCGAATAGAGCCTTCGTTGCGGGTTCGATTCCTGCCGCCGGACTAAATGTTTGCATGATCTGCAATTATTTGTCTGGGGTCTGAGTGTGTCCTGTGTATAAGCATGTTTTAACAAAAAAAAATATCTATGTAGTTAGTCATGTAGTTCCCATAACACAAGCTATGCTTTCTTTGGGGCTAGACGATGCTGTGTGAAAATGTCCAGAATCTATTATTATTGTCAATGAAAATTCAGAAGATGAAGATGAGAGAAAAAGTTGCAAAAAGGCCTTAACTTTTTGCAACTTTTTCTCTCATACAATCATAAGTGAATGTAAACATATGCAACTTAATATCGGCATTCGTAAGTGAATGTTGACATACGCAAGTTAATATCGACATTCATATATGAATGTTAACATATGCAAGTCAACATCGGCATTTGTAAATTAATGTTAACATACGCAAGTTAATATCGACATTCGTAAATGAATGTTAACATACGCAAGTTAATATCGGCATTTGTGAATTAATATTAACATACGAAAGTTAATATCGGCATTCGTAAATTAATGTTAACATACGCAAGTCAACATCGGCATTCATAAATTAATGTTAACATACGCAAGTTAATATCGGCATTTGTAAATTAATGTTAACATACGTAAGTTAATATCGGCATTCGTAAATTCATGTTAACATACGCAAGTCAACATCGGCATTCATAAATTAATGTTAACATACGCAAGTTAATATCGACATATAAAGGTGTATGTCAACATACCTACTAAGTTCGAGTTATCACGGAGCTTACCTAAGCTTTTTACAAGACTTCCCTAACAAGAGAGCCTCTCTAGTCCCCCGTACATTGATGAAGGTTGCATCTCGAATGTTCTCGTCAAATTTGGTGGTGGCAGCCACGTGGAAGATAACATCCACCTGAAAGTATTTAATACTTCATCATTTTATTTTATTTCATAAAAAAACACGCTCATAGCTGCATTCACCATGGTGGATATATATTAATAGATAGGCTGCATTTATGCATTTATTTGCTAACGTTGCACAATATAAAACAGACAGACAAAACACACACGGGATTTACACAAACAAAATCTAAATACTAAAAATAAAAGTATATGCCTCCCGATACCTAGCAATATACCTAGACGACCTCTGTGGCGCAGTGGGCGAAGGCCTGCCTGAGACGCAGAAGGTTGCGGGTTCAATTCCTGCCACGGGACAGATGTTTGTATCTGCAAATATTTGTCTCGGGTCTGGGTGTTTTCTATGTATAATATGTATGTATTTACAAAAAAAAATTATATAAGTAGTATATCAGTCATGTAGTTCCCATAATACAAGCTCTGCTTAGTTTGGGGCTAGATGATGCTGTGTGAAAATGTCCAGCATTATTTATTTTATTTATTTATCGCAAAATGGCGTCCAACTTAGCATTTGTTGTGTCAACTGGCAACACAACGCTGATCTTCCGTTGGACCCAAACACTTAGTGAAATCACGGATGTCTGCTTACATTACGATTAATAAATGAATATAATATTACATAATATACCTAACTATAAATATAAAGAAATATAACGGTGTACAAACTTGTTAAACGAAGAAAGCCCGTCAAAATGAGTTGAATGAATGAATGAAATGAATGAATGAATGAATGAAAACACTTTATTGTACACCATAAGAAAATAAAAATAACAAAACTAAAAAAAAAAACTCAAAAGTACAATGGGCGGTCTTATCGCTTAGAAGCGATCTCTTCCAGACAACCTTTGGATGGAGAGGACTTAATGAGGAGTTGATGAGTTTATATGAAATAATGCAACGACTAACATATTTACTAGTAAATTGAGAGGTAGGTAACTCGTTATAAAATCGATACTTCGTTTCTTAAGTGTCCATTTGCTTTTTGGTGACTTGTAAGAAATATTTTGAGTTTATGCCTAAAGCCATGAATACTTTTTCTTATTATTCATGCACTCAAGACTATTTTCCATATAACACAAAGGTTAGCTGGAAGAGAATGCTATCTAGCATTAAGTGAAGTCCTCGTGTTTAAGAGTGGGAGAGTTCGACCAATCCATGTTCCGCCAATTATGCTCAATGGTGCGGCTCTACAAGTGGTTAAAAGTTTTAAATATCTGGGCCACATTGTCACCGAAGATTTAAAAAATGATGAGGATATTGAAAGGGAGCGCAGAGCGCAGATGCTCGCACGCAGGTTCGCTCGCTGCTCGAGAAGTGAAAATCACTCTGTTTAAGGCTTACTGCCAGTCCTTCTTCTCGAGCAGCCTCTGGTTAAACCACACCCGGCGGGCTGCCAGCTCTCTGCGAGTCCAATACAACAATATCTTCAGGATGCTGATGCGGCTGCCTCGCTTTTGCAGCGCATCGGGGATGTTTGCGGAGGCGCGCACGGACGGCTATCACGCGATTATTCGCAAGAAAGTCGCTTCCCTTCTCCAGCGTACGCGAGCCAGCGGCAACGGCATCCTGAAGATGATTATAGCACGGGCAGACTGCCCCATTCAGAACAGGTGGATGCAAGTAGTGATGGGCTCCATCTGATTAAATTTTAATTCATTTTTATTTAATTAGTCTTATTTTTTTGTGTATTTAGTCATATCAATTTTGTGTAACATTTTATCTCATTCAATTTTAATTTTGCTGTGATATTTTATTTAATGATTTTTAATTATTAAATTTGTATCCTGTAATGTATAGTGTTAAGTTTATGTATAAGTATTAATATTGTATGGATTTTTATAATCTGAAATAAATGAATAATAATAATTAAGTTCGCCTGTGTACAATACTTTTTAGTTGTGCAATAAAGAATTTTCTATCTATCTATCTATGGACAACCTATACACACTCAGTGAACAGATCTTTGATACCAATTAGAATCCTGTAACATAACATCGGTAACCGCTTAAAACAACTGGGCTGGTTTGCCATTTTAGTTGTAGATTAAAAAATAATATTTTTTGAGTCACGTGTTATTTTATAATATATTTTATACGTGACATTATTAGTATTATAGTATCAACAATTAGGGTTATTCCCATTGTCCCCCGATGCATCCCTTTTCCATCTAGTTTGAAATTAAAGATGGCGAACACGAATCACGAAGGATGTTTGTTACTTTTTCACGCAAAAACTACTTAACCGATTTTGATGAAAATTTACAGTAATATAGCTTATACATCAGAATACACATAGGTTAGGTACTATTTATCCGGGTACTACGCGGGCGAAGCTGTGGACAGAAGCTAGTATGAAATAAAACGCGTAGTCACCTCTTCAGTCATCAGATTCCAATCCGACTCAGAGATACCTAACCTCAGATCTGATATATCACCCACAACTATCTGGATTCTGCTAGCAAACTCCGGTTTCAGCTTCTTGACTGCATCGAAGACCTGTAAAAAAAGAGCCGTAAACAGTCGGTTAGGGCCCGGCCAAACTGACAATCAATACATCCTACTCATATTATAAACTTGAAAGTTTGTGAGGATGTTTGTTACTCTTTCACGCAAAAACTAGTGAACGGATTTTAATGAAACTTTACAGTGATATAGCTTATACATCAGAATAACACATAGGCTACTTTTTATCCGGTTACAATGTGAGCGAAGCCGTGGGCAGAAGCTAGTAATATTATAAACGTGAAACTCTGTGAGGATGTTTGTTACTCTTTCACGCAAAAACTACTGAACGGATTTTGATGAAATTTCACAGTAATATAGCTTATACATCAGAATAGCTTTTTATACGGGTACCATGCAAGCGAAGCCGTGGGCAGAAGCCAGTAATTTAATAATATACTCACCGGGTCTTCAAGAATATCCATCAGCCTCTCGTGAATCGATTTCTCTTTCTTAACTCGTAATAGCATGAAGACTTTTTTGATGTTGCATGATCTGAAAAAGAGTGTAATTAGTAACCAGTTTTACCCA
This sequence comes from Perizoma flavofasciatum, assembly GCA_958496245.1. Lineage (NCBI taxonomy): Eukaryota > Metazoa > Arthropoda > Insecta > Lepidoptera > Geometridae > Perizoma > Perizoma flavofasciatum. The sequence continues at coordinate 5,213,798 of OY292446.1, read as the reverse complement.
CAATTACCAAAAATTCTTTCTTTCTTTCTTTCTTAATATTATAAACGCGAAAGTTTGTGAGGAAGGATGTTTGTTACTCTTTCACGCAAAAACTACTGCACGGATTTTGATGAAATTTTACAGTAATATAGCTTATACATCAGTACAACACATAGGCTTCTTTTTATCCGGGTACCATGCGGGTGAATCCATGGGCGCGGGCGAAGCTAGTGATATAATAAATTCTATGAATAAACAGAATGTGCAGTAAAAAACAAAAATTAAAAACACACTTTGATCATGAAAGGGAAAATAACAAGAATTAATGATAGTATAAATTTAATGAATAAAAATAATGTATTTACAAAAATAAATAAATAAGAAGTATATCTGTTATTGTTCCCACAAGCTGTGCTTACTTTGGGGCTAGATGGTGCTGTGTGAATACATCAAGCATTATTTATGTACTTGCTTCTGTCCACGGCTTCGCCCTCAGTCCGCGTGGTATCCGGCTAAAATGTAGCCTATGTGTTATTCTGACGTATAATCTTTATTACTGTAAAGTTTCATCTCAATCCGTTCAGTAGTTTTTGCGTGAAAGAGTAACAAACATCCATCCTCACAAACTTTCGCGTTTATAATAGTAGAAGGATTTTATTTATAGGTACCTGAAGAGTTTTTCCACCAGCTGCTTCCCCAGAAACCCTGATCCTCCAGTGATGAACACGGTAGAATTACAGTAGAACCTCTGGATGTCGGAGTCTCCTTTTGCTGTGGCGTCTTGTATCGCCTTCAGGTGAGACGTAGCGGCCACCTCGTAGGCCGCTGCCGGGTCCATGGTTACTTATGGAAGAGATGAGATCTGTTAACCGAGGGTTTTCAATAGTCTAAGCTATGTATCTTGACGACTTCTGTGGCGGAGGATTCCCTGAACAAATGTTTGTATGATCTGCAAATATTTGTCTCGTGTCTATTATATTATGTATTTACAAAAAATATATAATACTAGCTGTGCCCCGCAATTTCACCCGCGTAAGTTTAGATTTTATATTCGTGATAACTTCGAAATCAAATGTCCGATTCGAATGAATTAAAAAGTATTTTACTGCTACATAAATACCCTTGATGATACAAATATTGATTTGAATAATATTTAATTCTACGATACGAATGTAACCAACTTTTGTTTCTACCGGCGATCTAATAAAATTTTAGAACACTATGCTGCGATTGTGACTTAACTATGATAGTTAGATATATTCCCTCGAAGCCTTTTTTGTAGTTAATAATGAGTACTTTAATCATGTAGTACATCATTTTTATTTATCATCAATAGTTTCCTCAGCGCACGCCAAATAATGAATTTAATAGGCAAAATTTTGCTACTTTGGGTTACATTATGCAATTTTCTTAAGGTTCTCTATTTTTTTTGTATATAAATTGTAGCCTATATTACTTCTTGGTAATTTAGCTTTCAATTAGTGAAAAAATGGTTAAAATCGGTTTAGTACTTTCGGAGCCTCTTCGTTACAAACAAACAAAAATGATTTCCTGTTTATAATATAGACAGGTAAGTATTATATCAGTAATGTAGTTCCCATAACACAAGCTCTGATTACTTTGGAGCTAGATGATGCTATATGAAAATTATTATTCCTCTCTATTTATATAAAATCTCAGGCTTATACCTGGAACCTTCACAAACATTAGTGGAGTCGAAGCTAACACTAAGAGGCCTTTTTGTACAATACAATAATTATATCGAAAACGTTATTTTGTGGATGGCGACTGATGAAACTATTGGATATATTGGGTGATAAACTGGACTATTGCCAGTCTATTAGGAGTAAATGCTTAAGGAATGGTTGCTGGGCTATGTAAGATGAAATGGCACCTGCCAATTCTGACTCAAATTCAATTCAAATCATAGGCAGGTGATGAGTTGCCGTCCACTAAACGGGCCCCATAAGTGCCGCCAACGATAGCCAGCGTAGAGGCAACGTTGGTGTGGACGGCTGAAGGGTGTGGAGAGGTGTGCTGCAGTTTCACTAAACGCTACTCTCGGCTTCATGCCTTTAACACTTCCAACCTTGGAGTATAGATTCTGCCCACGGCTTCGCCCACGTGGTACCTGGATAAAAAGTAGCCTATGTGTTATTCTGATGTATAACCTACTTATATACTATACCAAAGGTTTGAACAAACTACGGTAAAAAATGATAGCCTTCGAAGAGCTGTATAATAAAGTACCCTCAAATATAAAAAGTGTTTGCTCATTTAAAATGTTTAAACACAAATTAGCCCATCATATTACCAATGATGCAGCACTGCTACGTTAAATGGGCAATACCTAAACTTAAAAATATTTAAGAACGACCTACTTTCAAATTAGCAATTAAGATTGTATTGTTCTCATGTAAGTGACATCTATTTGTCTTTTTGAGAATAAAGTTATTGAAACCTAAACCTATGACTGTAGAGGTATAGTTTCATCAAAATCCGTTCAGTAGTTTTTTCGTGAGAGTAACAAACATCCATCCTCACAAACTTTCGCGTTTATAATACTAGTTTCTGCCCTCGGCTTCGACCGAGTGGTACGCGGATAAAAAGTGGCCTATGTGTTATTCTGATGTATGAGCTATATTAATGTAAAGTTTGATCAAAATCCGTTCAGTAGTTTTTTCGTGAGAGTAACAAACATCCATCCTCACAAACTTTCGCGTTCATAATACTAGTTTCTGCCCACGGCTTCGACCGCGTGGTACGCGGATAAAAAGTGGCCTATGTGTTATTCTGATGTATGAGCTATATTAATGTAAAGTTTCATCAAAATCCGTTCAGTAGTTTTTGCGTGAAAGAGTAACAAACATACATCCTCACAAACTTTCACGTTTATAATAATAGTAGGATTAGTGGGATACCTGCTATGAAGGTCAATTCTAAATAACTGGTGAAAGAATTTTAAAATCAGATGAGAAGTTTCGTAGATATAACCAAACTTACAATCGTACAAACTTTACTTCTTTACATAAAATCCTATTATAATGAAACTTTGAGCTCGTAATGCGTTAATAGATCTCTCCAACGCACTTTATGCTTGAAATTTAGCGTAAAATACATGTATTTTGAAAAAAAAAACTCACCCAATTTAAATCACTCTAAATACATACAACCAACATCACACCACAAAAGTAGATCGTAAACTAGGTATCTCCGTATGCATACGTTTCAAATTCTGCGATTGTACAGAATCAGCATTTTGCGCGGTAAAGTTATTTTGCCAACGTTGTAAAAACCATTTCTAAAAAGTCACGTGTATATGATAATAGTAAGGTAAAAGTGAATAGGTATCTAGATCATCGTCATCCATATGATTAACCCAACATGAGGGTGTCTGGACAAATACCACTTTCTTGTTGCGTTAGATAGATAGAAAATGCTTTATTGCACAAGATAAAACAAGTACATAATTCAATACAATTCAATTCAAAATTTTGTATTTCAGCATTAATTATAAGCCATTATTTAACATTTAACAAAAATAATAAATAAATACCGTGATTTAAATACTAATAATCCATAAAAATAAGCACTCCTCATGAAGCACCTGAGCAAGGCGCACACTGTGCAGTATGCACTTCTGTCCAGTGCCTCATGAAGACTGTGTCTACATCCAGCCTGTCCACTATTAATTTCAAGTAGCTGTCGGTGCTGCCCCGCATCCGCCGCATCAGGGATGCTGTTCTGTTGCGGATGATCGCGTAGAAATCATCTACGCGTGCATCCGCAAACATACCCGATGCGCTGCAGAAGCGCGCAGCCCCATCACCACCCTGAAGCTAATATTATACTGGACGCGCATAAATATAAGCGAACTTAATGCTTATTAGCATTTTCTTCCAGCTAACCTTTGTGTTATGAAGAGTGGAGCGATAGTGCGTTTGGCTGATTACCAAAATAAGAGAACAATTTAGTAAATAAAATAACTAGCTACTTAAAATAGAAGTAAACTATATACATAGAATGATAAAAAATAATTCATACTTAAATACATACATTCAAATATATATTTAGATACATACAAAATATAATGCACAATTTAGTTGACTATTTCGTAGATGAAATGTGTGTAAAGTTTGGAGTCTTCATCCAATGGATACAGCGGTACGTTAACGCCTGCGGAAGGATTGAATTGTATGGGAATGACATTAGCTGTGGAAATGTCACGTGACTGCTGCCAAGTTTCACCTTGATAAATTTGCGTTAGCGTGAAAGGTAAAGTAAGCGTGAGATATTTGTCTAGCCCTTGACAATTTTGCGTTAGCGTGACAGGTAAACTAAGCGTGTGTCTAGACAAATTTCACTTTCTGTTGGCATTAGCGCTTGCGAAAAAATTGAATTTTATGGGAATGACATTAGCTCTGGAAATGTCACGTGACTGCTGCCAAGTTTCACCTTGATAAATTTGCGTTAGCGTGAAAGGTAAAGTAAGCGTGAGATATTTGTCTAGCCCTTGACAATTTTGCGTTAGCGTGACAGGTAAACTAAGCGTGTGTCTAGACAAATTTTACTTTCTGTTGGCATTAGCGCTTGCGAAAAAATTGAATTTTATGGGAATGACATTAGCTCTGGAAATGTCACGTGACTGCTGCCAAGTTTCACCTTGATAAATTTGCGTTAGCGTGAAAGGTAAAGTAAGCGTGAGGTATTTGTCTAGACCCTTGACAATTTTGCGTTAGCGTGACAGGTAAACTAAGCGTGTGTCTAGACAAATTTCACTTTCTGTTGGCATTAGCGCTTGCGAAAAAATTGAATTTTATGGGAATGACATTAGCTCTGGAAATGTCACGTGACTGCTGCCAAGTTTCACCGTGATAAATTTGCGTTAGCGTGAAAGGTAAAGTAAGCGTGAGGTATTTGTCTAGACCCTTGACAATTTTGCGTTAGCGTGACAGGTAAACTAAGCGTGTGTCTAGACAAATTTCACTTTCTGTTGGCATTAGCGCTTGCGAAAAAATTGAATTTTATGGGAATGACATTAGCTCTGGAAATGTCACGTGACTGCTGCCAAGTTTCACCTTGATAAATTTGCGTTAGCGTGAAAGGTAAAGTAAGCGTGAGATATTTGTCTAGCCCTTGACAATTTTGCGTTAGCGTGACAGGTAAACTAAGCGTGTGTCTAGACAAATTTTACTTTCTGTTGGCATTAGCGCTTGCGAAAAAATTGAATTTTATGGGAATGACATTAGCTCTGGAAATGTCACGTGACTGCTGCCAAGTTTCACCTTGATAAATTTGCGTTAGCGTGAAAGGTAAAGTAAGCGTGAGGTATTTGTCTAGACCCTTGACAATTTTGCGTTAGCGTGACAGGTAAACTAAGCGTGTGTCTAGACAAATTTCACTTTCTGTTGGCATTAGCGCTTGCGAAAAAATTGAATTTTATGGGAATGACATTAGCTCTGGAAATGTCACGTGACTGCTGCCAAGTTTCACCGTGATAAATTTGCGTTAGCGTGAAAGGTAAAGTAAGCGTGAGGTATTTGTCTAGACCCTTGACAATTTTGCGTTAGCGTGACAGGTAAACTAAGCGTGTGGCTAGACAAATTCCACTTTCTGTTGGCATTAGCGCTTGCGGAAAAATTGAATTGTATGGGAATGACATAAGCTGTGGAAATGTCACGTGACTGCTGCCAAGTTTCACCTTGATAAATTTGCGTTAGCGTGAAAGGGAAACTAAGCGTTAGGTATTTGTCTAGACATCCTGGTTATGTTATTGTAAAATAAAGCATTATCATTATAAAGCGGAACTTTGGTTGATTATTTTAGACTTTACTAGCTTCAGCCCACGGCTTTTCCCGAATGGTACCCGGATAAAAAGTAGCCTATGTGTTATTCTGATGTACAAGCTATATTACTTTAAGGTTTCATCGAAATCCGTTCAGTAGTTTTTGCGTGAAACAGTAACAAACATCCATCCTCACAAACTTTGAGGATGGATGTATGTTTGTTACTCTATTAACTTTTTATCCGGGTTTCACACGGGCGAAGCTGTTGACAGAGGCTTGTTAAGAATACATTTTCCATATAGATTAACAGTGTAATATATTATATATTAATTATAATAAATATGATGAAGGATTAAATATATAAAAATACTTAAAAAATACAACGACACATACGTATTATTTAATCTGTGGTACCTAGGTACATACCGAGAAATTAACAATTTCTTCAAAACTGCAAGGTTTGGTCAAAGAGTCACCTCTTTAGCCTGGTTTTGAACCTAATGACGAATATTGAACCTTTTGCGTTATTACTTATTTAAAAATATTCTCCAAAAAAGTTACGCATTGATAACTTCTGTAAAAAAAAAACACATGCCATATTTTTTCTGTATCAACAAACAATAATTAGATACAGGTTTTACATCAAAATAAAATACCATTGTTCTGTTTTTTTTTTAATAATTTTAGGTACAAAAGGTTAAATTAATCATTTTTGAATTGCGTTTATGTTTATTAGTAACTAGCTGCGCCGTGTGGTTTCACCCGCGAAGTTTCGATTTTATACTCGTGATAACTTCGAAATTAAATGTCCGATTCAAATGAATTAAAAAGTGTTTGACTGCTACATAAATACCTACCCTTGATGATAAAACTATTTATTTGGATAAGAATTAATACTAAGATAGGAATGTAACCAACTTTTGTTTCTACCGGCGAGTTTGAAAACACAAAAGCTATGTGACTATATATAGATAGTTAGATATAATCTCTCGAGGACTTTTTTGTAGGTAATAATGAGTACTTTAATCGTTTCGTACATCATTTTTATGTATCATCAATAGTTCTCTCGGCGCAAATAATGAATTTTATAGGCAAAATTTTGCTACTTTGGGTTACATTTTAGCAATTTTCTTAAAGATCTATTTTTTTTTAAATAAATTTTAGCCTATTATATATCTATTAGTAAAAAAATTGTTAAAATCGGTCCAGTAGTTTCGGAGCCTATTCGGTACAAACAAACAAACAAAAAAATCTTTCCTCTTTATAATATTAGTATAGATATCAAACGGTGTTCCAAACTTGAGCCACCTATCACTAGGTATAGGCTGAACTTTGATTGTAAACTAAGATGGCAACTTAAAAAAAAATTAAACGCTTATTCGTGTTGGACATTAAAAACTATTGACAACGAAAACATCTACCTAGACGTACCTACTACCTCCCACTTCTATTTTCCCACTGTCCTATCTAAATCTGTTCATCCTTGTTCCATCAAAGTCGGTTAGTTCGAGATATTTCAAGTATAATTTGGTAAGTTTCTGCCCAAAGATGTTTAAGAATAACACAGGCTACTTTGACATGTACAAAGGGGAACTTAACCCTAAATAGAGTTTTCCAGCAAACCTTGAGAGATAATTATAGAGGTAAGATCTTGTACAGAAATAAAATAATGAAACAAAGCTTTAATTACTTAAAACTGTAAAAAATAAACATGATAATATAATATAGCCTCTTTAATTCCATAAAATACAATTCATTTTTTATTTTTTTTCTTAATTCGAATAATAAATAAGACTAGTATTTTTCAAACTTTCGCGATTAGATAACATAATTATTATAAGTTTAACGGGTCTTTATCGCGTTTACCTTTTTTATTATTTTCCCGACGTTTCAACTGTATTGCAACAGCCGTGGTCACGGGATGACTGGAGTATACGGAGCTACCGTCGAGAAATAAAGGCAGTAGCCGCAACTACCCTCATTTCATCTTCAGAATCAGAAAAGCCCATGTTCACATTACGGCACACTACACTAACCGTATCACCGCACTGCACAATTGGATCGCGACACGAACACCTGTTTATCACGGGATTCCAGGACGCAGAGAGTCTATAGCCGTCTTCACGATTAAAATTTGGGTACTTCTTTATTTCAATCGCTTCACGAACCATTCTCTTACAATATTGGCGTTCACTGGATAGCACCTTAGGGTCATGAAGCTCGATCCAATGGTTTGGTCCTGAGTCCACAAGGTGCTCCGCTATGGCCGACTTGTTTATCTGGCGATTTTTGACAGATGCAATATGCTCTTTGACCCTTTCAGCAATTGTCCGCTTCGTTTGCCCGATGTAAGCACGGCCACAGCTACAGTCTATTTTATAAACACCTGGCATTTGCAGAGGTCCTAAGCAGCTAAGCAGCTTCGAACACCAAAGGACCACGTCCTTTGGTGTTCGAAGCTGCTTAGCCACTTTTGAGTGCGGAATGAAAACTGACTTGATTGAAAACCTCTTCAAGATGTTACCAATCTTATCCGTCACCCCCTTCAAATAAGGCAGGAACGTGGGCTGTCTACTAACATCAGGTTGTTTTCCTCTGCACGTGCGTTTCGACTGCTGATGTTTACCTACATATCCGTTCGCTTTCAGAACCTCCTGAACATGTACTAATTCACTCTCGAGATGTTCAGGGTCACACAGATCGTAAGCTCTGTTCGTCAATGAAGCAACAACAGATTGTAAATGACGAGGATGGTGGTGTGAGGCGGCGTTCAAATACCTGTCAGTGTGTGTTGGTTTTCTATAAACTGAGTGCGCTAAACACCCATCTGTTTTCACCATCACCTTGACATCGAGAAAAGCTAATGTCCTGTTACTCTCCATTTCATAAGTGAACCGGATCTTTGGGTGAATGGAGTTTAAAATCAATGTAAATTGTTCCACTTCCCGTTTACTACCCTTCATTATGCAGAAAACATCATCTACGAATCGTTTCCACAACTTTATACCGCTAGCTGATAAATCCAAAAGTCCTTCGAAATGTTCCATCCAGATGTTAGCCAACACCGGAGCCACCGGGCTACCCATGGCCACACCATCAATCTGGAGGTAATGTTGCCCGCGGTATAAGAAGAAATTTCCATCTAAACAGTGTTCAAGCAGAACAATATACTGATCAGGTAGTTCGTTATCTTTTAGCTTTTCTTTTATCACCTCAAGGCAGTCTTTTAATGGAACGTTGGTAAAAAGTGACTCCACGTCAAAACTTACCATAATATCATCTGGTTCCATTTTTAAGCTCCTGATGATGTCCACAAAATGGCGAGAATCCTTCACAAAAGATGACGTCTTCCCCACCAGCGGCTGCAAGACCTCGACGGTAGCTCCGTATACTCCAGTCATCCCGTGACCACGGCTGTTGCAATACAGTTGAAACGTCGGGAAAATAATAAAAAAGGTAAACGCGATAAAGACCCGTTAAACTTATAATAATTAAATAAGACTATATTTTTTTTATTATTGGATTCATGCATTACGTTAAATTGCATAATAAATTACCACCGTTTTGTTCCAAGCGTCTCTATTCTTTACCTTGGTAACCCAGTCCTTGCCAGCTATCGTATTAATTTCGTCCACCCATCTCCCTTCTGGTCTTCCACTGTCTCTCTTATTTGATGGTCCTGTCCATGTTGTTACTTTTTTAGTCCATTTATCATTGTTCATACGCGCGATGTGGCCAGCCCATTTCCATTTAAGTTTCTTACAGTGTTCCAGAGCGTCAATAACATATATATATAATAATATGTGTTAGCTATTTTACTCAATACCTAAAGCGCATTGAGTATTGGGTACCACGCGGGCGAAGCTATGGGCAGAAGTTAGTAGGGATTAGTTAAGAACGCTCAATGTTTATTGGGTGAGATGAGTCACCTACCTACCTACCTTTTAATTTTACACTGTTTGTGTAATAAGTTCCCATTTTCCTGTATTGACTGCATTTATAGTGATCTGAAGTACAAAGTGGAGCAAACAGACATCTATATTTGACTAGCTTCTGCTCACGGCTTCGTCCGCGTGGTACCCGGATAAAAAGTAGCCAATGTGTTATTCTGATGTATAAGCTATATTACTGTAAAGTTTCACCGAAATCCGTTCAGTAGTTTTTGCGTGAAAAAGTATCATCCATACTCACAAACTTTCGCGTTTATAATATTAGTACTTATTTGATTTTATATAAATATTAAGATTTGTTTTGAAAGTTTCAAGGTGTTTTCTTTTCACGTAATGTGTGTCCAGTGTTAGTCTAAGAAGCTTAAATTCAGTTGTTTCTTCTATTGTTAGGGTATTTGTCAAGTATAAAGAGGTTTTTGATATGTCTTACATTGGATTAATTTATTTATTCTCAGATTTATATTAACTTAAAATGGCAATTATACATATTCTGTGTCAGATATATTTGCATACTCTTGGTTTGATTATTCATTCCACTAAAACCTATGTGACTGGAAGAGAGAAAAATTAAATGGAGTTAATGAAAGGTGAGTACAGAACAGTTTTCATATTTATAGACAGAAATGCGCTGTTAACATTTTGTATACAATTGCATAGTGGCAGTAAACTATCCCCCGAATTTAGGAACCACAGCGCATCGACGCCATCTTTTAAAAACAGGCTAAAAAACTGGCTTAAGGTTTATATCTATATGTGAATAGATATATAAAATAATATAGTATCTATTATAGGTATAAGTTGATAAAAATGTATAGCATGCTTACCGCCAATCACAACGAATTGGGTTGGCTGGTAGAAAATGCTTTAGCATTAAGTCCGCCTATAGTTCACTTTTAATTAAATGTGAAATAAATAAATATAAGGTTGACGAATTTTTTACAGCAAAAATTTTGGTAAGTACTAGTAACATTTTATTCCAAAAACTATCGTGTATTTGATTATACATTTTGTAAAAACGTTTTTTAGTAACAATTTTTTAGTCATTTTTGTTTTTTATTTGATTATTCTTATCAATTTATTATATACCTACTGTTGTTTTTTTTGTATATTATGCTCCTGTGAATTAATTGTATTATCTTATTGACATGTAACAATTCTATTAATTTGACGACCTCTATGGCGCAGTGGGCGAAGGCCCGCCTGCGACGCAGAAGGTTGCGGGTCCGATTCGATATGTTTGTAAGATCTGCAGATATTTGTCTCGGATAACCCCGAGAGACCTGAGTGTTTTCTAAGTATAATATGTATGTATTTACAAAAAATATATTTAAGTAGTATATCAGTCATGTAGTTCCCATAACACAAGCTCTGATTAGTTTGGGGCTAGATGATGCTGTGTGAAAATTGACCAGCATTCAAAGTCAAAGTCAATAGGTGTTTATTCATTGAAATCACAAGGATCATATAGAAACGTCAACTTAAAAACTACGTGAATTTAAAATTTGAATGTGAATTCACACCGAATCCTCGCGTGCAACCAAGCTTAGAAGAATCAGGCAACAAACTCTGCTTGATAATTTTTTTGATGATCCTTCATTCAGCTTTAGTGTGGTGCCAATCGAACGAGGTGAACTCATTTATAGAAAAATAGTGCTACTCAAAGAATTAAATAATGTCTAAAAAGTATCAATCAAAGTTCTAAAGACAACATATGAGTCGCCATGACGACCGATGTGGCGCGGTGGGCGAAGGTCCGCCTGCTACACAGGAGGTTGCGGGTTCGATTCCAGCCAGCCCTGGGACAAATATTTGTACGATCTGCAAGTATTTGTTCCGGGTGTTCTGGGTATTTTCTATGTATAATAAAAAAATATCTATCTATGTAATGTATTGTATTAAGTATATCAGTCATCTAGTACCCATAACACAAGCTCTGCTTAGCTTGGGGCTAGATGATGCTGTGTGGATTGTCCAGCATTATTTTTTTTATAATATAATGCTTAACCTATTCTTGAAAAATATTTTACTACAGATACGCAATTTGACATTATTTATTCATTAATTTATTCGTTATAAATAAATTGATCTGAATTTAATCTGAATCTAAGTTCGCACACGACATAGAGAGACAGAGACTTCTAAAGATAGATAGTTAGATTAATTCATGTCATGGAGCTATATACAAAGATGCTTCCAGCCGAAAATTATGATGATTTTTGTACTTTTTTTTACGTTAGGGTTCTGTTTTCCCCCTGAGGAAATTCTCTTATGGATGGAAAGTGGAATAAGATAAAATGATTAGGGGAATTCTGCACTTTTTTAATATAAAAGTCAGTTTTCCCCCTAAGGTATATTTCTCAGGAGAGATTTGTGGAATACCTAACCCGCGAAGATTGGCATGCCAGTTTCCTTATCATGTTTTCCTTCTACGCTTGTTTATTTCGTTTAATTATTCGAAAAACATATAATTCAAAATGGGTCCGACGGATATTCAGTAAATAAAATAAATAAATAATGCTGAACATTTTCACACAGCATCATCTAGCCTCAAAGTAAGCAGAGCTTGTGTTATGGGGACTATGACTGATATACTACTTATATATTTTTTCTTTTGTAAATAAATACCTACATACATAGTATTATGCATAGAAAACAAAACACCCAGACCTGAGACAAATATTTGCAGAACATACAAACATTTGTCTCGTATTATATTACAATTATTTTTATTTCCCGTTACCTATCAGTTAACTTAATTTTTTTCAGAAAATCTATATAATAACGTTACTTACCACAGTGCCATTTTGATTGAAGGCTCGCATTTGGAGTATGACAATGGTAAGTAATATGTACTTACGAATCGAATAACGTTTTAAAAAAAACAAAACAAATTTTCTATGTGAGTAAATCTATTAGGATACCAAGTACTTTATCTTAAAAGAACAGAGTAAATGAAGTAAAGTAAAGTTGCTTTTCTTCATTTATATTGGGTTTTTTTTATGTTATTTTTTTAAGAATCTGGTCCTTAAACATACTACTCAGTTATTTGTCTGCTCAACATTGTTACTCATTCATTGTTTTTGTGTGCGCACATAAGTTATGTTCCTAACCAGATCAAAACTGTGTTTTAGATATTATATTTTTTTAATGTTTGTAACGTGTAATGTGTGCTTAAATAAATAAATAAATACTTGGTATCTTCATAGATCTACGCACATAGATCGCATAGATCTAGGGAGTAGTTGGAAGCACAAGCCTGCGTTTTCCAAGTCAGTTTTCAAGCCAGGTAGCAAGCCCATCGCGACATAGGTTTTGGAACACTAATCGATGGCACATGCCTTCGAATTTTCGATTCTAGGGCATGTCGGTTTCCTCACGATGGTTTCCTTCACTGTTTTGAGCATTGACGAGCAACCAGTGTACTTAGGTACCTATACAAATTACCTACAAAGTTAAAAAAAATGGTGGTAATCGTGATTTCATCGGTTAGGTACGTACGTAACAACTCCTTGTATTTTCGTATATATATTAACATTCGCAAAAACAAATTTTCTTGTTAAAGGACCATTAGGTACTTAGAATATCAACACCATTTTGATGTTGAAGTTGAAGACAATCGAAACAAGTTGGTAATTTTTACGTAGTGTAGGTATGTATGTACCGACCTACATACATGTTTTTTATTATTGCAGATAACAGTATTATTTGGAAAGCATGCTGTGGTGGGGCAGTAATATTATTTTTACTGATAGTAGTTATGGTCATTTTATATAAGAGAAGGCATAAATGTAAGTAGATAGGTACCAATCCTATTTTGATTATTAATTTATTTTTCTTTAATCTTTTATTCCACATTCATAGGTAGGTAGGTAAATCAGATTTCAATATTTTTAAAAACAATAAGTGAAAAGACGAGCTAAAGAATAATTCTGGTTTGCCGCCTTGTTCTCAGTCAAAACTCATTTTCAACCATAGAGGTAGACAACTTCCGGCAAGACTTCTTCGGGCTCAGGAGTACCTTATCTGATATTAACGTAAGTGTAGTAGCACGTACCTACTGGCATAGTAATTATGTTAAAAACTGTGGCTAAGGTAAATGTCACTGTCAAACTTATTCTGACACTAACATAACCTTTGTCTCGGACTAACAGCATGAAAGGTTATTGTCCATTTGTACGTACCTACCTTAACTTTTGGTATTAATTAAAATTTTCATGTACCGCACTATCTGTGAAGGTACTTCATCAGGGTGAGAGATCGCGACGCTCTCCCTACACACGTCGCGTCGTCCACATCGCTTCACCAAGGCTTACACACGTTAAACTTAGAACATCCCTCATTTCAGTTAATAAATATGACCAACACTATACAGACCAAAGCGGATGAAAAGTCGTGAGTTGTGTCGTGGTCTGATCACCGAGCGGGCAACACTACATATATAGTAGCGTAATAATGAATAATAGTTAACGAAGTAATATAGGCACCAACTCAGCTTGAGTATTCTACCAGTGGTCGATTTATCAAGGTGGCCTAATTGCGTTTCCAGCTGCTTATACGAACGCATTAATACAAGTCCTTTCTGTTTGTTACAACTGCTCAGGAGATTGTCTACGCTCAAATATAAATACCGGAAGCCAGCTCAAGCTCTCCCCTAAATCGGGAAGTGACACCATACGCCCAAGTTGTAGGGATCGTCATTCCGAAGAAACGGAAGAAATAAGAATAACTAGCCATTGTAGGTATTAATAAGAATAATATTTTGTTTATTTTGGTATTTGTTTGAGCATTACAATAAAGTATTTTTATTCATAATCCAAGTGAGTTAATCAATCTACATAAGTAGGTATATATAAAAGGTTTTGGCAATATATAATAAGTAGGTACCTAATATATTATTTTTATTTTAAAAAGCAATTCCTACACTACATTGTCGAGTTCGTGGTTGCCATTTGAGAACCAAGCCCAACAGTTTTTCAGTTCTGCAAGCTAAATAGCCTGCCCATTGTCTATATTATGCTAATTTTACTTCCTTGACTTCCTACCCATTTGTAAGATTTTAATTCCCATAAATAATAAAAAATATTCAAAGAGGATGCACGAATAACGGCTAAATGACTTATGCCAGCCAACTAAAACAAAAAAAAATAAGTTGGATATTTTACAGGCTTTCTTAACTCTAACAAGCGGATGTTACGCTTTGATGGTTTTTTATAGTCTATGAATTCCTTAATAAATATGACATTGACAACTTAACAATTTTTTATCTGTGCAATTTATTTATTAGACAGCACGCGGAAGTGGATTAACCAATTTCCTTTTCCTTTTTGAGGTTCAACTTCATTTTCTAGTTCAAATCGCCAAACTTTTTTGAAACTGAGAAACAATAATTGCTTGTAAACCATGGAAGTGTCCGATTTTAGTGATATATTGACTGGACGTGCTATAAAAATGGAAGCGAATGAGGTAGCGTTCGAGGAAAACGGTGTTGATTCCGCAGATCCATTGTCAATACACCATTATGTGACTGAGTCTGAATTGGGTATGTTTTCTCAAGTTTTTTACATATCCGTGTCCGTTATCCGTGGTTGGATCTTCCAAAATAACACGCAAAACCATAAACTGACCTTCGTTGCTTGTAATAAAAACTACTTCCTGTATTGCGGGTGAAGGTTTTTTACATATTTGGTACACTACCTATGTAAATATTTTCTGTAAATTATTGTAGGTCATTCAAAAAATAAGTACGGACTTTATAAGTAACCTAGATAATATATCAAGTCACAAAACAACTCACTCTAAACTAGGTAGATACCTAGCTAATCTAATAATTCAAATGCTAAATTTTGTGTAAATAGATTGACCTCTGTAGAGTTAGTAAATCTTTTAGGGCAAGGTGTACGCTTTTATAAAAAACTCCTAAGAGATATACAAAAATTTAAAAACATTAAAAACGCATACTATAAAATATCTGATTATATAGATGACAAAACTCTTGAGATTGAAAATGCTCCAACTCGAACCTATTGTTTTGTAAAAGGATCCTTAAAAAGAATAACCAGCCTTGTTTTCTTGCCTTTCTTTCCTGGCTTTGTTGCAGAAAAACAGGCAGTAGATAAAACCAATGTTTCAAAGTGATCCTTGTGATTTTAATGAACAAATGAATTTTGATTTTGACTTTGATAGAAGCCGGTATAGGTGTTTGACATACTAGATTGTTTTTAATTTTTTACTATCTATCTCTGAAACTTAACCCTTTCCGGCCAGACATGCTACATATCCACGAGCGTAGAGAGCCAGCCGGATAGGGTTTGTTAAAAAGTATAATATATATATTTTTTTACCAACAAAAGCGTATAGAGCTGGTCAGAAAGGGTTAGTTAAGACTTTCTGCCTAGACATACTGGCACCTCTGCAAGAAACATGCAATTAATCAATCATCATTGGATCATTTTGTTATTATCAATTCTCTTAAACTAGCGGAATCCTAGACCTTGGTTTATGAGTTTTATGATCTTGGCTTAGGAGTTTTATATGTCTAGATCTGTGTGCCCACTGCCAAAGGCCTTCTCCAACCCTTTCCATTTAATACATAGAACTCTCATTTCCAGACAGTTTACAGCGCAAAATTTACTGCCTGAAACTTGTTTTAGATAAGTTCATAATACAACCACCAGGGTTCTAGACAAATACCTCATGCTTAGTTATCCATTCACGCTAACACAAATTTCTCAAGACATCCAGGTCATCATTCTCTGTTCGTGTTAATGTCTGCGGAGAGATTTAATTCTATGGAAATGACATTAGCTGTGGAAATGTCACATGACTTAAGCCAAGTATCACCTTGACAAATTTGCGTTAGCGTGAAAGGAAAACTAAGTGTGAAGTTTTTTTCTAGATCCTCTGGAAAGCTGCTTGTCTATAATCATTTTTTTTTTTAAGTTAAGCTTGATTATGCCATTTTGTTT
This sequence comes from Perizoma flavofasciatum, assembly GCA_958496245.1. Classification (NCBI taxonomy): domain Eukaryota; kingdom Metazoa; phylum Arthropoda; class Insecta; order Lepidoptera; family Geometridae; genus Perizoma; species Perizoma flavofasciatum. The sequence goes on along the minus strand of OY292446.1, from coordinate 5,197,118 downwards.
CAGGGCTCATTCAATCAGGAAATGAGATCCTTCAAACACCCATGTCCATATTTTCTGGTGCTGATGATGAAGACACTATGCATAGCAATGAAAGTGGAGGTATGTAAAATTTTTTTTGTACGACTTAAGTGGCAAACAAATGTAGGCACACCTGTGTGTTGTGTTTTGAAATAAAAAATAGGCTGTAACTTAACTCCGAAAAGGAGCACCAGAAAATATGGGATCAACGACCGGACTGCAAACATACAAAAACTTTGCTACCGGTAAAAAATCACAAAATAACAAACACTTTACTAAAAATGAAACACGATGACCGGAGGATGATAGTGGGCATCATTACGGGACACTGTGATCTGAATCACCATCTCCTTAAGACAGGGGCCACAGACAGTGGACTCTGTCGAGGTTGCCTCCAGGTTGAAGAGACTTTGGAGCATGTGGTAATACACTGCACCGCCACAAATGAAGTCAGCTCGAAGACGGGACTGCAAGAGCTCATCAACTCATGCTCTCCGTCACCATTAACTGACGAGAGGTCAGGGATACTGGAACACTGCTGTCATCAACCCAGAGTCCTTCTCCGCTACTTCAAGGAGTTAGGCTGGTTGGGGTCAGGTTAGAAAGGGGATAAAGCGGGACGTCAATGCAGACCTTAGTTCCCCCACTTAGAATTAGACACCTGTTGTGGTTACCAGGTGAGACATAACGGGTGAAAAGTCTCATGTTCCTGTAATTCCTCCGGCATCCAAACCCTTCAATCTGGAGCACAGCAATGCTTGGCGGAAGTAATAGATATGAGGGTAGTACTTCCCCGCACAAGTTCTTCACAGGATGCTCTACAACTTCTATCCGGTCCATATATGGGCTGGTTATAGAAACTGTATCGTGAATAAGTAAGAGAGAACGATGGAACTGATATGGTAGAAAATCAACGAAAGTTACAAAAAAAAACAGAAAAAAAACGCTCACGCAAAAACTACTGAACGGATTTTGATGAAACTTTACAATGATACATTAGAATGACACATAGGCTACTTTTTATCCGGATACCACGCGGACGAAGCCGTAGGCACAAGCTGGTATAGCATATATAATAATAATAATAATGCTGGACATTTTTCACACAGCATCATCTAGCCCCAAAGTAAGCAGAGCTTGTGTTATGGTAACTACATGACTGATATACTATTTATATACATTTTTTTTTGTAAATACATAAATATAATACATAGAAAACACCCAGATCCCGAGACAAATATTTGCAGATACAAACATTTGCACCGCAGCGGGAATCGAACCCGCAACCTTCTGCTTCTCAGGCGGGCCTTCGCCCACTGCGCCACAGAGGACGTCAGTTTATATAGTAAGTTTGTTTATAGTCTGTTAAATGTTTTTTTTATAAAAAGTAAAAAAAAAAACTTAGCAGACATACTTAGTCCTGGGCCGTAGTTATCAGGAACTACGAGTATAAGTAAGGAATGTGAGGAAACACAGATAGATAGATTAATATTCACAAAATGAGAAAATGAGTTTTCGATCTTAAAACCTAATTCATATTCTAAGTGGGGGAACCAAGGTCTGCACTGACGTCCCGCATTGGGGTGTATTGTGCATTATCCCCCTTCTAACCTGACCCCAACCAGCCCAACTCCTTGAAGTAGCGGAGAAGGACTCTGGGTTGATGACAGCAGTGTTCCAGTATCCCTGACCTCTCGTCAGTTAATGGTGACGGAGAGCATGAGTTCATAAGCTCTTGCAGTCCCGTCTTCGAGCTGACTTCATTTGTGGCGGTGTATTACCACATGCTCCAAAGTCTCTTCACCCTGGAGGCAACCTCGACAGAGTCCACTATCCGTGGCCCCTGGCTTAAGGTGATGGTGATTTAGATCACAGTGTCCCGTGATGATGCCCACCATCATCCTCAGGTCGTCGCGTTTCATTTTTAGTAAGGTGTTCGTTATTTTACGATTTTTTGCCGGTAGCAAAGTTCTTAAAACCTATCTTACGTTAGTCTAGACACTAGGTTCTCGATTGCAGTTGTGAGCGTGTTTATTCTGTTTCTGTTACAGAGGAAGTTATCATCCAGCTGATGGATATAAGGACTAAGTTATCAAAGCTACGAGCTATGCTGGAGAAGAAACTGGGGACCAGCTTAGCGGACTATTCATTCTGGCTTCAAGATGCCAAACTGGTAAGGAAATCTACTTATTCTTACATTAATTATTCTTATTCTTACACGACGACCTCTGTGGCGCAGTGGGCGAAGGTCCGCCTGAGACGCAGAAGGTTGCGGGTTCGATTCCTGTCACGAGACAAATGTTTGTATCTGCAAATATTTGTCTCAGGTCTGGGTGTTTTTCTATGTATAATATGTATGTATTTACAAAAAAAAAGTATATAAGTAGTATATCAGTCATGTAGTTCCCATAATACAAGCTCTGCTTAGTTTGGGGCTAGATGATGCTGTGTGAAAAATGTATTTAAAAAAAAAAAAAAAATGAATATTGTATATGACGGAGAAGGTGGCTCCAAGGTGGTGTCCAAGTGTGTCGTTAGCAATGCTGACGCCACTACCATCACCATGCTTCTAAAGCAAAATATCACGCTGAGCCAAGGCCTTTTTGACGTACTGCAGCACACATAGACATTATACATAGATTTTAATTATATTATTGAAAATAGTTAACTGTATTTAATTCTTGTTTATTTTAACTCTATAATTGTTGGATGTATAATTGATACTGTATAAGGATGGACGAAAGTAGATTAAAAAAACAAGTATACATGGCGAGCGTGAATGGGATAGTTGGTAGAGGAAGGCCTCGGCGAACGTACTCTGATCAAATTGGAGACATTTTAGAAAAAGGCCAGGTCAGAAGTACACTAAACCGCCGAGCTTGTATGAAGAATGTGATGAGGATGAATGAAGCGAGAGAGGTATGCCAGGATCGTAGCAAGTGGAGATCCTTGGTCTCTGCCTACCCCTCCGGGAAACAGGCGTGACTATATGTACGTATAATTGTTGTATTTTGTATGTGTGTGTCTGAAGTTTAAATAAAGTCTTTTATCTATCTATCTATCATGAAAAGTAGCTTTTAATAAGAATAATAAAGAATATTTATTACAAAAAAAATTTAACATTGGTACACTAACAATGTAATTAATAAATTAATTAATTTAAGGTAGTGTCTGTAAGAAATGCATTCGCTCGACTTGTTCTTTTTGTCGATTTACATAAAAAAGTTGGTCTCTACAAGTACTTTTTTAACGGGATAATATATACAGCCTATGTCCACCCTGAAGGTACATTCTATGTAATATGGGTGAAAGATTTTTTGGATTCGGATAAATTATTTCAGAGATCACCTACTACATTCTAACTTACAAACTGTACCTCTTTATACTAGCCTCTGCCCACGGCTTCGCTCGCGTGGTACCTGGTTAAAAATTAGCCTATGTGTTATTCTGATGTATTAGCTATGTTACTGTTAAGTTTCATCAAAATCCGTTCAGTAGTTTTTGCGTGAAAGACTAACAAACATCCATCCACACAAACTTTCGCGTTTTTAATTGTAGTAGGATTTATTTGAACGGGACAGATCAATTTACACGAATTATTTAAAAAAAATACATTTTGAACAAAATACAACCTTAAATAACAATTAGTATATAATTAATCATATTGTAATATATGAATAGTATTAGTAGGTATATTACTATCGTGGCTTTGACTTTGACTTTCTGATTTCAGCTGGAGAATCACAAGACTTTGGTAGAGCAATGCATCCGAGGGGAGGGCATTGTGCAGGTCAACATACAAATACGAAGCTTAGATAAGAAAATCAATATATTGGACGTCTTAAAACCGGATGAGGAGGTGGCCCAGCTGCCCCCTGATGATAATGAAGAAGAATGTAAGTAAATAAGTACATGCTTGCAGAGCATACCTACTTTGTAATAGTTAGACTCTTAAGGTCAATTCACCACCATGCAGAGCATACCTACTTTGTAATAGTTAGACGCTAAGGTCAATTCACCACCATGCAGAGCATACCTACTTTGTAATAGTTAGACTCTTAAGGTCAATTCACCAGCATGCAGAGCATACCTACTTTGTAATAGTTAGACGCTAAGGTCAATTCACCAGCATGCAGAGCATACCTACTTTGTAATAGTTAGACTCTAAGGTCAATTCATCAGCATGCAGAGCATACCTACTTTGTAATAGTTAGACTCTTAAGGTCAATTCACCACCATGCAGAGCATACCTACTTTGTAATAGTTAGACGCTAAGGTCAATTCACCACCATGCAGAGCATACCTACTTTGTAATAGTTTGACTCTAAGGTCAATTCACCAGCATGCAGAGCATACCTACTTTGTAATAGTTGGACTCTAAGGTCAATTCACCACCATGCAGAGCATACCTACTTTGTAATAGTTAGACGCTAAGGTCAATTCACCACCATGCAGAGCATACCTACTTTGTAATAGTTAGACGCTAAGGTCAATTCACCACCATGCAGAGCATACCTACTTTGTAATAGTTTGACTCTAAGGTCAATTCACCACCATGCAGAGCATACCTACTTTGTAATAGTTAGACGCTAAGGTCAATTCACCACCATGCAGAGCATACCTACTTTGTAATAGTTTGACTCTAAGGTCAATTCACCACCATGCAGAGCATACCTACTTTGTAATAGTTTGACTCTAAGGTCAATTCATCAGCATGCAGAGCATACCTACTTTGTAATAGTTAGACTCTTAAGGTCAATTCACCACCATGCAGAGCATACCTACTTTGTAATAGTTAGACGCTAAGGTCAATTCACCACCATGCAGAGCATACCTACTTTGTAATAGTTTGACTCTAAGGTCAATTCACCAGCATGCAGAGCATACCTACTTTGTAATAGTTGGACTCTAAGGTCAATTCACCACCATGCAGAGCATACCTACTTTGTAATAGTTAGACGCTAAGGTCAATTCACCACCATGCAGAGCATACCTACTTTGTAATAGTTAGACGCTAAGGTCAATTCACCACCATGCAGAGCATACCTACTTTGTAATAGTTTGACTCTAAGGTCAATTCACCACCATGCAGAGCATACCTACTTTGTAATAGTTAGACGCTAAGGTCAATTCACCACCATGCAGAGCATACCTACTTTGTAATAGTTTGACTCTAAGGTCAATTCACCACCATGCAGAGCATACCTACTTTGTAATAGTTTGACTCTAAGGTCAATTCACCACCATGCAGAGCATACCTACTTTGCAAAAATACGACTCTAAGGTCAATTCACCATCAGTCATGTAGTTCCAATAACACAAGCTCTGCTAACTTTGGGGTGAGATGAAGCTGTGTTAAAATGTCGAACATATAACACGTCGGTATTGAATTTTGCAAAAATTAACTTGCTGTTTCAGATGTTGAACTGGAAGATTCCATGCCACAACGGTCCGTAGAGGCAATGCATTCGAAACACGCGGCGGCCGTAAAATGGGTCGTGGACTCTAGTTACGGCGAGGCGAGGCCTAGAACCCCAAGCGATCCGGCCCAATGGTAAGAATCTACTAGTTATATTGGTCGTTTTGGGGTCGAACACACGTTTTTCGGTCTTGGTCAACTTGGGGTCAAACATGCGTGGGTCTTGCATGATCACCTTGGGGTCAAATACGAGTTGGTCGTAGAATGGGTCTATTTATTTACCATAATAATATTATTGCCTTATACGCTTCAATATATATGATGGTGAGGAATTAAACCGGCTCCCCACCAGTGCCGGCTTACTTAGTAGCTACGGACTCCCCCAAGGATGTAGCTTGGATGTAGCTTATTTATCTACCTATACCTATCTATACATGTCTACGCGCAAAGTGGCGTTCCTTAGCCAAACGTAAAATTGTTTTTATTTTATTGTCACCTACCACATGAATGCAATATTTTACCAGGTGCAGGGGGGGTCCTGATATCCTAAACACAGGGAAATCGTAGAATGGGTCTTGCATGGTCACCTTAGGGTCAAGAACGCATTGGTCGTAGAATGCGCCTCATGGTCACCATGGGTCCAAATACGTGTCGATCGTAGAATGGGTCTTGCATGGTCAACTTAGGGTCAAGAACGCGTTGGTCGTAGAATGCGCCTCATGGTCACCATGGGTCCAAATACGTGTCGATCGTAGAATGGGTCTTGCATGGTCACCTTAGGGTCAAGAACGCATTGGTCGTAGAATGCGCCTCATGGTCACCATGGGTCCAAATACGTGTCGATCGTAGAATGGGTCTTGCATGGTCAACTTAGGGTCAAGAACGCGTTGGTCGTAGAATGGGCCTCATGGTCACCTCGGGGTCAAACACGAGTTGGTCGAAGAGTGGGCTTCATGGTCACCTCGGGGTCAAATACGTGTCGGTCGTAGAATGAGCCCCATGGTCACCTAGGGGTCAAACACGAGTTGGTCGAAGAGTGGGCTTCATGGTCACCTTGGGGTCAAATACGTGTCGGTCGTAGAATGGGTCTTGCACGGTCACCTTAGGGTCAAGAACGCGTTGTTAGACCTTAGTTTCTGCCCCCTAGCTATTCGGTTCTATGGCATTTGAACCCGGCTATAAGCCACGGGGGCTTATTGCCTCCGCTTACTAAGCGAGAGGTCGCGAGTTCCCGTCGATTTTTGGGTTACGATATATATCATCGGTCTCATCACGAAACGTGGTCTAAACTCGAGTTCAACTCGAGTTCTGTCAGAGACAGTAAACTATGTATTTTAAATGTTTTTGTGTGCCCGACATGGTAGTCTAAGTTATTTTATGGGTCTACTAGCTTCTGCCCACGGCTTCGTTCGCGTGGTAGCCGGATAAAAAGTAGCCTATGTATTATTCTGATGTATAAGCTGTATTACTGTAAAGTTTCATCAAAATCCGTTCAGTTGTTTTTGCGTGAAAGATTAACAAACATCCATCCTCACAAACTTTCGCGTTTATAATACTAGCTTCTGCCTTCGGCTTCGCCCGCGTGTAACCCAGATAAAAAGTAGCCTATGTGTTATTCTGATGTATAAGCTATATTAATGTAAAGTTTCATCAAAATCCGTTCAGTTGTTTTTGCGTGAGAGCGTAACAAACATCCATCCTCACAAACTTTCGCGTTTATAATATAAGTAGGATAGGATTGCCATAATTTAAAATGTGGTTCATGGTGTTGCCCGAAATAAAATAATGTTTATTATCTATGAATGAAGGTGCGTTCAGCATGTCAAGTTGTGGATACAGTGGGCGGTCAGGCAGTTCAACTTGACCGGTGTCAGACTCGGCGACTGGAACATCAACGGGACGGAGCTGTGCGCGCTGACCAATGCGGCTTTCAAGTACGTATATTACCTCTGACGACCTCCGTGGCGTAGTGGGGCGAAGGTCCGCCTGAAATGCAGAGGCTTGAAAGAAAGAAAGAAAGGAAGGAAAATAAATAATGCTGGACATTTTTCACACAGCATCATCTAGCCCCAATCTAAGCAGAACTTGTATTATGGGAACTAAATGACTGATATACTACTTATATACGTTTTATTTGTAAATACACACATATTATACATGTAAAACACCCGAGACAAATATTTGTAGATCTTACAAAAAAATCTCCCGCGGCGGGAATCGAACCCGCAACCTTCTGAGGCAAGCCTTCGCCCACTGCGCAACAGAGGTCGACAAAGAAGGAAGGAAGAAAGAAAGAAAGACATTTATTGACCTTAACACGGGCTCTGTTAAGGTTAAAAAACAGGTGATAAAATACAGAACAAATAAACACAAAACATTTACATTAAAGTTTAATATAAATGTTTGTTTAATCAGTAAACATTACAAAAAAAAAAGATGTGCTGTGTGGGGTCAAAAGGTCCCTATCTCAGCATACGGTTGCAGGTTCGATTTGCGCCGCGGGACGAATGTTTGCGTGATATGCGAATATTTGTCTCAGGTATACTATAAATTTATATTGTAAATATTATTATATTGAGTTGTATAATATTATATATATATTAACAAAATGTATGTATAATATTGTACATGTATTTAAGAGGTATGTACAAAAAAAATGTTATAAGTACTTTGTCAGTCTTTTTTTTTTGTGCACGGCGCGACGCGGAAGGAGAAAGTCGCAACCACTCACCCTGATGAAGACTCTCGGAATGAGTCGAAACTTAGTCGGTGCCTTCACCGATAGTGCAGTACGTGAAAATTCCCGGTTTTACAATATGACTTTGTCAGTCATGCAGTTCCCGTAACAGAACTCATTTTTCTACAATACACAAAGGTTATCTGGAAGATAATGCTTTTTAGCATTAAGCTCGCCTAAGTTCCATCTACTATTTTGTACACTAAAGAATTATCTATCTATCTATGCTTTGTGAAGAATTTCCAGCATTATTTATTTAAACATTGCTTAACCTCAGTGTATTTAACCCTAAAAGATAAGCGTTTCTTAGTTAACAATGTCTGTGGCGCAGTGGGCGAAGGCCCACCTGAGACGCAGAAGGTTGCGGGTTCAATTCCCGCCGCGGGACAAATGCTTGTATGACCTGCAAATATTTATATCGGGTTTGGGTGTTTTCTATATATCATATGTATGTATTTACGATAAAAAAGTATATGAGTAGTTTGAGAGTCATTTAGTTCCCATACTAAGCAGAGCTTGTATTATGGGAACTACATGACTGATATACTACTTATATACATTTTTTTTTCTCAATACATACATAATATACATAGAAAACACCCAGACCTGAGACAAATATTTGCAGATACAAACATTTGTCCCGTGGCGGAAATTGAACCCGCAACCTTCTGCGTCCCAGGCGGACCTTCGCCCACTGCGCCACGGAGGTCGTCAAGTGCGGGTGAATCAGTGTCTTTTCTCTAGTGTCCTACCCCATCCACTAAATGTCCAATTGTCTTTATTCCCAAACGCTAAAGTGTAAACCTTCTGGAAAAGTATGAAATTTGAATTTACAAAAAATACAAAATAATTTATTTATCAAAATACCTACTAAAAACTGTTTACACAATACAACGAATCCCGCTGTTTTGCAAAATTTCCTTTTTTTTCAGAGAAAAAGTACCATCCGATCCCGGTGACATATTTTGGACACATTTTGAACTGCTACGGAAATGCAAATTCATTGGTAAGTTTTTTTTTATTTGACTAAAAGCCACAACCCTCGCAACCTTCTGCTTGTTAGGCGGGCCTCTGCCCACTGCGCTAAAAAAGTAAAAAGGTTATTTTCTTTAGTGGTATAAAAAAAGGTTCTAAATAGGTGTTAGTTAATAGGTTATTTTCTTTAGTTGTATGGAATAAAAAGATTCTGAATAAGTGTTAGTTGAAAGGTTATTTTCTTTAGTGGTATAAAAAAAAGGTTCTAAATAGGTGTTAGTTAATAGGTTATTTTCTTTAGTTGTATGGAAAAAAAAGATTCTGAATAAGTGTTAGTTGAAAGGTTATTTTCTTTAGTGGTATAAAAAAAAGGTTCTAAATAGGTGTTATTTAAAAGGTTATTTTCTTTAATGGTATAAAAAACAGATTATAAATAGGTGTTAGTTACAAGGTTATTTTCTTTAGTGGTTTAAAAAAGATTCTAAATAGGTAAAAGGTTATTTTCTTTAATGGTATAAAAAAAAGATTCTAAATAGGTGTTAGTCAAAACATTATTTTCTTTAGTGGTATGGAATAAAAAGATTCTAAATAAGTGTTAGTTAAAAGGTTATTTTCTTTAGTGGTATAAAAAAAAAGTTCTAAATAGGTGTTAGTTAATAGGTTATTTTCTTTAGTTGTATGGAAAAAAAAGATTCTAAATAGGTGTTAGTCAAAACATTATTTTCTTTAGTGGTATGGAATAAAAAGATTCTAAATAAGTGTTAGTTAATAGGTTATTTTCTTTAGTTGTATGGAAAAAAAAGATTCTAAATAGGTGTTAGTCAAAACATTATTTTCTTTAGTGGTATGGAATAAAAAGATTCTAAATAAGTGTTAGTTAAAAGGTTATTTTCTTTAGTGGTATAAAAAAAAGTTCTAAATAGGTGTTAGTTAATAGGTTATTTTCTTTAGTTGTATGGAAAAAAAAGATTCTAAATAGGTGTTAGTCAAAACATTATTTTCTTTAGTGGTATGGAATAAAAAGATTCTAAATAAGTGTTAGTTAAAAGGTTATTTTCTTTAGTGGTTTAAAAAAGATTCTAAATAGGTGTTAGTTAAAAGGTTATTTTCTTTAGTGGTATGGAATAAAAAGATTCTAAATAAGTGTTAGTTGAAAGGTTATTTTCTTTAGTGGTTTAAAAAAGATTCTAAATAGGTGTTAGTTAAAAGGCTATTTTCTTTAGTGGTATGGAATAAAAAGATTCTAAATAAGTGTTAGTTGAAAGGTTATTTTCTTTAGTGGTTTAAAAAAGATTCTAAATAGGTGTTAGTTAAAGGTTATTTTCTTGGTATGCAAAAAAAAAGATTCTAAATAGGTGTTAATTAAAAGGTTATTTTCTTTAGTTGTATGGAAAAAAAAGGTTCTGAATAAGTGTTAGTTGAAAGGTTATTTTCTTTAGTGGTATAAAAAAGGTTCTAAATAGATGTTAGAAGGATCTTTTATTGTTGACAGCTATCGTGCAATCTGACGATGAACCTTCAGAGGTAGAGAAGGAGGTGTTGGACGTGCCCCAGTCTGCCATCAAGAAGAAACCCAAACCAGCAAGTATACCTTAAGCATCTTAAAGTCACCCTTATTCATAATAACTCTGCAGCTTTATCAGCTTGATAAAAGTGTTCTATCTAAGTTCTATACTTTGTTAACACTAAGTTAGAAAAGGACAGGGCTTGTGCTACGACGACCTCTGTGCTGCAGTGGGCGAAGGTCCGCCTGGAACGCAGAAGGTTGCGGGTTCAATTCCCACCACGGGACAAATGTTTGTATCTGCAAATATTTGTCTCAGGTCTGGGTGTTTTCTATGTATATTATGTATGTATTTACAAAAAAAAATGTATATAAGTAGTATATCAGTCATGTAGTTCCCATAATACAAGCTCTGCTTAGTTTGGGGCTAGATGATGCTGTGTGAAAAATGTCCAGCATTATTTATTTTATTTATGGAGTTGACAGATTTCGTGTTTAGATTCCCGTTCTGCGTTATTCCGGCGATCACACTAACTCATGGCTATCGAGATGGCAATCAATTTTGACACTAGTTCCTCATTTGAATGGCCCATCCATCCAAAAAAACGGAATCTCCAATGGGAAACCAATTTCGTTCATTTGCATTGACCATCTATGGTCCATCCAGCATATATGTAAATTAGCGCGATTCATCCCATACCGGCCATGGCTAATGCCATGCCGCCATCTCGATAGCTATGGAAATTCGCGATTCATCCCATCCGATGATACCGGCCATGGTTAATGCCATGCCGCCATCTCGATAGCCATGGAAATTCGCGATTCATCCCACCCGATGATACCGGCTATGGCTAATGCCATACCGCCATCTCGATAGCTATGGAAATTCGTGGTTCATCCCATCCGATGATACCGGCCATGGCTGCTTTGCCGCCATCTCGATAGCTATGGAAATTCGCGGTTCATCCCATCCGATGTTACCGGCCATGGCTGCTTTGCCGCCATCTCTCTCGATAGCTATGGAAATTCGCGATTCATCCCATCCGATGATACCGGCCATGGCTGCTTTGTCGCCATCTCGATAGCTATGGAAATTCGCGATTCATCCCATCCGATGATACTGGCCATGGCTGCTTTGTCGCCATCTCGATAGCTATGGAAATTCGCGATTCATCCCATCCGATGATACCGGCCATGGCTAATGCCATGCCGCCATCTCGATAGCTATGGAATATCGCGGTTCATCCCATCCGATGATACCGGCCATGGCTAATGCCATGCCGCCATCTCGATAGCTATGGAAATTCGCGATTCATCCCATCCGATGATACCGACCATGGCTAATGCCATGCCGCCATCTCGATAGCTATGGAAATTCGCGGTTCATCCCATCCGATGATACCGGCCATGGCTGCTTTGCCGCCATCTCGATAGCTATGGAAATTCGCGGTTCATCCCATCCGATGATACCGGCCATGGCTGCTTTGCCGCCATCTCGATAGCTATGGAAATTCGCTATTCACCAATCCGATGATACCGGCCATGGCTGCTTTGCCGCCATCTCGATAGCTATGGAAATTCGCGATTCATCCCATCCGATGATACCGACCATGGCTGCTTTGCCGCCATCTCGATAGCCATGGAAATTAGTGTTGTCGCCCCGCGGGTCTGGGTGTGTGGTACCACGGTCCTCGTTGTTCCTGATACCCACGACACGGGGGAATCCTAGTTTGGGTCAGGACTGTGTATGTGGAGATATAAATAAATAAAAATATATAAGCTAAACAAATTTGCAGATTGTGCTTTTTGCCGAACCTGAACCTCTTGCGTCTCAGTTACTCTGTGGCGCAGTGGGCGAAAGCTCGTCTGAGACACAGAAGGTTGCGGGTTCGATTCCTGCCGCGAGACAAATGTTTGTGTGAATTGCAAATATTTGTCTCAGGTCTAGGTGTGTTCTATGTATGATTATGTATGTATTTCCAAATAAAATGTATATTAGTAGTTTATGAGTTATGTAATTCCCATAACATAAGCTCTGCTTAGTTTGGGGCTAGATGATGCTGTGTGAAAATGTCCAGCAGCATTATTATTATTAGTTACCACTTTAGTATCATTTATAGTTCGTCACTTTTGTTGCACAAAAAAACGAGACGTCATCCGTTTCCGGCTGTAATTGGAACAAGCGCTGAGTACGTTCTTGCTCAGCAGATGGTGACCAGCGCGACATCGAACCTAGATCCGTGCCTGTCCATCCGTAATGGGAACTCCGGACAAATTCAACTCTGGCAGTTTCTGCTAGAACTACTTACTAATGCAGAGTACTTCAATGTAATACGGTGGTACGGTGAGTAAAAAAAAAAAATAAAAAAAAATACGCTTATTTTAATTTTTTTGTGAGTGATAAAATCACAAAAAAAATAAAATAAGTTATTAAATCTAATTTAATTAGACTAAGTATCTTACATAATTAAGTATGTAAGATAGTGAATTCCCCATGGACCAACCCGTATGCATAACTAGTTCTGTCATCGGAACACCTGCCCAAATATTAGTTCCGTTAGATACAACTGAAAAATAATTCCTGGGCAGATCCGACTCAGATAGTCTAGGTTGTTAGGTTTTTTTTAATGACTACCCAGAAAGTGTGATGTCATATGGAACATTTCTATGTAAGGAACAGTTATATTAAAACTAATTCTGCCAAAAACTATCGTGAACTTGACTATTCATATTGTAAAAACGGGAATTTTCACGTACCGCACTATCGGTGAAGGCACCGACTGTCTGGATGGGATCGCTTTAAGCGATAAGACCGCCCATTGTACCTGTATCATAATGTGTTACTGTTTATTTTGTTTGTATCTTAAGGTGTACAATAAAGTATTTTCATTCATTCATTCATTCATTAATTCATTCATTCACTCATTCATTCATTCATTCTTCAGGCACGGAAGGCGAATTCAAGCTATTGGAGCCGGAACAGGTGGCTTTGCTGTGGGGCCAGCGGAAGATGAAGCCGGCCATGAACTATGAGAAGCTGTCGCGAGCGCTCCGGTACTACTACGACGGGGATATGATAGCCAAAGTCGCGGGCAAACGGTATGTAGCGCTCTCATGCGGTATACCGGGGTTGAGACACTTGGACTTTAAGGGGTTCAGACACTTTGACTTTGGAGGTTACGACATTGAGGGTACACTTGAATATTTTGCTAATGCTTGACACACTTAGACTGAGGTATGTAGCGCAAACAGGGGTGAGACACTTGGACTTTAAGAGGGTCAGACACTTTGACTTTGGAGGTTAAGACATTGAGGGTACACTTGAATATTTTGGTTATGCTTGATACACTAAGACAGGTATGTAGGGCAAACAGGATTGAGACACTTGGACTTTTAGAGGTTCAAACACTTTGACTTTGGAGGTTACGACATTGAGGGTACACTTGAATATTTTGCTTATGCTTGATACACTAAGACCTTGAGGTATGTAGGACAAACAGGAGTGAGACACTTGGACTTTTAGAGGTTCAAACACTTTGACTTTGGAGGTAACGACATTGAGGGTACACTTGAATATGTTGCTAATGCTTGATACACTTAGACTGAGGTATGTAGGGCAAAAAGGATTGAGACACTTGGCCTTTTAAAAGTTCAAACACTTTGACTTTGGAGGTACACTTGAATATTTTGCTAATGGTTGATACAGCTAGACTTTGGGAGTTCAAACACTTAGACTTGTGTGGGGTAAGACACTTGAACTTGTATGCGGTAAGACACGGGTTAAGACACTTGGACTTTTGTGGGATCAGACACTTGTACTTTTGTGGGGTCAGACACTTGGACTTTTGTATTGCCATGTAGATAGGTGGAATGCATACTTTTATTTTACTATGGCATGTTAATTTAATACTAACGCTAGATAAGAAACATTGATGCTAACAAACTGATCTTAAAATAATTTATAATATTTTTTATTATTTTGTTTATTACATTTCATGCAAACGACCACGTACCCCAAACGCATATACGGGCTCCTTAGTAGATGACAAAAATCTTGAGATTGAAGTTGCTCCCACTAACTGAAAAATGTACCTATTGTTTTATAAAAGGATAATTAAAAAGTATAAAAGTATACAATTTAGTCTGACTTTGACTTTGTACATTTCTGTTACAGTTTCGTGTACAAGTTCGTCTGCGATCTGCAGCAGCTGATCGGCTACGGTCCCGAAGAGTTGGCGGAGTTGGTACAGGAGGTTCACGAGACCATCGAAACTAGTTAATGTTACGAAATGTCGAAACACTCGACGAGTTTCACATCTATCGCACCACCTAGTGTCTAGTGATGAAAAAAGTTTATGATTTAAGAAGAAAGAGAGAAAGAAGAAATAATGTAATTTTATTTGGCAAAACGGAAAGAAGATATCATCTTTGCAATAAAACAGGTACCGAGGTAGATATACTTGTGAAGAGTATAAGAGTGAAGAGGTGCTCATACTTCTTAATAACCACGATACAAAAAGGATGGAAGTTAATTTAATTATGTATTATAAAAACCAAAAAACATTAATACTTTAATTTAATTTCAGATTGGCATAGATTTAAGAATGGTTCTGTAAATACTTATTTAATTTTTTTTATAATATGAGTTATTAAAGTCTATTATGTTATAAACGATGTGTTATTCTGAAATTCTAAGGAAGGGGAGGAATAACATAGGATACCTACTATTTAATTAGCACCATTTAATTAATTTATTGATCACAAGTTTCTTCCCACTCTATATTCGACATTTTGGTCATGCAAATTTTTACATAGCTAAGTAGGTAGATAACTAGTTACAATTAAATTTATAGATTTATCAAATACTAGCTTCTGCGCACGGCTTCGGGCGCGTGGTACCCGGATAAAAAGTAGCCTATGTGTTATTCGGATGTATTAATATATATAAAACTGTTTCGTTACTGATTGGCGGACGCACAGCCTAAACCATAAGTCCTAGAAGCATGAAACTTGGAGGGTATATTCCTCTCTTATGGTGTAGGGGTGCAATAAGAAAGGAATTTGGAAAATTCTACACCTAAGGGGGTGAAAAGGGCTGAAAACCTTTGTATGAAAACATGGTATTCCTTGAATTGACAAACCACATATAATATATTCTTCAATCCAAATAATAAAATACTAATATAATTATCTCGCCAAACTACCCCTCTTAAGGGGTTGTAGAGGGTGTCCAAGTTTGTATGAGAATTTTTTAACGAGTGATCCAATTTGTTTAAAACTCGACACAAATATTCTTCAGTACAAATGATAACAGAAAAATACATTTTTTTCTAAACTACCCCTCAGAGGGGGTAGGATCGTATGTTAAGTTTGTTTAAGAAATGTTTAATGCGTGGTGCGATTCGCTGTAAACTTAGTTTGGATACTTAAAATACGTAACTGAATACGCGAGTAAAACCGCGGGCATCGGCTAGTAAGCTATATTCCTAAGTTTCATCAAAATTCGTTCAGTAGTTTTTGCGTGAAATAGTAACAAACATCCATCCTCACAAACTTTCACGTTTATATTAGTAGTAGGATTTAACCAAAATGAATCAGTATCTATTCAATTGGCTAGTTTGCATACAAAAAAACACGTATTCTGTCAAATCATCATAATTAGAATTATTTAAATCAGAAAAATAGTACTTAAACTTAAATAAATAAATAATGCTGGACAATCCACACAGCATCATCTAGCCCCAAGCTAAGTAGAGCTTGTGTTATGGGAACTAGATGACTGATATACTTAATACAATACATTACATAGATAGATATTTTTTTATTTGACATAGAAAATAACCAGAACACCCGGAACAAATATTTGCAGATCGTACAAACATTTGTCCCAGGGCGGGAATCGAACCCGCAACCTCCTGTGTCACAGGCGGACCTTCGCCCACCGCGCCACATCGGTCGTCAAAATACTTACCTATAATCTTAATGGACGAAAGATTGGCATCTATTCTTTATTCACGTGTACATAGACGTATTTACTTGTTTGCCTTCTCACTTCTGGTTTTAGGGCATGTTGGTTTCTTCGCGATGTTTTCGTTCACCATTTTGCGTTAAATTCGCGGCAAGTCCGCTGCGTTACCGCCTAGATTTTTATTGTAAACTAGCTGTATCCGCAACTTCGTTCGCGATTGCGATCCCCGCAGACTAATTATTCGCATCTGACATCAGTTTGTCTCACATTTTTCACTCATCCCTTATCTACCCCCAAATTAAGCACAGCTTGTATTATGGGAACTAAATGACTGATTATACTACCTAATTACTTTTTTTTTGTAAATACCTACATACCTAAGTACATATTATACGTAGAAAACACCCAACCCGAGACAAATAATTGCAGATCATACAAACATTTGTTCCGCGGCGGGAATCGAAGACGCAACCTTCTGCGTCAGGCGGGCCTTCACCTACTCCGCCACAGGGGTCGATTTGAAGTAATTCTTAGTTCGCCAGTGTATACTCGTAACTACTGTCTCACTTTCTATTTAGTAGGTAGGTATGTACCTACCTACTAATTATTTTCGTAATTGCCAGTGCCCTTTTACAATAGGAATATATTTAAAATGTGTAAAATAATTTAAAATGTTACCTAAATTATGATAGGATGACTTGCCCGTTTCTAGCACTCCTCCAAATACGTAGGTAGGTAGGTATTTAGTAAAGTTTTATTAAAAAAAATATTGACGTAGGTAACCATATTATAATACTATACGTAACCAAATGTACCTAACTACTTTGAGTTCCTAAGTTTTAAACAAAACGACCTCTGTGGCGCAGTGGGGGAAGGCCCGCCTGAGACGCAAATGGTGGCGGGTTCGATTCTTGGGTCTGGGTGTACGTATAATATGTATTTACAAAAAAAAAAATATCCTACTATTATAAACGTGAAAGTTTTTGAGGATGAATGTTTGTTACTCTTTCACGCAAAAACTACTGAACGGATTTTGATGAAACTTTACAGTAATAAGTATAGCATAAACATCAGAATAACACAGGCTACTTTTTATCCGGGTACCACGTGAGCGAAGCCGTGGGCAGAAGCTAGTAAGTATTATCAGTCATGTAGTTCCCATAACAAGCTCTGCTTAGTTTGAGGCTAGATGATGCTGAAAAGTGTCCAGCATTTTTTTTTATTTAACATCACGCTATGGCCCTTAAGGATCCGGCGTACAGCGCTCATAACATAAATTCGAAGCGCGTACAAAAATATAGCTATCTTTTTTTGACTGATGCAGGCCCGCCCGTGCTTGCGCGATAGCAATATTAGCCGTTCAGAATTTGTTACAAATTTGGTGATGTTCCGTAATACCAAAAAAGATGAATGAAAACTTGTTGTATTTTCCACATTGTGTTGTTATTCTGTAACTAGACATCAATCTATGTACCTAACCAAACGATACGTAAGGTATTGTTGTTTTAAATACGAAACAAATAAGAAGAAAACATGACATAAAAATATCCAAAATGCGATTCATTTACATTTCATTTTAGGTAAGTATTTTGAAAAAACATAGCAAGGTACGTAGATAAATACTATTCGAATGCAAATAATAACATCATATGGTGGAAATAAGCTCTAATTACAAATGACTATGGTATTACGTTTTTTCGCAGCCGGCAGCTCAGTTGGGCGTAAAATAAGAAAGGTTCTTGCTTCAGAGATTCTTTAATGTTGGTAATTTTGAAAATAGTAAATCAAACTCACAAACGTTTTTTTATAAGATCCGGTAAAACTACAGAAACCCGTCAATCACCCAAAATCAAACCAACTCTTCTCCTACTGTATCCACAGACTATCCATCTTTATTAAAGATAACGTTGAGGTAGATCTCATTGGTCTAAGAGCTGTTACACGCGCTATAGTTTGTATGGGCAATTCATCCAACGCAGGCCTCTTAAGGAGCCGAGCCGAAGTAATAGCGCGGACGAAAGATGCGGCGCGGTAGGTCAGGGGCCGAGACACAGCTAGTCACTTATACATATTATTCGATGCTCCTGACGTATTTCAGTGATATGTGAACTTTTGAAGTCGTAGTTAAGTAGGTAAATTATACTGAATACCAAATTATAAAATAGCGGGAACCACTCAAATTAGGTATCTACTTATTTATGAATATTTTCGAACAATTGACGTCAACAATATAACTAGTATTATCTACCGTAAACATGCACTTAGATACGACCTCTGTGGCGCAGTGGACGAAAACCTTATTATTATTATTATTTATTTATAATCTTAGGCTTATACCTGGAGCCTATATAGGCATTAGTGGAGCCGAAACTAACACTAAGAGACCTTTTTGTACAATACAATATATAAAAAACGGTTTTTCGTGGATGGTGAATGATGAAACTATTGGATATATTGGATGATAATCTGGACTATTGCAGGAGTAAATGCTTAAGGAATGGTTGCTGGGCTATGTAGGATGAAACGGCACCTGCCAATTCTGACTCAAATTCAAATAATAGGCAGGTGATGAGTTGCCGTCCACTAAACGGGCCCCTTAAGTGCCGCCAACGATAGCCAGCGTAGAGGCAACGTTGGTGTGGACGGCTAAAGGGTGTGGAGAGGTGTGCTGCAGTTTCACTGAACGCTACTCCCGGCTTCATGCCTTTAACACTTCCACCCTTGGAGCATAGGTTCCGCTCTTGCGCCACCTCCGACCGGCCGGCTAAGGCAAGCCGAGGGTCAGGGGTCTCCGTCGACCCCGGGGAGTGATGGGGCTCCGCGGTGTCGGCACGCACCGAACGCTCGCCACAAGCGCGCCCTGCGGGAATAATAATAATAATGCTGGACATTTCCACACAGCATCATCTAGCCCCAAAGTAAGCAGATCTTGTGTTATGGGAACTACATGACTGATATACTACTTATAAACATTTTTTTTGTAAATTCATACATATTATACATAGAAAACACCCAGACCCGAGACAAATTAATGCAGGTCATACAAACATTTGTCCCGCAGCGGGAATTGAACCCGCAACCTTCTGCGTCTCAGGCGGACCTTCGACCACTGCGCCACAGAGGTTGTCAAAGGATTATTATTATGACGATTATAATGTTGGTGTTATTTAAAATCTAATTTGACTTCCCGTTGACCTAGAATCATGAAATTTGCCAAGAAGCAAGGTCTCACAGTACAAGTAAAGAAAGAAGTGCGAAAATAGTTAATTTGTTTTAGTATCATATGAAATAATATGATTTATCTTACTTCCTGTTGAACAGGAATCATGAAATTTGCCAAGAAGCAAGGTCTCACAGTACAATTAAAGGAAAAAGTCCGAAAATAGTTCATTTGTTTTTATATCATATGAAAAAATATGATTTAACTTACTTCCCGTTGAACTAGAATCATGAAATTTGCCAAAAAGCAAGGTCTCACAGTACAATTAAAGGAAAAAGTCCGAAAATATTTATTTTATTTTTATATTATATGAAAAAATATGATTTAACTTACTTCCCGTTGAACTAGAGTCATGAAATTTGCCAAGAAGTAAGGTCTCATAGTACAATTAAAGGAAAAAGTCCGAAAATATTTATTTTATTTTTATATTATAAAGAAAAATATGATTTAACTTACTTCCCGTTGAACAAGAATCATGAAATTTGCCAAGAAGCAATTATGGTCTCACAAGTAGAAGTAAAGGAACAAGTCCGAAAATAGTTCATTTGTTTTTTTATCATATGAAAAAAAAAATAAGTGATGTATATCGATGCATGGGAGAAAATTTTTTCAACTACAAAGTTAAGTTTGTCTTTTATTCTTACTTATATTTTCCTTAGAGCAATTGGTGCGTTACAAGCTTGTACGGAAATCTCGGTACGCGAGTCAAACTATTTTTTTTTTTTTTTCTGAATGGACTTTAATGCTGCAGGGCCGCAGATGGCCTTGGTCAGCGTCACCGGACTACGGCGAGCGCAGAAGGCGCTCAGCCTGTAAAAAGTTAGGATGGGGCAACAAGCACAAGGGCACCACTTAGGTACGGACCTCGGCTTGGGCCGTTGCCAGAGGGGGTGGAATAGGAGAGAAACGCCCCGGTACATATCTGTACCGTGAGTAGGCGGAAGTGGGGACTCGTCGAGCCCGCCGGCGGGCTCGGTGTATCTGTGGAGTGTTTGCTCTGTCGGGACTTGATGACGTCACCACCGCGTTAGCGGTGCTGATGGGGTCATCGGGGTCACCAAGAACGTGTCTTGGTCTACGGAGGGTTGAGTCAAACTAACACTTGTCCGGTTTTTTTATATCGGTACCTAGTATCTACTTGTACTTACATTACAGGTAATTATATAAATAAATATTTGACCTACTCGTTTTCCCCTCGTAAAATGTGAAAAATCAACAAAAAAAATGACTCGTCTTATGCTTCGCCCGCGTTGTACCCGGACAAAAATAGCCTATGTGTTATTCTGATGTATAAGCTATAATACTGTAAAGTTTCATCAAAATCCGTTCAGTAGTTTTTGCGTGAGAGACTAACAAACATCCTCACAAACTTTTATAACTACTTTGGAGTTATAAATAAGACGCATGACTTTCATTTCTAGGAATGACCCTAAAGGTTATTTCTAGTAGGGACCGTCTACGCCCACTTTTTGTTTTTCTTTACAAAACTAACATTATTAAATACAGTCGCAAACAAATTTCTTATGGAAAATAAGTGCCAGAATAAGAAAAGAATAGAATTTGTTTATAACTTTTCTCTATTACCTACATAAAAACTCAAAATAAGCTTAAAAAGTTGTACAATCCGTCTCATATTATAAAATCACAGAATCATATAGTATTGCAGTCTTTTTTTATTCCAAAAACTATCGTGAACTTGACTATTCTATATTGTAATATGAACTCATCAGGGTGAGTGGGTGAAAGTCGCAACCACTCACCCTGATGAAGACTCTCGGAATGAGTCGAAATTTAGTCGATGCCTTCACCGATAGTGCAGTACGTGAAAATTTCCGTTATTACAATATGAATAGTATTTCAGTCATTAAAAAACAGCCCTTTTATACTCAGTATAGTTGCAATAAAAAAAATCATGTTTCTAACTTTTTTATATACCTACCTAGTAGGTACCACAGACAGTATAAAACAAGTACTAAGGTAAGTAGGTACTTGTACTTCATAGTTGTATAAATAAATATTTTACCTCCTCTTATATTTTGCCTGATTAGTCTATTCGGATGTTTTATTTGGCTACTTATCTAAAATAGATAGGTTAAAATATTAACACGTTGCAGGTAGATGGTACAGTTTTACTAATGAAATGACTTATCATTAGTCTACACAAAAGGGGAATACATACCAACAATAAAAATTGTAACAGGATTCGAAGCAAACATTTAAATAATTAACTAAATTAAAAACTCTAGCTGATTAAATTATTTATGCTAATTTTACTGTAGGTACTTGAAAGGTACATTTTAATTGCGATAGATTTTTATTTAGTTAGTTAGATATCTTCGTACAAACAACTGTGCATATAGATTAATTATTTAATTTTATTTCACGGAGCAAGGTAAGAAATATACCTAAGTTTTAATTTTATTCGTTGATGGGGGAGATCGCTATGCAACGAGGCAGGTGAAATTACTTAATTAGACCTTTGACCAGCTGTGGGACAAGACAGGTTAGATTTTTTTTAATGAAAACTTACTTCAAATAACGGGAAATTGATAACAGAAACATTTTCTTTTTGGGGTGCTATTTTTTCATAAAATTCATTTATAAATTTTACCCCTGAAGACCCTTGCAGTATAACCCTACCCTACCCATTAATAAAATAAACGAAGATATCGCGTAAGATACCTACCTACACGAAAAAAACAAAATAGAAACGAATAGAGAACTTCCTCCTTTTTTTGAGTGGTTAAAAATCACACCTCTACTTTATGTTATTAAGTATAAGTAGGTATAGTTTTCACACTAGTTCGGTGTATGGTGGACAATCAAACTGCATAACATCGCTGTTAGCAGTAGAGTTTCTAGTAGCAACATTCGTTTTAGGAAATAGATGTCTGAAAGAAATCTTTATACTTTATTAATAATATTAATTACTAGCTGCACCCCGCGGTTTCACTTGCGTAAGTTTTGATTCCATGGGAATATCGGAATAAAAAGTAACAGCTATGTACCTACCAAGTTTCATCGCAACTTTTGTTTCTTCCGGCGATCTAATTAAATTTTAGAACACAAAAGCTGCTATTGTGACTTAACTATGATAGTTAGATATATTCCCTCGAGGACTTTTTGTAGCAATTATGAGTACTTTAATCATGTAGTACATCATTTTTCACTTAACATTGATAAGTACATAAAAATGAAAGGCGCGCTGAGAAAACTATTGATGATAAGTTATCATCAACAGTTTTCTCAGCGCACGCCAAATAATGATTTATGAGTCAACATTTTGCTACTTTGGGTTACGTTATTGCAATTTTCTTAAGGTTCTCTAATTATTTTGAAAATAATTTATAGCCTATGTTACTTCGTGATAATTTAGCTTTCTATTAGTGAAAAAATAGTGGGAGCCTATTCGGTACAAACAAACGAACAAAGAAATCTTTCCTCTTTATATTAGTATAGATTTAATTATTATAAGATTTAATTTAAGACCTCGGATATTTGTTCTGGGTCTGGGTGTTAAGCTGCCACGGTACCCATAGTACCTGATACTTACGACACAGGGAATTCTAGTGTGGGAGAATATGCATGTTTGTTGGGGTATTTATATTTATATTTGATAGTTTAAAATGTAAATGTGTATTGTATGAAATACCAATCCGTTATTGACCATAAAATTATGATAAGCAGCATTATTTGTTTCATACCTGGGCCTGTATAGTTTGTCTTATAAATAAAAGTATAACAATAAAATAATATAGTTTTTTAAAGAAAAAAGCTCTAAAATAATCCTACTATTAATTATAAACGCGAAAGTTTGTGAGGATGTTTGTTACTCTTTCACGCAAAAACTACTGAACGGATTTTTAAGAAACTTTACAGTAATATAGCTTATACATCAGAATAACACATAGGCTACTTTTTATTCTGGTACCACGCGGGCGAAGCCGTGGGCAGAAGCTAGTATTTGATAGATGTATAAATTTAATTGTAACTAGTACCTACCTACTTAGCTATGTAAAAATTTGCATGACCAAAATGTCGAATATAGAGATCCTGATTATAGCTATGTAATAATACAAATGTAGGTATCTATATTGACGACCTCTGTGGTGCAGTGGGCGAAGGTCCGCCTGAGACGCAGAAGGTTGCGGGTTCAATTCCCGCCGCGGGAATATTTGTCTCGGGTCTGGGTGTTTTCTATGTATAATATGTATTTATTTACAAAAAAAAATGTATTTAAGTAGTATATCAGTCATGTAGTTCCCATAACACAAGCTCTGCTTACTTGAAAATGTCAATGAAAATGTGAAAATGTCCAGCATTATTATTATTATTATATTCTAATGACATTATGATTTAGAAACTGCTGTGACATTGTATTTTACTTGACATTATTATTATTATTATGTTGACTGTGTTTTTTGTTTTTTTTTTTAATTATGT
This sequence comes from Perizoma flavofasciatum, assembly GCA_958496245.1. Taxonomy (NCBI): domain Eukaryota; kingdom Metazoa; phylum Arthropoda; class Insecta; order Lepidoptera; family Geometridae; genus Perizoma; species Perizoma flavofasciatum. The sequence continues at coordinate 5,172,834 of OY292446.1, read as the reverse complement.
TTAAAATTATGTTTTTAATGGATGTATTAATAATTTTGCTTACTTTATAATTTTTGCATGCTGTAAATCTGATCATGGCTGTACTTCTATTAGTAATTATGACATCTCATGAACCCATGTTTCGCAGAATAAATAATTATGGCTATGGCTATGGCTATGGCTATGCCTATGGCTATGGCTATGGCTATGGCTATGGCTATGGCTATGGCTATGGCTATGGCTATGGCTATGGCTATGGCTATGGCTATGGCTATGGCTATGGCTATGGCTATGGCTATGGCTATGGCTATGGCTATGGCTATGGCTATGGCTATGGCTATGGCTATGGCTATGGCTATGGCTATGGCTATGGCTATGGCTATGGCTATGGCTATGGCTATGGCTATGGCTATGACTATGACTATGACTATGACTATGACTATGACTATGACTATGACTATGACTATGACTATGACTATGACTATGACTATGACTATGACTATGACTATGACTATGACTATGACTATGATTATGCAAATAAATATCATTAATTCATTATTATTCATTTATTATAGTTCATCAGCCAAGATGGATCCCGCGATGGCTATAGAAGTAGCGGCTATGTCCAAGCAGAGGAGTCTGGAGGAGGCCATAGCAAGAGGAGACTCCGACATTCAGAGTTTCTACTGCAACTCCACCGTGTTCATCACTGGAGGATCAGGCTTCATGGGGAAACAGCTGATTGAAAAGCTTTTCAGGTTAGTTGATCATCAGCCCACGTAAGTCCACTGCTGGACACAGGCCAGCAGTGACCACCACTGAGCATGGTGTTCGGCTCTTCTCAGCCACTTTCTGCCGCCTCCACCTAGCCGGGGGGGCGCCACACTACGTTTGCCAAGACACTGGTTATTTTCTCAAAGAACATAATACATCGTTCACTTAAATAAGAAAACAAAAAATTAAGTACTTACTTAAAATTATATTTTAGCACGAGTGTGCTTACTTGCTAACATAGTGTACCTACTTACCTATCTACTAAATCAAAAGGAAAGGAAAAATAGAAAATAAAGGAACTTAATCTAAAACAACTTACCAACAACAGATTTTTTACCTATCCAGAAATAAACCAGCTAGACAAAGTAAAGTAATACTGCCAAGTAAAATTATGTTACACACAGACCTACCCTCATTTTTACCGGCCGGTGGTCGCATGCTCCATTGTTTTTGCCAAGCGTTTTTTGCGCATGTAGACGAGGTGTGCGTAGTCTAGGAGCAAGGCAGCTTTAGTTTAATATTATTATAGTTTTTAATTATTGATTTCATAAAGATACACTGGCTGTTGCGATCGGCTTTTTTTTAATGCTAGATATTTTTCACAGCATCATCTAGCCCCAAACTCAGCAGAGCTTGTATTATGGGAACTACATGACTGATATACTTATTACTTACCCCCGACCTGAGACAAACATTAGCTAATCGTACAAACATTTGTCCCGCAGCGGGAATCGAACCCGCAACCTTCTGCGTCTCAGGGGTTTTGGACGCGTGGAGTTGTGTTTTTTTATAAACCGATACTTACATAAAACTTTCACCTCCCCATTTCCCCCTTTTAAAATATGTAAATCCAAAAACCTGAAATGTTTAATTATTTATTTATACTCAGTAGCTGTAATTCAAATTTTCATGTTTCTAAATTTAAATGACAAAGGCTTTTATACATTTGTATGAAAGCCTTTGTATGTTCTGCACCCCCCCCCCCCCATTTCCCCCTTGAAGTTGACATTTCCAAAACCCTTTCTTATCGAATAGTTACGTTATAATCCTTCTAAATTTCAGCTTTCTAAACTTATTAGTAGTTTTTTTGCGTTGATAGATCAGTCAGTCAGGATAAATGATTTTAAAGATCTTAAAAGTAGGTACATAATCTTTGTTAGACTTTGCAAAAGTCAAGTCTAATCGATTGGTAAATTTGACCAAATTCGCAACGTTATTCGACGAAAAATCGTTTGAGCAAATGTATTTCTTATTACTATTTATTCATAATAATATTCATGGGCTTAAACCCGATCGTGCAGCAATGTATTTTCTTATTTATATGGCCTTAAAGCCAGAAAAAACTTGCTAAAATGGTACTAAAGGGAAAAAAACATCGCGAGGAAACTATCATGGCCAAGAACCAAAAATTCTAAAGGAAAGTGTCAACGGTTAGTTTGTTAGGTAAGCGGCGATGGGCTTCCAAGCCCATCTTAGTTAGTTGCACTTTACAAACATACCTAATGTTCGGACGTATCTCTGACTACCTCGTTCTTGGTATCACAGATTTTGATTGGGAGGATAAAATATTTACATTGAGTGGGAATGATCCCTGAGTTCAGGGGGTCTACTCCGTAAAACGATATCGACATTATCGTTACGATACGACAGTGCTCCGAATTATTCGGCCGTACCCTACTCTCAAAAATGTTCGCAATCTTTGTCGTCTGTCGAAAGCATAGACAATATGTATCGAGTCTTCGGAACGAATGATAGGAAAATCTAAAGGCTTGGATAATAGACATTTAGCCTAAATCTTTTTGCTTGACTGTTTATGTCACTTTTTAGGCAAAATGATAACAATTATCTATGAAAGTAAATGAAGTGACAACGTCAAATGTCAAATCAACAAACCCGCCTGTGATTTGAAAACTTTACAAGTAAAATCCTTGTGACAACTAGCCACAGAAGCCATAATTAAGAAGTTGAAGTTGAAGCAAAAATTCGTCGGGGTGAATATTCAAATTTGTTTATTAAAAAGATACTAGTACACACAGCATTAAAGTTTAAAGCACTATTTTAACAACAATTTTATTTTTTATTATTAAAAAAAATCATGAAGTTAAAAAAATATATACAAGTTTACCTTCAAACAAACTTTTACTATGTTTATAATTCCCGATGAAATTATAGTCGGGAATTTTGTTCAAATCCAACTGGTCCCTCGTCACTTTAAAATGTTGTTTTTGTAAAGCCTTTTCCTCGTGGATGGCTTCCATGGCAAGCACAAATCTCGCCATTATTCCAAAACAAGAGGCAAATCAAGAGAGTCTCTGCAAAATAATGCAGAGAGTCCAGTAGGCAGCAGGGCTCGAAGGTATAAAAGATTTGGAGTCCGGTAAACGAAATGGAGATGATATTATCAGAAAACACAACAATATAACCCGAAACGATAATGCGCACGATAGCATCAAGGGCATCGTTGATAAGTTCGTCGGTTGACATTTGTTTCGTTGTCAAATTCAAATTATCGTATCGTTTTTAGGGATGCCGGAGTAGGGTTACGACATCGATTGTCAAAGTAATGTCGGTCGTTTCTTCGTTCAAATGATAGTCGAAACGATGTAATGTAGAGTAGGTTTAGCACGATACTTGAAGCGATATATCGTTTATCGGTTTGTAGAGTAGACCCCCAGATCTGGGTGGCTAGACAAATACCACTTTCTACTGGAGTTAACGTCTGCGGAAAGATTGCATCGTATGGGAATGACATTAGCTGTGGAAATGTCACGTGACAGCTGTCAAGTTTTACCTTGACAAATTTGCGTTAGCGTGAAAGGAAAAGTAAGCATGAGGTATTTGTCTAGACTGGTCGAGTACCTTGGAAATTATATTCGTGTGTTTGTTTGTTTTAAATTTGTTATAGGTCCTGTCAAATAAAGAAGATATTTGTGCTATTGAGGTCGAAGAAAGGCAAAGATATGCAGGAGCGATTAGACATTATATTTCAGGATCCAGTGAGTATAGTTTTATTGTAAAGAAATAATTCAGCATTATTCTCGATTTTGTCTATTTAGTGCGTTACTATTTTACCTCAGTATTTACTATTAGCTTCTGCCCACGGCTTCGTCCGCGTGGTGCCCGGATAAAAAGTAGCCTATGGTGTTATTCTGATGTATAATTAAATATTTTGTCAATAATATACCCTAATTTGGCCGTAATCTCAAATGGTGGTCATAATCTCAAGTGATATGGCCGACTATGTAGCATGAAGGTCTGGAAGATACCTATTCACTCTTACCTTTTAGATACCCAGATGCTATTGTCTAGGAAAGATAGATGATGGTAGTATGTTCCATTCCTTTATTTTCTTCGTAATTACATCAGTTGTCCCAAAAATAGTGAAGTAATGTTTATATTTTTCAATCCCTTGTTGTAAATTTTAAAAGTAACTTCTGCATTTTAAGGTATTTGAAACATTACGAAAGCAGCATCCCGACTTTGAGCGGAAGATATATCCCATCAAGGGAGACACGGCAGATATTAAACTGGGCATCAGCGATGAGGACTGGAAGACACTTACTGAAGAGGTAACATTAATTTGATCGAAACATTTCAGGTTAACTTGAGGCAGCGTTGATATGGTAATGGATGAAAGAAGTGTGGACGAAGCTGTGATGCGGATGTTGAGATGGATGTGTGGAGTTACAAGAATAGACAATATTAGGAATTTTTAGATAATAATTATAATAAATATTAATTTGCAATTATGAGACTTTACACTACATTATACTAATTTATCAAAAGGAAGTGATAGGTTTTTATTTATTTAAATTACAAGGATCATAATAGAAACGTCAGCTTAAAAACAACGTGAATTAAAAATAGGAAAGTGAATATTCGAGAATTCCTCGCACGCGACCAAACCTAGAAGAATCAGGCAACAAACTCTGCTTGTTTTTTTATGATCCTTCATTCAGTTACTTACATTAAATCAAATATAACCTAAGAAATAAGCAGAAACTAAAAGGTAGGTAAGTAAACAATAACTTTGATCTCCACACTAGGATTCGTTTCATGGAGATTAAATTAATATATTACAAATTCTATTTAATAATTAAACTAAATAATATTTGTAATTTCATCAATTATTACAAATTCAACAAAGGAGTTCTAAACAGTGCTCGGTAAATTTTTGATATCAGCGAAGTCTGAAAGGAGAGCCAGTGATGGAAAATTTGAGAAATAGGTTAGCGTGGTATAACCATAATACGTCATGAGCATAATATGGCATACAATACGGTATGCCATATATCACGAGAGGGGTGTTCAATATAAATGCGAATAGGGATATGTGAGTTGTAAAGATATGGATGAATTGTGCGAGATGATGACAGAAGAGAATGCAAGAAGAAAACACCAGACAACCTTACTTAAATAATTAGAAGATGGTTTTAAGACACGTTACAATTCCACCGGAAACTTTTCACAGGTAAATGTTATCTGCCACTTGGCTGCCACAACTAGATTTGATGAGGCACTCCAACTAGCAACCTTTATCAACTTGCGCGGAACTAGAGAAGTAATCTCCTTAGCAAAAGCTTGTAAGAACCTAAAGTAAGTAATACCCACGTAAAAGTCACCAGATGTGGGTGGCTAGACTTTAGTGGCGGAATTAGTGCGATTAGTAATTAGTATCGGTTACGCTTAATAATTTCGATCTTATTTCTAAATATTGCCGACCGATGATTCCCCGTGGTGGAAGTTGCATCTACATTCGGGCTGTAATAAATAAACAAGACTACTGCGATCTATCACAGGAACAAATATTTGATGTCTGCGCCGTGCAGCTTGTTGTAGAAAATATCCTTATTATAGGGATATACCATTCGAACCAAACGGACGACTACGCTTACTTAAATTTATTTGAAAAATTATTAAAAATAAATTCTAACGAGTGCTTAGACACCATAATTATGGGTGACATAAATATTAATCTTTTTATAATAATAAGTTAAAAAAACCGTTAACAGACATTTTGTCTAGACACAGTTTCAGTCAACTCATTAAATCCTCTACCAGAGTGGACGGAGACACCGCTACCCTGCTAGACCACGCGTACACGAACCTCCCCGAGGAGCGCGTCGCCGCCGTCACCGGCGTCGCGTCGCACCTCAGCGACCACGACGCGCAGCGCCTCTCCATCTCGCGCGCCGCTGCCTCGCCACCACAGTTTAGAGAAAGACGCTCACTATCCACGGCTAATAAAGTAAATTTTGGAAACGCCCTTGAATCAGTCGATTGGACATCGATGGTGGAGAGGTCGAAAGGCGATTGTCATACGTTCGCTGAAATCGTCTCGAATATGTGTAATAGTAAATAAATTTAATAATTGTTTTCCCATCAAAAAACAAATGTGTGCCTTTAAACAAAACAGCTGGGTCGATGGTGAAGTAGATAACTTAAAAAACTTGTTGTATAACACACTTAACTTAAAAAAAACATTCCCAGATAATATCGAATTCGACATATCGATAATGCCGACAATTATTTAAATAAATACAAAAATTTAATTAAAGCCAAACGCACAAATTCAGCACAAAACGATCATTTCACTACAGTGAAATGATCCGCAATCACCCAAATAAATCCAAATGCATGTGGAATGTGATTAGTACGGAACTCGGGCGCAGGAAAAGCGAAAGGGTAGATTATACCGACCCCGTGCGAAACACCGACGGCGCCCCTTTTCCCACCAAGTCAGAGCTAGTCGACTCGCTGAACCTCGAGTTCACAACCGCGGCCAGCAAGTGCGGGGCTCCGACAGCTGACATCGCCTGCGCTCACGCCTCCCTCAGCGCTGACTTAGCCGCATGCGATGCATCGCTACGGTTTGAACTTTTCTCACCAAATGAAATAGTTTTAATAGTAAATACATAGCATCAAAAAATAGTACCGACTTGTACGGCATATCATCAAATCTGCTCAAGACTATCGCGGGATCGATCGCCATGGTTATCGCTCACTTGTTGAACGTCTGCATTCGTGCGGGAATATATCCTGAGCCCCTCAAAAGAGTAAAAATATCCCCTCTTTACAAAGGAAAAGGGAAAAAATCTGAAATAAAATCTTACCGGCCAATTTCTCTCGTTCCCGCCATCAGCAAGATCTTCGAGGTAGGACTGAATAAAAGATTGCTATCTTTTATTGGAGAGCGAGTCATCATGTCAGACAGACAGTACGCGTATAGAGCAGGGCGCGGCACCACAGACCTGGTGAGGGAGGTTGTATGGCGTGTGCTGACCGCGCGCGAAGGCGGTCAGTGCGTGGTGCTGCTATGCTGTGACCTGTCGCGCGCGTTCGACACTGCCGACCACCACCTCATCTCCGATAAACTCCAATTCTACGGAATAAGGGGCCCGACTCTATCCTTGCTAAACTCCTTCATGTCCAACCGCACACAGACCGTAGTAGGTGATCATGGGCGATTGAAGTCAGCAGAATTGAATAACACCATGGGAGTACCGCAAGGCTCATGCCTCTCTAACACTTTGTTCAGTCTTTTGCTGAATGACCTCCCTAAAGCCGTCAACAAGGCGCAGGCCTATATGTACGCCGATGACGTAGCCGTCATTGTGGCCGCGCCGAACGCGCCTGAACTGGAGGTAAGGCTGAACAACATAGTGCAGAGCCTCGAGCGGTGGTTCCGTTCAAATGGCCTAGCGTTGAACAGAGATAAAACCTGCTACATGACTTTCCGTCTGAATGGCACACCCAGGCCACTGTTCACAGTGGCTGCTGGAAACACCACCCTACAGATGGTCGAATTCACAAAACTACTAGGAATCCAAATCGATAGCGATCTCACATGGGAAAACCACATAGAAGAGCTCTGCTCTAGACTAGGCCGCACATGCTTCGGACGGCGCCGCCTCGCCGCGACCGCCCACCGCAACGTGGTGCTGGCGTGCTACCACGCGACGGTACACAGCACCATCACTTACGGTGTGGAGCTTTGGGCGCGCGCTGCTGACGTAGACCGAGTTTTCGTCATGCAGAAGCGCGCAGTGCGTGCCATCGTCGGAGTGCCAGACGACGTGTCGTGCCGTGAATATTTTAAGGAATAAGGGGTAATGACACTCGCTTGCGAACTTATCCACCAGGTGGCAATGTTCACCCACAAAAACATCGATGGTTTCAAACGCAGAGGCTTAAATACCACCCGAGCCCTCCGCAGCAATAAGCTAGCCCACCTTTTAGTCGCACCCACTCATAAACTGTGCAAATCGGAGAGGTCCGTGTACGTCATGGGTCCCTGTATACAACAGGCTGCCGGACAAAATCCGAGGGGATGCAACCTCCACGACGGCCTTCAAATCGAGGCTACGCAAATGGCTCCTGGAAAAGTCGTTCTACTCGATTAACGAGTTCTACGAACAGCCAATTTGTGAATAGTGTTGAAATGTATAATGAAATTATTAATTTATTTATATTATTCTAAAAATAATAATGATTATAATAATAATATTGTTCTAAATATATAATTATGATATGTTGAAGTTGTTATTCAAAAAATAACCTTGTACTTTAGTACCCGACTTATAACTTGCCGTTATCAATAAATGTATTGTATTGTATTGTAGTGGTCGTTGTAAACTATTATTTTTACTAAAAAACGGGATATTTACCATGATTTGTGAGTTTCATGATTTCTGTTGAATTCTGGCTTAAATCATTGGATCGAGATGCATAATCCACAGGTAATCTCAACAGAAAGCCACTACATACCAAGATTAGTTCAGGAGGCAATTGAGATTACCAAACACAGGAATTTCAATAGAGAAGATGGTTTTCAATTATCTGGAGTCTGGAATCCTGTGGTGAGATTGTGCAAAAATCTAAAAAACATGATAACAGTTGTGCGTCAGGATATTGTTAGAATTGTGTGTCGGAGCCGAGATGTACTCGAATGTGACAGTTAAACCGGTGGTAGTGGTATTTTTCACAATAAAAAAGTGAGAAAGAGGGCAGATCGGTTTGTCTGCCACTATCATTCATAACCCGCAAAGACTTCAGTTCCTCCCGTGATCATGGTACATGCAACTGTGCCGAAATATCGGGAAACATTCAAACTCACAAATCATGGTAAAGATCCCGTTCTTTAGTAAAAATGATGTTCAAAACCATGATAGTTTCAAATGTTATAAACTATTGTTGTTACTACAAGTTTTATGTCTTAAATTGGTCTACCAATTAGTAGTAGTAGAACTAAGGAGTTCTCGTTCGAAGGGCACGTCCGTGTAAGTACTACCACCATACCTATTTCTTCTGCTAAGCAGTTATAGGTGGTGTTTGCGCATATAGGTTGCGGTGACAGGTGGGACGTATCCTTGTTTGCCACTTTAGTTGTCCTTGGTGAGCAGTGATCTTTATACTTATACTTACAGGTCGTTTGTCCACGTATCAACAGCGTATACTTCCGCCAAGGCCAGCCTTATAAAAGAGGAGGTGTTTGAGAAGTTCTACCCAAGTCCCATACCTCCGGAGACGCTGATATCCATGGCGGAAACTATGCAAGTGGATACGTTCAATAGCCTCACAGAAAGGTAAGCGTCCTTTACGTAGGTAGCCCATGAAATTTAAATTTCTGTTCTTTGATACCATTTTGATGAAACGTCATTTTGTACTCGCATATAGTTATAGTTATAGCTTAAAAAATAGTTGTATTTATTTTTGTTTTATGGTGAACTTTTAAGTGTTTATGCATACGTTACATTAAAAATATTAAGATACTATCCATGAAATGCGAGACTAGACAAATTTAAAAATAAAATAAATAACTTGGTATTTAAACTAAAACTTTATAAAAAAGCATACTGTAAAATATCGGATTATTGAGATTGTAAAAACTATATTATTAACCAATTGTTTTGTAAAAGGATCATTAATAATTTATAAGATATTGAAGTGTCAAAAAAACTGACTTCAAATAACGGGAAATTGGTAAAAAGTCCAACATGAAATTTCGTCACCAATTATTTCAATCGTAGGAGTGGGATTTAATAATCAAATTTATAAGGGACTACCCTTGAAGTATAGGTAGTATACACTTCAAAAAAGGTTCACGATTGGAGATTATATTGCCTAACATACACATTCAAACGAATTGAGACCTCCTCCTTTTTTGAAGTTGGTGAAAATAATTATACTTCTTTCGTATTATTCTTCACATATAATATAAACCTGCTTTTATTTGAATTATTTTCGATGTATTTGTTATACTGTCGATTGTCGCCTCTCTACAGCGATAATAACTACATAGATAAAACTTATTTGTGAACGACTATATTTGGGAACATTTTTTGTTCAAATCGTGTACGCAAATGACGAGTCATAGGCCTGTTCACGTAATTTAATAGGTATATTTTTTACGCTTTCTTACATGTATCACCTATGACAATAAAGATATTCTATTCTATTCTATTCTATTCTATTCTATACAGGTAGTACTTTTACTTACTAGGTAGCTACGCACGTTTTAAGAGATTTTGAAAATGATATGAGTATGGAATATGCCCTCCATTTGCTGTGGGGAAGATCAATCTGATCCACTTGTTCAAGGTCCTAGGAGAGACAGTTGTTTGTCGGAGTTATTATAATAATGTTCAAGATGAGTGAAAACTTTGCTTGCGCGATCTAGACACTCCGATGCAATGCCATCTGTATTTTGAGTAAGGCAGCTCTTCTTTGACGTGATGTAACGTAGCTCAATCATGTGTCGAGAGATGTCGCTACATAAGCATTGAGTTAACAAACGTTTATGTATGTTGTATCTTTTTAGAATACTTATTTACTTACTGATTTCTTAAACAGAAGTTATATTTAATAAACCTCTGTTTTGACTATTTGTTTACATAGAAAACAAATGCAAAAATCTCTTTACATCTACCTGTATATATAACATATCTGAAGAATAAATCGAAACAAGTATAATATGTGATCAAAAGAACTACTGTGAAGTTCGATAAATATTATACGAATCGCTTTATTTGAAGATATAAAGACCTGCCCAACCCAATCCCATAAATAATGTTTTGCATTTGCCTCATTGATCTCTAAAGTGTGAACCCATGTAGGAAAATCGATGAAGTTAGTTAACTCGATACTCATATATCGATTTTCAAAATCTCTTAAAACGTGCGTAGCTACCTAGTAAGTAAAAATACTACCTGTTATATTATATCTTTGAATAAAGCGACTCATATAATATTGATCGAATTTCACAGAAGTTCTTTTGATCACATATTAAAAAAATGTTTCGTCTAGTCGTGACAAGGTAACATAGATGATCATGTTTTTTAATATTCACGAGAAAATAGCAGTCCCTCAGAAATAAAACTTTTATGAAACCATTTCGAAATCATTCTCTATACAACAACAAAATATTCATCAAAATCAGTAAATAATTGTCAAACATATCATGTAACAAACACACACGCTAAAAATAAAAACAGCCGAATTGAGAACTTGTTTCTTTCCTGGTTTGGGCGCGGCAGAAGTTTAGATGGACGATTCAAAGTGATCCATGTGATTAATTAATTAATTATGACTTTGACTTTTTTTCTGTATTCAGTTATGCTTAGTATGGTTCTATTTACATTTGATTTCAGTCTGATCCAAGATTGGCCAAACACATATACGTTCACGAAGGCCGTGGCGGATGAACTGATTCGTACTACTACAGATGGACTCCCGATTTGTATCGTTAGACCTGGTGTAGGTATGTACTCTATTTTTTTGTATATCCAACTAGCTGTGCTACGGCTGCCCTCAGCCCCCGACTCACCGCGACGCATCGCCCGCCAGCGCTATTCCTTCATTTACTCGGCTCTTAAGGGCGTGATGTTAAATATAATTGTGTTAAATAGAAACCTTCCTCAATTAGTTCCAAAGATTGGCGCGTTCAAACAAAAAAGCTTACTTTTCAGCTTTATTATTAGTACTAGCAGTGCCACGGCGCCCTAGGCCCGCGTCACGGCACCCGTCCGTGTTATTACTTCTTTTTTTCGGCTCCTAAGGGTCGTAGCGTGATTTTAAATAGTTTATAACTTTTCTGATTGAAATACAAAAATAAGTTTTCAAATCAGACTGGTAGTTTCAGAGATTAGCGCATTAAATAAAAAAAAGGAACAAAAATCAAATTCTCCAGCTTCATTATTAGTATAGAAGATAGGTGAATAGATGACCTTTTTTATTTTCCATTGTTTATACTTTTTTGAATTGACGTGACTGAGCGTTCTTTTGTGATCCCAAAGTATGAATAAATATGAATATGAAATGATGGTTAGGTACCAGGGACAACAACCACTTTCTGTTGGCGTTAACGCCTGTGGAATTGAATTGTATGGAAACTGCATTAGTTTGTGAGTGATGTGACTGCTGCCAAGTTTATCCTTTGCGAATTTGCGACTTTAAATTTGTCATTTTCCTGTGACTTTTCACGTTTTCACTTCCGACATTATCCGTAACTTTCATCCTTTTGCTGTTATTTTTAATATTGTTTCTGTTTTTTTTGTGAAGAAGCACTTTGTAAAAGCTTCTGCCCATAGCACATTTGGTGAATTGCAAACTACATTTACCTTCTTCATTTTCAGTGGTTAGTGCATACAGAGAGCCTTCGCCAGGGTGGTTGGATATCAGCTGCGCTTATAGCGCCAGTGGGGTAAGATCTTTATTGTTAACTCGCTTTTGCCTACGGCTTCACCCGCGTGGTACCCAGATAAAAGGTAACGGTTGAAAAATATTGCCGTAAAAAACGCATTCGATCGACCATTTTTTTCAACTTACCTTGCAGAATTGGTTTCCACCAAAAACTCTTTTATTTTAACGGGATAATATATAGCCTATGCCAACCCTGAAAGTCCATTCTAAATATTTTTTAAATAATTTTAGAAATTGGATCATTACCAATTTCTAAAATTATTTAGTTTCGTACATTACCCCCTCTTTATACAAACTTTACTCTTTATAATATTAGTATAGTCTAGGAACGCTATTCTTGGAGTTTCTTCAGCAATCATCATCAACAAGCTATAGATTTTTTTATTTATTTTACCTTTAATTAAAACGGAATTATAACGACTTACACCAGTAAATATATCTCATTCTAACGCACTACCGCCCCATTCTTCATTACACAAAGGTTAACTGGAAGAAAATGCTAATTAGCATGAAGTTCAATATAATACAATACAATACAATGCACTTGTTTTATTTTGTGCAGTAAAGCGTTTTCTAGTTATCTACGTTACATATTTAGGGATATATAACTAACAGCCCCCGTATTACATATCTAATTATCTGAAAGTCACTGACCAACGTTTGACAAATGATATTATCTTTTTTTGTACATACCTAGTTACTATCAATAAGGTCACATAATACATGTCGATGATTCGATGTCATTACCACCAGCAGGTGGGTTCGAAAGCTGCCGGCTCCTAGATAATTTGAGCGAAGATCCAGGAGTGGTATTGACTGGTGACTATTTTTGAATTTATGATGATGAAAGTCTTGAGTGATGAAAAACAACCGTTGGCACCTTTTACTTATTTATTGATACTTGAGCACATTTTTATCGATCGGCACCCGCCATGAACCATTGTAAGAATGAAATTATGAACTATTGAATGAAATAATGACTGAATGATTTACAAATAAACGATAGTTGCACCCTCTATAACCTAGGGTTGCAATATGAAAATAGCAATTTGAACATAAGACTAAAATATATATGAATTTTCATGTGAATTTTCAATGAGCATTCCGAGGTTGTGATGATTATTTGACTTATCCAACGTTCGTCACTGAGTGACTTTCAGATACAGATTTAGATTTCGTTAATCTACGATAAATTGATTTACTGTCAAATCAGAACAAATTTGTGCATCACACCGTTGAACTTATGAAATAATCGAAGATTAAACTTGTGGTTTAAAGTTTAAACCACAAGAGCAAGTTTAAACTCTTTTACTTGTTCCACTCTCTCTCCGCGCATCACAATATAACATGTATTCATACATTCATCTTTATCAAAAACCATTACTTTCACCTTACATTAACTTTCATCCCTTTTCTTTCAAACACTTCATGCATAATAATTGTTACACGTACCATCTCTTGTAACTCATCCACCGATGACGCAAGTATAACCTGATCATCAGCGTAGAGAAGACATTTGACGAGTAGCTCATTCATTCTTAATCCACAATTCTATTCCTAGATCTCCCATTATTATGGGATCCGTAACTTTGATACCTACTTATTCAATAGAATAAGATCAGCTCAAAACTAAAAAAAATCTAAACCAAGAGCACAGATGAAATTAAATCACAAAATGATAACATTAATTCAATCAGTGCTTCGCGCCGCGCATCGTTTCGCCACTGCCATGTGATCGGTAGGTACTCGCGCCGATTTTGAGCCGGTCAGCCGATCGGCGGCGGCGGCGCCAAGTTTAAACCGGTGGCGGTGCACACGTCTAGTTTAAACTACTATTGATCTTACGGCCTACTGATAGGTCGATACTAGTTCTACTGATTTCCTTTCAAAACTCATTTTATCATGTTTTTTTAGGTCTTGATAGGCGTCGCACTTGGATTAATGCACGTCGTGCTTACCAACGGCGACACCAGACTTGGTATAGTTCCGTGCGATTATGTCAACAATGCAATAATAGCTGCTGGTAAAGAAGCTAGCTGTGGTACAGGAGGGAAGACCACTAAGATATATGTTGTTAGCAGTAACGTGAGGAATCCTCTTACGCAAGGTACATAATGACCTCGGTTCTGTAGTACACTGACTAAACTAAATTTAAACTATCGCTCTCTTTTACTAATAGTGTACGCAAGAAAGAGATAGCTACAATTTTAGTGCCGTGTGCTGCTGTCAAATCAGTTCACGTGCCGCTTTTCTTCGTGTTTATAGTCAGCATGTTTTGATATCACGACTAAATTTGTATGGAAAACTTAAATCTGACTAATTTGACAGCACTAAAATTGTAGCCATCACTTTCTTGCTTGCACTATCAGTAAAAGAGAGCGACTGTTTAAATTTAGTTTAGTCTGTACTACAGAATCGAGGCCAATAACTCTATTTAAAAACATGTTTTGATTATTATTTAGTAGTATCCCACTGCAGAGCCAATGCTTCTCTCCCTTCCTTCCAATCCTCTCTGTTACCTGCTAGTTAGGCCCAGTATCTTATGTGGGAATATCTCATATCGTCATCTCAGGTTGGGCCTTCCACGTGACCGTCATCTGTTTGGGTTCCAGTCTGTGGGGTCTTCGTCCACAGCTCGTTTGCCTTCAACACATGTCCAGCCCAATCTTTGGCATCTTTTTGAGCGATATCAACTATTTGTGTTTTGGAGCACAATGTCGTGTTTAAGTTTGACTCCCAAGATACTGCGCTCCATAGCCCTCTGGCATACCCTGAGGCTGAACTCTTGGCTATTAGTGAGTTATGTCCATGAGTCTTCGTTTTAAGGATCATGGATCCTTTCATAGCTTTCATGGACTAATAGCTCCTTCAGGTATTTTCTGTGCATGCAATCTATTTATCTTATACTAGCTCCGCCATGCGGTTTCACCCGCGTATGTTTCGATTTTATACTCGTGATGACTTCGAAATTAAATGTCTGATTCGAATGAATTAAAAGATTTATTTGAATAATTAATACATACTACGATACGAATGTAACCAACTTTAGTTTCTACCGGCGCGGCGATCTGATTAAATTTTAGAACACAAAAGCTGCTATTGTGACTTAACTATGATAGTTAGATATATTCCCTCCAGGCCTTTTTTGTAGGTAATTTAATCATGTAGTACATAATTTTAATGTATCATCAATATTTTTCTCAACGCACGCCAAATAATGAATTTTATGGACAAAATTTTTCTACATTTTTGCAATTTTCTTAAGGATCTCTATTTAAAAAAAAAAATATAGCCTCACTTCCTTATGTTACTTCCTGATAATTTAGCTTTCTATTAGTGAAGAAATTGTTAAAATCGGTCCAGTAGTTTCGGAGCCTATTCGGTACAAACAAACAAACAAAAAAATATTTTCTTTTTATAATATTTATATAGATTGCTTGGAAGGAAACTATTTGGCCCAAATACAGATACTCATAGGCAAACTCAATCTCTACACCGTCTCCACAACGTCAGTACTCAGGATAAAAACATGAAATAAAATTGCAAAAACGCAATGTAACGCGTGGCTATCGTCTGCCACGAGGGCATTGACCGCGTGCGTCTTTTTACTCGCAGCCAATCGCCGCAATTTTTGAAATACATTGCTGACTACAATAACCTCAAAAAAAATCTACTCCTTTGTGGGTCAGCTCTGAACCAAATGATATTTTAAATAGCAGTGTAATAGGTAGCTTGGTATACCTGTTCTTTAAGTTTTAGGAAGCATTCTTCCAATGCTCTGTGGATACCTATATTATATTATCTAAATACACGGAGTCTTCGTTGTACTTAATTATTTAATGTAATGTAAATTTCAGATCTTTTGACGACTGAATTGGAAAATGGTGGAAGGAAATACGTTACTCCTAAAACGATTTACTATAGTTTTTCAATCCTAACGGCCAACAAGCTACTATATTCCATACTCTCTTTGTTCTTGCACTTCGGACCGGCTTATGTAATAGACTTTGTGTGTCTTTTACTTGGAAAGGAACGAAGGTAAATATGATCTTTTTTTTTTTGGGAGACGTTTTCACACTTCATCATCCAACCCCAAAGTAAGCAGAGCTTGTGTTATGGGAACTTCATAACTGATATACTACTTATATACTTTTTTTTTGTAAATACATACATATTATACATAGAAAACACCCAGATCCCGAGACAAATATTTGCAGATACAAACCTTTTTCCCGCGGCGGGAATGAAACCCACAACCTTCTGCGTCTCAGGCGGGCCTTCGCCCACTGCCACAGAGGTCGTCAATACTTTATTCTTCCTCGCATACAAAAATAGTATTATTATAGTGCTTCCGTATAGGTATAATAGGGCATTACTATATGTAGTGTTTGTGTATATATAATACATGATTATAATATTATATGTTCTATCTTATATACTTATCCTTTGTCATAACATCTATACACAAACATACACGGTACATACAATTCACTGTCTCGAGCGCAACACGTCAGTCACACGAGAGCCTTGGGCGAGAGTGGACGTGTTTAATGAAGTGCGTGCCGAGCCTATGTTACACTATACAAGTAAAATAATGTATACTACACTATCAATTGTTCATGAATAAATAATACCTAATAACAAAAATAATGTTGGACAATTGACGACCTCAGTGGGCGAAGGCTCAAAGGTTCAATTCCCACCGAGGGACAAATGTTTTATGTGTCCTTTGGGAGATCTGAATAAGTAAACGATTGAAACAGTTGCTTCGAGATAACATCGGTTGTTGGCAAGACTATAGGAACAGTTTTGTAGATTGTAGCCACATGCGCGTGATTTCGTTCTTCAAATCGATATATTTAGACAGTTTTTCTGCAATGGTGCTCAAGAGGTGTTAGTGTTGGGGATGGCGATATCAAGAGTGCTTCGCCGGCGTGGTACCCAGATAAAAAGTTGCCTATATGTTATGCTGATGAATGATCTATATTAGTTACTGTAACGTTTCATAAAAATCCGTTCAGTAGTTTTTGCGTGAAAGAGTAACAAACATCCTCCTCACAAACTTTCGTATTTATAATAGTAGTAAGATTAGTAGGATTCTATACTAAGATTTAACTTTTTCTATATTTTCAGATTTGTGAAACTCTACAAGAAGATTAACAAAATGACGAATGCTTTATCTTATTTCTTTCTGAACCATTGGCTGTTTGTTGACAATAATCTTGAAGGATTGTATGACAACTTGTCAAAAAATGACAAAATTATCTTCAATTTCGATTTAACAGACATCGATTGGACTGAGTACATACCAGTTTGGGCTATAGGTATAAGGAAGTATATCATAAAAGATGGTTTAAAGGGAACAGAGTATGCCATAAAGAAACAGTTTTGGCTCAAAATTTTGCATTATGTATTGACTGTTTTGTACTTTTTCTGTTTATGGAAACTTTTTTCGTTTGTTTACTACGTTCTTAAAAGTTTCGTTTCCTTGCTGTATTGACGTTTGCAATATTTAAGTATCTACAGATATCTAAAATATTTACTATCTAAGACGGATGAAAGCCGCCATTGCAATGCCTTTTGTTACGCAAAAAATCATAACTTTTTGTGATTAAAATCATGGCTTGTTAGTTAAAAATATGGAAAGTATTTTGCGGGGTTTTTTTCATCGTCATCGTCATAACAGCCTGAAAAACCCCACTGCTGGACATAAGCCTATAGCAAAGATTTTTTTTATTTTAAATTCAATTTCTACTAATAATACTAACTCAATTTAAAAACTGAACCGTCAATCCTGCAAATAGAATAGAAGTTGCTGTCAATTTAAATTTACAAAACGTTGAATATTTTATTTTATTATGCGATATTAAACCAAGGCACTATTTAAATTTCGGTTCGGTTCAGAATCTGCTCTTTTATGTATACTTTAGTTTGTCTTGTTCAGTATTATTTTGTTACGTTACACGAGGCGATGAAAGATTACAAATTTCGGTCCATCCTGCCTTATTTTTTTATTATTATTTAATTTTAAGTAAAGAGTTTTATAACAAACTCCCAAGAAATCCACAAAAAAATGTCAATAAACAAATTTAAAAACGTAATTAATCAAAAACTTTATAAAAAGGCATACTATAAAATAAAATTTAGATGATAAAATCTCTTGAAAATGCTCCAACTCGATAAAAAATGTAGGTAGGAACCTATTTTTTTGTAAAAGGATCATTAAAAATAATAACCAGCCTTGTTTTCTTGCCTTTCTTTCCTGGCTTGGTCGCGGAGGAACAGGCAATATATAAAACCGATTTCAAAGTGATCCTTGTGATTTTAATGAATTTTGACTTTGATTAGACTTTGACTTAGAGAGAGTCTTACACTGGTGGCTCCGTGACGGAAAGAGAGAACGTGGTCGACTCGTTCGCCGCTGGAGAGACGACATTGTTTCAGTTGCAGGGAAACATTGGGTTAGAACCACCCAAAACAGGATAAACTGAGATGGAAGAAACCTTTAACCAGCAATTGATAGCCCCTATTAATTAAGAAAATGAAAAACAATCATGGATATATAAGACTAACTAAAAACTACTTGAATATAAATATAAAAAACTAGCTTCTGCCCACAGCTTCGCCCACATGGTATCCGGAATTAAAAATATCCTATGTGTTATTCTGATGCACTTATAAGCTATATTACTGTAAAGTTTCATCAAAATCTGTTCAGTAGTTTTTGCGTGAAAGAGTAACAAACATCCTTACAAACTTTCGCGTTTATAATAGTAGTAGGATGACATTATAATTGTATATAATATAAGATCAAACGAACTTCTTGAAGTGAAGTTCGATCATTCAAAGTCAAAGTCAAAGTCAATAGGTTTTTATTCATTGAAATCACAAGGATCATATAGGATCATTATTATATTAGTCGCTTCATTCGAAGATACAGTTAACATGATAGTGCCGTTAGCCTACACGAGGTACATTCGCACTTTAGAAATACGGATTTTCAATCGTATTTATTTTTTGTTTTTTTGCTACCCGCACTTTACCCGGTAGGCGCGGTCGCCGCTCCGACGGCCGAACTCATTCTGGTTCAGAGATACAATGATTAAAATAAATAAGGATTTTCTATTATGGGTTGAAGGGGGTGGGACCTCTGTATCTTCGAATGAAGCGACTAATATAATAATGATCGAACTTCACTTCAAGAAGTTCGTTTGATCTTATATTATATTTCGTCGCGTTCATTCTTCAGATACAGTTAACATAGTAGATGTTCAGAGATTAATGGTATTCAGGTTAAAATGTGCTTGTATTAATAAACATTTTGACGATGAGTAGAAAAACTTTTAATTTTCATTCTTAAGTATTATTCTAATCATAACTAGGTAGGACATACTTATTATGATAATAATTATGACCAAGCAGGATTGTTATTACCTAGTGTACTAAATTTACATATAATTGAAAGTAATTTAATTATTTACTGCCTGATTCCTAGGGGCAATTGCGCATACGGAACGAGCAAAAACCCCTTCATCAGATATTGGACGATTATAGAATCTGAAAAACGTTTTAGATGAGCTGGTTCACCCAGCTGTCTTTCTTATGGTATCGATACAAACTCCAGCGGAGGCCGCCGCTGAGGTGGAGGCGTGACGCGTGCTGTGCCCACTAAATACTGTGAAGTCGACGCCGCTCTCCGATAGAATTTGTTTGATCCATCTACTTATAGTTTGGGATGATGCCTTTGTATGTGGTTTCTTGTGAGTTATCAACAAAAACTCAATGTTTTTATTGCGTAACTCAGATGTTGCGTTGAGATAATCCTCAAGAGTTCTTGCTGGGCATATACTCGGGTCATCCACAAAATAGGGCAAAAATAATACAGTCTGCTCACGATTGGCTGCTGAAGTCTTTATCATGTTGGATATTGGGATCTTTATCCCTGATGGGGACCTTATTATGTTAGTCATCTTAATCAGCGAGAGGGTTTGCACGCGATGAGCAGTACACAAAGCTAACAAAATTACCAATTTTTTAGTTAGTTTCACTAGACTAAGACTAAGTTGTTTGGGTACCATTTTGATATAAAATCTAGTACAGTTTTGGGATTCCAGGTGGTGGTATATTTAGGATGAGACGGATTATGTCTGTATATACCTTTAAGTAAGCGTTTTATGCGCTCGTCTGACCCCACATTATTTCCGAGAAATAATGATAAAGCAGAACGATGGCTATTAATTGTCCCATATGATGCCCCTTTATTAAACAGGTCTACTAAAAAGGTTATTACAGATGATATCGGGGCTTCAAACATATTCACGCTATTTTCTAGACAAAATTCCCACCATAATTTATAAGTCACCGAATATTGTACATGGTGTTTTCCGAGATGGACTCATTTAGTCATTAAGTCTAGTGCTACATCGGGGGTGTTTAGTCTTCTAAATGCCGCCCTGAGAGCGTCGCGGCCCCCAGGGTAAGGCTGCTGTGGAGCCGGTGTCGTAACCTGGAACGTGACCGCAAAAGATCCCCATTAGGGTGGAAAATAACAATTTCTGAGATGAGCATCCTTTTGAGCAGTGGGAACCAAGCTTGTCCGGACCAGTAAGGGAAGACTAAGATTCCAATGGCTCTGTCGTTTATTATTTTTCTGAGGCATTTTAGGATTAGAGCAAACGGAGGAAACGCGTAGAAAAACATTACGTTCCAACTAACGGTAAAGGCGTCAACTATGAACGCATCGGGATCCGGTTTCCACGATATATACTGGGCGCATTTTGCATTGGTACGAGAAGCAAAGAGGTCGATTTCTGGTAAGCCTAGAGTGCGAACTATCGTTTGGTAAGCCCAGTCAGATAATTCCCACTCTATGTCGACATTGGTCTTTCGCGATTCTTCGTCAGCTTCGATATTATCATGAGTATTTATGTATGACGCGAATATATGGATATTTCGCTTCTCGCACCATTGCCAGATTAATTTTGTCAAATCATTTAAATGTGGAAACCGAATTCCCCCCATGCGGTTGATGTAACACAGAGCTGTTGTGTTGTCAACTCGGAACAATATAGAGCAGTTGGAATGCATATTAGCAAAGCTTTTCAAACCAAGAAAAATGGCCAGTAATTCTAAGTAGTTAATATGGAAAGATAATTCGTCAGTTTTCCATCCACCACTGGCTCGTTTTCCATTACAAGCGGCGCCCCAACCAGTTCTCGACGCGTCGATATATATTATCAAATCAAAATGATTGACAGGTCTCAACAGGTTGTATGTTGTCTGTATGTTTTTTTCCCACCAATGTAGATCAGGTAAGATAACGTCAGAAAGTTGGATTTTTGCTTCAAAGTCCTCATACTTTTGAAGAGCAAAGTGTTTTTGAAGTTCAAGAGTTTTGGTATATAGCCACCCATATCTTACTGCTGGGCAAGCAGCAGTAAGAACGCCTATTAGTTGTGAAAGTTCCCTGATGGTACATTTGGGAAGCCGAGAAAACTTTTTGACAAACTGCGTGATGATCATTCTTTTGTCGTTAGGCAAGCTTAGTGACATGGCGGTGGTATTGAATAAAAAACCTAGGAATCATCGACAAGTTTGTCGCAGTTCGATGACGCTTTTGTCATAATTAATGACGAAACCTAAGCATTTGAGCAGACTTATTGTTTTATCGACATTGTCACGGCATTCAACATATGTATCGCCTATGCATAAGATATCATCGAGGTAAATAACTGACTGATAACCTTGTTGTCGTAAGTAGTTTATAACCTATTTCATCAATTTTGTAAAGACCCAAGGGGCAGCAGACAAACCATAGGGTAGGGCGGTAAATTCCAAGTATTTTCCGTTAAATGCAAAGCGTAAGTATTTACGGTCTTCTTTTCTAATAGGAACTAAGAGGTAGGCTTCTTTTAGGTCGATATTTGCCATAAAGCCAGCTTTTTGTACAAGTCTGGCTGCTGTCCTGTGGTTCTCCATTTTAAAATGTGGAGTAGAAACAAATTTATTAAGATGTTTTATATTTAGAATAAATCTTTTAGTCCCGTTAGACTTAGGCGCTAGGAAAATATTGGAAACAAAATCGTTTTTGGACCTATGACACGGGGAAATGGCACCAAGGTCCAAAAGTTTTGTGATAGCTTGTGACATATCAGAGTAATCGATAGTGGAAACAGAACTACGAGGTGTAACGGTTTGCCTAACTTTCTCACAGAAAGGTATTGAGTAACCATTTGATACCCATTTTAGTATGTCAGAATTATTAGTAATCCGAAGCCAGCAATTATAGAAATACTGGATTCCTTCAGCATGTACCTTTATTGTTGAGTTGGCGCACGCTGCTTGCTCTGTGCCGAAAGTTTCGGCTGAGCGGCACTGCCTGTTGGAGCTCTCCGACCTGGTGGAGCAGACCTCTTCGGCCCTCCCCTCCCCCCCCTATTCGCTGAGGAGCGAGAAGGGCCTCCCCAGTTTTCCTGGGAACAGAAGCTATTTGCTGATGGTCGGTATGATGTAGATGGCGTCTTAGGGTTTGGTGGTGGCTTCTTGATCTGTAACCCGTGCTTTTCGATCACCTTCGTAGCTTTTATTTTTTCAGAAAGCTTGCTTCCGAAAAGCATTTCGTCTCTGTCAACATCTTGCATTATATTTAAGAAGGATTTATCCAATCCAGGAGTAACAAACTTTTTTCTTGCTTCCGTTTCTACGAAGTGCAGGTCACAAAATAGCCGAGCGCTGTCGCTTAGGTATTTGATGACCTGAAGTTTGCTATCCTTGTCGTCTTCCAAACCTTTATTTAGGGCTGATATGTCCTGTCCCAGTTGCTGTTGAAGAGTCTCCACTCTTTTGTCTCGGGTTCGGGTGCTGTCAGTTACGGCAGCCGAGATCTCTGGATTTAATTTGGCAGCTTGTAGTAGAGAGCAATTCTCTGGAATCAAATATTCTTTGACACGCTTTTCTTTTGTCTCCTTGTTGAGTCCCTTACGAAGGATGGGCAACCAAAGTCGTGAAAGCTTTTCATGTATCTTTGGGCCGAATTTAGGCGCTTCTTCTGTGGTCTCGCCTAAGGCGGTCAGAATATCAGAGTCTAATTCTGGCACTGCAGCCAGTTCAGAATCGCCATCCGTTTGACCCTCATTATTCAGTACCACATCGTCTCCATTCGGATCCGATGGTGTGATATGGCACTCGACGTCGTCGATCATATTTTCGGCAACTAAAACAAGCGATAAAAAAAAATGTTATTGCCTTGGAGTTATACGAAATAAAATAAACGAGCGAAATTAGTCTCTTAAAATGAAACTGTCGTCTTTTGGTACCTAAGTGTCAACACACGGTTAACCTCATAGGAATATGAAATGGTTACCTTCGTGAGGATACACGATCCACCTCCAGGCATTGTTGTTATTCTCGATTTTCGTTTCGCTAATCGTCTAGAACGATTTAAATTGTTGTAAAACTACGACGAAATATAATTATGATAATGATATAAGTTTTTTTTTTATTACTTTTTAATCTAGATAAAATTAATGACATGCAATATTATTATTATTTTATTTATTAATATTATTATTATAAGTGTCCTAAAATTATTATAATCGTTCTTCGGTACATTAATCATATATTTTTCCTGTAATTATATTGACAATAAATTATTTTTTAGGGGAAACATAAGGCTATTTTTATTTTAATGTTAAGTAAAGTAATTTTTAACATATTCTAATTGTTTTGAACAAAAAAGCAACTTAACGACAATTTTTCTTTGTGATACTTGTTTCTTGATTATTGCTATCTACGCACTTCGTATAAAATGGTTAGTGTATAAATTAATAATTCGCTTAGTAGGTAGGTTTTAGCCATTTACATAAGTCATTGATTTAATTACTAATGAGTTCTGTTGCTAGGTAATGTTAATAAAGTTAATGTTTAATGATAGATTATTTACTGTGTTTTTTTCTATCTACCTACTTGGTCATGCATGTCGCGCTCACTGCATCTGAAATGCACCTAAATACTAGGTAGTTTATACTACAAACATAAAAGTTATTCGTGATTTCAAAACATGCTGACTATAAACACGAAGACGAGCGACGCGTAAACTAATGAGAGAAGTTAAATTATTGCCATCTCATTCTTGCATGTATAAGTAAAAGAGAGCTGCAGTTTAAATTGAGTTTAGTTGGTGTACTAGAGTATCGACGCCAGGATAGCTACCAGGGTCAGTTCCTGGCGGGTGAAGTTGGACAAACTCACTGATATAAGTTCTTCCCAATCTTCCCAAAGCCAATTCGCATGAGGCTTATTAACCGTCATGTCTATTTGGTTGCTATAGAAGTAGCGGATATGTCCCGGCAGAGAACTCTGGAGGAGGCCATAGTAAGAGGAGACTCCAGGGGCTCTATTGCAACTTCACCGTGTTCATCATCGGAGGATCAGGGTCTATGAGGAAAATAATAAGGCTGTTTTTTTGCGCTGGTTGGCGTAGGTGTCGGGGTGCGCTTCGGCGAACATACCATACGCACTGAATCGCGGAAGACGCAACAGCGCCATAAATACGTTGAATCACAGACTCGCAGAATACAGAGTTGTACCTACAGTACGCTTTGAACAAGATCTCTTTTTCTGCGTCTGTACACCGCGCGAATCTGCAGGCCAGCATATTCACCCGGACTGACAATGTATCTACTGAGTTTCTTTCCATACGCTTTGAACAAGATCACTTTCTCTGCGTCTGTACACCGCGCGAATCCGCGGGCCAGCATATTCACCCGGACTGACAATGTACCAACTGAGTTTCTTTCCATACGCTTTGAACAAGATCACTTTCTCTGCGTCTGTACGCCGCGCGAATCTGCAGGCCAGCATATTCATCCGGACTGACAATGTACCTACTGAGTTTCTTTCCATACGCTTTGAACAAGATCACTTTCTCTGCGTCTGTACGCCGCGCGAATCTGCAGGCCAGCATATTCATCCGGACTGACAATGTACCAACTGAGTTTCTTTCCATACGCTTTGAACAAGATCACTTTCTCTGCGTCTGTACGCCGCGCGAATCTGCAGGCCAGCATATTCATCCGGACTGACAATGTAAGAACTGAGTTTCTTTCCATACGCTTTGAACAAGATCACTTTCTCTGCGTCTGTACGCCGCGCGAAACTGCAGGCCAGCATATTCACCCGGACTGACAATGTACCTACTGAGTTTTTTTCCATACGCTTTGAACAAGATCACTTTATCTGCGTCTGTACACCGCGCGAATCTGCAGGCCAGCATATTCATCCGGACTGACAATGTACCAACTGAGTTTCTTTCCATACGCTTTGAACAAGATCACTTTCTCTGCGTCTGTACACCGCGCGAATCTGCAGGCCAGCATATTCATCCGGACTGACAATGTATCTACTGAGTTTCTTTTCATACGCTTTGTTAGGGGTACCGGTTAAATGATACTTCCAACGAATAGTTCGCAACTGATTTATTGATTAGATTTAATTATACATGAAGACTTAATGTGGAAGATAGAAATCACGTTCGTACATAGTCTCACGTAGATATTATTCAGCTATAATGTTAGGTAGGAAGTTAGGTAACCTTGACATCACATGCTTAGCCTGAATAACACATTGTACCTTGTACATCCTGGCCACAAAAAGAGAAACAATGTTAAAGAATTGAAAAGAATCGATGTTACATAAGATTCCATGCATTACTTACAATTTAAAAATATAAAACAATTAATTAAAATATATTCAAAGCTGTGGCTATAAACGAGCGAGTAAAGCTAGCAACAACGAATAACCGTGCAAATTATCTTAATATCTGTGCATCCTAATCTATTGTCTTAAAGTCTTTACATTCTAATCTGTTGGCACTCTACTGTCCGAATATTTAACCTCTTTTTATATAGCGTATCACTGTTCACTATTGGGATATTTAACCCATTTTCATATCGTTTATCACGCACTGAAATCACACACTGCTCATCACACGCTGCTGGTTGCTGCTGTGAGGCCTTGGGCCCACCCACAACGGCCGCCGAGCTGACTGTCGCCGTTTCATGCGGTGCTGTTGCTGCTCGCCGCGCCTTTCTCCTTCGTCGTAGGATGTAGTAGCACACACCAACCAGTATTATCATAGCAAGTATCGTGTACATTAGTGTGTACTGGTGAATGTCATGTACATTGAGAGATACGTTCGTTTGGGCCTTTATGTCTTCTATTTGAGTTTTCATGTTTGACCACTCTTCTTCGTGGTTATCTGGTATAAATTGGGCTATTACGGAGGAGTTGACGATTTTGTTGAGAACGGAAAACTCTGGTACTGTTGGTACATCTCCTTCCAACTTAACTTGACTTAGGTAGTTGTTATGACCATAGATTGAAAAATGATTACTCTTCACTACGCAACCTTGACCTACGCTCAGTAAGCCATTGCCGGTCAATGTCTCCATCTGCATTTCGGTGTCAGCGCAAAAAATACGCACTGAGCATTCATTGCAACATGAGAATAACCACCTATTATTGTTTTGTAATTTGAGCGATCGTTATGTAATACCGAGGCATTGATCCTGACAGGTCAATGCCTCGGTATTACATAACTTTTCTTTGTTGTTAATGCTTGTATTGCAGATCGCCTTTGTAAGTGGTAGCTCGAAGATAGGTTTATCGTAAGGGCATAGCATCCGATTAGTTGAAGTGTGCATACACGAATTAATATCCTCAGTTGTCATTAGAATAAAAATATCTCTTTGCATATTGAAAGCTATAAAAGGCGCGATAAATCTGACCACGTGATTTTGATGGGGCAGACTTACTACGCTGTCTAGTTCTAACGCTTCCTTGCTTATAAGGGGAATCTTTATCTGTATGTTTAAAAAAATTCTCCAACTCTAGCGCTCGCCTTCATTTGTTTATAGAGCTCGCATATACTCTGCTTATCGACTGCTAGCGTGAGCTCTCCTCGTAGGTGACTAACTTGTTTTTCTAGCTGTTCCGGTGGTAGCAGGTTCATGATATTATTATATTGAGCTTCTAATATTGAACAAGTTTTCCACGCAAAAACTACTGAACGGATTTTCATGAAACTCTACAGTAATATAGCTATAGAGGTACATGGCGTCTAGGATCCTCTCGATCAAACAGAAAAAAAATTAAGCAATTATTTCTAGTGACGAAAAAAATTGCTCTCAGCCTTTAGGGATTAAGGGGTGATCTGACAAGATTACGATCAAACAGACAAGATATGCTAGTGCATATTTTTAACCTATAGGTACCTTCTTGAAAAAACATTTTTAGGTTCTCACTGCTGTATAAATTCTACGCTGTAAGAAGCTACCAAAGGAGCATTGTTCAAGAGTTTAACTTCACGACGAGAAGACTCATAAAGTCATAAGTTTCCTATGCAGTAATGCAGCGACTTTTTGCCAACTACATCAAGTTTCCTAGCACTGTAGCCCTTGAGAACGGAGGGCCGTTCTCAAGGGCTTCCAGAAGAAGCCTAGTTGGAGGTTCTGACATCGATCCTCGAAGTCTTACGACTGAGATTATAAGGTTGTGTTTAGTACTTTGGTACCATAACGCGATAATCTTTCATTGTCTGTTAAATCATAAAGAAAAAATCGTTTAAGAGATAAGACTAGCCAATCGAACCGATTATTTCTCATGCAACTCTAAACAAGAGCTTCAAAACTCCTAGTTTCGACAGGTGTGTCCTAGTGTGTCAAATTATGAACGAATTAATGATAATTTTATAATTTTATTTTTATTAATGAAAGCTTTTATGATGTCATCAGACATCATAAAAGCTTTCAAACTCATAAATGTTAAGAAAACCACGGATCTCTGGGGCATCTCTGTTAGCGTTATGAAATCAATTAAAATTAATTAATTAATTAATTCATCAATTTAAAAGGAGAATCAATAAAGACAATTTATTTTAATTCAATTCTTCTGCTCGAAGGGTTTACTAGTCGCCACTGAAGAGTTCCACAATCCACCTCCTGGCTCCATATCAGACCCTCGATACCAAGCGCAATGTAATCGGACTCATCAAAACGAATCATAATTATTAGTCTTGATACTTCCAAGATTTCATTACATTGTTTCTGAGTTACAAGTAAAGCTAATAAAATGTTAAAAATAAGTGGAAGATATAATTGGGGAGTTTAAGAACACAGAGCCGGAAAATATGCCTATCTTTGTTGCCTGCCAATACACAAGCTACCACGCGTTACCATCAATACTTTGGACTTTTTCCTTTAATTGTGTTGTGAGACCTTGCTTTATACCAAATTTTATTATTCTAGGCCAATGGAAAGTGCCCTATAGCTTTTGATACTCAATACTCAATACATTTATTGCTTTCACATGGTAGGTACATAGATGGTGTTTATAGATAGGTATCTCACATGAACCCTGTCTAAGGGTATAGCAATAGATAGGTAGGCAGGCCGAAGTTTTGTGTAAACAAAAAAAAACTAGTAGGTACAATAAAATAAAGTCGAGGTAGGCAAAGTATCAAGCATTTGGAATAACACAATTAGGTAAGTAGGTTTAGTCATTTTTTCTTTTGATTTACTTTGAGTCAAAGTCAAAGTCAAAGTCAAAATTCATTTATTCAATAAAATCACAAGGACCACTTTGAAACGTCGGTTTTTATCTAGGTGCCTGTTCCTCCGCGACCAAGCCAGGAAAGAAAGGCAAGAAAACAAGGCTGGTTATTCTTTTAATGATCCTTTTACAAAACAATAGGTTCGAGTTGGAGCATTTTCAATCCCAAGAGTTTTTGTCATCTAAATAATCAGATATTTTATAGTATGCCTTTTTATAAAGCTTTTGTTTAATTACGTTTTTAAATTTGTTAATTGATAATTTTTGTATATCTCTTGGGAGTTTGTTATAAAAGCGTACACCGTGCCCTTTAAACGATTTACCAACTTTATGGAGTCTACAAGTGGCAACAGCGAGTTTATCTTTATTTCTAGTATTAACATTGTGATTATCGCTTTTTTTCTTAAACAAATTAATATTTTTGTGAACATACATCAGATTTTCATAAATGTATTGACAATGGAATGTCATTATATTTATTTCTTTAAACTTTTCGCGAAGTGATTCTCTGGGGCCCATATTATAAATTGCTCGAACAGCCCTCTTCTGCAGCACAAAAATGGTATTGATATAATACCATTTTAGTGTCCAAATATAAGGCAAAAATTTATTTTTGATTGCGTTGACTTAGAAGCTTGATATTTTCACAGCTGCAAGGGACCACATACCAACTCTTCCTAATCAGAGTATTTGATATTATTTTCAACTTTCTACCTCACGCTTTCCTCAGATAAAAGGTCTTGACAGACAGACGGAGAACGTAGTATTCCTAAGGGTTCCTTTTTCCTTCAACTTTAACCTATTTTTAATTGCTAATTGTGTCAAACGAATCTTGATAACTCGTACTGCAGAGACTCAAGATACAAGCTTGCATGCCTAGTTTGGGTCTCGCAGCTAACCATATCTAAAAACCTTGGACATTACTCAATA
This sequence comes from Perizoma flavofasciatum, assembly GCA_958496245.1. Classification (NCBI taxonomy): domain Eukaryota; kingdom Metazoa; phylum Arthropoda; class Insecta; order Lepidoptera; family Geometridae; genus Perizoma; species Perizoma flavofasciatum. The sequence goes on along the minus strand of OY292446.1, from coordinate 5,142,843 downwards.
AGCTGTAAACATTAATCTGTAACGCCTGTTTTGGCAAATAAATATATTATATTCTATTAGCTTCTGCCCACGGGTTCGCCCGCGTGGTACTCAGATAAAAAATAGTCTATGTGTTATTCTGATGTATAAGCTGTATTACTGTAAAGTTTCATCAAAATCCGTTCAGTAGTTTTTTCGTGAAAGAGGAACAAACTTTCCTTAAAAACTTTCACGTTTATAATATTAGTAGGATAGGATTTCTTTGTACGGAAGCCTAAGTGAGCAAATCAGACTTGCTTTCGTCCGGTATTTTAGCTCTCACTGCCTTTTTTTTCAATCTAGCTAGAAGGACAAATTTAATTTTTAATTCAATTCAAATGACCTATCTATACTACGTACGCGTGGTGACTTTTTTGTGACATCATATTATAGTTAAAAATGAACGATACCTGAGTGAAGTAAAATGGCAACTTGAACCATGTTAATTTAAATTTTCTGGTCTACGTTTTGAATGACAATATGCTTAATTAACCTTTTGCCTATTATACAGGGTGTCCCGGAAAACGTATACTAAGCCCGAAAGGGGGGTCAAAAACCATGAAAATTTGAATTTGTTTGGGTAAAGTTCTTAGGATTTTTTATTTTTAGATTTCCATACAAAAGATTTTGTGAAAAAAAAATGACAACCCTAAAGATAGCGCTGTTAAAATTGTTAAACAACAGACTAAAAAAACGGTCAATTTGCCAAACCCTTACGCTAAACTCACTGAGCAAGTAACTAGTAGTCTGTGCATGTAACCACTTGCCAAACTGACACCTGTAAAAATGTCATCCTCGTTTTGGTTTCCAAAATAATCTAGATATAAGAAAACTAAAATTACACAAAATGAATCGGAGTGCTCTCTTTCTAAGTTTTGTGAGCTCCTCGCCTCAAAGCCGTGTGCCCCTGGCATGAAGCAGGGGCGACTCTTTACTTCAAAACATTTTCGAAAGGTTACTCATTGTTTATTTGATTTGGATGGAACCGTGCTCGGTGAGTAAACAAAACAAAAAACTTTACGCTTTACACATTCTTAATATACGTAGATATAGCTGTGGCTACTAGAATCGCTACGCATTTATAACTGGAATGTACGCTATGCAACGCGCATAGCAACTGGATGAATTTGTATCTACGAGCGTAACAGAATGATATAGACGTTACACACTCGCTACGTGCATTGCTGTGCGGCTAAAAGAAACGCTACGCACTTATAGCTAGGATGTTCAATACGCTACGCGCATAGCGGAGTGGCTACAATTCTGGCTATGAGCGTAACAGAATGATAAAGACGTTATAAAGCCCGCTACGTGCATTGCTGTGTGGCTAAAAGAAACGCTACGCACTTATAGCTAGGATGTTCAATACGCTACGCGCATAGCGGAGTGGCTACAATTCTGGCTATGAGCGTAACAGAATGATAAAGACGTTATAAAACCCGCTGCGCGCATTGCTATGTCATGTGTAGCACACTGTTTGAAAACGAGGATCGTACGAGGGGCTCAGTTTTACAACTGAGCCAGCACACTTGGTACCACAATTGAGGCGAGGCAGTGAGGCAGTTCCTGAACGTAGTTGAGTGAGGCAGTCTTGGGAACACAGTGTGTACTGTGCGTGTTGTGTGATGTGGTAATGGAGTGGAGTGCTATGTGCGCGGTGCATTGTGCGAGCCAACACGATCTTTCCTCGCGGCTCGGCTCGCGCCTCGCGCCTAGCACGATTGTGCAACTGTGTTGGTGTGCAGGTGTGTGCAGGTTTCGAGAAAGTGTGTAGTTACGAAAGTGTTACCACACGTGCTGAGGACCCACCACTATTGGCTGAAAGAATCGATACTCGCTTCGATACGAAGCTGGCTGTTCGATACGCTACCAATAAACAAGTGCCAATAAACGAGTTCACCACATTTGATAGGAACCAGACTAAAGCTGAATTAACGATTATTAAAAAAGCCAAGCACCGTTTTCTGTCTGATTCTTCTAGGCTTGGTCTCGCTCAAGGAATCGGCGATAATCACTTTAAAAAAACCATGTTCTTTATTTTTGACGTTTCTGTTGATACCTGTGATTTCAATGAATACCTACAACTATTGACTTTGACCTACAATTTCTGGCTAAGCGCGTAACAAATGAGCAGTTAGATAAATTTTGCTAAATATATATCTATGTGCATAGCTGTTCGTCGACCTGCAACGTGCGTAGCTAAAAAAGTCCTAGGTGCAAAGTAGATTCTACAGAAAAGTATCTCTGTCCTTGGAAAATGTATATAAAATTGCTTACAATTAAAAAGAAGTGCTGTATTTTTCAGATTCCGAAGTTATGTATCACAAAATGATAAAAAACATATGCGAAAAATACGGAAGAACTTACACAAGGGAAATGGAAATTCGGGTAAGTACCTAGGTACTATACGAGTAGGAGAGACGTATTCTGTCTGCCCAGAGCAATGACGAACGATCTGAGGCTACTTCCGTCCAACCATTTCTCTTCTCTCAACTTTTACCTACAATGTCATCGATTCATCGGGCGGCGGACCTTCTTTCCTAGACTGTGGCGTTCGATTTGTAATCTTTCTTCCCCAGCGTTTCGCCTATTGCCACTCTAGCTTGCTAACTCTGACCCTCTTATTCATAATCATTAATCACTCACTAAATTTAGCAGCTTGACAAAAGTTGCCTCTATCTTTTGTTTAGTGTTAGAAAAGGACAGGTTAAAGTTAGCCACCTGCTAGGTTAGCGAATGATTACGAATAAGAGAATTATTACCTACGTTTTCCTGTATTTTTTTTTAAATTCTGTACTATTTTATTCAAAAACTATAGGGAATTTGATCAATTATATTATAAAACGGGAATTTTAAACCCGTTCCCTCCACTCGCACATCCTTCATAGGTACCGCTCAGAAGCGCGCGCAGTGCACAATGCGATGCGAAAGGGAGAGCTTCCTGATGAAGACTCTCCGAATGAGTCGAAACTTAACTTGAAATATTTTAATGTTCTGTGCTATTTTTAAGATGTACGGTGAAACGGATCGAGAGATATGTCTGACTGTTGTCCGAGAGCTTAAACTACCGATATCTGTTGATGAATTTGAGTTGCAGTTGGCTGTTATGGCACAGAAAATGCTTCCAAGCGCCCCTTTACAGAAAGGTAATAATATAATATACCTATATAATGTCCCCAAATTATAAAATTTATTTTTGATGTCATTTTGTGTGACTGTCTGTCAAATCAACAGAGATGCTAAAAACCCCGTATTTTAGCATCTCTGTTGATTTGATGTAAAAAACAGAGATCTTAAAAAACAGGGTTAGAAGAAACACACGCATCTTTGAAAATAACGAAATGGCATAAAAACTAAATTAAAAAAAAACAGTTAGTTGACTTTGTTTGATATGATAATTAAATTTCAAATAGTTTCACAATGCATTTTTTTTTCGATCAGTATTATATAAAGTGGTCTGTATGTATGCTTAAATAGAAGATAATAAGAATAAAACGTGTTCAAAACGTTGAAACCGTTTTGAGACTTCCCCCTCCAGGGGGGGGAGGCCTAAAATCACATAGATAGATGGAAGATTGAAGGGGTGACTATCAAAATTTGCCCCCCTCCCGTCACGGAGTGTGTATTTGGAGGCAGGATGGCTGGTAGGCGTTCTATTTTTTAATTAATTGGAAAGACCTCGACTGCTGTAGACGACATCTTTTATTCAGATACTGTATAAAGACTATGTAATTGACAGTGACATAAGACTTAAACCATAGACTATAACACGAAGTACTTCCACGGTCCCTGGTATTGTGGTAGTATTTCCCTGGACGAGTTTTCACAATGAGCTCTCTGCTAGTTCAATAAAGTTGTTGGGTTTGATGGTAGGAATTATGGACTGAAAGCATTTTCCCTGTTTCTCAGGAGCGGAACGGCTTCTCAAACACTTACACGACTACAAAATACCAATGGCTTTAGCCACCAACTCAACGGAACAAGCTGTTAGACTCCATGCCACCGCTAGGCCCACGCTGTTCGGCATGTTTCATCATAAGGTGGGTAACTATTTCACCAATATTAATCTTCCTGAACTATTCCACTATATCTTATGTATTTTTAGGGTTCCGTAGTCAACAAGGAACCCTTATAGTTTCGCCATGTCCGTCTGTATATCTGTCTGTCTTTCTGTCTGTCCGCGGCTTGTCTCTCTTACTACTAGAAAGCTGTAATTTGGCATTGGTATACATATTAATCAATGTTCTGTATGAAAAGTCCGGATTAATTATTAGTAGATAGTTATAGTATAAGTAATTAAATTTTAATAACGAATACTAGCTAATTTATATTTCTTTATTTATCAACAACACATCTATCAATTCAGACATTACCTACTCGTTGCAATAGCGTAGTCAGCTAAATTTACAAAATCCTACTAATATTATAAACGTGAAAGTTTGTGAGGATGTTGTTTGTTCCTCTTTAACGCAAAAACTACTGAACGGATTTTGATGAAACTTTACAGTAATACAGCTTATACATCAGAATAACACATAGGCTACTTTTTATCCGGATACCACGCCGGCGAAGCCGTGGGCAGAAGCTAGTAATATATAATTACAATTTCCTTTACTTACTCATTCCTATAACATAATATAAATAGATAGATAGATTAACTCTTTATTGCACACCAAAGCAAAATAAAAAACAGAAATTCATAAACATTAAAGGTACATTGGGCGGTCTTATCGCAAAAACTCTTGCAGACAACCTTAGATAATATAATTAGTCTTGTTGCCGGCAGGTCAGCGCCACAGATCCAGAAGTAGACAGAGGGAAACCTAATCCCGACATATACTTGGTTGCAGCAGCAAGATTCCCTGAGAAACCCAAACCCAAAGAAGTAAGTCAAAGTCAAAGTCATAATGAGATATTTTATAGTATGCCTTTTTAAAAAGTTTTTGTTTAATTACGTTTTTAAATTTGTTCATTGATAATTTTTGTAGCAGAAGTAAACGGATTGCTGTGTTCCGGTGTGGAGGGTATGGGGAGATGTCTCAGGGTGGGAACTCGTGATTTATACCTCTGATGTTTCAAGCATCCATAGGTTACGGTAACCACAATAGGTGGGCCGTATGCTTCTTACCACTTATCTATACTAATATTATAGAGGAAAGATTTTTTTGTTTGTTTGTATTGAATAGGCTCCGAAACTACTGGACCGATTTTAACCATTTTTTCACCAAATGAAAGCTAAATTATCAGGAAGTAACATAGGCTATAATTTATTTACAAAAAAATAGAGATCCTTAAAACATATTGCAATAATGTAACCCAAAGTAGCAAAATTTTGCCTGTACAATTTATTATTTGGCGTGCGCTGAGAAAACTATTGATGATACATAAAAATGATGTACTACATGATTAAAGTACTCATTATTACCTACAAAAATTTAATTATTATTAAATTACATTACATTAGGTTAGTAAATATATTCATGTTATGTCTGTTCTATATCAATTGTCGATTTCTGTGGCGCAGTGGGCGGAAGCCCGCCTGAGACGCAGAAGGTTGCGGGTTCGATACCCGCCGCTGGACAAATGTTTGTATCTGCATTCATTTGTCTCGGGTTTGGGTGTTTTCCATGTATAATATGTATGTATTTACAAAAATATATATATAAGTGGTATATCAGTCATGTAGTTCCCATAACACAAGCTCTGCTTAGTTTGGGGCTAGATGATGTTGTGTGAAAATGTCCAGCATGATTTATTTATTGTTTAATAAAAAAATATCTGTAAAAATCATAATTAAAATGTAATACATAGTCCAACTGACACAATATGTACATAACTATCACGATAAAGGCATTTAGTTTAACAATGGCCTCGATTCTGTAGTTAACTAACTAAACTAAATTTAAACTGTCGCAAAAAATCAGTAAAAGAGATTTTACTGATAGTTCAAGCAAGAAAGAGACAGCTACAATTTTAGTGCTGTCAGATTAGTCAGATTTAAGTTTTCCATACAAATTTAGTCGTCATTTCAAAACATGCTGACTATAAACACAAAGAAAAGCGACACGTAAAATGATTTGACAACACTAAAATTGTAGCTATCTCTTTCTTGCTTGCACTAGTAAAAGAGAATGACAGTTTAAATTTAGTTAAGTTAGTGAACTACAGAATCGAGGCCAATGTTGTCATAATGATAACGTAAGTAAATAAAAATAAGATCATTCAATTGAGCATTTTGTTTATTTTCTCAGTGTCTGGTGTTCGAAGATTCCGTTATTGGCGTTGAGGCAGCGAAGGAAGCTGGTATGCAGGTATTTATTAGGAATAAGGTATTAAATTGTACGAGAAGCATGGAACTCTTAGAGTGATTAAGCTGAAATATCACCAGCTATTTAGATAACACCCGAACTGAGAGCCGCCATGCATAAGAAAGTTCTAGCAAAGGCGAATCTTAAGTATATGAACTCTGACTACAACAAAGAAAAGTACATTGATGAAAAGTGAAAAGAAAATCGTCCCATATACCAGTAACTCTGTTATGGTAGAAGAATTGGAAAATCATGTCAGTAAGATAAAATTCATCAAAACATTGATATATTTTTTTAAATCAGCATTTTACCTCTTCTACCAATTTTAGTCAATACACTGATTGTGATGTTAATAATACATATATTTCATCCAATGCGATTTTATATAAATCGTACCTATGTTAGACCAAATAATCCCAATAATCCGCGATATCCTTAATTCCTCTATCTCCATTGGAGTATTCTCTACTTTCTGAAAAGAATAGTCATGGGTAGCTGGTCATGGTATCACTGTTTGAAAACAAGGATCGTGCGAGGGGCTCAGTTTTACAACTGAGCCAGCACACTGTGGTACCACAATTGAGGCGAGGCAGCGAGGCAGTTTCTAAACGTAGTTGAGTGAGGCAGTCTGGGGAACATAGTGTGCACTGTGCGTGTTGTGTGGTGTGGTAATGGAGTGGAGTGCTATGTGCGAGGCGCATTGTGCGAGCCGACACGATCTTTCCTCGCGGCTTGGCTCGCACCTCGCGCCTCGCGCTTCGCGCCTAGCACGATTGTGCAACTGTGTTGGTGTGCAGGTGTGGTAGCTCGTCCAAATGAAAAGAGTGAGGCCTCGTTTCGAGAAAGTGTGTAGCTACAAAAGTGGTGCCACACGTGCTGAGGACTCACCGCTAGAAAAGAAGCACAGATCCAGAACAGAACTCCTTTTCCTAAAAAGTATAATACAGTTTCTTTCTCTGAATTCCGTCCAACATCCATACCCCCATTCCTATCCAAAGGTCTTGAACGCATGTCCATCAGCAACTCAGCATCTTCCTTTTCAGAAATGCCCATCAGCAACTCAGCATCTTCCTTTCCAGAAATGTCCATCAGCAACTCAGCATCTTCCTTCCCAGAAATCTCCATCAGCATCTCAGCATTTTCCTTCCCTGAAATGTCAATCAGCAACTCAGCGTCTTCCTTCCCAGAAATCTCCATCAGCAACTCAGCATCTTCCTTCCCAGAAATGTCCATCAGCAACTCAGCATCTTCCTTTCCCAGAAACAATCACCTTTCCAGTCCGGTTTCCATCCTGCATATATTATAGTACACTAATAAAAGCCCTTGTAAACTTTCGTACAGTACATTTTAAAGTATCTAAAGGTTTTCTGGTAGAGATCGCTATTTAACGATAAGGCCACCCATTGTAAAACATTGTCAAAGTTTTTAGTGATGTGTTAAGCTAAGCTGATGTGTTATTTGGTGTGCAATAAAGTATTTTCTATCTATCTATCTATAAATAGATAGCTATTTATTAGGATGACGTGAAATAGGAAAGGTATTTTATAAATATATATTATAATAGGGTATTTGCATGGAAATACGTTAGTTTGATACGTAAGATACGCTTTTAACGTGCAGGCAAGCCGTGTCTGCGATGTCCGCGTGGGCGCAACAAGCTAATTGCTTTGTGTTGAAACTTTCTGTTGAAGTTTTAGCTGGTTCGTTCATTTGTCGTACTAGTTCTTTCTCGGTTCCAGGTTGTGATGATCCCCGATCCAAAGTTGGACCGTGAACAGACGCGGCATGCCACAATGGTCATCAGGACTCTTTTGGACTTCAAGCCCGAGTTGTTTGGGCTACCCCCGTTCGACAAAGCCGCCAACAGTAACAAACGGAGAAGTCGTGTGGAACCTCTAGAAGCAGCCTGATTTGTTGTGTTCGCAGATTTACAAAATTAGTGGCAGCCTGATTTGTTGTGTTCTCAGATTTAAAAAATTAGAGGCAGCCTGATTTGTTGTGTTCGCAGATTTACAAAATTAGAGGCAGTCTGATTTGTTGTGTTCACAGATTTACAAAATTAGAGGCAGCCTGATTTGTTGTGTTCGCAGATTTACAAAATTAGAGGCAGCCTGATTTGTTGTGTTTGCAGATTTACAAAATTAGAGGCGCCTGATTTGTTGTGTTCGCAGATTTACAAAATTAGAGGCAGCCTGATTTGTTGTGTTCGCAGATTTACAAAATTAGAGGCAGCCTCATTTGTTGTATTTGCAGATTTACGAAATTAGAGGCAGCCTGGTTTGTTGGGTTCGCAGATATACAAAATCGTGGTTTATTTTTATACCTCTATATTTTACGGTTAATAAAAAAGATTTAATTAAATACCTACATTTTTATTTCATTTTGATACCTTTGGAAGCACCTTGTCTCCTTGTGATCATAAACTGACAAAATGGTTTATATCTATGTTTAACATTTAAAAAAAATTAATGCCCGAAATTTCAAATTTGTGTCCTCCGTCTTTTTTGAGTTATTCAATAAATTAAGTTTTGCTCCAGTATCGTTTTTTTCTGGAACGAATTTTGTTTGTGGTTGAGCTAGATGAATAAAACTTATATAGAAAGATAGCTCTTAATTTGTGCCAATTCGGCCCTATATCTTGAATTTGTGTAACCTAGGAAGGACTACGGAGTTATTTGAGTTATTTCTGGTGAACGTTTTTAAAATTTCGATATCTCCTTAAACTACTGAGTGCCCATTAATGAAGTTTTGTGGACACATCTACGTTAGTTTGTGCCTATTCGTGCTAGTTTTATTATCATAAAAAAGGATCATGGTCACGAGTTATAAGGCTTTGAAAGAAAAACTAATAACTAACTAAACGTTACTGCAGCAAAAACTGTATTTATTGAATAACTCAAAAAAGGTGGGTCCACAAATTTGAAATTTCGGGCACATTTACACGTAAATAGGCTCTAATTTGCTTTTCAGGACTTTCCATTCAAAAATTTCCTACATTATGCTAAATAAAAATACATTTTAGTGATAAATTATTTTATTAAATGGTAATTTTATTAAATGGTAATTTTCTGAAGGGAAATGACAAGATTTTTATAATAACCCAAGAAATTATAGGTTAGTTACATCGCCGAGGTTGAATTTTTAGGATGTTTTTACAATCTTGAAACTTTCAATATTTATTAAAATTGTAAGTTCAAAAGATGTACCATACTGGTTTCTATTAATTTCTTAGATGAAACATAACAACCAAAATAAATTGTGGTTTAGACGTTTTTACATCAATGAAATTATAGTTTCAAAAACATAGTAAACGCCACAAAATACTTTCCAAAAGCAGTAAACATATAGAACTGTCGACACGTAATGTAAAATTCTTAGCCAATTTTGACGTGTGTTCGCCTTATCTGTATCCTTCAGGCCGTCCTTTACAATATACTTTCTAATACCGATGCACCAAATTTGAACATACTCTTGCCAATCGATAGCTGTGATATCGAAGTTGAATATGACCTTGTCAGTTTTTGACAAGCTCTTGTGAAGTCCTACTAAGTTCCTGTCAACGAATAGCCATTCGTTCATTGTGAAATAGGAAAGTGCATTTGACATTTTGTATACTTTCTTATAGACTTTTACCAATCTGAAACAAATTATAAATTTTGATTATACAGGCTGTCATACGTTTTATATATATTCTTTATCACGTTTATCTATTTTATTAATCGCGACAAAGACCCGTATAAAACTTATAATGATGTTTCATCATCATCATCATCAGCCTATATTAGTCCACTGCTGGACATAGGCCTCCCCTAATGAGCGCCATAGCGCCCTGTCTTCAGCTTGTCGCATCCAGCATCTGCTTGCAGTCTTTCGCAGATCGTCATCCCACCTGGCCGGAGGGCGTCCTACACTACGTTTAGCGAGTCGCGGTCTCCACTCAAGAACACGTTTACCACAGCGGTTATCGGTTCTTCGCGAGATATGACCGGCCCACTGCCACTTCAGCTTGCTAATTCGTTGAGCTATGTCGATAACTTTGGTTCTCTGACGGATGTATTCGTTACGAATCCTATCCTTCAGAGAAACTCCGAGCATAGCTCTTTCCATAGCTCGCTGAGCGACTTTGAACTGGTGGACCAGCCCTATCGTGAGTGTCCACGTCTCAGCTCCGTAGGTCATGACGGGTAGGACGCACTGATTGAAAACTTTTGTTTTCAAGCATTGCGGTATGGATGACGAGAAGACTCACGTAGTTTTCCAAACGCTGCCCAGCCTAGCTGGATCCTCCTCTTGGCCTCCTTCACGAAATTGTTTTTACCCAACTGCAGAATCTGCCCAAGGTAAGTATATTCGGAAACAATTTCGAGAAGGTGGCCATGTACAACCACCGGTCTTGGCACAATGTGGCCATTGATCATGACTTTGGTTTTATCCAAATTCATGCCAAGACCGATACATCGGGAGGCTGAAGCTAGGTCGTCCAGCATCCGGTTCAGCTCCTCTAGCGACTCCGCCATTAAGACTATGTCATCAGCGAATCGTAGGTGTGAGATGTAATCGCCGTTTATGTTAATGCCCCTACCTTTCCAGTCCAGCATCTTAAATATATCTTCCAACGCGCTCGTGAATAATGATGTTTACTGATATAGAAAGTTTTAAAAGTATACAGTGTGTCCCAGTTGTTCTGGGTTATGTTATCCGGAAAGGAGGGCAGGTATAAGTGATTTTTTTTTCTAAAATAATTGAATTATCATCTTTTTTCAGAAAAATATTTTTAAATAGTTTAAGCACATTTAGCTACTTTGCAAAACGTGGGCATGTGCCATCAGACTTGTCTCTGACCACCACCTACAGGGTATTATCACAGATTTAAACCGAGGTACAATTCTTGTTGATTAGGAATCATTCCTAATTTTGTAGTGCTTAATAATTTGTCTGTACCATGTAAATATTTATTTTGTGTCTAATAAATGTTATTATTATTTAGTATATACTTAATAATAATAACATTTATTATTTATGTTATTATTATTTTATTTTGTATGTTATAATTATTATATAACATTTATTATATTATTATTTGTACACTAAACATGAGGATGTCGGGGCATGTTAGTTTGTTTTTATATCAGCGAATGCTTCCTATGGTGGGCGTAGTCCTACTGTTGAATTGATCAAGGTTAAATCTTCTCTCTGCTACAGCGCAAGGAAATTTGATGTAGTTGGCAAAAATTAGCTGCACTACTGCATAGGAAACTTATTGTATGAATTTATGAGTCTGTCCCATCGTCAAGTTAAACTCTTGGACAATGCCTTTTTGGTAGATTTTTTACAGCGTAGAATCATCACCAAAAAGAAACTATAAATCATTTTTAGGTTCTCATATAAAATATTTTTTCAACTAAGTATCTATAGATTAGAAATCTACAAAATATGCATTAGCAGTCCGTTTAATCGCAATCTTGTCAGATCACCCTCAATTCCTTTATTAAGGACGAGGGCGATCTTTTTAGTCACTAGAAAGAATCGCGTGAAAGTTTCATCTGTTAGATCGAGAGAATCATAGACGCCGTCTGATGATTCTCTCAAAGTCCCAAAGCCCCCCTTTCGCCCACCAACATAAAATGTCCAAAATCCATTAAAATTTAGTCGTTGAACAATATCGGGCACTTTTCCAAAGCCAACATTACCGATAAGGTTGTCAATATCGACATAGTTTTATCTATAACAAAATTATGTCAAAACTAAGATACATGCTGAGGTTTTCGATATATTCGGTAGTAACTGCCGAATTTATCGATCGATAGATTCGACACTCGTTTTTAAATGTCAAAATTTATCGATCGGTAGCCCAGTACTCGTACCCCTGTATTCATTTGCATCTTTATTTCTAAAAAAATTAACACATACTTTTGGTATCAGTTTTGAATGAATGTTTTTTTTAATGTCGGTAGATTTAATTACCTGCGTTCCTGACCCAGTAAAAGACAGACGAAGTCGACTGCGTACGCCGGTATGAGATGCAGGAACAAAGTGAGGAAACCAAAAACCCATCGATTGCTCGTCTCGATGCCGTAGTTGTAGTACAATGCTTTTGGGGTTGCCAGCTTCTTTTTGTTATTTCTGATTATTTTTGATACTTCACCTGAAAGTTAATTTTTAGAACATTTGAAACCCCCCGACGTGTTATTCCATCATCGTTGCGCCCCCTACTGACTTGGCGATAAAACATATATCTAGGAACCATCCTTGAAGAGCAAATCCAATAGATTAAACTTGATTTCACTTTTTAGTACTACTGTGACGTGCGCGTCTAGCTAATTACGGTACGCTAGCGCCATCTCTTATCACTACTTGTTCTACCGCCATCTAGAATCGTCTGGCACTAACCGCGCTAGTAAAAGACGGTAGTTTCTCGAATGTTTGAGGCGGAGCGAGGCAACATGCGAATCACGCCCCCTACTGGGAATTACTAGAAGAAACGCGTCCTTATTTATGACGGGATATTTAAATGTGAAAAGCGTATAGTTCGAAATGATAAAGAAGCGATAAGCAGTGACTAGTGAAGTGACAGTTTTGCTAGTGTTGTACCTAGTGATACAGTGTTTTTGTTTTAATTGTGTAGTTATATTAAGCTATTTGTTTTGTTGCCATTTTTATTAATACAGTGTTCATTTGATGTATAATTGGACTTTATTATTTTATCCCGAACTCTAGCTCGTAATACTACTTATTTTTATCACTTTATGCTTGCAGGTTCAAAAGTTTCGGTAAAGTTAAAAAAACCTGTTAATATTTGAGCTCTTTATGTACTTAGTAACACTAGTTGTGCCACGGATGCACTCGGCCCCCGAATCACCGCGTCGCATCGCGCGTCCGCGCTATTAGTTACTTCTTTTGCTTGCCCCTGAGGGTCGTAGCATGATTTTTAATAGCCTGTAACCTTCCTTTAAAAAATAAACTCTCCAGCTTTATTATTAGTACTAACTGTGACATGGCCGCCCTCACCACCACGGCGGATCACCCGCCCGCGCATTTACTTTTTTTGCTCGACTCCTAATGGTCGTAGCGTAATGTTAAACAGCTTAATTTATAACCTTTCTCAAGAATATCAAATAAAAAAATATTTTTCAAATTCGACTTCTCGGCTCAGATATAAGCGCGTTAAAACAAAAAAACCCCTTCAGCTTTTTTTTTCTCAGCTGTAAAAATAGTGTAGGAGAGGGTAACTCCTTCCTCCCCAGTAGGGGAACACTCTTCCAGTCTAGTAGTCTAGAGTCACAACTAAGAACAATAAGTTTAATTTGAAAATTGGCAATGCCACCGTCAATCAGTATGGTGATGTATCTAATGCGTTAGAAAACTTTTTTACCGACATTGCATAGAAGCAGAGTCATTGTAAAAAGAAAACTTAACGGAATGTAAAAAACCATTCAAATTTGATTATGTAAATAGTGATGACATCATAAAAGCTTTCAAACTCATAAATGTTAAGAAAACCACGGACCTCTGGGGCATCTCTGTTTGCGTTGTGAAATCATTAATTGGCATAATTGCGCCCGAACTAGCTTTAATATTCAACGAGTGTATTGACTGTGGTGTGTTCCCTGATTTAATGAAACACAGTAAAATAACTCCACTTTTCAAATCGGGTACATGTTCTGAACCTGGTAATTTTAGACCGACCTCAGTTCTACATTTAGTTAAATTTTTGAAAAACAAATTTTAAATAAATTGCAAAGACATTTTAAATTAAATAATTTACTGCATAGTAAACAATTCGGATTCAGTAAGGGTCGCTCGACCACTGATGCTGGTATTGAGTTAATATCGCACATATTTGATGCCTGGGGGAAATCTCATGACGCTTTAGGCGTTTTTTGTGATTTGTCCAAAGCATTTGATTGCGTAGACCATGACACATTGATCAGGAAACTACACCATTATGGTATTAGGGGCGTTGCTCTAGACTTTCTCACTTTCTATTTAAGTGACAGAGTACAAAAAGTTGACGTGAATGGAAAGCGTTTTCCGGGGTCTCTGGTTACTATCGGTGTATCGCAAGGAACCAATTCTTGGACCATTTTTGTTCTTAGTATATTAATGTATATTAATGATCTACCCCATCTTGCAAGGGACGATCATGAGGTTTTATTGTTTGCAGATGACACGTCACTTTTATTTAAATTAAAGCGTCAACAAACCAATTTTGACGATGTAAACAATGCAATCTCTAAGGTTGCAAAATGGTTCAACATAAACAATCTCCTTCTCAATGAAAAGAAAACAAAATATATTAGATTTATACTACCAAATGTTACACAAGTTAAAGCAAATATCAAAATCAAAGATGAACAGTTGGCTCTTGTGGACACCACCGTATTCCTATGTATCACCCTAGATAGTAAGCTTCAATGGGGTCCTTACATTTATAAGTTATCGAAGAGACTTCGTTCTGCGGCATATGCAGTCAAAAAGATCCGTCTTTATATAGACGTAGACACAGCTAGACTAGTTTACTTCATCTACTTCCACAGCATTATGTCGTACGGTATACTGCTGTGAGGGAGTGCTGCTGATATAAATACCGTTTTTGAGCTGCAGAAGAGGGCTGTTCGAGCAATTTATAATATGGGCCCCAGAGAATCATTCGCCAAAAGTTTAAAGAAATAAATATAATGACATTCCCTTGTCAATACATCTATGAAAATCTGATATATGTTCACGAAAATATTAATCTGTTTAAGAAACAATCACAATGTTAATACTAGAAATAAGAAAAGAAGAACTCGTTGTTGCCACTTGTAGACTCCATAAAGTTAGTAAATCGTTTAAAGGGCACGGTGTACGATACACCTAATATGTATGTATTTACAAAAAAAAAAGTAAGTATTTCAGTCATGTAGACTAGATGATGCTATTGATTATTACTGATGATGCAGTCATTTTGGGACTAGATGATTCTGTGTGAAAATGCCCAGCATTATTAATTTTTATTTTTTATTTGTGCAATCGGTTTGGATTCCAATAAACACTACTCTCTATTTGGTATCATCAAAGATCTACCTATTAGATGTGTGCGCCGCGCCGGCGCGCCGCCGATCGGCTGACCGGCTCAAAATCGGCGCGAGTACCTACCGATCACATCGCAGTGGCGAAACGATACGCGGCGCGAAGCACTGATTGAATTAATGTTATCTTTTGTGGTTTAATTTCATCTGTGCTCTTTGTTTTGATAATTGTTTTTTTTTAGTTTTTAGCTTGATCCGTAACTTTGCTATCTACTTATTTTATTATGGGAGATCTAGGAATATAATTGTGAATTAAGAATGAATGAGTTACTCGTCAAATGTCTTCTCTACGCCGATGATCAAGTATACTTGCGTCATCGGTCGACGATTTACAAGAGATGGTACGAGTAACAATTATGCATGAAGCGTTTGAAAGAAAAGGGATGGAAGGCGAAAGTTTTTGATAAAGATGAATGTATGAATTCTTGTGATATTGTGATCGGCGGAGAGAGAGTGGAACAAGTAAAAGAGTTTGTATATCTAGGGACTTTGTTTACTAGGGACGGGAAGAATGAGGAAGATATTGAAAGAAGAGTGAATGCTGGAAATCAGGGGCACTTCACTCCTTCGTCGTCTCAGACAATTCCGATGAGCAGTCAAAAATTATCTAAGACTAGCCGTGCATCGAGGAGTGTTAGTGCCGACCCTAATGTATGGAAGTGAAAGTTGGGTATGGCAGAAGTAACATAAAAGTCGAATAAATGCAGTGGAGATGAGAGCTTTGAGTAGTATCTATGTGTGGTATAACTTTGAGGGATACAGTGAGGAATAGCGTATTAAGAGTGTGGGGTGAATTAAGTTATAGTAACGAGAGTTGAGAAAGGTATGTTAAGATAGTTTGGGCATATAGAAAGGATGGACGAAAGAAGATTAACAAAACAAGTATACAAGGCGAGCGTGACTGAGATAGTTGGAAGAGGAAGGCCTCGGCGAACGTACTCTGACCAAATTGGAGACATTCTAGAAAAAGGCCAAGTCAGAAGTACACTAAGCCAATGAGCTTTTATGAAGAATTTAATAAGGATGAATGAAGCGAAAGAGGTATTCCAGTATCCTAGCAAGTGGAAATCCTTGGTCTCTGCCTAATCCTCCGGGAAACAGGCCTGAATAAATGTATGTAGGAATAGACGTAAAGAAAATAAAATTAAAGCTTTTTAAAGTAAATCTATTGTTTTCTAAATCCAAGAACAATTTTTCTTGGAAACACTTCAGCCAGTTCACCGTTGAAAATGATGGAAAAATATGTTTTGGAAAACCAAGTGTTTTGCATACATTGCCAAAATCTAATTCCTGACAGTGCTTTTGGATGGTTCCACCTGACAGTCCCACGACAATTACACAAGATGTAAAGTTTAAATAACATTACTTAAAGAACATTATGTCCGGAAGATTTCAAGAATGTTTCTTTAGTTTGTTAATTCAGTTTAAGCATAATAAAACACTTTTAAACCTTTAGTAGTTTTTTTTTCCTTACATAAAACCCCGCGCCGATTTCCAGCCTGAATACACGCCGCAGCGCCACCGCCGATTTCACAGCGGCAGCCGCCGCGCTACTTTTAGGATCGGCGCACATGTCTACTACCTATAGAGTATGGATCTGCGGATGTTCATGATGGGAATTACAGTCGCGAGCGTTTTCTTTTTGCAATTGCAATTACAAGTGTCCCTGATGTATTCCATCACCGTTTTGAGCAGTTTACCATTCAACAGCGGGTTCCTTGCAACACTGCTAACAGTATAGATCCTGGTGTTTGTCCCTCCGATGCTGTGGCTTGCTTCTCTCCCCGCAGTGATGATAGCATTGTTCACGAAGTCACAGGGTACCACGCCTAGTTTAGTGTGATACTTATCCAGAAACACGTGTATAACGCCTAGACCAAGGCCTAATACGAGCTGGAAAAAGACATTATAAGAATATAATTGTTTTCATGTAGGTTACTTATTTTCTATCGTTTCTATTGTTTTATCGAAGTCAAAGTCAATATTCATTTATTATTCATGAAAATCACAAGGATCACTTAGAAACGTAAGTTTTACCTGCTGCCTGTTCCTCCGTGACCAAGCCAAGAAAGAAAGGCAAGAAACAGGGCATTTTTTCAGCAGTGGCACCATTAAACGATGTAAATATAATTTTAGAAACATTTTGATGTCTCAAGTAACTTTTATATCCGTCTAATTTGAGTTATAGGCTGATTTAGATGGTTGTTTCAGGATAACCCTTTTTATAAGGTAAGTCAAGTCAAGTCAAGTCAAGTCAAAATTCATTTATTCATATTAAGCACATGTATCACTTTGAAATGTCAATTTATTTACCAACTGTTCCTTCGCAACCAAGCCAGGAAAGAAAGGCAATAAAACAAGGCTTAACCAGCCATGTTTTCTTGCCTTTCTTTTAAATGATACTTTTACAAAGCATTAGGTACCTACATTGAGACACCATGTTTTTTATATTTTTTATTTTCCGTAGAACCTTATGTGCCTAGATTGCTCAGGAATTTCTAAGTCCAACATCGACTGACGTAGTGTGCAGGAAAACTATGAAAACGCTGTCAAAATAGCCCTTTGGCAGATAGCCAAGAAATTGTTCTAAGTTCCCTGGTACTAATAGTGTACACGTCACAAATTACCCACGATTTATACAGTACACTAATCAGATGGATCATGTTGGCTTAGTGGGCAGTACCCCGACTTCTGGTCCAGAGATCGTGGGTTCAAACCCTTGCACCAATGGATATTTCATGTACGCATTAAAACTTTCACTAAACGTTGAAGGAAAATATCGTAACCGTCATGCCCCAGAACAAAAAATCGAAGCCTAAAATCGGTCAGTGTTTGGACGCGGCTCTGATTACCTCTTTACTTGATGTCTTCAAAGAACAACGCACTAAGTATACGTAACTATCTGAGTTTGACCATGGGGAAGTCGTGTTTGTTATCCAGCTAATAGAACGTCGCCCGCGTTTTCACTTAAGTATTGCTTAAGTGCTACTTACCCCACTTGCTCCGTACGCGCAGCTTATATCAAGCCAACCCGGGCTGGGTTCTCTATATGCAGCGACCACTGGAAGGAGTCAAAGCAAAATTAAAGTCATTTAAAAAAGCATTGGAAAAAAGGTCCAGAGCAAATATCTGTTCGCACCTTTGGCATCGCCGCTGTAAACAGTGGTTTTCACTTGCCTTCGAGTACATTATAGATGTTGGCGTGTTTATCTTTGGCAGTACTGCGCGAGTGTAGACGGGATTCTTACCTATGCCAGGTCTGACGATGCATATTGGTAGACCATCACTCATTTGCCTGACCGCTTCCTCGGCGACCGTTTTCGCGAATGTATACGTGTTTGGCCATTCTTGGATTAAACTAGAATAAAAACAACAACAATGCTGGACATATTCACAAAACATTATCTAGCTCCAAAGTAAGCAGAGCTTATGTTGGGAACCACATGACTGATATACAAAAGAAGTGATCCTTGTGTTTTCAAAGTGATAATTGTGAATTTAATTAATTTAATGAAATGAATCTTGACTGTGACTTTTGACAACATATGTTTTTATTTTTGTAAACACATACATAATATACATAGAACACCTGGACCCGCGACAAATATTTGCAGATCATACAAACATTTGTCTCGCGACGAGAATCGAACCTTAATAACAGTTTACACAAATTTACAGAGAAAATACTAGTTACTTAAAAATGTATGTACCGGTAAGTTTGCTAAGCTGTTTAGCTTATAGATCGAAAGTCGGATTACCGGACACAGCACTAAGCAAGAGTTTTTTCCAGTGAGGGGGCAATCCCAAAGACTAGGTAACAATTCTCATACAGCTTCGAGAGGTATTTTTATACCTACTTACTAAGTTTAAAAACGACATTTTATTACATATTAAATGTTGTTAGTTGTGGGTCGTCTTGTTGTAAGAATGAGACAATCTTATCTAACAAAATATAATTCCGTATAATAAGCCCCACGTTGGGCGCCATTATCACAGTTTTCTGACTAAAATGACTTAACAGGCCGTCAGAAGTGTAATATTATACTAAGAGGGATACTTCTTACTTGTCTGGCCCTTGTGCCCCGCAAGGAAATAAATTCTGAATCTGCCAGGATTATACTGCTCTTAACTTTTATTGGTAGTGTTGCTTAAACTTACTTTGCCGTGATACTGTCAAGTCGTTTTTCGTCTACAGACTCTGCCATAGAGATCAGGGTCTCTGGAGAGATTGGAATTGGCTGGAACTTTTCATACACCTCCTGGTTAATGAGACTGGATTTTGCCTGCGTGTAGGCCGTTGACACATGAACAAATGACCTGAAATACATTTTCAGTGAATAGTGAAAACACATTAGGGCTTTTTATAAATTTTATTTTTAAATGTGTAGTTAAAATAAATGCTAAGAAACACTTTTATTCCAAAAACTATCGTGAACTTGACTATTCATATTGTAAAAACGGGAATTTTCACGTACTGCATTATCGGTGAAGGCACCGACTAAGTTAAGACTAAGCAGTGCACGGCGCGACGCGGAAGGAGAAAGTCGCAACCACTCACCCTGATGAAGACTCTCGGAATGAGTCGAAACTTAGTCGGTGCCTTCACCGATAGTGCAGTACGTGAAAATTACCGTCTTTACAATATGAATAGCTAAGAAACACGCTTTATCACGCACTAAAAAATATAAAAAATAATTTCACTAGGCACCTCCTGGCTGTATCAGCAGATCTTCGTTACCAAGGATAGTATTTGGGCTCGTCAAAACGAATCATTTTAACCTACTTCGAGTTTTGGCTTATAAGCCAAGACTCGCAGTAGGTTAAAATATGATTCCGAGATTGGATTACATTGTTTATTTGTTATTTATTTAGTTAGTTACAAGTGAAGCCAATAAGCGTGTTAAAAACGTAATTAATATCATACCCAGCACCGTTTTTGTTATCCTACTATCCTATCCTATTAATATTATAATCGTGAAAGTTTGTGAGGATGTTTGTTACCTTATCACGCTAAAACTACTGAACGGATTTTGATGAAACTTTACAGTAATATAGCTTATACATCAAAATAACACATAGGCTACTTTATATTCGGGTACAACGCGGGCGAAGCCGTGGGCAGAGGCTAGTAATATTATAAACGCGAAAGTTTGTGAGGAAGGATGTTTGATACTCTTTCACGTTAAAAACTACTGAACGTATTTTGATGAAACTTTACAGTAATATAGCTTATACATCAGAATAACACATAGACTACCTACTTTTATCCGGGTACCACGCGGGCGAAGCCGTGGGCAGAAGCTAGTATTATATAAATGCGAAAGTTTGTGAGGATAGATGTTTGTTACTCTTTCACGCAAAAACTACTGAACAGGTTTTGATGAAACTTTACAGTAATATAACTTATACATCAGAAATACATAGGCTACTTTTTATCCAGGTACCACGCGGGCGAAGCCGTGGGCAGAAGCTAGTATTATATAAACGCGAAAGTTTGTGAGGATAGATGTTTGTTACTCTTTCACGCAAAAACTACTGAACAGGTTTTGATGAAACTAGAGTAATATAGCTTATACATCAGAATAACACATAGGCTGCTTTTTATCTGGGTGCCACGCGGGCGACTTAGAGACTTTTTATCAACTTTCTGTTAGTTGATGTAGATTTTTCTTTTTCCTGAAAAAACATATACATGTTTCTTGTCGCATCTCGTTGTCTTACTTTAGTTTCTTGCAAGCTCTAGCCAGAATCATCGCTTCCCTCGTCCCTCTGACGTTGATCAGGGTAGCCACTCGCAGACACTCATCAAACCTGGTGGTTGCTGCCATGTGGTAGATCACCTGCACCTGTTTTTGTGAAATAATATTTTATTTATAGAATTGAAATTATCGTTGTTTGGTATCATTTTAGAATATTACTAGCCTCTGCCCACGGCTTCGCCCGTGTGGTACCCCGATAAAAAGTAGCCTATGGTTTATTCTGATGTATAAGCTATATTACTGTATTTTTTTATTAAAAACTATTCAGTAGTTTTTGCGTGAAAGAGTAACAAACATCCATCCTTACAAACTTTCGCGTTTATAATAGTAGAAGAATTAATTTATTATTAATTAATTTATTTCAGATTATAACAAATCCATATAAAACATTTTTAAAAATACATTATTCACAATACAACACACACACACACATATATTCATATAAAAACAAAACAAAACAACTTATAAGTATTTCAGAGAAACCCAAAAAATAGCATTGAAAAATAATAATATTAATAATATTCATAATTAAAATGACAAATATATTAAGTATAGATAAGATAAAACTTGTCAAAATTGGAATAAATAATAATAATAATAATAATTACAAGATCCCTATCATGATTTCCATTATTCTATTTTGTAGTGGACAGTCCATTCGGGAGACCACCATTTGCAGGATGCTGTTGCTGCTGGCTCGCGCACGCTGGACAGTCCATTCGGGAGACCACCATTTGCAGGATGCTGGTGCTGCTGGCTCGCGCACGCTGGACAGTCCATTCGGAAGACCACCATTTGCAGGATGCTGTTGCTGCTGGCTCGCGCACGCTGGACAGTCCATTCGGGAGACCACCATTTGCAGGATGCTGTTGCTGCTGGCTCGCGCACGCTGGACAGTCCATTCGGGAGACCACCATTTGCAGGATGCTGTTGCTGCTGGCTCGCGCACGCTGGACAGTCCATTCGAGAGACCACCATTTGCAGGATGCTGTTGCTGCTGGCTCGCGCACGCTGGACAGTCCATTCGGGAGACCACCATTTGCAGGATGCTGTTGCTGCTGGCTCGCGCACGCTGGACAGTCCATTCGGGAGACCATCATTTGCAGGATGCTGTTGCTGCTGGCTCGCGCACGCTGGACAGTCCATTCGGGAGACCACCATTTGCAGGATGCTGTTGCTGCTGGCTCGCGCACGCTGGACAGTCCATTCGGGAGACCACCATTTGCAGGATGCTGTTGCTGCTGGCTCGCGCTCGCTGGAGTAGGGAAGCGGCTTTCTTGCGAATTATCGCGACTAATAATTAAGACTAACGTAATTTACTTTTCTCCTGCTGACGTTTCGTTGCACTGTATGCGACCACTCTCGACGGTGGTGAGACGGGAACTCATTCATTATTCCCGTCTCACGACATCCACGAGGACCTCTAAACGGCCAACGAAACGTCAGCAGGAGAATAGTAAAGTACGTGGTATAGTCGTAATTCTATTATAAACGCGAAAGTTTGTGATAGTCGTAACAATATTCTAAAACTAGCTTCTGCCTACGGCTTCGCCCGCGTGTTACACGGATAAAAAATAGCCAATGTGTTGTTCTGATGTATAAGCTATATTACTGTAAATTTGTAAAAATCTGTTCAGTTGTTTTTGCGTGAAAGAGTCCGTCCTCACAAACTTTCGCGTTTATAATATTAGGAGGATAGTTTATTTTCTATGCCTGTAGAAGGCCACATTTAATATTCAACTACTCGCTCGTAAAATCATAAATGATTATATACTGGAATAATTATAAAATGTCAGAACTTATGCCTTAACGTTTTAATCAGAAATTCTTCACTTTCGATCAACATTTTTGTAACAATAACTGTCGAGAAGCTGATTATTTTATTAAAAAAAACTATAATTCATAAAAACATAATTATAAACACTTTTTTTTATAAAAAAGTTTTAACTGTTTTGAATGCAAATTCTCAAACGAAACGAAAGAAAATCGGGGAACATACATGGGGTATTTTCAGATAACCCCGGTACTGAGGCATTCATTGTTTTTTGGACGTTACTGTTTGTACCCTGTATGTAATAATAAAATTAATATTAATTAAAAAGAGGTTGTTAGTGACTAGGGCCTAAGTTCACCAACACACTAACGGGTTAGGTCCTAATCAAAGCTTTTTGACACATGTTTCAAAGGAATCTGTCATTATAATCAATGATTAGACTTGACCCGTTTATTTTTTTGGTAAACTCAATCCAACATGTAACATGTCGTCATTGGAATTCATTCTTCCTTATCGTATATAAATAATCAAAAGCTTCTGTTTGACCGTATGCCTTCAAAGAACATAATCTTACATGGGAGAGTCTTACCTCATCTAGGAGTATATTCCAGTCATGGTCGCTGATACCAAGTCTGATTTCAGCTGCGTCTCCTTCTATGGCAATCAGTTTCTTTGCGAAATCCGGCTTACTTTTTCTCACTGTTTCAAACACCTGAAATATAAACACGCTCATTCATATTATTCATATATTAGATTATTCATATTACATGATGGACTTCCTCATGAAGATACCAATCAGGAGTAGTCAGAGGCACATACAAACATATTTGGCACATGCCGATACTTTGAATAGTAGGCAACATTCCACGTGACAGTTTACACGTCCTTTGCCGCTTATTGGAATATGGTGTAACAAGTGAATTCTGTTTTTTTTAAACAGCTGACGTATCTTCTTTCGACTTTTTCAGCGCTCCGTAATGAGTCGTGACAATAAAATCTATCTAAAAAAGATCGTTGAGTGAAAAAGCTGCATTACGGTCGGATACGCCGTTTCGGAGATAAATGGTAACGAACAAGCAAACATATCAATCTGCAAACCTTCTTTCTTCTATTTTAACGATATTAAATCGTATGGAAAAAACTCGACGCGGTCGCAGAGCTTTTGACAAGTTCATCTTAGATATGGATCAATCAGAAGCTGCGTTCCATACAAACCCGGGGTAATAAGTGAAGCAAAAAAAAAACACCGCAATTCCCGTGCGATACTTCCCATTCGCGAAATCATGCTGGTTTGGGAATAGTTTCCAATTTTTCGTGTATTTTGTAACATTAAGTATATATGTACATAGTTAGATTATTACTACTAATTATATTTCAATAATTAATTATAGCCGTGGTCACGGGAGTCATCCCGTGACCACGGCTGTTGCAATACAGTTGAAACGTCGGGAAAATAATAAAAAAGGTAAACGCGATAAAGTCCCGTTAAACTTATAATAATTATGTTATCTAATCGCGAAAGTTTGAAAAATACTAATTATATTGAGCCAAATATTAGTCAGTAGCGTCACGGATAAGTTGTGGAGTACCTACCTACCTATTAAGTTAGCATGGTATGGGCATGTCATGAGGAGATAAGAATGTCATGTTACGAAAAGTGTAAGTAAATGTATGTAGATACATGGATACATTTCCAAAAGAATTACTTTTTTAAGGGGCCTATCTGCGGCGATTCACAGTGATAACTTTGTTCCTTTGATGTGTAGGGTTGCACTTGATATTTTCGAAACTCCACCCATATTTGGTGCAGCGAACATATAACACTAGAGTTATAAATCAGTTTGACGGGATTCAAACCTCTCGATTGAGAAGCGACTGTCAAAGTTAACAAAGTCGTGAAGGGACATCTCATTGATCTGTATGGGCGTTTGTCCACAGCGAATCAATTTTACTTTAAAACTATGAGTTTAAGCTACTACGGTAGCCGAGTCTTCTGTAAAGACAATGAATATTTTATTCCAAAAACTATCGTGAACTTGACTATTCATATTGTAAAAACGGGAATTTTTTTCTTTCAGTGCACGGCGCGACGCGGAAAGAGAAAGTCGCAACCACTCACCCTGATGAAGACTCTCGGAATGAGTCGAAACTTAGTCGGTGCCTTCACCGATAGTGCAGTACGTGAAAATTCCCGTTTTTACAATATGAACAATTAATATTACTTACTGGATCTTGCAACATTTCGTTCAATCGCTCCTGAATCGCCTTGCCTTTCTTAGGACGTAGTAACAAGTAGACTTTTGATATTTCACATGACCTATAATCAAATAATATAGTTTTAGGTTTTCGCGATTCTCAAACAATGAAATTAAACACTTTTAAAGGTTGTTGTTTTTTATATTTATTTTTATTCCTGACGTTTCGAAAGCTTTCGTGGTGACATTAATTGAAAATAGAAATGAACGGGACCTACTGTTTTAGAAAGAAAATAGTTTCATTTTGAGATACAGTTTACAAGAAATGAACACCTGGGCACTAAATATTTACTACACTATGGGTCTACGTTACTGTTCACTGTAAATAAAATAAAAAATAAATAAATAAAATTCGTTTATTTCAGGCTTTGTACAATGTACACCCATATCACACAAAAAAATAATCGCTAATATGTATAAAACTAAAACTTAAATAAAATAAAAACATATCGCAAGTAGGTTAGTTACTTGTCACAGTAACATTCCCCGTCATTTTCTGTTTCCGTCCATATGGACGGCAATCCAATGCTTGTAAATTGGATTGGCCAGATAGTCAGAGACAGCCCTCAGGATGGCGTTGTTGGAACGACTTAGCCGGCTCCAGAAGGACGCTATCCTTGTTATTAGTTTTATTATAAGAACCAACAAATACCTAACATCTACTTTATCGTTGTGCTCGTGGGTATGAGCTTATGCAGCGAACGAAGCAAGTTAGTAGGTTTAATATTTTTATTGTCGTATTTATGTTAAATAAGTAGGTACCTATTTCAACCTCTTGAAAAAAAGCACTCACCTGCACAATTTCTCTACCATTTGTTTCCCCATGAACCCTGATCCTCCAGTGATGAACACGGTGGAGTTGCAGTAGAAACTCTGAATGTCGGAGTCTCCTCTTGCTATGGCCTCCTCCAGAGTCCTCTGCTTGGACATAGCCGCTACTTCTATAGCCATCGCGGGATCCATCTTCCCAGCTGTATCATTTTTTAAATAAACTCAACTACCAGGCTAAATTAACACTTAATCTATATGTATCATTATCGTAATCGCATTAGCATGACCATTCACCGTGGCAATGTAGCCAGCATTTTGGAAACGTTTCCATCTGGTAGTGATCTGGATAGGCAAGTTGACCTATCTATGTATCGTTTGCGGTCTTACTTACTTATATGAGCAATATATACCTACCATATCTAAAGAAGACTAAAATACTATTATTAATGATCAGTTTTAAGATATTTTTGCAAAATGAAAGTTATAAACCGCCGGAGACGCAGAAGGTCGATTCCTGTCCCGAGACAAATGTTTGTAAGGTCTGCAAATATTTGTCTCAGGTCTGGGTGTGTATAATATGTATGTATTTACAAAAAAATAGTATATAAGTAGTATATCAGTCATGTAGTTCCCATAATACAAGCTCTGCTTAGTTTGGGGCTAGATGATGCTGTGTGAAAAAATTCCAGCATTATTTATTTATTTAAACACGAGCCTGAGGGCACAATATCTTAAAATTTTTCATTTTAAGAGAATTATGTCCTTATAACGGTTTCCTGTTACCTAATTACCAACAGGGGTCTAACCATCAAGTCTTATTTCGATTCAATTCAGGCAAAGATGTGAAGTCCCACTTTGCGAATGACAAAGCTTTAACAACTCCATAGCGTCCTCAATCGCAAAGCGGAAGTGATATTTTTGTCTGAACTGAATCGCTATTAAACTTCATGGTTAGGTCTCTGGTTAAAACGAAAGCGCACGAGGTTGAGCAACATTCAGCATCGTCATAAGGATGGGTGATCGTTTGCGACAGTTACAACTAAGCAACAATGCTAGAATAGAAATCTGAAGAACTTCGAAAACTTAAAAATGGCAATGTTTAGATTGGAAAGTGTAAAACTACTTACTATTTTAATTTTAAGCAGTTTTGGACTTTAAGTGGTCCATTTATTATGCTTAACATAGAACACATAAACCATATTTTATTATAAACATGGGCGGAAATATAAAGCAGTCTCCATCGCCATTTTTTTAATGTAAGTAAAGGGTAGGTCGAGGGATAACCTCGACTTGCAGAAGTTCCATTCTGCAGTTTTATATCTTCGATTTTTAATACAAGATGATATAGTTACGTACTTAGTTTTAGTAGGGAAACACCGGGAACACTTATTTACACCAATTTCACGTAATCTCGTACCCACTTGTTGAAACTAATTGTCGAAACACAACTATCTTTAAAAATGTAATATATAAAATGACTCGAGTAAAAATCGCGTTCTAGCTAGTATTGCACTTTATTTAATTGGCTAAAGGTTAATTAAACACATTGTCATTCAAAACGTAAATAGACGTAGAAGTAGATAATTAATATTTAAATTTTCTAGGTCATTAGTTGTCATTTTACATCAATCTATGTATTGACTTATGTACTTTTAGGTATATTTACCGCGGGGTTTCACCTGCGTAAGTTTCGATTTTATACTCGTGGTAACATCGAAATTAAATGTCCGATTCGAATGAATCAAAAAGTATTTGACCGCTACATATATACCCTTGATAATAAAACAAACGCTGCTGTTGTGACTTAACTATGATAATTAGATGTATTCCCTCCAGGACTTTTTTATAGGAAATAATGAGTACTTCAATCATGTAGTACATCATTTTTATGTATCATCAATCGTTTTCTCAGCGCACGCCAAATAAATAGGTAAAATGTTGCTACTTTGGGTTACATTTTTGCAATTTTATTATGGATATTCATATTGCAAAAACGGGGATTTTCACGTGCTGCACTATCGGCGAAGGCACCGACTAAGTTTCGACTCATTCCGAGGCACGGAAGCACGGCGCGACGCGGAAGGAGAAAGCCGCAACCACTCACCCTGATGAAGACTCTCGGAATGAGTCGAAACTTAGTCGGTGCCTTCACCGATAGTGCAGTACGTGAAAATTACCGTTTTTACAATATGCATAGTCAAGTTCACGATAGTTTTTGGAATAAAATTTATTATGGATCTTTAATTTTTTGAAAATAAATTATAGCCTATGTTACTTCACGGTAATTTAGCTTTCTTTTTAAAAATTGTTAAAATCGGTAAGTAGTTTCGGAGCCTATTCAATACAAACAAATAAAAAAATCTTTCCTCTTTATAATATTATAGATATACCCGAATTTAAGTGCATCTTTGCTAGTTAAAAGCAAAAAATAGAATAATTGACACTCATATTTTATTGAGTGGGAATGTCTTGGCTAAATACACGCACCAATTCTCACTCAATTGCTCAAGCGAGCTTGTTTATGAACCCTGTGGTTTGCAGCACCATTGGTTTTACCAGATAAACTATTATTTCAGGAGTGTACCTACACAGAAATTAGAATGGGATAGCTAACTTCCTGAAGATATGCTGAAGACATGGGCAATGTATGTGATAGTCTACAGAATGCCAAGGATATAAAAATACCAAGATATACTGGACACAAAGAGGTCAATAAAGACAATGTGAAATATGCTCCATTGTTTACTGATGCAATGCCTATGCAGCAGTTGTGTATTTAGTCCTACTAATATATAAACGCGAAAATTTTTAAGGATGGATGTTTGTTACTCTTTCACGTAAAAACTACTGCACGGATTTTGATGAAACTTTACAGTAATATAGCTTATACATCAAAAAAACATATACTTGGCTACTTTCTTTCCTGGCTTGATCGCGAAGGAACAGGCAATAGATTAAAACCGACGTTTCAAAGTGATCCTTGTGATTTTAATGAATAAATGAATTTTGACTTAGACTTTGACTTTATCCGGGTACCACGCGGGCGAAGCTAGTCATATATAAACAAGAAACAAGAACATACCCTTCATCATCTCAAAAGCAAGAATAACACTAGTAGAAGATAAATACGATTTTAAGATAACTAGATTCGAATTGTTAAGGCATCTTATTGGTAACAGATTGCTAAAATATGTAAAAAACAGTCTTGAGTTGGACATATTAAATCAATACTTGTGGACTGATAGCCATATCGTTTAAGCTGGATGCGCCCAAATAAACTGCTGCCACCGTTTATGTTGAGAAAACAAGATCAAAAATAATAAATAATACAAATGAAACCATACAGATATACAGAGTGCCATGTCGGTCAACCTTCTGGGCTCTAGTCGCTTATGGATCAGACGGATCCGTGGTGAATGGAAGTTTATATGAGACGGTGTGCCTCATTTAAGCCCGATAATACGACTACGTGGGATCTTATTGTCGAGCAACTAATGGGCTCTGTGCATGGTGCACAGTGGATGGGGCAAGTATGGTGGGCTCGAGGAGAAGAGCCATCGGAGGGCGGGGTGGTTTTAGCTGCTCCGGTGGGCCTGCGCATCTTAATGATCTTCAAGGCTATGTCGGAATGCATACCCACCCATACCGGACAGCTTGGAGGGTGGGATCAGCACAAGTTGGAGGGGGTGTATTTTTAAGGGCGCGAGCGTAGGCTTGGTGGAACCCTTTATGGGCCCGGCAGGCTGGCTTGGTGTGCTATGTTTAGGTGGGTTCGAGTCCAACTATTATTAGCTATTTTACAGTCTCTCTTTAAAATTATATTCTTATTTTTTACTATAGACAATTTTGTGACAGGGAAAACATTGTTACCAAAGATCTTGAACGCTACAGAGATTTGTAACTAAACACTTTTATTATCATACTAGCTGCGCACCTAGAGAATACTTTTGTATACTATTTCATGCTACATAACAATGGAGAGCATTCATTTGTAACAACAGATTTTTTAGTTTCGCAACGTATTTCGCAGTCCCTCCAAAGTAAATGTAGACAGCGCCATTTTATATTATTGTACGATTTAGTATTAGCTACTCAATAATAGATGGCGTTTTTCAAGACACGAAAACGCCATCTATTATATACTTAGTGTACTATTTAGTAAAAGCTACTAGAAAATATACAGCACTTATAATTTTACAATGAATTTGTACGTAAATAAAAAAAAGTATGATAATCAGATAGGTTTTTAATTTAAATTCCAGAAGGCGCTACTAACAACATTATTTAAATTTATTATAATAATGATAGAAATGTAACTACAGCAGACTTGGAATTCGCACGTGTAACAGATCGCCCGGAGAACCGACAACCGCTAAGGAATCAAGGTTCTCTAATAACCACGAACCGGACGACGCAGCGTATAAAACCTCTAATGAATGAATTTTATTTAAAATTTACCTTCAGGGTGGAGATAGGCAGCGAGCGCCTCACGGACCAACTTTCCTTCCAAATTCGACTCGGATAGATTAGGTTTTAAGTGTGATGTCATATGGAACATTTCTATGCGAAAACAGTTATACACAACTGGTAGTGCATACCGGTGGGTCCGTGAGGAAAACCTGGACATAGGCTGTATATTATCCCGTTAAAATAAAGTTTTCGTTGAGACAAATTTTGCAATGTAAATCGACGAAAAAAACGGCGTAAAATTTCTTACGTACGCTGCCTCAACGGTAAGAGCTACTTTTTTATCCAGGTACCACGCGGGTGAAGCCGTGGGCCATAACTAGGTGCTCAATAAATAAATAAAAACTTCTTTTCCGAGTTATTTTATTTTCCAAACCCATTTTATATGTACATATTGAAATATATTAAAACTTTAGATATTTTATAGTTACTGAAAATATACATATGTACAAAAATATATAACCAAAAATAATTTATCTATTATAAATGAAGCATCTTGTATCTATCCACTTTTTGATATTTTGAGGCAAGATTTTATATAAAAAACAAAAATGCATTTAATTTACACATATACATTATGTACAGAGCTTTATGAGAAATGGGCGGTTTTATCGCTTCCCCAGACAACCTATGGATTACAATTACATACGTAAGTACCTACTTAGGTATATATTTTGACAACCAAAACTTACATCTGGATCTTGATTCTCAACTTAATGTTAAGAGAACATTAGTTGTTCCATATTAGATAAATAATAATATTTCATTATGAAAAATTTATCACTCAGATTGCGGCAGTCATACCTTACTCAGACAAACAAACTATATTTTTTTATTCCAAAACCTATCGTGAACTTGACTATTCATAATAAAAAAACGGGAATTTTCACGTACCGCACCATCGATGAAGGCAACGACTAAGTTTCGACTCATTCCGAGAGTCTTCATCAGGGTTAGTGATCGCTACGTCCTCCCTCCAAAAAAGGAGGTTATCAACTTCTCTGTGTTACGAGATATCTTCTCTAATTGTGAACTAATTTTAATGATATTGTAATTGACGCAGAGTACGAGGGTCCCGATCACTCACCCTGATGAAGACTCTCTCGAAATGAGTCGAAACTTAGTCGGTGCCTTCACCGATGGTGCGGTATGTGAAAATTCCTGTTTTTACATTATGAACTATATTTTTTTCAAGTTAAAGTAACTATATTGCATACAAAGTTAACTATATATTATCCTATACACTAAATGTTACCATATAATTATAGTTTACGTAGACGTGACGTAGGTACTTACGTATAGTAAGTTATATAGAGGTTTACATAGTAATATAGTTTATCTACGGACAAGCTTTGAAATTTCCTATACTTAACCTGTGCAATCTATCTTAAATGTGATGAAACTAACAATTTTAAAAATAAAGTTTACACAAAGAGTATTAGGTTTTATTACAAACCAAAATATGATATAGGTGCGAAATAAAAAATGTGTCAAAAACTGAAGGCGAATGATCAGAATCCAATGGAAGTTAGTTCCCCCTTGCTTCTTTAGATAACTGTCAGTAAAAAACAGGTAACTGGTCCTAGGAATTTATAAAACCAAAAACCATGACGGGGCTTCTTGTTATAATCAATACCTACTTACTCGTATCTAGAAAATTGTTGAAAAATCGAAAATAAGGATAATTAATATTGTTTCTCGTCGATTTCACGTTACATAGCTACTTTATCTAAGATACGTGAGCAAAATTTACGAAAAATTGTCGTAATTTTCATTTTATTTACACATTTTTTTTAGATATCCATCCAATAGTGCATTTAAATAACATCTGTTTATGTATGATATTAAAAAAGATGGCGGAAGAACGAAGACATTAGTAATAGTGAATATGTATTATTTTTCACGTTTTTAATGATAAAAATATAAGCAATATGTGTAGCACAGCCAGCTACGCCTCATACTTACACGATTAACATTTTAACCAACTTAAAATGGAGGGTATCAATTCGTCACCAGTTTTATTGATAAATAAAAAAAAACATTATGTACTGACGTTATCATGACAATAAACTATTTGCATAACAATCTTGAAGACTTGTCAGATTTTTGAGTTTTATAATATTTCATAGTTTCAATGCAATTTTAATGTTGAATACCTACCTACATTACTATCTGATCCATCTTTGGAAAAAGACAGCAAATATAGTAATTTTGAGATTTCATAATGACCCGCCATGGATGATGTTTTACCTCATCATTTAGAGTTTTTCTATTGAACTATTAAACAGTATGTAAAAAAAACGCTGACTGATTTAATTAAACAAAAATCTTGGAAAGAATGAGTTATTTTAAAGTAATCTAATCCATATTTGAATCCATTTCCATAAACGGTCGCAATCGCGCGATCTGACCGAGTTTTTATAACGTACTGAAAATGATTTTATATACTTTAAGAGCCCTTAGAGACACCATTTTGAAATTCGCCACTTAAATTTATTTTTATTATTAATTCACAACATGAAATATAATTTGTAAGCATGAAAATAAAATATACATAGCTTTCTTTCTCCCGAAACTAATATTGCACCTTTCTAAATTTCAACCATCTTTTCAAATTCTTTCAATTCGTGTTAATCCTTCCTTTACGATTTTTCGACTGTTTCAAAGATTCTGTTTCTGTGTTATTTTCAATTTTATCAGTTTCTAGTACTTTGTTATTGTTTTTTTCAAGGTTCGATTTAACCGTCATTGCTTCGCTGTTCAGATTTCCGTTTGCAATTTTTTTATTTGTAAATTCGGTATTTACATTAATCAAATCACAATTTCCTTTACGCGTATCATCTTTTACATCTTTATTACTTAAACTTGATAACTTAACGTCTGTTTCAATCTTTTCAGTTCCAGTTTTTGAGTCAGCATTCGTCTCCTTAGCGTTTTGTCTCTTTTCACGTTTCTCTATATCATCTCTGTCATTTCTACCTTCAACTATTTCATCGATAGCTTCAGACACACTTTCATGATGTGTTGTATTCTCTTCTTTCACCTCTTCAACTCTCTTTTCGTCCTCCAGTCTCTTTTCCTCTTCGACTCTCTCAGCTTCCTTCCGTTTCTCTTCCCTGTCTCTCTTCTCTGCGAGCTCCCGCCTCTTCTCCCGGTTCCACCACGGCATGAAACGTTGGAACATGACCCTGGACCGATGCTGTGGCCTCAATACCCACGACACGGCCATATCGACGTCAGCAATACTGGAAAGAAAGAAAAGTTATAAAAAACTAAATAATTTTTGGTTCATCAGAAATCTAATATGGTGGTTTGACTATGCCACTTTCGTTATTAAGACGAACCCATCTACCCCTAATTTGAAAATACTGTACACGGACACAAGACAACACCGTGTGAACATCCGGATAAGCTAAAGGATTTTTGGTTTGTCTGAAATCGAATATGGCGGTTCGTAAAAAAGGGATAGATGCAGGGATCTTTTATCACGCGGCTAACGTTAGAGAGTGATTATGAATAAGAGGGTTAGTATGTAGTACTTAATTATAGGACGGTTAACTAAAGCTGACACGTTAACACTTTTACATGTTGCGCCTGTGTAGTGTCTGTGAATAAGCGCGCAGCGTGACGTCACACTGCATGCGCATCATGGAAACTCTGTCCGACTCTCTCTCGCGCGGTGAAGCGAGAGAGAGACGGTGCACACCAAATAACGTAAACTTAGCTTAGCTAAGTACTACAAACTTTGACAATTTTGTAATTTGGGCGGTCTTATCGCTAAATAGCGAGAGTATGAAGGAGACGGCTATTGTTTTGCTTTTGCTACTGTTTACTGATACAGAGTATTCCATTCTATTCTATAAATCTGTCAAATGTCATGCGTCAAATGAATTAGTTCCTGGATAAGATAAGACAACTTACCGTCGTTTGAATCTATCCCGGTCGAGAGCGTATCGCTCCCAGTGGCCCGCGCGCGCCTGTCTCGCCGCGTACGCCCAAACGCGCATCACCTTCACCGTCGGAGGCTCTGTCGAGAAGTGTACCTGGAGGCAAGACAGCACCGTGTGACAACACAAGACGAAACTGTATGAAACTACTGTACGTACATAGAGACAAAACAACACTGTGTGAATGTGTGACATTACTGTACATGGTGACAAGACAACACCGTGTGAAAATACTGTTCATAGAGACAAGACGAAACTGTATGAAACTACTGTACGTACATATATATAAAACAACACTGTGTGACTGTGTGACAATACTGTAAATGATGACAAGATAACACCTGTGAAAATACTGTACATGGAGACAAGAAAACACTGTGTGAAAACTGTGGAAATACTATACATGGCGACAACACCGTGTAAAAATGCTGTACACGGAGACAAGACAATACCGTGTGAAAATACTTTGCATGGTCCTTAAGTATCCGGCTCGAAGTAATTACGAGCGTTGAGCGTTTACAAGTTAAATTTAATAAGCTATGTTGCCACCTTGAGCCACAAATTCTGCCTTCTAATTGGAAATTTGCGAGCAGGAACGCTCTTATTGCTGTGTTCTGATTTGAAGGGTATGGATACCGGTGAAATTACAGACACACGAGACATTTCACCCGTTATAGCTCAAGGTCAGCAAAGTGCGAGTGATGCCTCTGGCGTCGCAAGCATAGGTTACGGTAACCGCTTACCAACCGGTGGGCCGTACACTTGTTTTCCACTTTAGTTGAATGAAAAAAGAATTCCCAAAATTTCTTGCGCACACGATAAACGAGACGTATATGTTTGTATACGTGAATAATTTCTAATAATAGAAGGCGCTAGTTACGTTTCTTTGATGACGCTATGGAAAATGATTACAAAGGATAATTTCCGAGATGCGCACGCGCATCATTCACTTGGGTAATCCACGATAACGGGCTTAGTCATAAACAGTAAATCTATACTAATATTATATATTTTGTTGACTATACTAATATTATATATTTTGTTGTATGTATCTAAATATATAATTTGGATGTATATATTTAAGTATGAATTATTTTTCGTTTTATGTATGTAGTTCACTTCTATTTTAAGTAGCTAGTTATTTTATTAAATAAATTGTTCTCTTATTTTGGTAATCGGCCAAACGCAATACCGCTCCACTCTTCATAACACAAAGGTTAGCTGGAAGAAAATACTAATTAGCATTAAGTTCGCCTATATACTTGTTTTATCTTGTGCAATGGCCTCGATTCTGTAGTGCACTGACTAAACTAAATTTAAACTGTCGCTCTCTTACTGATAGTGCAAGCAAGAAAGAGATAGCTACAATTTGAGTGCTGTCGAATTAGTCAGATTTAAGTTTTCCATACAAATTTAACGTGATATCAAAACATGCTGACTATAAACACGAAGAAAAGCGGCACGTAAACTGATTTGACAGCAGCACACGGTACTAAAATTGTAGCTATCTCTTTCTTGCGTACACTATCAGTAAAAGAGAGCGATAGTTTAAATTTAGTTTAGTCAGTGTACTACAGAATCGAGGCCAGTATCTATCTATCTATAAAGAGGTAAAGTTTATAAGTATTATGTAAGTGGCAATCTGCGAAACCACTCATCCGATTTAAAAAAATCTTTCACCAATATTTAGCTTTTATTATTAGCCCGTTAAAATAAAAGATCTTTGGAGATCAATTTTAAAACGTAAGTCGACGAAAAAACGGTCAAGCGAATACGTTTCTTACGAACGCCATACTGTGCTTTTTATACGAGCACCACGCGAGCGAAGCTGTGGGCAGTAACTAGTAAAAAAAATAGTATCAAACAGACACATACTCCTGACTGGGACTCAGAACAAAGATTCCCTGTGTCACGGGTATCAGTAACACTACCGTGGCAACACAAAAACAATACCACGAAAAACATCTTTCGAATGTTCTAAGGATGTTTTTCGTGGTATGGTTTTTGCACATTTCCGCTGATCCCGCACCTCTTGTGTCGCCGCCGGCTCCCTATTGGTCCTCGAATCAAGCGGTCAAGAGATAAATAACATTTAAAGTGTCCTCAAACATTTTCAACGGATAATGACGAACAGTGTCAAGGCTTATTTTTTCCTCAACGTTTAAATTTAAATAGACTTTTCGTTAAACTAAATCGCATCTTGCGTTTAAAAAGTGACTATCTGTGGCACGGTCGCCCTCAGCCCCCGGACCGACACATCGTCCGTCCTATTACTTCTTTTGCTCGGCTCCTAAGGGTAATAGCGTGATGTTAAATAGCCATAACCTCCCTCATGATTTGGGCTACCAAATGCATATTTTTTTTTCTAATTTTACTGGTATTTCCAGAGATTAGCGCGTTCAAACAAAAAAAAAGAAGAAAGAAACGTAGTTAAAACGCGAAATATTTTTTTTATCTTCTTTATATCTACTAGCCTCTGCCCACGGCTTCGCCCGCGTGGTAACCGGACCTCGCACTGCCTACTATCAAACTTTGAGACTCGGAAAAACTTAAACAGATATATTATTTCCACAATAAATTTACACAAGATTACGTCATGAATGAGTCATGTAGTGTAAATGAGTCGAGATGACTGCTAGGTCATTCATTTCATGACGTAGCGAGCAAAAACGCGCGTGCGTTCGAGGGATTTCAGATATTCCTACTTTTTCTAGAGCCCTACTTTTTTTTTTCAACCTCTGGGAAAAACAAGTGGTTTTTAGATTGTTTTTAAAGTAGTTTTTAAAAGTAGTAGGAGAGGGGGGGGTTGTTAAATTGAAGGCGGCTGTATTTCTGCAAAGTTTCATCACAATCCGTTCAGTAGTTTTTGCGTGAAAGAGTAAAAAACATCCATCCTCACAAACTAAAAAAAAAAAAAAAAAAAAGTAAATAGTTTATAATAGTAGTAGGATTGGACACGTTGGACATCTACTTTTGTTGTCCAGTTATATCTATTCAAAACAATTGCCCATTCATTCCCCAATGAACGAACAAAGGAACAATAGTTCTTATTATTAGAGAAAACAACATTGTCTTTATTGTTTGAAGTATTTAAACTGGTGGAATGTTTGTTTGTTTGTTTGGTAAATTTTGCTAATTGCCCTGATTATCACGATACTTATTATAAACTTTATCACCCTACCACTATTAAACGTGAAAGTTTGTGAGGATGGATGTTTCTTACTCTTTCACGCAAAAACTACTAAACGGATTTTGACGAAACTTTACAGTAATATAGCTTATACATCAGAATAACACATAGGCTACTACGCGGACGAAGCCATGGATAAAAGTTAGTAATCTAACGCGCTAATCTCTGGAATTACCAGATGTATTTAAAAAAATAACCTTTATGCCAACCGCCACGAAAGGTCATCTAGATAAAACTTTTCAGCCATATCAAGACAATGGTAACTTTCGAAGCGCGTCCTCCATTAAATAAACTACTACGGGGGGGATTAATTACCCCTCCACCCGTCACGGAGTACTTCCGCGGTCCCTGTATGGCTAGTCTCATTGAGAAGATTGCAAAGTAGTGTGTATCCTTCATTTGCAAAGGGGAAGATCGATCTGATCCATTTCCCTGAGGTCTCAGAACCAACAGGTCTTTGCTCTACATAGGCTCATGTCATCGTGGTTATTAATATATTTTTTACAGCCTATGTGGCGCAGTGGGCGTAGGCCCGCCTGAGACGCAGAAGGTTGCAGGTTCGATTCCCGCCGCGTGACAAATGTTTGTATGATCTACAAATATTTGTCTCGGATCTGGGTGTTTTCTATGCATAAAATGTATTTACAACAAAAAAAAGTATTAAAAGTATTTAAGTAGTATTTCAGTCATGTATTTCCCATAACACAAGCTCTGCTTACTTTGGGGCTAGATGATGCTGTGTGGAAAGTGCCCGGCATTATTTATTTACTCTTATTTCGTACTTATATCAATAAACTACTCAAAATTATATATTTATACCATACCAAAGTCTGTTTACCAATACTGGCTTATCAATATTTCAATATGTTTCGTCATGGTAGCTTGCCTCACCGCTAACCGATTCTGATAACACATTTCATTTCAACTGATATACCAACCTGGGTTTTGTTATCATTATAGAGAACTAGCTTCTGCCCACGGCTTCGCCCTCGTGGTACCCGGATAAAAAGTAGCCTATTTGTTACTCGGATGTGTAAGCTATATTACTGTAAAGTTTCATCAAAATCCGTTCAGTACTTTTTGCATGAAAGAGTAACAAACATCCATCCTCACAAACTTCCGCGTTTATAATATTAGTAAGATTTAGGTGGAAGATCTCGTGGAAGTTTTCTCAGGAAGTACGTTATTGCCACTGAGACATTTTCTCTTTTTTATATATAAAAGTGTCGGAGAGCTGACGACAATAACGGCCAGGAAATTATATCATCGATAAAACTCAGGATTCAAACGTAGCTGAGGGATCCTTTCGTGAAAACAAAAAACAGTCGTTTTTAAGCCGATGCTTCTAAGGCCCGAATTCATAGTCAAATAGGGGCTTCCCTAGGGGAATGTTCAGGCGCTAAGTAAAAACTCAAGTGCGAATTTAACCTTTATGCACCCAGCCATAAGGCAAATGCTGAATGATGGATTTTGGGAGACTGTTCAACCCCCGACTATGAATTAAGGCATAAATGATCCTTGTGATTTCCAAAAACCTATTGACTTTAATAAAATAAATAAATAATGCAGGACATTTTTCACACAGGATCATCTAGCTCCAAACTAAGCAGAGCTTGTATTATGGGAACTACAAGACTGATATACTACTTATATACTTTTTTTTGTAAATACATACAACTTATACATATAAAAAAAACTTTAACTAAGTCAAAGTGCATGATGGAAATCCGCGGATTTCCATCATGGGCTAAAGTTGTGAGCGTGTTTGTTTATGCCTCTGACAACCCCCT
Organism: Perizoma flavofasciatum; assembly: GCA_958496245.1. Taxonomy (NCBI): domain Eukaryota; kingdom Metazoa; phylum Arthropoda; class Insecta; order Lepidoptera; family Geometridae; genus Perizoma; species Perizoma flavofasciatum. The sequence goes on along the minus strand of OY292446.1, from coordinate 5,103,493 downwards.
ACCTGGTATTCTCGAAGATCATCTCACTAAGTATGACGACCTCTGTGGCGAAAGGGCAAAGGCCCGCCTGAGACGATGAAAGTTGCGGGATCGATTCCCGCCACGGGACTAATGTTTGTATTGTTCTGCAAATATTTGTCTCGGGTCTGGGTGTTTTCTATGTATAATATGTATGTATTTACAAAAAAAATGTATATAAGTAGTTCATCAGTCATATAGTTCCCATAATACAAGCTCTGCTTAGTTTGGGACTAGATTGTGTGAAAAATGACCAACCTTATTTATTTATTACTAGCTTCTGCCCACGGCTTCGCCCGCGTGATACCCGGATAAAAAGTAGCCTATGTGTTATTCTGGTGTATAAGCTATATTACTGTAAAGTTTCATCAAAATCCATTCAGTAGTTTTTGCGTGAAAGAGTAACAAACATTCATCCTCATAAACTTTCACATTTATAATATTAGTAGGATTTATCTTTTTGTTTTAAGACTGATGGTTAGACCCCATTGGCCGACATGCCGAGGGTTGAGACATGAATTTTGATGCAATAGTCCAATGTGTCACAATGATTCAGTGTGTCTGTTAGTTCAACGCAACGAATTCCCACAAAGCTTACGGTCGATCACGTTTGGTATGACTCAATCATTTCCAAAGTTTACACAACAAAGAAACTTATTTCAGTTTCATACAAAAATGCATAATAAACATCGCAGGCAAACAATTACGGTTAAAGTCGAACTTTAACTGTTGTGGAGCAAAAAAATGGCATGTAGATCGAGCGGCCAATGTAAACAACACTACCTCATAATGTTCCTTTATAGATGGTAAGAAAAAGTGAGATTCGATTCGAGATGGAGATGCCTGAGTTGTCTGAGAATGTAGTACCCTGGGCGATTAGAAAATTATATTTGTGTAATAATTTTATAAAACTAAACGTACGTTGGTGCCATTTTAGGCAATGTCATAAATTGACACTGGCGGAGTATACGTCAGCTGAGCGCATGAACTGCTTTTTTGAGCTTTTTGTTAGACTTGCATAGTTAATGTTATTAAGTATTTTCGCGGAATATTCTTGACTGGTAAGTTGGGTAACTAGCTGAAATTTATTATCAAAGTGTTGATCCATATTTCAAATACGGAAATGTTTTTAAAATGCAATATTGTATTGATGAACTAATATGTCATCGGTACAGCGTCTCCAGACGGGCCAAAAGATGGCCATTGACCATTATTTATGGTCTTCTGAATATAGTCGGCGTTAATTAATATGGCATGAGCTGCTGAAAATGGCAATTAATCAAGACCAGAAAAAAAGCCATTTAAAAAAAATCTTGCCATAAACTGTATTACCCCTCAAATGACATACAGATTTACATGGCCAACTTTGCCTACCCATCTTCAGATTCTTCTGGGAGACTTTTTCTTCCTTGAAAAAGAAACATCTATTCATATAACATAACCCTATTCTACCAATAAAAAGAAGAGATGTGGTCAGTCAGACAAGGACAAAAAAGCACATAATATGTCATACCGCGTTTACATATGCGTGATTCGCGTACAAATGTTGACTACGCCACAGATTAGTATAATTAGCCAACACGCATATGTATGTAAATGCGGTAATAAAGCTAATAATAAAGCTTAAGAGTTTGTTTATGCATATCTCTTTGCAAGCAAAAGAAGTAATAGCGCGGTCGGACGATGCGATGAGGTGGGTTGGGGTCCAAGGGCGGCCTGGCACAGCTAATCATATTATATGTCTTCGATGAGGTGTGTTCGATGAGGTAGGGTTTCTTCAAGTGCTCGCCCGATCTAATAAATACGGAGCAACAAGCGAATGAAGAGAATTGGCCAATCGCCCATTTGATAAGCGAAGTTTTGTGATGCAGACAACACGTTACTTTTTCGTGTCACTGGTCTCTTTTGGTCTACCTGCGTTAGGTCAGTGACCTGCCCCCTAATTACACTAGTGAAATGGCCATGAGGAACCACATCACAAATTCTACAGTCTCAGCAAAGTACAACTTAAAGAAAAACATGCTAATTAAATCCTACTAATATTATAAACGTGAAAGTTTGTGTGGAGGTTTGTTCCTCTTTCACGCAAAAACTACTGAACGGATTTTGATGAAACTTAACAGTAATCTACCTTATACATCAGAATAACACATAGGCTACTTTTTATCCGGATACCGCGCGGGCGAAGTCGTGGGCAGAAGCTAGTTTTTACTATAAATCCCCCCAAAATGTCTTGCATTAATAGTGACATGTGGCCTATCTCATTCTTGAAGTTATGCAAAACGATTACTAAATAACTGCATTACAATATTTTTTTTCTTTATATTGTGTATACTTTTCGAACTGATATGAAAATTTAATCCTATAAACGCGAAAGTTTGTGAGGATGGATGTTTGTTACTATTTCACGCAAAAACTACTGAACAGATTTTGATGAAACTTTACAGTAATATAGTTTATACATCAGAATGACACATAGGCTACTTTTTATCCGGGTACCACACGGGCGAAGCCGTGGGCAGCAACTAGTTACCAATAAATTGATTATTCTGATTATACGCAAGACATATAGAAGTTTCTTTAAGAGCTGGAGCCCAGCAATACAACTCAGATCTTTCAATAAAAAAATAAAAAAGTTGTTTAAAACAAGTATAACAAGCTATAGTCAATTTCCATCTAACCTTCGCGGCACACAGCACCAATGTCAACATTATTGTGCAAGGCGTAAGACGCGGAATACATAAGCAGAAACCATGTCTAGAGATTAAATATCAGTTGGCTCTGTAGTGTGTGAAAGAGATGGCAAGAGGAACATAGTAAATTAGATTCTAAGTACCTAACAGGATATTAGAAATGTTTTTTTATCTGCTTTATAGTTTAACAATGGCCTGAATTCTGTTGTACACTGACTAAACTAAATTTAAACTGTTGGCTCTCTTTTACTGATAGTGTACGCAAAAAAGAAATGGCAAGAATTTCAGTGCTGTGTGCTGCTGTCAAATAAGTTTACGTGCCGCTTTTCTTCGTGTTTATAGTCAGCATGTTTTGAAATCACGACTAAATTTGTATGGAAAACTTATATCTGACTAATTTGACAGCACTAAAATTGTAGCTCTCTCTTTCTTGCTTGCATTATCAGTAAAAGAGAGCGACAGTTTAAATTTAGTTTAGTTTGTGTACTACAGAATCGAGGCCAATGACATCTTAAAGCTTGCATTGAAGGCTGGAAGGTGGCTTAAGATCCATTCTATCCTTCATCATCATTCTCAGCATTGTACAACAATGTTAAAGTTTGTACTATTTATTTAAGCTGAAATATTTGGTGTGTGCAATGTACTATGTATGTATTTTTATACAAAAAAAAAGGATATAAATAGGATATCAGTAAAGTAGTTCCCATAATACAAGCTCTGCTTAGTTTGGGGCTAAATGATGCTGTGTAAAAAAATGTATAGCAAAAATAAAAATAGACTACTAAATTATCACCGATGGACAAGGGCCATGGTGAACAGTACCAGATGGAAGGATGAGATCAACTTACAAGAGTAGAGTTGCTCGAGACAGTTCTCAATGGAACACACTGAACTGAGAGACATACTCTAAGAAGACACTTGAAACAGAAATCAGTTTACAATACAAGCATAATACTAATGTCGAGTGGACTTTACAGTTTGATGTTGATCATTTATTTATTTAATTATAGACCAGCAGCTTTCGCTGATATGTCTATGTCATACAGTGTTGGATCAAGTCTTGTTTTTTTTTTAAGTTTGGTTCACTTTTTTAGTTTAGTAGTGAAATGTTCTTTCGTAGCCAGTTGACGAGCTTGTTCTTAAATGCGTTAACAGAAGTAGCGGAAACAACAATGACAAAAACACATTGTTTAATTGGTGACCACAGTGTCTAGAGTCTACACACTGTGGTCACCAAGACTTGTCTAGGCTCAACACAAATACTACTTTATGTTGATGTTAATGCCCTGAAAAGATATAAGTATAGAAATGACATTAGCTATGGAAAAGTCACATGACTACTGCCAAGTTTTTCCTTGACAAATTTGTGTTAGCGTGAAAGGAAAACTTAGCGTGAGGTATTTGTCTAGACCCCCCTGATCCAAGTAGAAAGTTATAGAATAATTATTTTTCTCTATCAAATAGCTATAGTACATACGATTGAAGCCTTAAAAAATATGTTAAAGTATGCAAAACTGTTTTGTAAGATCTAGTATGGTACAAAAAACTCACCTTCTTAGCTGGCAGGTCTTTTCTCAGGTTCTTCTTATCGGCGTTCATCAGTAGACCTTTAGCTCCAATGTCAGGCTCTACCTTCGCACAATCCACTTCATCACTACTCTCGTAGAGTGTATCATCTGTCAAATTACTGACAGTCCGTGACAGGGAGTGTGACAGCTTACATGTCATAGTACTACAGCCAGAGTCACTGACGTCTGAGTCACTGTCCGAGGCACCAAAGACATCATTGGTTGTGTAGCAGCGGTCAGTGTCTTCGAAGACAATGAAGGAATCCTCGGATTCACAGTCCGAGGCTCTGTGACAGCGCTTCGGGGAGTCGTTGAAGACAATTTGAAAAGAATCCTCGCTTTCTGTTGTCGAGATGGTACGGAATCGGCCTTTCATCTCATCAAAGTAATTTCCGAGACTTGTATCACTTGAGTTAATTGTTGATGGAGTCGACGGGGAGCTGTCGACATGACTGTCCATGTCAATTTCATTGGCAAAAATGACATCGTCTTGAATACTGCGTTTCATTTTCATTTTACGTCTTTTATCAAGCATTCTATGTGGATTTTTATAATGTTTATCAACAGGTTTGTTAATAGGAATTGTTTTAGCTGATCTTGGTGGTTCTGTGATTGGTTCTGATGCAGGGTTGGTGACTTTATTGTGCTTCGTACGTTTTTCTTGGAGCAGGGCCTTTAATCTTGAGAGCTTGTCCTCGCAGGACGTCACTAGCAGACTTTTATCATCACTAGATTCCTCTGTAGTGTTTTTCAATAGCATTTTATCACTTTCCAGGGTCACAACTTCTTTTTCAACATTTGCATTACTATTTCCTGTTCCAGTACTACTTTCTGTGACACCTTCAACAATCTCAGTGGTTTCATTGATTGGTGCAACTTCAAGTTTTGTTTTCGGGCCATCCGTTTCACATAAAGCTTCAGTTTGGTAGTGGCACGGACTGTGATACTCAATGTATGGGTCACTTGAGAGGGCAACAAAGTCTTCAGGCGTGAATGCATCTTCGAAACTGTCTTCAACGGATCCTGGTTCAACAAAGATTTTTTTCGGTCGTTTTCTCAGCCAGACTGGATTCGAGGGTTTTGATGTTGGTGTGAGTAGATCCCTTACTTGCTTCAGCTTATCCTCGCATGTTGAGACAGTGGTTTTACATTTATTCATGTCTGATTGGGAGACATTTGGGTTGGAAGCGTCAGTGCTCAATTTGTTGGACTGTCCATTTTTATCTTGATCGTCGTTGGCGCGACGCCAACTCGGCGACCCTTGGCGGCTCTCGTCAAAACAATCGTAGTAATGTACCGGCGATTTAGTTCGGAACATTGCGCCCGAGAGCATACTAAATACGCCAGAGAAGAAATTCGTGATTCCCGCCAAGGCCGAATCGGGTCTCACGTCCTCAGATGCTTGTTTCGGCGGCATTTGGGTGTTCAAACTTTGTTTCTTCACCTTTTCGGGGATTTCACAGGTGATTAATGTATCAGCGAGGTTTTTCTTCAGCGGATCAGGGATTAGATGGAGGTTGTTGAGAAATATTTCGTTTTCGTAATCCAGTTTCATTTCGCTTTTTTGAAGAGCTTCGGTGCAGTAATTCGCATATGGATGATGCATGGGATCGTAAATTTTAGTTCTAACGCGCTGGTTGCGCCCGTTCACTAGAGAATACATCATTTTTTACACTTTACAATATCACAGTCACTAACGTCTCGATAATATTTCACGCAAACATTGTTTCAGAGAGGTTCGTAAGCAAATCTGGTGGTGGCGTGTGGAAGAACTCAGGGCTTCTACACTTTAAGCACTTCAAGGGAGAGTCTCTAAGCGGTGACCAGTCCAAAACAAAAGGATCTGAAGAAATCGACTTATTGTACTTTGCGATCCGTTGTATCGCAATTTCTTGGAACACAGCACGAGCGGAAACACTAGAAATACTAGATTGGTCAACTTCAAAACAAAGAACGTTATGGGGCTCCATGATTTATAAAAATAGCAGAAATACACGTCTTTACAGTTCAGCCATTTTGTGAAAATAATTCGAAACGAAAATATGAATGAATGGATCTGTGGAAGAACGGAAATACATCACAAGCATGACTTTGACAAAAATGACAAATAGCGGTGTACCAATTTCAATTTAGAGTTCGATTATAATCGATGGACAAAAACCGCTTTTCCTGAATTTTCAACAAGACTACCCTGGGTCCACAACGAAGGATGTCAGTTTTCCTACCTGTTTATCCAATCAAATATTAAATTTTGTTCTATTTTTTTTTTCTATTTTGTATATTAAATTGCAGAAACTACGACACATCTCGATTTTACTAAATCGATAAAAAGTTTTTCGTTGAACTTGAACAAGTTACTTGGGCAGAACTTCGTTTCTGATGCAACAGTCTGTTCTCAATTTTCGAAGTTTGTCTAGGTCATTCTCGATTCAACTAGAATGTTTTAATAGGCCAATAAGCCTAAAAAAGACGGTGTGATTGGTGAAACAGATTTAGCTGATCATCTTTTCATTGGCTTATTTTAATGAACCTCCGTTCGTTCATTTTTATAGCAGAGTTACAGTCGCTGTTTATAATCTGTGGTTATTTAAAATCATAAAATCGATTCTTACCGATAAAGGTTTTGCTACACTTTTCATTTTCATACGCAGTCAAATGCAGTCAGAAGGACATATATAGATAAATCATATACTTGCGTGAGAGGGATATAAAATCGAAAGAAGGGTTTTGATGTTGGTATGATATTTAATTCAACTACTAGTAGAAAAGTACCGAAGCTCTATGTAATAAGTGATTTTCTTTTCTACTTGTAGCAGGCCGGGGTACTTTTTAAAGCTTACTCGTTAAGTATAGATGTAAGGCTGGTTTAAAACCAATTAAACCAATCTGTTTAAAACTAAAAAAACCGTTTAAAACAGAAATAAACCATTTTTCTGGCGATTTATAACTGTTGGTGTTGATGGCTGTTTTTCTTAATTATAACGACATTTTTTTTATTTTACCGAGGTAGGTATATAACGCAGTACCTATAAACTGTGTAAAGATTTTTTAAATGTATGATATAATGATATTGGTATACTTAACGATATATATAATCAATTTGATTCGGTTTAAAACCAAACTCACACTCAACTCATAGCCTAGCCTTGAAGACATAGCGTTGTCTCTTTTATGAGCAAGTAAAACGGACGGCATTGTGTTAATGTAGTCTTCTAATCTAGTGTGTGTAATATAATATAATAAATAAGTATAGGTAGGTATACATACCTACATACTTAAGTTTTCGTGTAGTAGGTAATGTAGGTAGGTACTTTCTATTGATTTTCTATAAACTAATTATAACGAAACATAACGTCAGGTGACCAAAAATTGCCCATAATAAAGTCAAAGTCAAAGTCAAAGTCAAAGTCAAAGTCAAAGTCAAAATCAAAGTCAAAGTCAAAGTCAAAGTCAAAGTCAAAGTCAAAGTCAAAGTCAAAGTCAAAGTCAAAGTCAAAATTCATTTATTCAATAAAATCACAAGGACCACTTTGAAACGTCGGTTTTTATCTAGGTGCCTGTTCCTCCGCGACCAAGCCAGGAAAGAAAGGCAAGAAAACAAAGCTGGTTATTCTTTTTAATGATCCTTTTACAAAACAATAGGTTCGAGTTGGAGCATTTTCAATCCCAAGAGTTTTTGTCATCTAAATAATCAGATATTTTATAGTATGCCTTTTTATAAAGCTTTTGTTTAATTACGTTTTTAAATTTGTTAATTGATAATTTTTGTATATCTCTTGGGAGTTTGTTATAAAAGCGTACACCGTGCCCTTTAAACGATTTACCAACTTTATGGAGTCTACAAGTGGCAACAGCGAGTTTATTTTTATTTCTAGTATTAACATTGTGATTATCGCTTTTTTTCTTAAACAAATTAATATTTTTGTGAACATACATCAGATTTTCATAAATGTATTGACAAGGGAATGTCATTATATTTATTTCTTTAAACTTTTCGTGAAGTGATTCTCTGGGGCCCATATTATAAATTGCTCGAACAGCCCTCTTCTGCAGCACAAAAATGGTATTGATATCAGCAGCACTCCCTCACAGCAGTATACCGTACGACATAATGCTGTGGAAGTAGCTGAAGTAAACTAGTCTAGCTGTGTCAACGTCTGTATAAAGACGGATCTTTTTGACTGCATATGCCGCAGAACTAAGTCTCCTCGATAACCCATCAATATGAGGACCCCATTGAAGCTTATTATCTAGGGTGATACCTAAGAATACGGTGGTGTCCACAAGAGCCAACTGTTCATCTTTGATTTTGATATTTGCTTTAACTTGTGTAACATTGGGTAGTATAAATCTAATACACTTTGTTTTATTTTCATTAAGTAGGAGATTGTTAACGTTGAACCATTTTACAACCTTAGAGATTGCATTGTTTACATTGTCAAAATTGGTTTGTCGTCGCTTTAATTTAAATAAAAGTGACGTGTCATCTGCAAACAATACAACCTCATGATCGTCCCTTACAAGGTGGGGTAGATCATTAATGTATACTAAGAACAAAAATGGTCCAAGAATTGATCCCTGCGGTACACCGATAGTAACCAGAGACCCCGGAGACCGTTTTCCATTCACGTCAACTCTTTGTACTCTGTCACTTAAATAGGAAGTGAGAAAGTCTAGAGCAACGCCCCTTGAATGAAGTGTAAACACAGTTATTTTATTTTTGTAGGAGAGTTTTTAACCGTTTAACGATTTATTTGGGGTATAAAACGGCAACATTTTATTTAAAACGTTTTAAATCGGTTATTTTACATCTATACTCGTAAGCTTACACAGTAGTGTCATCTAGATCAGCAATTCCTAAAGTGGTTTCTGAAACATTCAATGATTAATGTAAATTACATTGAATCGTTCTAATATTTTAGACTGTAAAAAAATTCACAGCTACTCGTACGAATATTATTTTCAAATCGCTCAAAAGTGTGATAAGAAGAACCCATCGGTCGGGATTTAATGTTGCCCCAGACATGCGCTACAACGTCGTGCATGTTGGATTATAATACCGAACTTTAAAACAATTTTATTATTCATGAAACAGTTCTATTCTTCACATTATATGTACCTAATTATCTTAATAGTCTTTGCCTTTCATTGGCTGTTGTGCACCAACTAAACTTTAACAACAAGAAAGAGTTGGCAAGAATTTTACTTCTATCAAATTTATTTTCGTGTCGCTCTTCTTCGTATTTTATAGTAAGTATTTAGAAATCACATCTAAACTTTTTGAAACAACTTTAATCTGAAAACTAAATATTTTATATAGCAGGTTAAGTCAACGACCGCTCCATTAAAATTGTGATCTTTTACGTCAGGTAATGATTAAAATATGCCCTTTAGAGGTAAAATGTGGAATACTCTCTGATTTTTGTGACTGGACTATCGCTACCACGGACAGTCAAGGGTATGTAAGGGGTAACAATATCTACCATGGACACTTGAATCGAAAAACTATAGGTACAGTGAGCGCAACCAAACTAGTCCGATCGAGGTGCGTGGTGGCGCTTATGATAAATGCTTTTAGTTAAGCATATATAAAATAAAATCTAATAAAAATAAAAATAAGTAGTAAACTTATTAAAAGCTATTTAAATTAAAACAAAATCCTTGTATTCAAATGTTTTATTACATCAATGTTATTTATCTATGTACTAAGAATTATGTATTTAAACTATGAAAAAACTATTATTTATTTAGAATGTAAACTTTTATAGTCTGTTTGTCAACATTTTTAACATTTAAACTATTGACAGTACCTACTTATGTACAAAAGTTATTGACTACCCGTCACATGAATCTAGAACATTACTTATCTCAATACGCATTAAATTATTATTTTAGAATACAGCGCCAATTTAGATAATTAACTACCTATAGCTTTATAATTTTAACGTCTACTTAGAAAAAATAATATTTTATACAGGTTGATAAGTATCTACCTATATATCATACCTACATTAGTATATACGATTGTATGAACAAGACTTTGGTAGGTAGTTGCATTCATAATATGGTTTAATATTTGCAATTCAAAATTATCTTAGTTCATGAATTCCTCGGGCATTACATCGACAATTTCATCAGCTTTCACTTTACGTATTGGCGGAAGATTTTTCAACATGTTGTCCAAATATTCAAACGATGAAATGAATAAGTGAAGATTGGAATACAAGTACCATATAACGAGACCGATAAACACAAACTTCACCAGTCGGTCGACGATGTAACGTCTGAAAAAAATACATTGCTGCTATATTATAGGTACAATTGAAATGATCGTGGTTTGGAATCATTTAAGGATATATTACGACTGTACCACGCACTTTACTGGCCTGCAGACGTTGCGTTGACTTTTCTCCAGAAGCATAAACTGTCTTTATATTGTCTTTTGGTATAAAAATGGTTTAAGTAATATTTTAATCCATCTGCATTTATGACATATTAATTTCACACACCTATAAAAGCATTGCTTTATTCCGGTTCCGGTAAGAGGTTGGGTGCCGGTGAAATTACAGGTACATGCGACTTTTCTTCGTTATGTCGACAACCCGCGAGCAAGTGTCCATACGTTACAGTGAGTACAGTGACCACTTACCAATTTGTTAATCATTATAGTTGTATAAAAAAAGTTATAATTACATTTTATGCAGTCTTCGAGCACGTGGCAAATTCGATGGATCTTCTTTACAGCAAAATTGCCTCGTTCCCTTTACATAATCTTTCAAATAATCGTCTGGATTTAATGTTGAGTAATCTGTGAAGAATACTTCGTTCTCTTTTTTACTTATCCGTTTGCGTAAATTAGCAAATTTAGTGTTTGTGAAGTGCCACTCCTTGACTGTGTAATGTTGGAGAACGCTAAGTCCATGACTAATCCGTTTCTGAACGTTGACCATGCTGAAAATAAGAAGTGAACGTTTTAGACATTTTCTCAATCGCTCCAACAAAATTGTTTGCCGCCAATGAAATATACTAGGAATGGTTGTTTGGAAACAATATTGGATTGGATAATAATTGGGTGCCAGTATAACAGTTGTCTATCTTAGGGGGACGCGGGAGTGTCAGTCAGAATAAGAAGAAGCGTTAAAACGAAGATAAAGTTTACTAACACAGAACACGGTAAGCCACACAAAAGAAAGAGAACGTCTTGACGTCAATTTGTGAAGTGTGTTTCAACCCTTTCATGTTTTTTTATTTTGTAGCTCTGACTACCAAATGTCCTTTTAAAAACCACAGAGTGTAGTCATTTCCGTTCCGTTCCAAAGCTGCCAACCACATTTCAATTTTCCCGCTACCTTAGTACATGGTAATATTACTTACAAAGTTTTCTTTCCCAGCAAAAACAGCAGTATGTCTACGAAATAGGCTGGTATTACGTGGAATAAAATCAAGCATATCTGATGCGTGATCCAGTAGGACTTGATTGCACCGCCTGGGTACCAAAGAGCGACGGTGTATGGATACTCATTCACCCATTTCTCTCCTGAAATCGTATGATACTAATTGTAATCACATTGTAAGGTTTTAATAAAAAATACTGTTTGTGCACAGACTTACTAATTAAGATGTTTGTCTTTTTAATTAATTAATTCTTAATCATCTTCTGACAAACCGTCATCTTTTGTTTTTTTGTTATTAATGCTATCGATGCTACTACTCGTTGGTAGATGGCGCTTGAAGCCATGCAACAATATGTGTGTGCTACAGTAGGTACCTACTCTACAAGGTCGAGGACTAGGTAACTGACTCTTTGTTTGACATTTGAGTCCATAATTTGGTATAAACTGTTTTTTATTTTTAATATGAATACCTGAATTCATCCAGCTATGTAAATTATGCTTATATAAATAATGTTCAATTCTCCTACACGACGTGGAGCGCCATCTCTTGACTTATTTTTTAAGTTACTACTGCTACTCGCTGATAGGTGGCGGTATAGTAAAACAATGATTGTGTTTCAATCAAAGTTCACGGGCTTATCACGGGATCACTGACTGTGGCTAACCGATGTATTTTTTCTGTTTTTTTATATAAAACCTGAACTTACTCAGCTAGCTTAAACAAAATCTTTAACTATAAAACGATAAGTTGTGCAATCTTTCGACTCTTTCGACTTATTGTTTTCAAAGATATACTACTTGTTGATAGGTGGCGCTATAGCACGACAATTGTGTCTCAATCAAAGTTCACGCTAGGTCACTTACTCTGATTTTTCTTTCTATTTATATTTCTTACCTAGTTAAATCAGAAACAGTGTACTACCTATTTAAATTAACTTTTTCTGATTTTTGATATAAATCCTGCACTTACCCAGCTAGATAGCATAATAATTTTGAGCTGTTCATAAATGACGATAAGCGCTAGGTATCTTTTATTTTATTTCAAGTTACTAATGCGATAGGTGGCGCTATAATACAACAATTGTGTGTCAATCAAAAGGTAGGCTATTTCTGGCGCAGCATAATGAGACGGGGACCTATTTGACTCGACGCAACACAGATGACGTACTTAGTTTGTCTGTTTTTCGTTTCGCTTTGTTATCTGTGCTCTCTTATCCAATCTATTACCTACCAAGTTCGATAATTTCTCTCCATGTGATATTGATCACACCGGAGAGAGTTAGATTGTAGACTTGTGTTTCTTGAGGCCTGAAAAAAAACACGCTTATGACTTTGATGCTCATAATTAACATCATTAGATTCATATTTAGTACCTACGTAGATCTGTTATGGTGCCAAGAGGGTAGTCGAACAGTGATCGTTCCAAAGAGAGAGCGTCAAAAGTGTGTTTCTCTCGCATTTTTGTCAACGCGTTGTGTGTTTTACAGTGGGTAAAACACACAAAAACATAATAAAACAACAAAAACAAAATATACGCAGAATGGGTGGTCTTTTCACTGAAAGCGATTTCTTCAAGACAACCTTAGGATTGAGAGAACTATGTAAAAGAATGACGGTATTATTGATTTACTGAAAGATATCTATTATCTATTGCTATACCCTTAGACAGGGTTCATGTGAGATACCTACCTACCTACCTATAAACACCATATATGTACCTACCATGTGAAAGAAATAAATGTATTGAGTATTGAGTATATAAAGACGCAAGTATGGAGCATGAACATAAAATACAACATAAAGTACAATACATACATAATACATGTACTCACTTATCAAGGGCTGTGGCATACGCGATAAGGATACATCCATTGGCGACTACATCCACGGAAATAGCATCGGCCTTATACGATGGCTCGCAGTGCATCGTACGGATCACACCTGAAATTATATATGTATACTGTACTAGCTTCTGTCCACGGATTCGCCCGCGCTTCACGTTTAAAATGGCCTCGATTCTGTTTCTAACTAAACTAAATTTAAACTGTCGCTCTCTTTTACTGATAGTGTACGCAAGAAAGAGATGGAAAGAATTTTACTTATTACCGAATTAAAGAGAAGTAATTCGGCTCATGTAGTTTATTCTTTGTCTTCCCCTGTTTCGTTTTCCTTCAGTTTTATAATATAAAGTACCTACATAATAAACTATAACTTTAGGTATTAAATTGTTTTGCTTTCCAGCATAGGCCTTCCCCGGACTTTCCAGAGTTCCTTCTCCATGAGAAGATCGTTGTTCTAATCGGTCCTATTCTTCATCACCGGTCTAGGAATCATCATCAGCTATCCTTCTACTCATCATAGTTTTCTTATCATCTTTGGTTCATCTACTCATCACTAACATGTCTTGAACTTACCTTTTCCACTTCCTATGATTAATCCAGTAGGTCCGTTTAGATTGTCCACCCATCCAGGAAACGGCTCTTTCCAAGAAGCTGTCACTGAAAAAAAAAAAAACTATTGATTTTCTATTTGTAATATGCATAAGTATTATATCAGTCCCATAGCACAAGTTCTGATTAAATATTAAATTATGCTGGACATATTTCACTCAGCGTCATCTAGCCCCAAAGTAAGCAGAGCTTGTGTTATGGGAACTACATGACTGATATACTACTTATAGGTATACATATTTTTTTCCAGACTCGAGATAAATATTTGCAGATCATACAAACATATGTCCCGCGGCGGAAATTGAACCCGCAACCTTCTACGTCTCAGGCGGACCTTCGACCACTGCATCACAGAGGTCATCAATTACTTTGGGGCTAGATGATGCTGTGTGAAAAATATCCAGCATTATTGATATTATTATTAAAACGCATATACGGGATCCTGTTATTGCGGGTAAAATACCAATGGTTAAAATACCTTATTGAACGATTATTGAAATGACTTTTGTATTCAATGTCCTATCATAAATCACAGCAATTAAGCTAAATGACGAACAACCACTTAGGGAATTACCCCTTGATTACCTACTGTCGTTAATTTTAAATTACTTATCGTAGTTTTCCAATCATTTTATCGTTAACTAAAATAGTTTTTTTTATTAAAACCTGTCTCGTCCCACTGCTAGGAAAATTTCTTCCTCAAATCTTTGCAACTCAAATCAAATAAATTCACAAAATCATTTATAGGAACTGAATAAAAGTAGGTAGATACATCAAATCTCCCGATACCTCGCTAACTCCCACCATTCTCTAGTGAAGATATCTAGAATATAATTATATATACTAGCTTTTGCCCACGGCTTCGCCCGCGTGGTACCGGAATAAAAAGTTGCCTATGTGTTATTCTGATGTATAAGCTATATTTATGTAAAGTTTCATTTAAATCCAATCAGTAGTTTTTGCGTGAAATAGTTACAAATATCCTAACAAACTTTCACGTTTATAATATTTAAAAAATATAGTAGGAAGTAGGATAGGATAATATACTAGCTTCTACCCACGGCTTCGCCCGCGTGGTACCCGGATAAAAAGTAGCCTATGTGCTATTCTGATGTATAAGCTATATATATTACTGTAAAGTTTCATTTTCATTTTGACGACCTCTGTGGCGCAGTGGGCGAAGGCCCGCCTGAGGCGCAGAAGGTTGCGGGTTCAATTCCCGCCACGGGACAAATGTTTGTATCTGCAAATATTTGTCTCGGGTCTGGGTGTTTTCTATGTATTTACAAAAAAAAAACTGTATATAAGTAGAATATCAGTCATGTAGTTCCCATAATACAAGCTCTGCTTAGTTTGGGGCTAGATGATGCTGTGTGAAAATGTCTAGAACAATTTATTTATTTATTTTATTTATTTAAATCCATTCCGTAGTTTTTGCGTGAAAGAGTAACAAACATTCATCCTCACAAACTTTCACGTTTATAATATTAGTAGGATATGATTAGTGGTTTGTAGGGGAATTTGTTAAAGTAGGTAATTTCACTTCAACCTTATTGTGTTTACGTCTATTTTTTCTGCATATTTTCATCTGTTGTGCATTTTATTTCTTCTTTCTTTCTTTTTTTTCAAATATTATATGTTGGCGGTCCCCTACTTGGTTTCATCACAGATCTGCATACTGATTATAGATGTGAGGATTTCTATAATGGGTATAAGAGTCGCACATAACTTTTTCGAGTGTAAAAAAAGTTGTGCATTGGTGTTCGACCGAAAAGTCATTAGAATTACTTCTAGACACACGATACAAGTCCGTCTCAAAACCCACCAGTTGTAACAAATTGGTACTCTAGACACACGATACAAGTCCGTCTCAAAACCCAGCAGTTGTAACAAATTGGTACTCTAGACTTGTAACAAATTGGTACTCTAGACACATGATACAAGTCCGTCTCAAAACCCAGCACTTGCAACAAATTGGTACTCTAGACACACGATACAAGTCCGTCTCAAAACCCAGCAGTTGTAACAAATTGGTACTCTAGACACACGATACAAGTCCGTCTCAAAACCCAGCAGTTGTGACAAATTGGTACTCTAGACACACGATACAAGTCCGTCTCAAAACCCAGCAGTTGTAACAAATTGGTACTCTAGACACACGACACAAGTCCATCTCAAAACCCAGCAGATGTAACAAATTGGTACTCTAGACACACGATACAAGTCCGTCTCAAAACCCACCAGTTGTAACAAATTGGTACTCTAGACACACGATACAAGTCCGTCTCAAAACCCAGCAGTTGTAACAAATTGGTACTCTAGACACACGACACAAGTCCATCTCAAAACCCAGCAGATGTAACAAATTGGTACTCTAGACACACGATACAAGTCCGTCTCAAAACCCACCAGTTGTAACAAATTGGTACTCTAGACACACGATACAAGTCCGTCTCAAAACCCACCAGTTGTAACAAATTGGTACTCTAGACACACGATACAAGTCCGTCTCAAAACCCAGCAGTTGTAACAAATTGGTACTCTAGACACATGATACAAGTCCGTCTCAAAACCCAGCAGTTGTAACAAATTGGTACTCTAGACATATGATACAAGTCCGTCTCAAAACCCAGCAGTTGTAACAAATTGGTACTCTAGACACATGGTACAAATCCGTCTCAAAACCCAGCAGTTGTAACAAATTGGTACTCTAGATACACGATACAAGTCCGTCTCAAAACTCAGCAGTTGTAACAAATTGGTACTCTAGACACATGATACAAGTCCGTCTCAAAACCCAGCAGTTGTAACAAATTGGTACTCTAGACACACGATACAAGTCCGTCTCAAAACCCAGCAGTTGTAACAAATTGGTACTCTAGACACATGATACAAGTCCGTCTCAAAACTCAGCAGTTGCTACAAATTGGTACTCTAGACACACGATACAAGTCCGTCTCAAAACCCAGCAGTTGTAACAAATTGGTACTCTAGACACATGATACAAGTCTGTCTCAAAACCCAGCACTTGTAACAAATTGGTACTCTAGGCACGATCACTGAATGATCTATTTAAAATTCCAACTGTGTACGAAACAATTGGAATACCAAAATCAGAGACAATAATCGCATGTTTGATTCTAGTGACAAGGTCATGTGGTTTTATCTTCCTTACTTTAGTCTGATTTTATTGGACAACCTCTGTGGCGCAGTGGGCGAAAGCCTGGGACGCAGATGGTTGCAGGTTCGATTCCCGCCGCGGGATGAATGTTTGTATGTTCTGCAAATATTTGTCTCAGATCTAGGTGTTTTTTATGTATAATAATGTATGTATTTACTAAAAAAAATATATAAGTAGCCTAAAGGTCATGTAGTTCTCATAACAAAAGCTCTGCTTACTTTGGGGCTAGATGATGCTGTGTGAAAATATCCAGCATTATTATTAATGACTAGCTTCTGCCCACGGCTTCGCCCGCGTGGTACCCAGGTAAAAAGTAGCCTATGTGTTATTCTGATGTATAAGCTATATTTCTGTAAAGTTTCATCAAAATCTGTTCAGTAGTTTTTGCGTGAAAGAGTAACAAACATCCATCCTCACAAACTTTCGCGTTTATAATAGAAGTAAGATTCTACCAACTCTTGCTTTTACCCATAAAAATAGGATATACTAGAAATATCATTGGCAGTCAAATAACGAGACAACCAACACTTAATTCTACCCATATTCTTACCCATAGAAATAGGATATACTAGAAATATAATTGGCAGTCAAATAACGAGACAACCCACACTTAATTCTACCCATAGAAATAGGATATACTAGAAATATCATTGGCAGTCAAATAACGAGACAACCCACACTTAATTCTACCCATAGAAATAGGATATACTAGAAATATCATTGGCAGTCAAATAACGAGACAACCCACACTTAATTCTACCCATAGAAATAGGATATACTAGAAATATCATTGGCAGTCAAATAACGAGACAACCCACACTTAATTCTACCCATAGAAATAGGATATACTAGAAATATCATTGGCAGTCAAATAACGAGACAACCCACACTTATTTCTACCCATAGAAATAGGATATACTAGAAATATCATTGTCAGTCAAATAACGAGAGAACCAACTCTTGTTCTTACCCATAGAAATAGGAAATACTAGAAATAAAATTGGCAGTCAAATAACGAGGCAAGTCTTGGTCTTACCTATAGAAGGTCTAGCGATGGCTATCGGGAACTTGGAACCGTATTCTGCGACCAGGTCTTCAGTTATGGCTTTAGTGTAGGAATATGTGTTAGGCTCTGATGATATTATCCTGGAAATTACCAAAAGACATTAAAAATTAATAACATAGAATTTAAAAGGAAACTTTTCAATTGGCTTTGCAACAGATGTTTTTATTCAATTAATGACTACCTATCTCAATAATAAGCTTGCATGACATTTTAATGGTAAGATTAAGTATTTCAATTCAAATAAATTTTGTATAGTTATAAATTTGACATATTTAATAAATCTATAATTTTAATTGTAACTAGGTATTTACCTACTTAATGTAAAAATTTACACGACCAAAATGTCGAATATAGAGAAGCTGACTATACCTATGTAATTATATTAATGTACCTATATTCTTGCAAATAAATATCATTCATTCAATATCATTCATTCATTCATTCAAGAAAATTACGTTTAATTTAGGCGCCTTTACAAAAGATTAAGGGCCTTCAGAACTCAAGCTGCCAATCTGTTTTAGGTATTTGACGGTCAAGTAATATAAGTCTGGTATCTGCGAAAAATGCTTAGGATAGCGAATATATTCGCTCGCTATCTATATCCTAAATAAATACGTATTTAATTCTGTGTAAATTAAATGAAATATTGAACTATATAAATTTAATACTAATGTGTTTTTTATTTTTCTTGAATATTATTTATACAAATTTTCATAACAAACATAGTCTGCCTGTCTGTCTGCAGTTTTACCTGAATATAATCATGGCAATTGCCTGTTTAGGTAGATTTAGGCCTCGATTCTGTGGTACACGAACTACTCTAAATTTAAACTGTCGCTCTCTTTTACTGATAGTACAAGCAAGAAAGAGATAGCTACAATTTTAGTGCTGTCAAATTAGTCAGATTTAAGTTTTCCATACAAATTTAGTCCTAATTTCAAAACATGCTGACTATAAACACGAAGAAAAGCGGCACGTAAACTGATTTAACAGCACTAAAATTGTAGCTATCTCTTTCTTGCTTGCACTATCAGTAAAAGAGAGCGACAGTTTAAATTTAGTTTAGTTAGTGAACTACAGAATCGAGGCCAGTGTTAGTTTTTAATGTATAATGTACCTACATAATTATATAACCTGATGATGGTATGATCATAGTTTCAGGCAATAAAATGTTTTTCTTTCATTCTTTCTTTAGATATATAGATAAAAAAAATCATCGTACTTAATAGTAGTAAATTATCAGTGTGTTTTTTTTATACCAAAAACTATCGTGAACTTGACTATTCATATTGTAAAAACGGAACGCGCCGTGCACTACGCCTGCACGGCGCGACGCGGAAGGAGAAAGTCGCGACCACTCACCCTGATGAAGACTCTCGGAATGAGTCGAAACTTAGTCGGTGCCTTCACCGATAGTGCAGTACGTGAAAATTCCCGTTTTTTACAATATGAATAGTGTGCATTTTTCTTTTTGTCGATCTCGGTGGTACGATTTCTAGTCCCACTAATAGCAAAATAAAGTAAAAAATAAAAAAGCCGTGAGTAAAGGCTAGTTTACATTAGTAGAATGGCGAGTTAAGACCTCTGTGGCGCAGTGGGCGAAGGGCCGCCTGAGACGGGGAATGTTGAGGGTTCGATTCTCGCTACGGGACATGTTTGTATAATTAGCAAATGTTTAAAACTTTTGAAACTATCATGGTTTTGAACATAATTTTTACTAAAAACCGGGATATTTACCATGATTTGTCAGTTTGAATATCGGGACTAAGCCGAAATTTCGAGAAACATTAAAACTCACAAATCATGGTAAATATTCTGGTTTTTAGTAATACTTAGCAAATGTTTGTCTCGGGTCTGGGTGTTTTCTATGTATAATGTGTATGTATTTACAAAAAAAAGGATATAAGTAGTATATCAGTCATGTAGTTCCCATAATACAAGCTCTGCTTACTTTGAGGCTAGATGATGCTGTGTGAAAATGTCCAGCATTATTATTTGACCCCACGCAACACAAAATTAGGTACTTAGTTTGTCTGTTCGTCTCGTTTCGCTTTGTTTTATGTTAAGTATCTATTTGTGTCTTTATTATTAACACTTATGTCAAAGGGATAAATAAATATATTTTCTTTCTTCTCTTTCTTTCTATATCCACTTACTTCGGCTCTATATGTGCTAGCAAATCATCATCCATCCATTCCACTACGTCGATGAGCTTCCTCGGGCTGTGAACAGCTTTATACACCTTCTCATCCAGGACATCCAACTCACAGCGGCAGTACGCAGTCGAGAGATGAATGAACGCCTAGAAAATATAATTAAATCTATACCACAGGTTCTCAAACTTATTTTTCCCATCGCCCACATTGAGAATAAAAAAAATCCTAGCGCCCCCCAGTGTTTAAACATAACAACCTATGCTTTTCCCTCTAGACCGCCTTAGCGCCCCCAATATCTAGAGCCTTCTACCGCCCCCCTGAAGGCCTCCAGCGCCCACAAGGGGGCGTTATCGCCCACTTCGAGAAACAGTGATCTATACTAATAATAAAATTGTAGTTTTTTTTTGTTTATACGCGCTAATCTCTGGAACTGCCAGTAGAGTTTGAAAAAATCATTTTGCATTTGATAGCCCAATTCAAGAGGAAGGTTATAGGCTATTTAACATCACGGTACGACCCTAGGAGCCGCGCAAAAGAAGTAATAGCGCGGGTAGGCGATGCGACGCGATGGGCTGGGGGCCGAGGGTGGCCATGGCATAGCTAGTAAATACTAATATACTATAGAATAGTTGCGATTGAAAGTGGACTGAAAGTAGACTACACAACATTATATTTTTCTGTAAGTTCCAGAGATTTATTCTTAATTACAAGGTCGTAAGGTTGATAATCGTAGAAAACAGTTTCAGAAAAGTCACAATCTCATAATGTCAAAATCTGGGGGTCTACTCTACAAATCGATAAACGATATATCGCTTCAATTATCGTGCTAAACCTACTCTACGTTACATCGTTTCGACTATCATTTGAACGAAGAAACGACCGACATTACTTTTGACAATCGATGTCGTAACCCTACTCCGGCATCACTAAAAACGATATGATAATTTTAATTTGACAACGAAACAAATGTCAATTGACGAACTTATCAACGATGCCCTTGATGCTATCGTGCGCATTATCGTTTCCGGTTATATTGTTGTGTTTTCTGATAGAATCATCTCCATTTCGTTTACCGGACTCCGAATCTTTTATACCTTCGAGCCCTGCTGCCTACTGGACTCTCCGCATTCTTTTTCATTCGAGCTCGGCCCGCTGCACTACGGACTCTTGATTTGCCGCTTGTTTTGGAATAATGGCGAGATTTATGCTTACCATGGAAGCTATGCGTGAGGCAAAGGGTTAAAAAAAATGATGTTTTAAAGTGACGAGGGATCAGTTGAATCTAAAAAAAAAACCCGAATATAATTTAATCGGGAATTATAAACTTAGTAAAAGTTTGTTTGAAGACTTGTGCCAGGATATAATTCCTTTGTTGCCTGCTCAACACAACATCGTTGTGGGCTACATTAAAGTAAAATAAGTGGACATCAATACTATAATTTATATTTTTGCGCACGCTGTGTTGTTTTAAAGGTTGTTTAAAGGTAAACTTGTTTTTTTTTAACTTTATGATTTTTATTTCATTTTTAATAAATGAAAAATAAAAATTTTAATTGTTGTTAAAATAGTGCTTTAATGCTGTTTATACTAGTATCTTTTTAATAAACGAATTAAATATCCACCCAGACGAATTTTTACTTCTTAATTTTTTTTTAAACACAAGATTTTTTGCTTGTAAAGTTTTCAAACAACGGGCGGTTTTGTTGATTTGATGTTTGACGTTGTCACTTCTTTTAGTTTCAAAGATAATTGTTATCACTTTGCCTAAAAAAGTGACATAAACAGTCAAGCAAAAGGATTTAGGCTAAACGTCTATTATCCAAGCCTTTAGATTTTCCTATCATTCGTTCCGAAGATCCGATATCCTTATTTATAGACAATTTGTGTCTATAAATAAGGAACTAGTGTCAAAATTGATTGCCATTTCGATAGCCATGAGTCAGTGTGATCGCCCCGCTGATCCTGGATGTAGCTTAAGGTCATGCTTACCATAAAAATGCATTGTCATCGGAACTGAACCAACATGTAAAAATCAACTCCGTAGGATAAGAGGCAGTGATTCTAATTAAGCTTGCAAGATTTTATCTAAACTGTTTGTTCAGGTGACATAGAAACATTGCAAGTTATATAAAAACATGTAAAAAACGTCAAAATTGCGATTGAAAGTGGACTGAAAGATAACTGACTTAACATAATATCTTTCTGTTACTCCTAAAGAGCTTTTCCTAATCATAAGGTGGTAAGATTGATAATTACAATTTTGTAATTTTTAAGGAGAGTCTTTACCTCTAAATTCTTCATAGATTCGGCAAGAGTCAACATCTTCAACGTGCCTTTGGTGTTCATGTTGACTGCATCTTTGAGTTTCTGGTCGAATCTGTAAAGTTGGTAAACAATTTGAAGACGTATCTTTTGGTATACTTATAATTATTATCTGGGAGCACCCGGCAGCGCTTCTACCAAGCCGAGAAAAATTCACAGCAGTACCATCCTTTTCTCAAAGCCATTTAGGACTTCGTTGTGGATAAAGCTAGAAGTCTGAATTTTCAGTGACCAAGAGGGCATAACGAATGCAGGACGCAAGAGCGTCGTATCGCCTTTTGAGAGGCAAACCCGATGGCCAGAGACCCCGTGATAGGCCCAAACTTAAGTGGCTGGCTGGACGGCGTCATGGAGAGAAAAAGCCCAAGACAGACCCGGCTGGAGAATGTTACTGGACCAGGCGAAGGCGCACCCGTGTAGCGCCTTAGATATATTGCCATATTCATATTGCCATAGTCATATTGCCATTTTTCATTCAGTTTGATATATTCAAAGTAGTTTAAGAACAAGTACAAAGTTTCTTAATTTTGCCACTCACTCACTCACCGATCATCAAAATTCTAAGGTATTTCTAGCGTCTGCTGTCCACGCTTTCACCCGCGTTATACACGGATAAATGTAGCCATTTTGTTATTCTGATGTATAATCTATTTTATTGTAAAGTTTCATAAAAATCAGTTCAGTATTTTTTGCGTGAAAGAGTACCTAACAACATCCATCTTTACAAACTTTCGCGTTTATAATGAATAGGATGAAAACTGCATAAATAACTTTCAAGGTCCCTCATCTCAGCATATATTATGCTGCACCAAACCTAGGAAAGGTGTCGCTAGTGCCAAATGAATGAAAAACATAAAATTGTGTATTACTTTCAACTCCGAAACTCCCGAGTTCAAATCTCCGTTACCCCATTTAACTTTTTGCACTCTAAAACTTTTCTTACCTAACACAGGCAGCACTGTGGAATACAATATGAGTTTCTTCCTGCAGCTCAGCCCTGTCTTCATCGGATATCCCTAGACCTTCCTCGGTGACATCACCAGCTATGAATTTGAGTTTCTTGAAGATATTTGGATTCTTTTCTCTGACTAGATCGAACACCTGAGATAAAAGGGACAGATATGAAAAGATAGCCTGTTATTTATGAGTATGCTTTGTAGATATATGTTCGGGCGTGGGTATTGTGGTTAGTCGTAGTTCCTGATACCCACGATCCACGACCCACGATATGTATGGCTCTTAGGTGTTTATTATTTATATGTTTATTTATTTGGCACATGTCCGCGTTTTACATGTGTTTAGCATTCCATATGACAGATTGCAAGCCCATCGCCACTATTGGAACACCAACTGATGGGGCATGACATCGAGTTTGTGGTTCTAAGGCATGCCTTCTCAGGCCGGTTTCCTTACGATGAAACAAAGGTTGGGACTTGAGATTTAGAAAGCCGTCGTACGAATTTAGGTAAAAAAAGGATGGACTCTCATATTCCAAAGTTGGGAATTGAAAAGTTTCGCGAGAAATGACGTTTTGAAATGAATTTTGTAGGTCGTGTATTTTATTAAAAAAAAAGCTATGAGTTTTGAATAGAATAGAATAAACGTTCATTTGGCACAAACATAAAACATACAAAAAAAAACAAAAACATAAACCGACATGTAAGTATTAAACTAAAACAAACACAATATATTTTTTTTTGTTTTTGTTAATCGGCTCATTTGTCTAAAGACTGTTTGTACCAAAAAGGTGTTCCGCTCAGCATGTGTTGTTTTGGGCATCTTACCTTGTTAGCGCATAGTTCCTTCAGCCTGTCTTCACTATTCACTCCTTTCTTCGATCTCATTAGCAAATAAATAGTCTTCACGCTGGAACAGCTCCTTAATAGTTTCTCTATTAAAGCCTGAAACACATTTAAATCATTAAAGACTTACTAATGAACTAAAACTAAAGTTTAATTCCTATAGGGTGTCCCGACATAGTAGTAATTTTCTCTACGTATAAGAAGATATCCCAGAACATGCAGGTATGCGCCTCATTAACAGAATTGACTTACAACGTGATTTATAACGTAAAACAACGTATGTTATAATATGGTTAAATAAAGGAAATGAAATGAAATTAATTTCATAATGTAAAAACGAGAATTTTCACGTGCTGCACTATCGGTGAAGGCACCGACTAAGTTTCGCCTCATTCGAAACTTTCTCCTCACAAAAATCGCGACCACTCACCCTGATGAAGACTCTCGGAATGAGTCGAGACTTAGTCGGTGCCTTCACCGATAGTGCAGTACGTGAAAATTCCCGTTTTTACAATATAAAAACATAATAATTATAATACTAACGTAACCAACTTTATAATACATACTACACATAATATAACATAACATATTTAAGACGTTACCTTTCCCACGAAACCCGTTCCTCCGGTGATGAAGATGGATTTCCCGGTATAAAACTCTGACACCGAAGGGGCCATACTTACGGGATCTGGGGAAATAAACGTATTTTATTTCAAACTAGCTGCGCCCCGCGGTTTCACCCGCATAAGTTTCGATTTTATACTCGTGATAACTTAAATGTCCGATTCGAATGAATTAAAAAGTATTTTACTGCTTCTTAAACCCTTGATGATAAAACTATTTATTTCAATAAGAATGAACGAATGTAACCAACTTTTGTTTCTACCGGCGATCTTATTATTTTTTTAAACACAAAAGCTGCTATTGTGACTTAACTATGATAGTTAGATATACTCCCTTGCGGGCTTTTTTTGTAGTTAATAATGAGTATTTTAATCATGTAGTACATCTTTTTTATGTATCATCAATAGTTTTCTCAGCGCACGCCAAATAATGAATTTTATAGGCAAAATTTTGCTACTTTGGGTTACATTATTGCAATTTACTTAAGGATCTCAATTTTTTGAAAATAAATTTTAGCTTATGTTACTTCCTGATAACTTAGCTTTCTATTGGTGTTTTTTTTTAAATCGGTTTAGTAGTTTCGGAGCCTAATCGTTACAAACAAACAAACAATACAATATTTCCTCTTTATAATATTACTATAGATGATCTTGGTTGTCGAACGTAGTGGTTACTTCCTCTATGGTTGTCAAATTGACGTTTCGTATCTGTAACATTCAAGGACAGAACAGTCTGTCGGGTTAGCTGTTTCAAATAAAATAAAATAAAATAATTTACTGTTTGTGAATTTAGGTCATCATAATTGGCCTTTAGACATCTATTAAAGATTATTTAAGTGGTGCCTAGTCATGGGTAGCACACTGTTTGAAAACGAGGATCGTGCGAGGGTCTCAGTTTTACAACTGAGCCAGCACACTGTGGTACCACAACTGAGGCGAGGTAGCGAGGCAGTTTCTGAACGTAGTTGAGTGAGGCAGTCTTGGGAACACAGTGTGCACTGTGCGTGTTGTGTGGTGTGGTAATGGAGTAGAGTTCTATGTGCGAGACGCATTGTGCGAGCCAACATGATCTTCGCGACTCGGCTCGCGTCTCGCGCCTAGCACAATTGTGCAACTGTGTTTGCAGGTGTGCTAGCTTGTCCAAACGAAAAGAGTGAGGCCTAGTTTCGAGAAAGTGTGTAGCTACAAAAGTGGTGCCACACGTGCTGAGGACCCACCACTTGTGGCGTCAGTCAGGTTAAAGTACAACTAGAATTGTTTGTGAATTTAGCTAAGTGTTATATAAAGGTGGTAAATGAAAAAAAAATGCATTAAATCCTTCCCTTAGGCTTCCAAACATTCGGTTAAATTATCTATGTCAAAAGAACATGCAGATTTTTATAAACGAGATAGAAGATATGTCAGTATTTAATGTCCAATATAAATGTCAGACTACATTAGAGCCACTCATCCACTGTGCAATAGAATTTTATGTACGCGTTTTTCCTATTTTTTTAAAAACAATAATAATTATAAGGAAAAAGGCGATAAAGGTCCGTATAAAACTTATAATTACATAAAAGCCCGTATATCCTTCTTTATGCCCCAGATCCTAATATATATATTTCTTTTCATATACAATAATAATATTAACCTGTAATATATTATATTAATTGTATTTTTTTAGAATATAATAGAATAGAATTTAGTTTATTTTGCATAAAAACGATACAAATAATCACAATAAACAACAAAACTCAGCATAATACAACAACCAGCAACCAGTTGAAACAACCAGCGCTGGTCTTCCGTTAGAATAGTTTTTCATTTTAAAAAAGAAATAAATGATATCTTAACTCAATTGTTAATCTACTTTTGTAGTTGACTGTACCTCATTTATATTTATCAAACTTCTAACTGTTTCGGAAAACACGTCTGGAGTTTTTATATTTTGCAAGAATGTTTTTCTACGCTATGGCTTTCCTCATGACATCATCAAAATTATACCATTACTAGCCTCTGCCCACGGCTTCGCCCGCGTTGTACCCGGATAAAAAGTAACCTATGTATTATTCTGATGTATAATCTATACTTATTCATTACTGTATCAAAATCATTTTCATAAAAAAGTTTCATCAAAATCCGTTCAGTAGTTTTTGCGTGAAAGAGTAACAAACATCCATCCTCACAAACTTTCGCGTTTATAATAGTAGTAGGATTTCCCTCATTAAATCATCAAAATTTATTTTCGAATTCCATTTCGTTTTGGGTCAAAGATTGTAAATATTAACACACAATACTAAGCTAAAACATCGACACTCGAATATATGTTCGGCGGCTAACCAAGGCCAAATAAATATAAAACTAGTCTTCATATAATTTTCTTGCAGTCTACCCTCGATCAAGTTTGAATCTCAATTTTGACGCAAGAAAGAATTTAACTCTCAATCATTTTATGGCAATTGATAATTTCATAAACGTACTGATTTTAACGTGTGTCTGAAACCTTGATGAGAGCGAATAAATTTGACTTAAATAAACTTTGACTGTAAAATTAGCAGGAGAATTGGGCTTCTACGACTGACACAAGCTACTCCACTACTAGGTATTTTTTTATATATATAGCCTTCAGGTTTTTGTATACTATTTGCTTATAGATTTTTCCTTTCATGCATATACTAGGTACAACACAGACTGTAAAGTTCGTTGGCATTTGAGAAATTTATGCAGTATTCCGTATACAGGAAATGCATAGGTCATAATGCAGATAGAAATTAATGAATTAAAATCTGACCAAAACTGAAATAGCATAAATGTTATAATTATTTAGTACCGGCAGCAAAAATATTAGGCTGATCTTGGATATGTACAAATTGTGGGTAGCTATTGCCACCTAGAATCCTACTAATATTATAAACGTGAAAGTTGTGTGAGGATGTTTGTTACTCTTTCACGCAAAAACTACTGAACGGATTTAGATGAAACTTTACAGAAATATAGTTTGTACATCAGAATAACACATAGGCTACTTTATATCTGGGTACCATGCGAGCGAAGCCGTGGGCAGAAGCTGGTATTATAAACGTGAAAGTTTGTAAGGATGTTAGTTCCTCTTTCACGCAAAAACTACTAAACGGATTTAGATGAAACTTTACAGATATATAGTTTGTACATCAGAATAACACATAGGCTACTCCTTAGCTGGGTACCACGCGAGCGAAGATGGGGCAGAAGCTAGTATTATAAACGTGAAAGTTTGTAAGGATGCTTGTTCCTCTTTCACGCAAAAACTACTGAACGGATTTAGATGAAACTTTACCGAAATATAGTTTGTACATCAGAATAACACATAGGCTACTTTATATCTGGGTACCATGCGAGCGAAGCCGTGGGCAGAAGCTAGTATTATAAACGTGAAAGTTTGTTAGGATGTTTGTTACACTTTCACGCAAAAACTACTGAACGGATTTAGATGAAACTTTACAGTAATATAGATTATACATCAGAATAACACATAGGCTACTCTTTATCTGGGTACCACGCGGGCGAAGCCATGGGCAGGAGCTAGTATTATTATAATTTAAGTAACTAAGTTATTTCTGTATTTGTAGTTTTAATGTGTGCATTTATTTTTGAAAATTTGTAGAATTTGTATTGCACTCTCGTGTCTGAAAATAATAAAATATTATTTTTTTATTTACTAATATTAAAAAGTGGTGAAGTTTATATGTTTGAATGTAGGAGGTAAACGAATCATCCGATTTCAAAAACTATTTCACTGATATTTAGAATTAGCTTCTGCCCACGGCTTCGCCCGCGTGGTAATTCTCGGATTTAAAATAGCCTATGGTTTTCTGATGTAGCTATGATGTATATTACTGTAAAGTTTCATCAAAATCCGTCCAGTAGTTTTTGCGTGAAAGAGTAACAAACATCCTCACAAACTTTCACGTTTTTAATATTAGTAGGATTCACAGAAAAAATAAGTACTATACCAGTCATGTAGTTAGACACAAGCTCTGCTTAGTTTGGGGCTAGATGATGTGTGAAAAAGGACCGGCATTATTTATTTGTCTCGCAGCGAGAATCGTACCCGCACCTGGCTACTCGTCCACCACGCTATCGAAGTCAAATTTAACAGTTAACCTGTTTTTAAGTTATAAAAAACAAATATTGCATTAATTGCTGATAATTTTGACGAAACGCTCGTAAAACATCCTCTATTTTGACACGATGTTGCTATGATTGGCAATATGCTGTAGAAACTGACTAATTGATGACCTCGGCAGCGCGTTGGCTGAGACCTAGCGTCTCAGCCAACGCGCTGCCGAGGTCAGATTCGATTCCCGCTGCGTGACAAACGTTTGCATGCTCTGCAGATATTTATACCAGTTTGACACTATGTTTTAATTGGCAGTGTGCTGTTGAAAAGGATTATCCTACTATTATAAACTCGAAAGTTTGTGAGGATGGATGTTTGTTACTGTTTCACGCAAAAACTACTGAACGGATTTTGATGAAACTTTACAGTAATATAGCTTATACATCAGAATAACACAGAGGCTACTTTTTATCCGAGTACCATGCGAAGCCATGGTCGGAGGCTAGTCTATTCATAAAACTATATACAAGAAGATATATACAAAAAATACAGATGAAACAGATCTATCTAAAGATCGTTGCAAACGATCTATAGAAAGCTTAACTGCTCCAGATCACTACCAAACGGAAACATTCCCAAATTGCTAGCCGCATTGCCACGCTGAATGGCAATGCTAATAATTTGACCCAGATAAGAGCCAGCTCTCTAATCACGCGTCGCTTCAACCAGCGACTATTTTATGATCTCGGTAGCGCGTAGTTGGCTGATACGCTAGAGGTGCGGATTCTATTCCCGCTGCGGGACGAACGTTCGCATGTTCTGACTGAAGGTCAGCAGAATGAATGAATGAATGATCTACCTAGCATTATGCTTAGCTGATACCTTTTTGGTGAGACATTGAACTGTCTAGGTAGATTTTTACAGTTTCACTTATAAGTATTTACAAGGCTACTTTAATTCATTAAATGTCCCACCATCTTGAACTTGCAAAATGGAACCCATTCCCTAATAAGACTTAAAAACTTTCACTAAAATCATTGCTCAAAATCAATAGGCTTCTTTAATTAATATTTGTTTCATTAAATTTCCCATCTTGAACTTGCAAAATGGAAGTCATTCCCTAATGAAACTTAAATATCTTCTCTAAAATCATTGCTCAAAATCAATAGGCTTCTTTAATTAATATTTGTTTCATTAAATTTCCCATCTTGAACTTGCAAAATGGAAGTCATTCCCTAATGAAACTTAAATATCTTCTCTAAAATCATTGGTCAAAATCGACAAATCTGAATGTAGGCGCCCTAAAGAGACAGAATTTTTTATTTTTGCATTTGGTAGAATAGGCTTGCTTGCCGGAGTCTGCTTTTTTCAGGACGCGTCAAAATTGACAGCGCTCGAGTGTTTTCACAAAAATTGACAGACGCTGTCATGCTATGACATGTCATGCTCAATAAATGATTTTCAATTAAATAAATAGCAATGCTGGACATTTTTCACGCATCATCAGCCCAAAAGTAAGCAGAGCTTGTGTTATGGGAACTACATGATTGATATACTACTTATATACATGAAAATTTCTTTTAGCATTAAGATCGACTGTTCTAATATATTGTGCAATAAATATTTTTCTATCTATCTATCTATTTAAGCTATAAGTAGAAGCTATTTTTCCATAGACAACGTCTCGTTAACAATCACATGACGTCAATATCAGACCAAATTAGATGTTACCTAGGTACCTGCATACCAGTTACGATTTCTTTGAATTGACGTCGCACTGGAGCCGATTCTCTTGTACACCAATTAAATTAAACTGACGACGACCGACGCTCTGTTTGACCGATAATGCACGCTAGGATTGAGACGCTCTGAGGGCCTATGCTGAGTTACAAATACATTCAAAACTTGTCGAAACGATTAACCGTTTCGTCAATTTTTGTATGGAATTCTTGTCGATACGTTTAACGTTTTGACATGTTCTAAACTCAGCATAGACCTTCTGTTTTTTTGTGCACGCAAGAATACGTTTGCCCACAGACTATATACATTCGTTTGCCCACAGACTATAGAAGACCATTGTAGTATTATATTTTTCTTGTTGTTTTCTCTATTTAATGTAATTTATGTACTGTTTATGTACTTCGCTACATTGTTTTCTTTTGTTAGTATCTCATTTTTAATGGTAATAGCCTTCCTAGGCCCTATCTGTGCTCCATTTCACTACTTTGCGAAGCAGCACTAAGCTGAGACAGAACCTGTTTGGCCCACACGGCACAGATGGGACTAATTAGCATAAAAAACATTGTCTTTGTCTCTGTGACAAGAATGTTAAGTTATTTATACATTAAACATGTAGACATAACAGATTCATTAAACCTAAGTTGCTTAATCTTTTATGTAGGAATTCACTTAACACACAAAAAAAAACAAATAAAAAAACTTTTAAAATATATAAACTTAATGCACACATTTATACTTAAAAATGAGATCAATATTTGATAAAAATCTTACCCATTTCTATTTTTTTTAGGGCTATCTATACCGGTCAGGCTTGGAGGGAGGGACATCGTAAGTTGGAGGGGGCGCCCTTCTCTGGGCGCGGGTGTGGGGTCACTGGCGGAGATTGGGGGACTCTGCCGTCTTGCGTGCCCGGGTGGTTCCTGGGTCACCCGTCGGGGTAAGATGGTGAATGCTAACGCGACCCCATCTTGCCCTACTTTGGTGGGGGTTTTAGTCCCACATACCCCCGTTCGCCACCGCCATGGCGGAAGGGAAATGCGTGGGCATTTTTCCCCTCAAAAAAAATTTTAAAGTTGGGGGGTGTTCGATATTTAGGTATGATATACAAAAATATACATAAATAGTATATCAGTAATTTAGTTCCCATAACACAAGCTCTGCTTACTTTGGGGCTAGATGATGCTGTGTGAAAACGTACAGAATTATTTATTAATTAATTATTTTATTTTGTTCGTGACCTAAGTATAAAACAAATTACTATTATTCGGGTACCTTGCGGGCGAAGCCGAGTGCATAGGCTAGTCATTTCACAAGTATAAGGACTTCAATAGGCTGTATGGTATAAAGTTTAACTCAGATCATTCTAGTTAAGTAGGTAGGTATATGTGAATGGGCAGGTAGATTAATTCGCCTACCTACTTATTCACATACAGGGTGTCCCGGAATGTGTATATAATGCCGGAAGGAGGTCATTGACACCGTGGTGGGGAACATTGTTTGTTCTATGACTTCCATTCCATTGGATTTCCATGTTTTTCATTCATGAAACGACCATCAAAGTTTCCATACTACCTGCTCTTAGGCACATCCCTAAAATCAACAAAACAGTTGTTGAGTTGACTTTTGAATGTGACGTGACAATTACCTTTTGTGACCTCCTACCGGCATTATATACACATTCCGGGACACCCTGTATATCATAATTTATATTTTTATCTATTCAATAAGATTAATAGGAAGGAATGTGCAGCTGTTGATTTAACAGAGCGACATAATCGCATGGTGTTTAAGATATTAAATAAAGAAAAAAAGCCCTTCATTAACTTTACCCGGATATCAGTATTGACATTTTAACGTGTCCTCCAACATTTCAAACTTGGAAATGGCCCTCTTTC
Source organism: Perizoma flavofasciatum (assembly GCA_958496245.1). Lineage (NCBI taxonomy): Eukaryota > Metazoa > Arthropoda > Insecta > Lepidoptera > Geometridae > Perizoma > Perizoma flavofasciatum. The sequence continues at coordinate 5,070,504 of OY292446.1, read as the reverse complement.
TTTTTCACCCATGTTTTGTATACTTATTGGCTTCTGTCCGCGGCTTCGCCCGCGTGGTATGCCTTCTTAGCGTATGACTTCTTCATGCTTCAAATAAACAAGGTTTAGCCTTGAAACATATAGGTATAGTATTTCAGATATGATTTTACTGACTTAGTTGGTAATAATCTCTAATTATGGCCAATTCACACAAAATAATCAAAAATTTTAGATTTTATACTATTCTGATGTATCCTACTAATATTATAAACGCGAAAGTTTGTGAGGATGTTTGTTACTCTTTGACGCAAAAACTACTGAATGGATTTTGATGAAACTTTACAGTAATATAGCTTATACATCAGAATAATACATAGGCTACTTTTGTCTGGGTACCATGCGGGCGAAGCCGTGGGCAGATAGAAGCTAGCAATATTACCCCTTATTTGGTATCCTCATCTACTTACTGAGTATGTGTCTGAGGATGTTGATCATGTAGAATACAGTAGTGAGTGTGTTTATTTTATTATTTAACAATTTTATATTGTTTTATTTATTGTATTTACTTTTATATACTCGTGGAAAATACATAAGAGGGTGTGGTGACATTCATACAGACAGATGGACAACCGTACTCGCGGTTTTTTTACAATGATTTAATTTATTTTCTGGATCAGTTGACCTATCTACAGATCGTTTGCAACGATCTTTAGATAGCTAGCTATTTCATCTGTGTTTTTTTCGTAATACGTACTTGTACATAATTGAAATATAAAAAATGCATGTTTATTATTAAAAAAAAATCCTTTCAGTATATTTTTAATCCGCTCACAGTCACAATTTTTGACGTTTTTCCAGAAAGAATAGTCAATTTTGCAGAGAATTCCGATTTTAATGTGTTAAAATTGAGAATCGAGGTCGAAATTAGAACTTGACTTTAATTTTACAATTAGATCTAGTTTTTATGAATAATTTACCAACACATAAAAGTTCACTGTGATATATATTTTCCCCCGAAAACACTAGGAAATTGCACGGTTCAACGAGAACGGCCTATAATTTGTCAACCTGATCTTGTTTTCAAGAGTCAAAAAATGTATGAGCATTTTACTTACACATAAAAGTCAACTGCGATACATATTTTCCCCCGAGAACAGAAAATTTAATGTTTCTACGAGACAGCCTTTAATTAGACAATTTGATCTAGTTTTCAAGAGTCAAAAAATCTATGAGCATTTTACTTACACATAAAAGTCAATTGCGATACTTATTTTCCCCCGAAAACAGAAAATTTCATGTTTCAACGAGACAGCCTTTAATCAGACAACTTGATCTAGTTTTCAAGAGTCAAAAATGTATGAGCATTTTACTTACACATAAAAGTCAATTGCGATACATTGTTTCCCCCGAAAACACTAAAAAAATACACGTTTCAACGAGACAGCCTTTAATTTGACAATTTGATCTACTTTTCAAGAGTCAAAAAATGTATGAGCATTTTACTTACACATAAAAGTCAATTGCGATACATTGTTTCCCCCGAAAACACTAAAAAAATACACGTTTCAACGAGAACGGCGTTCAATTTGACAATTTGATCTACTTTTCAAGAGTCAAAAATATGGAAGAACATTTCACTTACCCATAAAAGTCCACTGCTATATATATTTTCCCCCGAAAACACTAGACAATTTCACGTTTCAACTTGAATGACGAGGCACGTCCGCTCAACAATACAGGATAAACGAACAGGCGGCGTCATGCGGAATAACATTATTATTGTTCGTAATTATAGGTACAGTCAACTGCACAAACTGATGTACGAGTACATTATAAATATAATTAACTAGCCGATACCCGCGGTTTTATTCGCGTAGGATAGGTAATTGATAGGTGCATCAAAAATAATTGCATGTCTTGCTTAGGGTTTTTTTTGAATACCGTGATACTTATTCAGTTCTTTTGTATTTTAAGTATCCAAACTAAGTTAACATTTCTTAAATAAACTTAACACACAATCCTACCCCCTATGAGGGGTAGTTTAGAAAAAAAAAATGGGTTTGACTTTTATCATTTGTACTAAATAATGTTTATGCCGAGTTTGAAACAAATTAGACCACTCGTTAAAAGTTCTCATACAAATTTGGACACCCTCTTCAACCCCTTAGAAGGGTAGTTTGGGGAAATAATTATATTAATATTTTATCATTTGGATTGAAGAATATTTATGTGGTTTGTAAGTTCAAGGAATACGATTTTTCATACAAAGGTTTTCATCCCTTTTCACCTCCTCAGGCGTAGAATTTTCCAAATTCCATTCTTATTGCACCCCTACACCATAAGAGGAATATACCCTCCATGTTTCATGCTTCTAGAACTTATGTTTTAGGCTGTGCGTTGATCCGCCAATCAGTAACGTAACAGTTTTATATATGTATATTGATGATGCTGGACATTTTCACACAGCATCATCTAGTCCCAAATTAAGCAGAGCTTGTACCTATTATGGGGACTACATGACTGATATACTACTTATAATATATATTTTTTCTTGCAGATACATATGCAGATACATACATTTGTTCTGCGACGGGAATCGAACCCGCAACCTTCTGCGTCTCAGGCGGGCCTTTGCCCACTGCGACACATTATGCTCGTAATACATGTTAATCCTACTTCCTACTTAATCTTATAAATGCGAAAGTATGTGAGGATGGATGTTTGTTACTCTTTCATGCAAAAACTACTGAATTGATTTTGATGAAACTTTACAGTAATATAGCTTATACATCAGAATAGCACATAGGCTACTTTTTATTCGGGTACCACGCGGGCGAAGCCGTGGGCAGAAGCTAGTAATATTAAAAACGCGAAAGTTTGTGAGGATGGATGTTTGTTACTCTTTCACGCGAAAACCAATGAACTGATTTTGATGAAACTTTACAGTAATATAGCTTATACATCAGAATAATACATAGGCTACTTTTTATCCGGGTACCATACACGCGAAGCCGTGGGCAGAAGCTAGTATAGCCTTTATATACTAATGTTATAGGTACCTTAAAAATTCAACTTGTTAATAAGTTCCCTTAATTTTGACATTGGATAAGAAATTAACTTAGACTTTTTAACTTTTGTACATAATAAACATATAAAATATCAAAAGGTTGTCTGGAAGAGATTTCTTAGCGACAAGACCGCTCATTGTACTATAGGAATAAGTTTTTTGGTTTGTTATTTGGCGTACTTTCCTACAATAAAGTAATTTTATTCATAATATTTCATAAAATAATGAATAAATATGACAGAAACTCACCAATTATAATTTAATATACCTACATTTATAACAAACAACTTCTTACGGCAAACGCATATACTCCTTAAGTCGGGTAAAAAAAAAAGAAAAAGTAACAAGAATCTCAAGGTTTGCTATTTTTAAAACGGATCTTGTAAAATACTCATAATTTAAAACAGTAAGACGTATCAACCTGGTGGATTGTACCCCGACTTCCGATCCGAAGGTCGTGGACTCAAACCCGGCCGTGCACCATTGGATCCTTCTTATGAGCGGACACCATAAGCTCAAAACGGTGAAAGAAAACATCGTGAAGAAACCGGTGTGCCCTGGAACCCAAAATTCAAAGGCTTAAGCCATCAATCAGGATTGTTTTGCAACCTGTCACGTGGAATGATCTACTACAAAAACGCAGTCACGTGCCAAATATAATGTTATTGTCTCTGACTACCCCTGGCATCCTCACAGATCTGCGTACCTAACTACTGATTATGGATCTGAGGATCTCTATAATGAGAATGTGGCCAGCGTGTTTTTTTAAATTAAAAAATACACCATAACCTTCGACATTGGTTATTGAGCTACCAACCTATTTCGTGATATTCGTATTCTAATATTAACATAAATAAATAAATTATGATTATTGACAATTATAATGTATGTAATTTAAAAAAAAATAGCTACCTCTGCAACATCCTAAGAGGGCCGAAGTACCTACCAACCTACTTGGAGCCTATACCTAAGCTTAACTATTGTATGTAGGACATTAAGCATGCATCCTACTAATATTATAAACGTGAAAGTTTATGAGGATGTTTGTTACTCTTTCACGCAAAAACTACTGAAAAGATTTTGATAAAACTTTACAGTAATATAGCTTATACATCATAATAACACAAAGGTTACTTTTCATCCGGGTACCGTGCGGGCGAAGCCATGGAAAGAAGCTTGTAAATAAATAAATCCTACTAATATTATAAACGTGAAAGTTTATGAGGATGTTTGTTACTCTTTCACGCAAAAACTACTTAACGGATTTTGCTGAAACTTTACAGTAATACAGCTTACACATCAGAATAACACATAGGCTACTTTTTATCTGGGTACCACGCGGGCGAAACCGTGTGCAGAAGCTAGTAAAAAATAAATTAAAAGAGCAAGTTAAAATATGACTTATTTTAAACAGCTTAACAAAACAAAGCTCTTCGTTTTATTATTTTCGTCGTTTTAAATTGGAGGTCAACAGTTTGTCTCCTTTGTGCTGTCTTGCAACGTTTTAGTTTATTGGCCAGTTACTAGAAACTGGAACTGGGGTCTAGACAAATATATCACGCTTATTTTTTACGCCAACGCAATTTGTCAAGGTAAAACTTGGCAGCTGTCACGTAACAATATTCACAGCTAATGTCATTTCCATATAATTCAATCTTTCCGCAGGCGTTAACGCCAACAGAAAGTGATATTTGTTACCCCCTAGACCATGCACTTGCTGGGTACGGCACAAACAGGGTAAGTTGGTACAGTCAGTGACAAAGTTAAGTATTCATTTATTGCAAAATTAACAGAAAAAATATTTTGTGTATGGAACGTTACATAAAGGATTAACGTGAACTGTGAACGTGTTATTTTTTTAAAGAGCAAGTTAAAATATTACACATACTTTTAAACGTTTATTTTAATAGAGTTGTCGTTTTAAATTGGAGTTCAACAGCTTGTCTCCTTCATTCTCCTTCATGCTGTCTTGTAACGTTTTAGTTTGCTGGCCAGTTATTAGAAACTGGATTAGGACTGGACTATGCACTTGCTGGGTACGGGACAAACAAGTTAAATTGTTACTGTCGGTGACAAAGTTCAGTATAAATATATTGCAAAATTAACAAAAAATATATTGCATTAAAAATATATTGCCGTTACATAATGGAATATAATGGGGATTGCAGTGAGCGTATTCTTTTTTTTTGAAGAGCAAGACACATATTTTTATTCATCATCATAGCCATCGGTAAACATCCAACGTATGATTGGTTTTCTCCAAAATGGACAAACTATCATGAGCTGTTTCCATAAACAGCCTCATGCGATGTTTCGATGCATCGGTCCTAAGTCAAAGTCAGGTTTTCATTCATACTTGTTACACTTAGAAACGTCAACTTATATACTACTATAAAAAATTAAAGTGAATTTACGCAGAGTCCTTGCGCATCAGGCAACAAACTCTGCTTGGTTTTTAACATGCTTATATTAACTTCACTAGTAACTAACTAAATAACATAAAAATCTAAGTGCCTATATATATAACTATATATATATATTAAGTAAAATATGTAGTTAGCTAAGTAATAATAATATTGTCTCTATTATAAGTTATATAAAAATTTAGCTTGAGTACTTCCAATCTCAACAAATTAGGTTGGCTGATAGAAAATGTTTTAGAATTTAGTCCGCTTACTGTTCACTTTTCTTAAAATGAGCAATAAAGTATTACCTGATTATAAATTAAAAAAAAAAAACATTTTTTTAATAAAAATATTCAGAACCGAGGTACTTTCAAAAGTTGTTCTAGAGAGTTCCGTATTAGCAGCGTACCGTTCAAGTAACTTGCCCAATGTAAACAGACCTTAATTATTCAGTTGAGTTCATAACCTCTTATCTTATACAGGCATAGATAACATAGCAGTGTTCCGGTTTGAAGGGTTACGGATGCTGGTGAAATTACAGACCCATTTCAGTAATTTATCTGGGAACGCAGCTTACCATCAGTTATAAGCTATTTACCATCACGGAGCCGAGCAAAAGATGTAATAGTACGGGCGGGTGATACGACGCGTCGCGACGCGCCGGGCATCGTCGTCTGGTATATAATACTAGGGACAATAAGCGACAAGCATTTGACAGGCGTAAAATTCTTGCCATCTCTTTCTTGCATGTACTAACAGTAGAAGAGAGCGACAGTTTAAATTATGTTTATTTCGTGTACAATAGAATCGGCTATACTTTATTCATTTTCCAAATTTATACTATTTATTGTTTTTAACTGGAATAAATAAATAATGGACATTTTTACACATGTCATCGTCTAGCCCCAAAGTAAGCAGAGCTTGTGTTATGAGTACTATATGACTGATTTATATCTAACAAGCCGATACCCGCGGTTTTACTCGCGTAGGATAGATAATTGATAGGTGCATTAAAAATAATTGCATTATATATTCTGATACGTATTCAGTTTTTTTGTATTTTAATTATCTAAACTATGTTTACAGTACATCGCACCACGCTTTAAACATTTCTTAAACAGACTAAACACACCATCCTACCCCCTTTGAGGGGTAGTTTAGAAAAAAATGTATTTGTATTTTATCATTGTACTGAATAATATTTATGCCGAGTTTCAAACAAATTGGACCACTCGTTAAAAAGTTCCCATACAAACTTGGACACCCTTTACAACCCCTTTGAGGGGTAGTTTGTGGAAATAATTATATTAGTATTTTATCATTTGGATTGAAGTCTATTTATGTGGTTTGTAAGTTCAAGGAATACAATTTTTTCATACAAAGGTTTTTAGCCCTTTTCACCCCCTTAGGGGTAGAATTTTCCAAATTCCTTTATTAGTGCACCCCTATACCATAAGAGGAATATACCCTCCAAATTTCATGCTTCTAGGACTAATGGCTGTGCCTTGATTCACTTCTTAGACTTTGACTCCTCCTATATCCCCTTTGAGGGATACTTTGGGAAAATTATTATATCAGACTTTTCTCATTTGGATTGAAGAATATTTATGTGAAGTTTCAAGACTGTAAGTTCAAGGAATACGATTTTCCATACAAAGGTTTTCAGCCCTTTTCACCCCCTTAGGGGTGAACTTTCCAAATCCCTTTCTTATTGCACCCCTACACCATAAGAGGAATATACTCTCCAAGTTTCATGCATCTAGGACTTATAGTTTAGGCTGTACGTTGATCCGCCAATCAGTAACGAAACAGTTTTATATATGTATGTTGATTGATTGATTGATATTTGTCTCGGATCTGGGTGTTTTCTATGTATGATCAAATTAATGTATGTATTATTACTTATATGTATTATTTTTGTAAATACATATCTACATATTATACATCGAAAACACCTAGATCCGAGACAAATATTTGCACATCTTACAAACATTTGTCTTGCGGCGGGAAACCAACCCGGAACCTTTTGCGTCTCAGGCACTGCGCCACTGCGTCACAGAGGTGGACTCAATAATTCATTAATTTTAAGTTATTATTTATGTGTTATGAATTATTTAATACTTATCCAATTTAAATGTGGTTAGTATGCTTTCAAGGTGATTCTTATTTAGGTTTTAGTTTTACCGCCACAAGTCACTAGATGGCGCTGTAATGAACAATGGAATTCACATCTGAGGTTTTACATATTCACAAAAAAACAACTGTATTCCCCATGATGGACATAATTCAGATTATACTCAGTTAGAGGGTATTTTAAGTTTTTATTTATGTGTTATGAATTATCTAATACTTATCCAATTTAAATGTGGTTAGTATGCTTTCAAGGTGATTCTTATTTAGGTTTTAGTTTTACCGCCACAAGTCACTAGATGGCGCTGTAATGAATAATGGAATTCACATCTGTGGTTATACATATTCACAAAAAAAAAACACGCCCACAATTGTATTTTCCATGATGGACATAATTTAGATTATACCTAATCAGAGGGTAGTCAGAGGCGCGTCTAAACATGAATCCAAACAATGAATTCTCTTTCACTTATTTTCCGCCATTTTGATGACCTTTCATAATTAATGAAAACGTACGTAATCAGCTTCAAAAAGATAGTTAATTTTGTCAAAAAGTCAACGAAATCAAAGAGCAGCGGTAAACACTATCTTGGTACCTCTCAAACAGTGATGGAAAACATCATGAGGTATAGCATAGTCCCATTTGCGAGTTCCAAGAATGTTGTTTCAGTAATCAATCCATCAAATCAATTGGAACGTCATAAGCAACTTGTACGAGTTCAACTGGTTTAGTAAATAGGTGTTATGTATACGAGCAGTAAATAATGTTATGTACCTACTCGAGCAGTATATACTTACGTACTGATGGAAGAATACAGTAGTTTGACGACCGCGGTGGCGCATTGGGCGAAGAACCGCCTGAGACGCAGAAGGTTGCAGGTTCGATTCCCTCCACGGGACAATTTTCAAACCAGATCATAAGAAAACACATAGTTTTTAACATAGGTTTAAAGATACTACTAACTAACTATTATACCTACTTAATTTGTTAAATAAATAATTAAAAGTACATAACACAAATGTTTGCATGAACTGCAAATAATGGTCTTGGGTCTGGGTGTTTTTTTATAAATATCATGTATGTATTTACAAATGAAAATATATAAGTAGTATATCAGTCATGTAGTTCCCATAATGTATGGAGCGTCGGACGACTTTTGGGTCCCATTTTCCGGTTAGAGAACTATTCATCAAATCATTTTTTTTAAGTATTGAGGGTTCCGTCAGTGTCAAGTTTGGAACCAGAAGACGAACATGTACTTTCAGACTTGGTGACCATGTTGGCACGTCGGATGTTCGACCGCGCCGACAATGGCCGGCACCTACATGGTATTGCCCCGTTGCATGCACGACCTCCTGACGGGCGTCCACTCCCCCGTGAATTGGTTTTGAGTGAGCCGCTCCCACAATGCGGAGATAACTCTGACTAACTAGGCACCCTGAGAGAGCCTGTTTTATGTTCTTTTGCAGATGCATATATATAAGTAATGTGTGTATGCATAATACGTATTATGTATAATGTGTATACGTGTGTGTTTTTTATATATGTATCGGTATCTTATGAATTGGCAATATATATATAGTACAGCAACCAAAGGAAGCAAAGGACCATCCAAGCAACACATTAAGATTAAGCTTCACTACCAATAGACCTAGAGATAGTTGTCTCTGCGGGTTGACGTCAGGGTAGAGAGGGACTTCTTCGGAGCCCTAACTAAACGCCTAACAACACTAAGCGTTTGAAGAAAACCTGCTGCCGATGTACTTTCAAGCCGCCGTATCCCCACCTCAAATCTGCCAACAAACCTCTAACTGTAACTGGTATTTTCTTGGTCTTCCTTGACACTACACCCTACAAAATTAGAATAGTCCACAACCCGAACAGATATTAAGTTCTTGTTGCAATCGTCCATGGGTTACCGTAACCGATTACCAACAGCTGGGGCGTATGCTTGCTCGCCGCTTTAGGTGAAGGTAGAAAAAGGTAAGTAATGCAAATAAAAAAAAAACAATTCTAAATTAAATTTTATTTGAAAGTAAGTCAAAAGATACATTACATAAGGACTTAAGACATAGGTACGGAGACATAGGTAGCATATTTTAAGGTTAGGTTATTTTTTTAAGATTTTTCCAAACAGTTTTGTTTTTTAGGCTAGTAAAACTGTTTCAACTTACAATAAAAAAAAATGTTTAAATAAATTTCAAAATGTCTACTAGTTTTCTATTACGTATTACAGCGCCCCCTAGCGTCCCCAATAAAACCTATCTCAGAACCACAGTTGCACATATACAAAACGATTACGAAAAACCAAATTGCATTCGGATTAGCTGTTTCCGAGATACGAGTATATGGCAACATACAGACAGGCAGACAAACTCTTACGCATATACGCTCCTGCCGTTGAATGGTAAAAATATGAATTGGCAAATACAGTAGGTAACTAAAACACCGACCGATCCGTAAGTCATTATTAGAAATTGATATCCGATCACGGGAATCAAATTGTATCAGTTTATTATAAATCAGTTAATTTATATTATTAGGAAAAGGTTGCGTATTTGCCTGTTGTAGTATGTATAAAAGAACGTTTAATCACAAGTAATCATCTTGGATACAAAAATCAACTGCCGGCCAAAAGGAAGCTAGCGAGCGAGGAGCTGCGCCGTTTTAGTGTCGTTTCTTTTCCATCCACAGATAATATATCTACAAATCTTTTCAATAGTGCGAGTGTACTCCCTAAACTGTGTAATAAAATATTAAAAAAATGCTGGACATTTTTCTCACAGCATCATCTAGCCCCAAACTAGGCAGAGCTTGTGTTATGGGAACTACATGACTGATATACTACTTATATATTTTTTGTAAATACATAGGTACATAATAAATTATAATGGCATATTTTAAATATTTTAAGTGATTCTTATTGAAGTCGAAAATAGGCCGCCTTTAATTGATCACTTTGATCAGACAGGAGTTTTGTTACTAACTGTACATGTTGGATAACTATCAGCGCAAGTTATCTACTAAAGAAAAATCTTTGGTGTAACAACGAAATAAAATAATAAAATTAAACTTTATTTAATGTTACAAAGCCTCAAAACATTAGCAAAAATAACTATTTTATTATTCTAGCTTATAAAAAAGAATTAATGGTTAAAGTACAGTCAGCATCACCAACTAGTAACCCCTCGGGTATTCAAATATTGAAGTTTTTACTTGTATTCAGTTTATTTCTCAAAAACAAAATGTACCTAGTCTCTAAATACATGACTAATGATAAAGGAAACATTTTTTTGGCACAACATAACAAAATAAACCATATCTGGTAACCTATTACGGTTACCAGACTTTTCTTTTTGTAACCAGACTTACGAGACATTATTAATATATGAACTTAAATAAATATAAGAATACTAGCCTCTGCCCACGGCTTCGCCCGCGTGGTACCCGGATAAAAAGTAGCCTATGTGTCATTCTGATGTATAAGCTATATTACTGTAGAGTTTCATCAAAATCCGTTCTGTAGTTTTTGCGTGAAAGAGTAACAAACTTTCGCGTTTATAGTAGTAGGGAGAATAACTTTATTTGAAGAAAAAAAAACGTACGTGATATAGTCGTTATAAAATGGTCAAAGATAATGGTCTCGATTCTGTAGTACATTAACTAAACTAAATTTAAACTATCGCATCTTTTTTATTGTGCTTTATTTATTCTAACATAGATATTAAGACATACTAACAAAAATATGGACCAAAAATTTTTGAGTTAATAAAAAATTAATTAATTATTTTTTTTTTACTGATAGTGTACGCAAGAAAGAGATGGCAAAGATTTGACTGCTGTGTGCTGCTGTCAAATCAGTTTACGTGCCGTTTTTCTTCGTGTTTATAGTCAGCATGTTTTGAAAGGTTTCTTTTATAGGTTATTAGGATAGGTTATTTTAAATCAATTTATAAAGTAAGATGATTATTATTATTATTATTATATTTAAATTATTTTTTATGTATTATTTTACATTTATAATAACGATTTTGCTATTAGTATTAACTCATTTTAAATAAATATTGACTGAACTTGCAGCGCCCTTACAGGGTCCATGTACTCCCCTACAGCTACTTTAATGTAACACCTAAGCTGATGTACATTTGAGCATGAATAAATGAATATGAATATGAAATCACGACTAAATTTGTATGGAAAATTTAAATCTAACTATGACAGCACTAAAATTGTAGTTATCTCTTTCTTGTTTGCACTATCAGTAAAAGCGAGCGACAGTTTAAATTTAGTTTAGTTAGTGTACTACAGAATCGATGCCAATAAGTTAAACTTCAAAAAAATCAATAAATTTCTAGCTAGTGATTTACTGCGTTTATAGTTGGTATAATCCTATCCTACTATCCTTCCCACTAACATTATAAAAGTGAAGGTGTGTGAGGATGGATGTTTGTTACTCTTTCACGCAAAAACTACTGAACGGATTTTGATGAAACTTTACAGTAATATAGCTTATACATCAGAATAAAACATAGGCTACTTTTTATCCGAGTACCACGCAGGCGAAGCCGTGGGAAGAAGCTAGTTGTATCTAAACCTAAACGTTGACTCTCCATCATTTTAAAATTCAACCTTTGAACCTAATAAGGGAACTAATAGGTGATGCCATATACCATAAGTAAATAAGTAAATGAGTAATTTAGGTGGTGATTTCATAATATAAGCGCCATTGACGCAATCCTCCTTAAAAGTTTGATCTATCCATTTATGACTAATTTTAACAGACTGCAAAAAAGGTGGAGGTTTTCATTTTTTTTTCTTATTTTGCCATCAAAATTACTTAATTTTATAGTTCCGTTAGAATAATAATATTTTTATGACATTGGGATGGATATAATTGTTTTTTTTTTTCATTATTTTCATTTATAAAAAAATATATTTAACTTTTATTAATTTTCGTATGAGGTGTAAGTATGATGTTATTTTTTTTATGTTCATTAACACAATATATTTACTTGCAATTAATTTGTTATCAATAAGCGAACTATGAATTATTATTTTTTTAGTTACAAAATAATAAAAATATAGTTACAAACGAGTTGAACATGTGAGAAAATAAATTATTTTAAAATAAATGTTTATTTTATAAATTAATTAAAAAAAAACTAAACGGCTTTAGTGAAGATGCTGTCTTATTATTGATACTAGATGCCGCTTTATACAACAATAATTGACATAAAAGTTATATATAATATAATATAAAACTAGGATACCTACTTATTCAATACTCACTGCCACATCTTGAGTGCTCACTTAAAGACCAAGGGATCAAGAATTATCTAATAACCTTTTGTAATTTCTTAATTTTTCAATTGTATTATTATAAACTCCCTTTTCTATACGGACTCAAGTTACAGTAGTCAGATACAAAATGCTGTACCTTAAGTCCAGTAGGTTTTTTTGATCCTGATAAAAATGTATGGAGTAGTCTTAATATAAAACGATTTAACTCTAATTTTAGGGACTCAAGTTGCGACAGTTAGTTAAACACAACTAAACAATCTTAATATGAAATATTAAGGATCCGGCGTACAGCGCTCATAACTTAAATTCGAAGCGCGTACAAAAATATAGCTATCTCTTTTTGACTGATGCAGGCCCGCTCGTGCTTGCGCGATAGCAATATTAGCCGTTCAGAATTTGGTTTAAATTTGATGATGTTCCGTAATACCAAAAAAGATGAATGAAAACTTGTTGTATTTTCCACATTGTGTTGTTATTCTGTAACTAGACAATATAATCTATGTACCTAACCAAACGATACGTAAGGTATTGTTGTTTTTAATACGAAACAAATAAGAAGAAAAGATGTCATGTATGACGTAAAAATATCTAAAATGCGATTCGTTTACATTTCATTTTAAGTAAGTATTTTGAAAAAATATATAACAAGGTACGTAGATAAATACTATTCGAATGCAAATAATAACATAATATGGTGGGAATAAGCTCTAATTACAAATGATTATGGTATTACGTTTGTATGGGCAATTAATCCAACGCAGGCCTCTTAACAGCCGATTTTGAGTCTTGATTCACTTAGTTACGACGTTCTTAGTTCTTTATTAGATCTTGCCAAGTTGTTCTTAACTAAGGTATTCAATGTTCCATCAGATGGGTGACCGGTAGTGGCAATTAGATATAAGAGTATAATTTCGGAGTGCACGTTAGGATGTCGGTCACAGCTGTAACAGTCGCTAAGACACCTAGGAAGCATACACCCAAATATATTTTTTGCAATAGAAATAAAAAAACTATTTTTATTTTGCTCTTTTCATACCTCAGTGTAAAAGGCGATATCCTATAGACCGATGATATCTTAAAGGTGGCAAGTCTGTGGATAAAGGTACCTACCAATACCGTTCGTCATGACACTCTTTGTGTCTTTGTATCCATGAAGATTTATTTAAAGTTGCGAATTAAAAGTCAAAATCGACGCCATCTTGTGACTATTCAAAGAACTAGAGATAATATTATTCTTGCGTAGTAGTAAATTATGTATGCTACGAACGAACAAACCATTACCGTCGTAAACTTGTCCAAGTAGAATAATCTGTAAAAAAAAAAAATTAGTTAAAGAGTATGTAAGTATATTTGTAATTTTTACAGAACTTTTTTTTTTTTTTTTTTTTTTTTTTCATACATAAAATATAATTTCTGCATGTACCATAAAGAATAGAGTTCCATCGTTAATGATTATGTATCTATGTACCCTACTAATATTTTAACGCGAAAGTTTGTGAGGATGGGCGTTTGTTACTCTTTCACGCAAAAACAACTGAACTGAAAAGTAGCCTATGTGTTATTCTGATGTATAAACTATATTACTGTAAAGTTTCATTAAAATCTGTTCAGTAGTTTTTGCGTGAAAGAGTAACAAACATCCATCCTCGCAAACTTGCGCGTTTATAATATTAGTAGGATTAAATCAGTATTGTCAACTTCCGAAGTGATCCATGTTATTTTAATGAATAAATGAATGTTGACTTTGACTGTATAATACTATTGCTGGACATTGATAACTTTATTTTGTGACGGCATTATGTTATAATTGATAACTTACTGTCTTTTCGAAGACCTGAGTAGGGGTCAAAACTATGTGAGTAACTGTTCGGTATTATGTTAGTATTGTCTTGTATTCTATTATCTGTGGTATTGTTAACTTACTGTCTTTGCAGTTTCTCGGTTTAGGATCAGACTATTTAGATTGGTTATTATCATATGTTATTTATTATTGATGATTTACTGTCTTTCCAAAGTTCTGACTAGTGGTCTGAACTATGTCAGTGACTTACTGTTTTTGCAGTTTCCCGGTTTAGGATTAGTCTTACGTATCATTGTTGTTATGTTATGTTCTTATTGGCAACTTACTGTCTTTGCAAATTTCTAGCTAGGGGTCTGAACTATGAACGTGAGTATTGGGTATTTGTCTTTGCAGATTCTTGGTTTAGGATCAGACTATTTAGATTGGTTGTCTTCATATGTTATTTATTATTGATGACTTACTGTCTTTTCAAAGTTCTGACTAGGGGTCTAAACTGTGTGAGTAACTTAATGTCTTTGCAGTTTCCTGGTTTAGGACCAAACTATTTATGATTGGTTGTTCTCATGTTGTGTTATTTATTATTGATAACTTACTGTCTTTCCAGGGTCCTGACTAGGGGCCAAACTATGTAACTGTTGGGTATTATGTTAGTACTGGTAACTTACTGTCTTTGCAAATTCCTAGCTAGGGGTCTGGACTATGAACGTGACTATTGGGTATTACATTGGTTACTTAATGTTTTATTCAGTATTTTGACTACTGTTTAAGTTACTGTTGGGCGTTATGTTTATTGGTAACTTACTGTTTTTGCAGTTTCCTGGCTTGGGGCAGTGTTGCAGGGTCTTCTTTGCAACAGAACTCGCGAGCTCCCTTGATGTAGTTACGAATGTATTGGCTCCACTTTATTATCTAAAATCAGAATTCTAGTATGTTCAGCCGTGTCAAAAGGAACCAAAATGGTTAACCAGTTGGAATGTTCTAACTGGTTAACCATTTAATTAAAACTTTAATTAAATGGTTTTACTAATGGTATTAGTTTAATTTAAACTATAAATTAGTGGCACTAGGGATTGCAATTCGATGCATAGTTTAGAAAATATATCGATAGGTACAACTATATCGATACAAAAGATATCGTATATAGATACATAAAGTTAGGCCTTTTTATTCCAAAAACTATCGTGAATTTGACTTATTCATATTGTGAAAACGGGAATTTTCACGTACCGTACTATCGGTGAAGTTACCGACTAAGTTACGACTAATTCCGAGAGCCTTCATAAGGGTGAGTGATTGCGACGCCCTCCTTCGGTCGGTGCCTTCATCGATAATACTGTACGTGAAAGTTCCCGTTTTTACAATATTAAGTTATGCCTGTTTCCCGGAGGAATATATTAGCATCGCCATTCAAAGTGGTATTGCGGGCACCATTTTGGGAACGTTCCATCTGGCACTGCGGGGCGATCACACTAATTTCCGATGGCTGGTATCATCGGATGGGATGAATCATCACGCTAATTTGTAAGCTGGATGAGCCATAGATGGACAATGCGAATGAACAAAATTGGTTTCATATTGGACGTTCCGTTTTTTGGATGGATTGGCCATTAAAATAAGGAACTAGTGACAAAATTGATTGCCATCTCGATAGCCATGTGTTAGTGTGATCGCCCCGCTGATCTGGATCAGTTGCTGGATCAGTTGTACTGATCTGGATCAGTTGAGCTACAGAACGTTTGGAACTATCTTTAGATAGCTGGCTGTTTCATCAGTATTTTTTGTAAATATTTACTTACACATAGTTTTATAAATAAATGTAATTTATTTGAAAAATAGGTATCCAATTGAACATAAAATAAAGTAAAAAAGAAAATTATAATTTGAGGAATGTTGTTTTATTATACGTACTGTTTAGTACATAACTATTATTTATTTATTTACTTTGTGTGGTCCTGTCTGAAGTACTAGTTAAAAATAAACAATCAGCATGTAGATTAATGTTAATATACGACTATGTACCTATTGATTGAATTAAAATAAACATACTAAAAAAAAAAACTCAGATTACACTCACATGCGCATCGGTGTAAAAGATTTCATTGTCTTCTTTGGAAACTGCCTTCTGCAGTGCTAGGTAGTTGTCGTTCTTGAAATGCCATTCCTTGGTCGTGTAGTATTGGAGTACTTCGAGTCCATAGTTGATACGTTTCTGCATTTTCACCATGCTGTGAAGAGAATTCAGCTTTTTGTAGTGGAATAAGATGAAAACCAATTCAGCTTTATTGGCATAATGGACTGTACCCTATATTTGCATAGTGGTCTGTACCCTAACTTCCAATTAGTATGGTAGTGGAATTGGCATAATGGGCTGTACCCTATATTGGCAAAGTGGCATGTACCCTAACTTCCAATTAGAATTTAGTAGTGGAATTGCCATAATGGGTTGTACCCTATATTGGCATAGTGGTCTGTACCCTAACTTTCAATTAGAATTTGGTAGTGGAATTGGCATAATGGGTTGTACCCTATATTTGCATAGTGGTCTGTACCCTAACTTCCAATTAGTATGGTAGTGGAATTGGCATAATGGGCTGTACCCTATATTGGCAAAGTGGCATGTACCCTAACTTCCAATTAGAATTTAGTAGTGGAATTGCAATAATGGGTTGTACCCTATATTGGCATAGTGGTCTGTACCCTAACTTTCAATTAGAATTTGGTAGTGGAATTGGCATAATGGGTTGTACCCTATGTTGGCATAATGGGTTGTACCCTATGTTGGCATAGTGGTCTGTACCCTAACTTTCAATTAGAATTTGGTAGTGGAATTGGCATAATGGGTTGTACCCTATATTGGCATAGTGGTCTGTACCCTAACTTTCAATTAGAATTTGGTAGTGGAATTGCCATAATGGGTTGTACCCTATATTGGCATAGTGGTCTGTACCCTAACTTTCAATTAGAATTTGGTAGTGGAATTGCCATAATGGGTTGTACCCTATATTGGCATAGTTGTCTGTACCCTAACTTCCAATTAGAATTTGGTAGTGGAATGAGATGAAAAGCAATTCAAAGAGTAACAAACATCCATCTTCACAAACTTTCGCGTATTTTACTTACAAAGTCTTTTTTCCCATGAGGAACAGTAACAGGTCTACGAAGTAAGCTGGTAAAAGATGTGTGAAGAACAATGCGATCTGATGCTGCAGCCAGGAGCTCTTCGGAGAGCCGCCAGGGTACCACAGGCACACGGAGAATGGAAACTCCTGGACGTGGATACGACCTGGAAAGGAGAACCTATTGTTTTGTAAAAGGATCATTAAAAAGAAAACCAGTCTTGTTTTCTTGCCTTTCTTTCCTGGCTTGGTCGCGGAGGAACAGGCAGTAGATAAAAAACGACGTTTCAAAGTGATCCTTGTGATTTTATTGAATAAATGAATTTTGACTTTGACTTTGAGATACAACTTCTAAGTTTTTTGTTAAATTTGATTAGAAGCATATTGTAAAAACGGGAACGTACCACTCTGTCGGTGAAGGCACCTAATAAGTTTTGCATATTGTAAAAACGGGTATCACGTACCGCAGGTGAATGCACCGACTAAGTTTCTAGTCATTCCGAGAGTCTTCAGGGTGAGTGATCGCAATTCTCCCCCCGCGCTGCACTTCCCGTTTTAACAATATAAATAATCAGGATAGTTTTTGGAATAAAAATGATCAAATGCATTTGAAGACTTCGATGACGCGGCGGGTGAGTAGCGGGTTGTGATGTAAGCGGTGCGGTTTCGATTCCCGCTGCGAGACAAATGTTTGTATGTAGCCAGATATTTGTTCCGGGGCTAGTTGGTGGTACCACGGTGCTCGAAGATTCTGATACCCACGACACAGGGAATCCTAGTGTAGTTCAGGACTATGCATGATAATAAAAAAAAAAATGCTGGTCATGGTCACATAGCGGTGAAGAGGTGGTTGCCCTAATGATGATTGAAACTGACGTTTCAAAATTATCCAATCGACGTTTCAAAGTGATCAAACCGACGTTTCAAAGTGATCTAATCGACGTTTCAAAATGATCCAATCGACGTTTCAAAGTGATCCAACCGACGTTTCAAAGTGATCCAACCGACGTTTCAAAGTGATCCAACCGACGTTTCAAAGTGATCCAACCGACGTTTCAAAATGATCCAACCGACGTTTCAAAGTGATCCAACCAACGTTTCAAAGTGATCCAACCAACGTTTCAAAGTGATCCAATCGACGTTTCAAAGTGATCCAACCGATGTTTCCAAGTGATCCTTGTGATCTTAATGAATAAATTAGTCTTGACTTTGACTTAGATGATGCTGATTAACTTACCCATATCTAAAGCTTCCCCCCAGCTGAGTGGGTTTATTCCCGACTGAGTGATATTGCATATCCGGATTTCTTCAGGCCTGAAATAAAAAAAAAATGATAAAAATAAAACCGCCTTCAAATAGCGGTAAGTTGATAATGAATCAAAAATGATATTTCATCCACCATGTAAAACATTAGGGGTGGCACTTTTTTATAACATTTATATGGAACCTTATATGGAAATTTATATATAACTAATTTATATATCCTATAACAGGTTATATATAACAGGTTAGGTTGTTATGTTTTTTTTATGACCACCCTGAAAGATTTTTCTTTTGCGTCTAACGCAAAAGGAAAACCTTTCTATTAACTAATATTTCTACGGAACTAATATTTGCGCAGGTGTTCCAATGACACAACTAGTTGTACATGATTGGTCCATGAGGAACTCGATCTGATTACTTGTTGATCGAGATATAGACTTGGACTCAGCTGAAAGTTCAAGCGTAAAAACCCCATAGGAAGCTACCCTTATTTAGCAAAGCTTTTTCCTGCACTGTGTCCATTAAATCATTCAAGATTGCTATGAAAATATAGCTTGTTTGATCAGTAAGTCAATTTGGCTAAATGAATTAAGGTACATACGAAATTGTGTAGAGTTATTTTTATTTTATTTATTTAGAATAAACGATAACATCGATGTTATATGTAAGTAGGTATAAAATATAAGATAGGTTATTAATCTAAACAATTTGTTTCTATAACCACCTGTGCTATTTGTAGGATTTTCGGCAGTTTATTGTAGAAAATATCCACGCTGTTTACAGACAAGATGTTAAGCAGATAGATAGCGAGTGACATGGGGGCAAACTTGGACTCACCTGTCCAGTCCAGTAGTGTAAGTGAGGAGTATGCAGCCGTTGACCGCCATGTCTACTGGTATAACATCAGCTTGATAATCCTCATTGCAATGCATCGTACGAATCACACCTGGAAAAAAAAACAAATTATTATAGCATTGGAGTTATCGAAGTTTCGCTATAATTTCAAGGCTATCATTTCTAGACAAATGCCTCACGCTTACTTTACCTTTCACGCTAATTAACGGAAATCAAGGTAAAACTTGGCACTTGGCAGCTGTCATGTGACATTTCCACAGCTAATATTATTTCATACAATTCAATCTTTCCGCAGGCGTTAACGCCAACATAAAGTGGTATTTGTCTAGAGACCAGGATAATATTTTTTTTTATTTAGGACTGTAAACAATGACACTCTTAGATTACTCAAAAAATATGGGAGTTTATATTATTATAACACGATAGGGATTATTAGATTAGATCATACAACATTCGTCCCGCGGAGGGAATCAAACCCGTAACCTTCTGGGCCTGCGCCCACTGAGTGTGTAGCACATGGCGGTCGTCATATTTTAATGAAAGGTAACAAAAAATAATGTAAAAAGAACGTATGCTGCGGGCAGGATTTCATTAACAATTTATTTCTGAGTGTACCTAATCTAACCGGCTGCGCCAGTAAAACGAGCAGTGTTCCTGTAAAACAAAATCGATGGCGCGAGCGCTTAGATAGCCAGCTAAAACTATAGC
This sequence comes from Perizoma flavofasciatum, assembly GCA_958496245.1. Taxonomy (NCBI): domain Eukaryota; kingdom Metazoa; phylum Arthropoda; class Insecta; order Lepidoptera; family Geometridae; genus Perizoma; species Perizoma flavofasciatum. The sequence continues at coordinate 5,049,878 of OY292446.1, read as the reverse complement.
TCTTTAATATTAGATATAAAAACATAGTATTCATAATAAACATATCGTAGATAGTGTAGATATAAAAAAGTTACCTTTTCCAGCGCCGACTAAGAGACCTGTCGGTCCGTTTAGATTGTCCACCCATCCGGGTAAAGGTTCTTTCAAGGCAGCAGTTACTGCAACGAAAAGTAGAATAGAATCGACAGAACAAAGCACAAAAAGACCAGTTGAAAAATAAATAAATAGACACTTATAGTGGGTAGGGTAAGTAAGATTTTTACAAAAACACAGAGACTTTGGTCAGTGAGAATTAATTGTTGAGAAGGACCAGTGTTGTGAAAGAATTCAGTGTACTTTTACTTTGCAAGGAACTCCTCCCGTACTTAGAGCTTTTTAAGTAATGAGATCAGTGGGTGATATTCTACCAGGCTATTGTAGCGCCATCTTTGTGTAGCTTACGAATTGTATTTCATCTACTCACCGATAGATGGCAGTGGAATCGCAATACAAAGCTTTGTACTGTGAAACTATGACGAATACAGCGCCATCTTTATAAAGTATTGTAGTTTATCTACTCGCCAATAGAAGGCCGTGCAATCGTAAAAGGAAACTTTCGTGTGTACTATGAAACCATGGCAATTTCAGCGTAATCTTTGTGAAGCTTATGAATTGTAGTTCATCTACTCAACGATAGATGGCCGTGCAATCGCAATACAATACTTTGTACTGTGAAACTATGACGAATACAGCGCCATCTTTATAAAGTATTGTAGTTTATCTACTCGCCAATAGAAGGCCTTGCTATCGTAAAAGGAAACTTTCGTTTGTACTATGAAACCATGGCAATTTCAGCGTTATCTTCGTGAAGCTTATGAATTATAGTTCATCTACTCATCGATAGATGGCCGTGCAATCGCAATACAATACTTTGTACTGTGAAACTATGACGAATACAGCGCCATCTTTATAAAGTATTGTAGTTTATCTTCTCGCCAATAGAAGGCCTTGCTATCGTAAAAGGAAACTTTCGTTTGTACTATGAAACCATGGCAATTTCAGCGTAATCTTCGTGAAGCTTATGAATTATAGTTCATCTACTCATCGATAGATGGCCGCGCAATCGCAATACAATACTTTGTACTGTGAAACCATGACGAATACAGCGCCATCTTTATAAAGTATTGTAGTTTATCTACTCGCCTATAGAAGGCCGTGAAATCGTTAAAGGAAACTTTCGTTTGTACTGTGAAACCATGGCAATTTCAGCATAATCTTCGTGAAGCTTATGAATTATAGTTCATCTACTCATCGATAGATGGCCGTGCAATCGCAATACAATACTTTGTACTGTGAAACTATGACGAATACAGCGCCATCTTTATAAAGTATTGTTGTTTATCTACTCGCCAATAGAAGGCCGTGCTATCGTAAAAAGAAACTCGTTTGTACTATGAAACCATGGCAATTTCAGCGTAATCTTTGCGCTTATGAATTGTAGTTCATCTACTCACCGATAGATGGCCGTGCAATCGCAATAGGAAATTTTCCTTTGTACTGTGAAACCAGATCTTCGGTTAGATTCTTCGTGTAGGCGTATGTGTTCGGTTGGGGTTCGATTATCCTAGAAAAAAAGAAAAAGTTTCATGAATTACATCCCTCCATTTTGTCTACCGAATGAACTAACTATTCAGAACTAGTATAGTATAATATTGTCTGTGCCACAGTTTATGGAATCAACATTTATCGGTCGATTATTAAAAGCGCTGTCAAGTGCTGTTGACCGAGAACTGTTGACCTTTCAGGATTCACTAGACTTAAAAAGGAAAATACAGATAAACTAGTTTTTAATATTGGTTAATTTTATATATATTTGTTTTACATTTTTCACTTCTTTACCAGATATATTTAAAACAACAAAATATTCAGTTAAGGGTCTAATTCGGAACAACTGAAAAAAACTGATTAAGTAAGTAAGTAAGTTCTGCCCACTGTGCCGTCGCCGTTAGTGTTGTCCCTACATTTTTTTAAGCAAATTTAGTCACACACCTATTTTTTTCATAAAAATACGTCACCTTTGTGGTTGCGAGGTAAAAACTGCTTTTAGCACTAAGTGCATTTTTATCTTTGAGCAATAAACAATTAATTTTGTCTCTGGTCTGGGTATAATTTGTATAATTTGTATGTATTTACAAAAATAAACCATTATCAAAGTAGTATATCAGTCATGTAGTTCCCATAACACAAGCTCTGCTTAGTTTGGGGCTAGATGATGCTGTGTGAAAATGTCCAGCATTATTTATTCATTCATTGTTTAATAAAATAAATACAATGATTGATATACAATACATGTTTTAAGTTAAGTAACCTCAGGAAATTAGTTTTAACTTTATAATTTAAAAAAACACTCAAGTTAATCTGTAACGATACCTACTATAGGATATGGAAGAGCGGGACCTTCTAACACAAGTATTGTTTACTTAACAGAAGGTTTCAAATCTTAGATATAATAGAACTGTAAATAGTTACAGAAAATAAAACATTTTGATTTAAGATTATTTTGTTTGAAAATGAATCCATGGTAGTTTTAAGTAAAGTCCAATTAATAAATTCCATTCATATTGTAAAAACGGGAATTTTCACGTACTGCACTATCGGTGAGTGCACGGCGCGACGCGGAAGGAGAAAGTCGCGACCACTCACCCTGATGAAGACTCTCGGAATAAGTCGAAACTTAGTCGGTGCCTTCACCGATAGTGCAGTACGTAAAACATCCCGTTTTTACAATTTAAATAGTCAAGTTCACGATATTTTTCGGAATAATACATTCCACTTTATTCATTACTTTTTTTCCACTTACTTTGGCTGCAAATGTTCCAGCAGTTCATCGTCCATCCACCCCGTGCAGTGCATCACGTGCTGAGGACGGTGCTTCGCTGGGTATATATGTTCCTCCAGGACCTCCACCTGGAATAAACATTACCTAATTATATAACTACTAGCTTTTGCCCATAGCTTCACCCGCTTGGTACCTGGATAAAAAGTAACCTATGTGTTTTTCTGATGTATAAGCTATATTACTGTAAAGTTTCATCAAAATCCGTTTTGTGGTGTTGGCGTGAAAGAGTAACAAACATCCATTCTCACAAACTTTCGCATTTATTATCTGCAAATATTTGTCTCGGGTCTGGGTGTTTTCTATGTGTAATAATTAAGTATGTATTTACAAAAAAATTATATAAGTTCTGCTCTGCTTACTTTGGGGCTACATGATGTTTATTTATTTATTTATATGTAAGTTTTTGGCTGTATTCTCTGTGTGTACAATAAAGAATAATAAATAATAAAGATCATTCATTTATTCATATAACTATGTAAAAGTAGGTATATACAAAAAATATAGATGAAACAGCTAGCTATCTAAAGACCGTTGTGTGTTTTGATTTCAAATGAACGTTAGTTTATTATTTATTTCCTTCAGAGCTGCATTGGCCGTATAAAAGACCAATGGATTTTGCCATTTCAAAAATGCCCATTAATTAAATAAATAAATAAATAATAAATAAATAATGCTGGACAATCCACACAGCATCATCTAGCCCCAAGCTAAGCAGAGCTTGTGTTATGGGTACTAGATGACTGATATACTTAATACAATACATTACATAGATAGATATTTTTTTATTATACATAGAAAATACCCAGAACACCCGGAACAAATATTTGCAGATCGTACAAACATTTGTCCCAGGGCGGGAATCGAACCCGCAACCTCCTGTGTCGCAGGCGGACCTTCGCCCACCGCGCCACATCGGTCGTCAATTAATAATTAATTAAATAATTTTTGTCAATTAATAATTTTCTAAAAAATCCATCAGACATATATTTCTCACCCCACACTAAGATATCCTGTTGGACTCCATGTTGGGTTATCAGGAATAATGAGTACCTACTAAAACAAACACCTAGACCCCGGTACAAAAAACTCTACGCCAAGAAAAAAAAAGAAATTAACACCCAACATAATATCAAAATCAAAGTCAAAATTCATTTATTCAATAAAATCACAAGGATCACTTTGAAACGTCGGTTTTTATCTACTGCCTGTTCCTCCGCGACCAAGCCAGGAAAGAAAGGCAAGAAAACAAGGCTGGTTGTTCTTTTTAATGATCCTTTTACAAAACAATAGGTTCGAGTTGGAGCATTTTCAATCCCAAGAGTTTTTGTCATCTAAATAATCAGATATTTTATAGTATGCCTTTTTATAAAGTTTTTGTTTAATTACGTTTTTAAATTTGTTAATTGATAATTTTTGTATATGTCTTGGGAGTTTGTTAATAACCACACAATATAGAGTCAAAATGTTATAAGCTTTGTCAGTTTTCAGTTTTCACGGAGGTACGAGACGGTATCCGCTTACGATTGGAATTGGAACGGGTTAGATTTTGAAAATGCCAACAAACCTCGCAGCGACAGTAGGAGGTAGAAACGTGCGTGAAGACTTCCAGGTTCTTGACTCCCTCCGCCAGTTCCAGAACCTTCAGAGTACCTGCTGTGTTCATCTTCACAGCATCACGAAGGAACATGTCGAATCTGCAAATAAGTTCGAGGGTAAAGAAAAACAATACAAGAGGTCTAGACAAATACCTCACGCTTACTTTTCCTTTCACGCTAACGCAAATTTGTCAAGGTAAGACTTGGCAGCTGGTTCACATTACCACAGCTAATGTCATTCCCATACAATTCAATCTTTCCGCAGGCGTTAACGCCAACAGAAAGTGGTATTTGTCTAGATATCCTGAGACCTGAGAACCGTCTGAGACGCAGAAGGTTGCGGGTTCGATTCCCGCTGCGGGACAAATGTTTGTAAGATTAGCTAATGTCTGTCTCGAGTCTGGGTGTTTTCTATGAGTATATCAGGGGACGTTTGAAAGTAGCACCCGTGACCGAAAAGTTGAGGAGTAATAGGTTAGCATGGTATGCGCATGCGCATGTCATGAGGAGGGAAGAATTTCATGTTACGAGAAGAGTGTTAAATATTAATGTGGCTGGAAATAAAAGCAGAGGTAGGCCAAAGAAAAATGGATGGATTGTGTGAAAATGACATGGTTAAGAAAGGAGTGAGTACTGAGATTACGGCTGATAGAAGAGAGTGGAAGAAGAAAACATGTTGTGCCACCCACGTAATGTGGGATAAGGATAAGAAGATGATGATTGCAAGCGGCAAGCTGGTTTGTTGGCACAAAAACATGCTGGACACTAGCAAGATTTTGTTTCTAGCAGCTTGGTTTGACTGACCTGACGCATGCGGCACAGTGGAAGATGATATTGCACTCCCGCTGCAGTTCCTCTCGATCCTCAGCTGAGATCCCGAGATCATCCACCAGTATGTCTCCTGGAACCACGCGGAGTTTTTCCAACCGTTTGGGGTGCTCTTTCTGCAATCGCTCGAAGATCTGCAAGAGTTGACGGAAATTATTAATAGATGGCGGTGTAATGGTGTTTTATGGTTTTTAGTGAGTAGGTAGACTATCCTGTTTCATGCCATTTCGGACTAGACCATTTTTTACATGCAAAAGACCATTTTTTGCATGCAACTTGACTCACGTGTAATTATATAGTCTTGTATAATCTGTGATGAAAAAGGTTTCTAAGAAAAAAGTTTTAGTACTATAATTACTAGTCGTTGTTCTAGTAACAAATAAAAAATTTCGTTCACCTACTCGTCACTAGATGTCGCAACTAATCTGTTGAATCGTTTTCACCAGGAAACATTAAATAGGTACATCTACTTTGGATTTATTTTATTGTTATTAGGTTTTCAGATATTTATTAATTTTATTTTAATGTCGTTGAATTATAGATTTTTTTATACTTTTGCATTTTGAGTTCTGCTTCTTATTAGACCTGTAGATTAGTAATGACCAGAAAAAATAAACTGATACTGATATCTACACTACCTACACATTTTGATTTATTTTATTATTGTTGAGGAATCAATAATAAACATTTTATTTGTTTTCGTTATTAGTTCTGCTACTCATAACTAGATGGCGCCACCAACCTTTATATTAAAGTAGTCAGCCAAACGCTCATTGCTGTTATGCCCTTTCTTTGACCTCATGAGAACATATATCTTTTTTATATCGGGGCATGTTCGAAGAAGCTTCTCAACAAGGACTTTCCCCATAAATCCCGTCGCTCCTGTGATAAATATTGATTTGTTAGCGTAGTACTCCGCCACGCTTATAGAGGGCGCCATTTTGGAGTTTTCTGTGAACAAAGAAAAATAATTTTAATCAAAACTCTAGACGTTTACTATTCGGGACCGCTTGATTCATACCATAGCATACCGTAAACATAAATCTACATACTAGATACCGAGGTAACCTTAATCCACACCATTTTTTTCGTAATTCTCTGAACCGAACATAATAATACCGTAACGTATGATGATTCTTCATACAGCATTTTGAGTTTATCGAGCAAGACTTGCTTCTTTATTTTAGCAAGCATTAACAAAAATTATATAAGCGCACGAGTTTAATTCCTCATCATGGGAAATAAACTAGACATTTGAGGATACAAGGAGCCAGAAGTAGAAGAGGTTGCAATCCTATCGTCGCTTATTGGAACATTAAACACAAAAAGAAATCTACCGTCCAAATTTCATATCTCTAGGTAGTCCTATAGAGTGAGTACCTTATTCCGACATTTTTATGGACGTTCTTACGAGAATCAACATCTTTTGTAAGCTTGTAAATTAATTGCCGATATGCCAATTATAATAAAATACGTAACTTTTAAAAGGTTTTTTAGAAAAAGTCTCTGCGTTAATTGACAGTCAGTGCGTCAACAATCCTACTACTACGCGAAAGTTTGTGAGAATGGATGTTTGTTACTATTTCACGCATAAAACTACTGAACGGATTTTGATGAAACTTTACAGTAATATAGCTTATACATCAGAATGACACATAGGCTTCTTTTTACTACCACGTGGACGAAGCCCAGGGCAGAAGCTAGTATTTTGTAAATACGAAAGTTTAGATGTACAGATGTTTGTTGTTAAAATTCTCCGCAACGGCAAAACCAATGATCGATGAACCGATCGATTTTTGGAACAGGTAAAGTTCGTGAACTAGAATAAAACATAGGCTACTTTTTATCCGCGTATCACGTGGGTGAAGTCCTGGGTAGAGGCTAGTCTATACTAATATTATAAAATATGTTTTTTTGGTTTGTTTGTTTGTACCGAATTGGCTCCGAAAATACTGGATCAATTTTAACCGTTTTACATTAATAGAAAGCTAAATTATCAAGTAGTAACATAGGCCATAATTTATTTTCAAAAAATTAGAGATACCTAAGAAAATTGCAATAATGTAACCGAAAGTTGCAAAATTTTACCTATAGAATTCATTATTTGGCGTGCGCTGAGAAAACTATTGATGATACATAAAAATTATGTACTACATGATTAAAGTACTCATTATTACCTACAAAAAAGTTATTGAGGAAATATATCTTACTATCATAGTTAAATCACAATAGCAGCTTTTGTTTTATAAAATTTAATTAGATCGCCGCCGGTAGAAACAAATGTGGGTTAAGTATTCGTATCGTAGTCTTATTCGCACATGTACTTTATCCAAAATACTCCTTTAAGGAATAGGATGGTTTGTTAAGTTTGTGCGTATCGAGTGGTGCGATTTGCTGTAAACTTAGTTTGGATACTTAAAATACAAAAGAACTGAATACGTATCAGGGTATAAAAAAGCAATTAGAGTGCAAGGCACGTAATGTTTTTTGATGCACCTATCAATTACCGAACCTACGCGAGTAAAACCAAGGTCATTGGCTAGTTTTATATATTTACGATTCTATAATAGGTATAAGAAAACATGCGTTTGCATGCAAAACATGTGGACGATAACATAACTACGTAAAACCATCGTCATCATTAATATAAGCCATCCACCTGCGTATAAGGAAATTACATGTACCTAAAGATCATTAAAAATTGTCTTTTCTGTCCTTATTCTTATAATTCTTATAATTGTACACAGAAATATAAAACAAAATATTAGGTGAGGCATGTATAAAGGCGAGCTGAACCCTAAATAGAGTTTTCCAGCAAACCTTTGAGGAGCGATAGAGAAGTGACGAAGTAGCAGCTGTACAAAGACAGGACAGAAGAAACGAAATATAATAATACTTAAAATACCACTATATTTTAATAAACTAGGTAAGTATTATACATATCTACTACATTTATTTATACAACTATGTAAAGTAGGTATATACAAAAAATAAACAGCTAGCTATCTAAAGACAATTGCAAGACATACCTATTACATATACATACCTACTAGGGTGGGCGAAGGTCCGCCTGAGACGCAGAAGTTTGCGGGTTCAATTCCCGCCGCGGGACAAATGGTTGTATGATCAGCAAATTTTTGTCTCGGGTCTGGGTGTTTTATATGTATGTATTTACAAAAAAAAAATAAGTAGTATATCAGTCAATTAGTTCCCATAACACAAGCTCCGCTTACTTTGGGGCTAGATGATGCTGTGTGAAAAATGTCCACCATTATTTATATATTTATTTATAAAAAAACTGCCTATAAATACATATACACTGAAAATAAATACAATATAAAGTAGTTTCTATGAAAACATTTTTTTTTGATTCGCTCAAAACTCTGTAAAGTAAATAAACTTTAAAGTAAATAATGAACCACGTATTTTTTATTTTTTCAAAACTACCCTTGAGTGCAATTGAGTTCTAAACTTTGTATAAATTGTAATCCTTGGTTCGATTCATTCAAAAGTTGGTGGACATATTTGAAGCCTGGAGACGGTCATATGCTTTTATTAACATACTTCACGGGCGAAGCCGCGGGCAACAACTAGTTTATTAATTTTATAGTATAGCAATCTTAAATTAATTAAATTACTAGGCGCTTTTCGGAAAGAAGACTCGTATTATATCTGTCGAACTTTACTTCAAGAAGTTCGTTTAATCTTTTATCTCAGCCTGCTCAGCACTGACTTAGTTTATTATACTGACTTTGTATTTACTGATATTATTTATGTAACACATTAAGTAGGTACAATAGTTAGTAGAATCTTTAAACCTATGTTAGGTTTGTCTAAACACTAGCTTCTCGATGTTTTACTTTATTTTAAACAAAAGTACACAACAAAAACATGAGTAATAAGTATTTAGGCATTGAAAATAACATTATAGATTTTACTGTAGGTACAAAATTATAAAGAAACAACCGCACACAAAAATAAGTAAACTAAACGTATACTAATAAAATTTTCCACTCAAAATAATTTAAACGTGCTCAGAATGGCGAAGGAATACATCGAATTGAAAATTCGAAGGCATGCAGCATCGATTAGTGTTCCAATAAGCGGCGATAGGATTAGTATTTGGTATCCTCACAGATCTGCTCATGAGTTATAATATGAGGATTTCCATTGAAATTACGGTGCGTGTTTTTTATTTCTTTCTTTAAACGATCTAGGTAATAATATAGAGTTAGGTTGGTTGGGGTCAGGTCAGAAGGGGGATAATGCACAATACATATGTATACCTATGTATTTGAAGACATGTTTTCATCTTATTCGTTTCATATTAAAAACAACAATATCTTACGTATAGTTTGGTTAGGTACATAGCTTATATTGTCTAGTTACAGAATAACAACACAATGTGAAAAATACAACAAGTTTTCAGTCATCATTTTTGGTATTACGGAACATCACCAAATTTAGAACAAATTCTGAACGGTTAATGTTGCTATCGCGCATGCACGAGCGGGCCTGCATCAGCCAAAAAGAGATAGCGATATTTTTTCCAATTGAAGTTGTGAGCTGTCAGCGACCGTACTAAATAAGCCTTGTTTATTATTAACTAGCTTCTGCCGACGGCTTCGCCGGCGTGGTACCCGGATAAAAAGTAGCCTATGTGTTATTCTGATGTGTAAGCTATATTACTGTAAAGTTTCATCAAAATCCTTTCAGTAGTTTTTGCGTGAAAGAGGAACAAACATCCTCACAAACTTTCATGTTTATAATATTAGTAGGATAGTTTGTGGCGTATCCGAATTCCACTAGCAACATTTGTAAGGTTGGCAACTCTGCCGATCAGCTCGGATTACTTCCGGTTACTGCCGTTCGGTCACTTCCGTTTTCAATTGCTTTTCGAAACACGCAATTACGTGCAACTTAATTATACTGTACTTAATAAACTGTATTATTTATCGAACCGGCAATAAATAAGTGTCAGCTGTATCATAGTGATTTCAATAAAGCAAGATAAACGTGGTCTTAACTCGAGTTGAACTCAAGTCCTGTCAGATCCACTAAACCAAGGTTTAAATATACCTTATCGAAAAAAGAGTACTATTGCAAAGTAACTAAGGTATACAGTTTAAAGATAAAATAAACCGCGGGATGAGCATTTGATTTAAAAAACACTTTTAAACTAAAATAAAAAAGAAACACATAATTTTGATTGGCTACCAAAAGAAAGTAGGTTCTCAAAAAGAGGTTGAATTATGATAGAAATAAACTAGGTGACCGCCTGGTTTATCTTTTAGCAGTTATTTATCATCAAACCTTTTTTTTTAACGTCAAATAGACTGTCGGCAATTTTATTTTAATATTCAATTTTAAACCTTGTATGCGTAGGTTTAGTGTACCAAGGTTTAGTGTTTTTGACAGAACTCGAGTTGAACGTTTAGGCCACGTTTCGTAATGAGACCGTTTAAGTTTACTTCATTAGTATGATAGTATATTTTTTAATGTCAAGTAAATAAACTATTGTTTGTAAATTTATTATAAATATATCAATTACGTTGCGATATTATTATTCCATATTAAAGATTCCGTAGTCAGTGTTAACTTTTGCCCTGACTTTTTAACATGAATAAGGTTATTTTTTTATTAAACCCATTCTATAACACTGCTAGGCAAAGGTCTATCCAAATCCTTGTAAAACGTACTGTCACTTGCAATTTCCGTTTCCTGGAAAACGTGAAGGTAGGTCGCGCCAACGTTTCCTGAATTATTTTTAACATATTTTTTTTATAAGTAAACAGGGCACTTATTCTGATATTATTGTCGCTTAATTAGGAACAAGTGAAGTGTATTTAAAATTTAAGCATTTAAAAATGGCTGAAATTACTTTTTGCATAATGAATGACAAATGGCTATGAGATCTAGAGGAAGAAAAGATTTTGAGGTTTTGTTTTTTCGAGTTGTTTATTTATAAAATTGCGTTTTTGAGTTCAAGGTTTTAAAAACTCTAGACAGGCCCATGTTTGTTACATACCTGATTAAAACAAGATTCTGCGAATGAAAATTAAAATTACTCCCTAAAAGGAATATTTCCAGAAAACTTTCTATAAAACAAACTAGTTTTTTATTCTATGTATGTTTATTCATCAGTGGATTGGTGTGGGCTAATTATGATGATGTTTTACATCTTTTATACACTCTTTTTTATTTGTACATTAAATAAATAAATAAGAATTGTTTACACCATCTTTTTGTACTCGCACAAGTGATAAAGTTAATATTCCTGCTAATATGTTTCCAAATCTGCAGTTTGTTCCGTAATAGCATTAACGAAACAATCTCTAATTAGATTGTAACACGTTCATCCTACTAATCTGAAAGTTTGTGAGGATGGATGTTTGTTACTCTTTCACGCAAAAACTACTGAACGGATTTTAATGAAACTTTACAATAATATAGCTTATACATCAGAATAACACGTATGCTACTTTTTATCTGGGTACCACGCGGGCGAAGCCGTGGGCAGAGACTAGTACTATTATAAACGCGAAAGTTTGTGAGGATGGATGTTTATTACACTTTAACGCAAAAACTACTTGACGGATTTTGATGAAAATTTACAGTAATATAGCGTATATATCAAAATAAAACATAGGCTTCTTTTTATCCTGGTATCATGCGGGCGAAGCCGTGGGCAGAAGCTAGTAATTTATAATAGGACCATTAAATTACGTTGTTGCAGATACCTACCTAAAGTAGACATACCTCTGTCATTGAATAATTGTGAAACAACGTAGTTTGGTGCTCATTCCAGTTATGGTGGTTAAGTACGAAAGGTGAATGGCAATGGGCTTACGTAGCGTAGTACCAAGTTTTGATGACAGTGGAACCACGAGAAAATTCCCGATTCTCATATAACTTTAACGTGTTTTAACTTAATTTTATCTATCTAGCGATAACCGATAGATACAGGTTTACTCTCCATAGATCTTGTACTGGAATCTTTTGCAAGAAATGAAAGTTTTTTTTTTATATATATTATTATCTTTTACTAAGAGTAAAAATATAGAGAGTTCATCTTGCTCGATTGGCACCACACTATAGCTGAATAAAAATAAAAAAAATACTGGACATTTTTCACACAGCATCATCTAGCCCCAAACTAAGCAGAGCTTATTATGGGAAATACAAGACTAATATACTACTTATATATACATATTTTACATCGAAAACAGCCAGACCCGAGACATATATTTGCAGATCATACAAACATTTGTCCCGCGGCGGGAATCGAACCCGCAACCTTCTGCGTCCTAGGCAGGCTTTCGCCCACTGCGCCACAGAGATCACCAATGAATGGTGACCAAGATAAACTTTTTTTAAATAAGTACATCTGACAGTCATACATAGTACTGACCCTATACTAAGATTCTCTGTATCGTGGCTACCAGGAAATATGGGTATCATGGATATAAGATATATTTTTGTTAATATTGGAATAAATAAATGGAAATTGGAGAAATTATTAATATCTGCAGTGGATACTTTGTATGTTTGTTTGTGTGTATGTATTGTTACCATTCATCTTCAAAACGGCTTAAAGAAACGTATTAAAATGTAATGGGCAAGCTTATCGCTTCAAAGCAATCCCTTCCAGACCCAATAATTCTTCAAAGTCCAACCTAATCTTTGTAAAATTTTACTATTTACGATTTTCAACCAAAATAGTCATTTTTCTCATACAAAAGACATCAACGCACACGCTTTTACCAAATTTTTGTGCCAAAGTTATTTCTTACCTGCGACGCAAAGAACTGGTATATGTGTGAGGAGAAATAGGTTGTTTGTCAAAAAAAATATGCTGCTATTTTGCTCTAAGCCGGCTGAATCGATTGTTATGTAGTTTTTTGTATCAGTCTCTTAGCTATACCTATACAATATCAATAAAAATTTTAGGAAACTTTAAAAACGAATATTATAATATTGTTTTAGTATTATAATAGCGCTATATAGCCAGTATTTTCGATGATCTGGATCAGTTGAGCAATCAAGAGATCGTTCGCACCGATCTTTAATTAAAAAAACTAGTATTATATTTCTTAAATTTAATGTTTTGTTTTGGGTATGAATTGATCATACGCAGAAACCTAAAATCCTACTACTATAAACGTGAAAGTTTGTGAGGATGGATGTTTGTTACTCTTTCACGCAAAAACTACTGAACGGATTTTGATGGAACTTTAAAGTTATACAGCTTATACATCGGAATAACATATAGACTACTTTTTACGCAGGTACGAGGCAAAGCCGTGGGCAGAAGCTAGTATTATATAAACAAATATCCAATTCCAACAAGTAGTGCACGGCGCGACGCGGAAGGAGAAAGTCGCAACCACTCACCCTGATGAAGACTCTCGGAATGAGTCGAAACTTAGTCGGTGCCTTCACCGATAGTGCAGTACGTGAAAATTCCCGTTTTTACAATATGAATAGTCAAGTTCACGATAGTTTTTGGAATAAAAAAAAAAGTCCCCGCTAAGATCCCCTGTGTCATCGGTATCAAGAACTAAGAGTACCGTGGTACCACTACGGCTAGACCAGGAAAAAATATCCGTAAATATCCGCATGCAAACATTATATCCGCAGCGAGAATCGAACCTAACCTCTTTGTTTAATTTAAAACATATGAACGACAGTTAAAATTTCCAATGTTAACTGACGTTTATATGTTTTAAATTCAACAAATTAAACCCCTTTGTTAAATTTAAAACATATGAACGTCTGTTAACATTGGCAATTTTAACGGACGTTCAAATGTTTTAAATTAAAATTACGCAAAATCTGTTCAAATTACCAAACGTCAGTTAAATTTACCGTCTATATTATTATTGAACATCGTTATAAAGTTGTACAAATGAAAAAAACAACATTCTTTTCAATTGGAACGTGCGACACCTCATCACAATCGGGTAGCCTATTCCCATAATTTTTTGATACGTTACGTAACGTATTTATATTTAATGAGAGTATCGTGTGAATAAGGCGTTACATACTTACCCTGATTAGAGACTATATATTTTACTAGTTGTTGCCCGCGGCTTCGCCCGCGTGGTATGTTAATAAAAGTAGCATATGACCGTCTCCAGGCTTCAAACTATGTCCACCAACTTTTGAATGAATCGAACCAAGGATTACAATTTATACAAAGTTTAGAACTCAATTGCACACCCCCAAAGGGTAGTTTTGAAAAATTAAAAAATACTTGTTTAATTATTTACTTTAAAGTTTATTTGTACAGAGTTTTGAGCGAATCATTTTTTTTCATAGAAACTTTACCACTCTATTTAACCCCTTAGGGGTCGATTTTCGAAAATTATATATGATTAGCCTATATGTAATTCCAGATCCTAAACTATCTATATTCCAAATTTCATCAAAATCGGTTTAGTAGTTACGGAGATACGTGATAACAAACATTCACACACACACAGACTTTTGCATTTATTATATTAGTAGGATTCTGGGTCTGGGTGTTTTCTATGTATAATATGTATATATTTACGAAAAAAATGTATATTAGTATTATATCAGTTATGTAGTTGCCATAACACGATTTACTTTGGGGCTAAATGATGCTGTGTGAAAAATGTACAGCTTTATATATTTATACAATATATTTATATAAAATTTGTCAGCTCCTAAATTATTGATGCCCAATGACAAGTATCTATTTATACAGACCTACCGACTTAACAAAATCTTGTAAAGTCGGTAGGTCTGTGATATACTTTATTATTTCTGTAAATATTTAAAAATTTTATGTGCATCAAAATTTGTCAGCTCCTAAATTATTGATGCCCAATGACAAATATCTATTTATACAGACCTACCGACTTAACAAAATCTTGTAAAGTCGGTAGGTCTGTGATATACTTTATTATTTCTGTAAATATTTAATCATTTAATGTGCATCAAAATTTTTCAGCTCCTAAATTATTGATTTGCTGTTACTAAGAAATGGTAAGGTAAGTTTCATGCATTAGGCAGATTTTTTTATATATATCTTTTATGCTAGTTGCCTAAACTTAGAGCAAACCTAAGGTATAGTCTGTGGGATAAAGTCAATCAGTCAGTTTTTTTTTTAATAGCCAGTGGAGACAATGAATGGGTCTATTAGAAAAACCATAAATGAATCGTGAGTTATGTAATAAACATACTTCAGTTATTTATTTAGAGGTCATCTTTCTCAACACAAAGATTGATCAAAGTACAAAGTATATTTGGTATTTATGCTTCGTCATGCCCATACTATTGTAATAATGATTGACGAAATGTCACTGAACAACTTGATTCTAGTAGGCTTTGTTAGAATAAATCGGGGAGATACAGACGGGTTGATTTGGTTGACGATCAGATTGTACAAGCAAATGTACGATTTCCGACCTTAAATTTTTTTCTATCTGCGCGTTCTTTGGTAGAAAATGTGTTTTAAGAATACTATATTTAGTTGTTTTTAATGGATTTTGGCGTAATTACCCAAAATTTTCATGTTTCTTTTAGGCGTTTATATTATAAGCAGATACACGTAGCTATGTAAGTTCAGTCTCAAATAAATGTTAAAGAGTGCACACGTATCGTGGTTTTTCTATCATAATTTTCCGCAAGCTAAACTCCACCTTACTTAAAACCAACAAGGGGTAATTTAATTTGTAAAGTATTTACTTACATGTTTATACATTTATAAAACATGTTTTGCCTGCATATTACCCGAATAAAGTAGGAAAAGTGGCTTAACTATACGTCAGAAACTTCGAGTACTATCGTAATATAACCCACAGATCCGGAAAAACATCTGCAGGAAATATCCACAATAACTCCTTCTAGATATTATTAAGTTAAACATAACACTGTGCAGCTACTTAGTTTGACAACTGTTTTCGTTTTATTATATGTTACCTGTTTTTGTGTTTTATTATTATTTCTGACGTTTGTGTAATGAGGACAAATAAATGAATCTTTGTTAATGATATGGTTTGTACGTATTCTGAGATGTGTATCTAAATTGATGACAATTCTGTCTTACCAACCAAATTGGCCGTTCCATAAACTCAACCTAACCAAAATCTAATATTATAAAATTGTACGCTTCAAGGCCGTTTAGTGGTTTATAAATAAATATATATGTAGGATGACTTTCAAAATATTTAGGTATATTTTGAAGATTTAGCTCATTGCCGCTTTTTGGTTACTGTTCCAATAACTTTAGATAAGGTTTGCGACCTGTCACGTAGTATATTAACACTACGTGACAGGACAAAACGCGGGCATGTCTAAAATGCAATTTTTGGACGTGCCTCTGACTACCATTAACTTGGTGTTCACAAGGATCTACGCACCGAGTATTAATCTCGGGGTTTTCATCATTGGTTCTCTTTTAGCGGTTATATTTTAAGAAACATACGCCGAAATACGAGCTATGCTCGGAGTTTCTCTGAAGGATAAACTCCGTAACGAGATTATCCAACAGAGATCGAGAGCCATCGACATAGCTCAGAGGATTAGTTAGCTGAAGTGCCTATGGGCAGGTCATATATGCTGAAGAACCGACAACCGTAGGGGTAAACGAGTGGGAGACCGCGTCTGGGCAAACGTAGTGTGGGGTGCACCCCGGCTAGGTGGAGCGGGGCAGAAAGTGGATGATAAGAGCCAAGCACCGGGCTCAGTGGCGCTTATTGGGAGAGGCCTATGTCCAGCAGTGGACTGATGTGGGCTGATTATGATACGCAGGAAGGGAATTCCACTCCTTAATTTTCCTCATAATAAAAGAGGAAGAAAAGTGATTTGTACGCAAATCGGTATGACCACGACATACGCGGGAGTGGCTATACACGTCTGTAAATTAATGAATTCTTGTAATAAAACGATCTACCAAAGCACACATTTATTGATTTACAAAAGGCTGAGCAAGCAAATTGCGAAGATGGTACGGCGCGACCTTCGGAGCTCCAACACACGCCTCATTGAAGAGGCGATAGAGCGAAATCGAGGGTCCAAAGTATTCACTCAGCAGCTTGGTAGGAGCCACCTGACGAAGCTAAAAACGCACGACGGGAGGACCGTATAGTCGATGCCGGAGATATCCGCTGAGATAGAGGATTTCTATGGCCGTTTATACTCTGCACATGCCCCTCGTTCCCGACGAGACGACCACGATTCCAGAGCCACTCTAACGCGCCACTACACCGACGAATTGCCACACATCAGTCAAGATGAGATTGTGTTAGCTCTGAGGCAGCTTAAAAATGGAAAAGCCCCCGGTGAGGACGGAATTACATGAGAGCTTTTGAAAGCAGGAGGAGCCCCTGTTATACAGGAGAAAATCAATAGGTTTTTATTCGTTAATTTAAAATTTGAAAGTGAATTTACGTCGATTTCTCGCGCGCGACTACATAAACATTGATATTGAATCGTCAAAAAAATCTAAAAACCGAGCTTCCAAATGAGGTTCTACCTACTGAGGTGCATTTAGATAAGAACCGTGTATCCTAATTATACCAGTTTTCTTTGAAACTGAGCACATCTAATCTAGAAACAAAATAATACTGATAAATAAAAATGCTGGACATTTTCACACAGCATCATCGCCAAGTAAGCAGAGCTTGTGTTATGGGAACTTAATGACTGATATACCACTAAATACATTTTATTTTGTAAATACATACATATTATGAATAGAAAACACCCAGATCCGAGACTAAGCCCTATGTTTTTTTTTTATTTGTCTTGCAATAAAGAGTTTATATATCTAAGTTCGTCAGTCTACGATAATGTAACCAACTCTTTTTACGTCACGTCTCGGAAAATCCCTATGGCTACATAATTACTATTTATCATTGGAAAATTATCGAGATGCATTAATTATATGACAATTAACAATTAAATGGAACTACAATACGCAATTAGCTGATGTCCGTTGGCACATAAATTAGGTTATGTTATAGC
Organism: Perizoma flavofasciatum; assembly: GCA_958496245.1. Taxonomy (NCBI): domain Eukaryota; kingdom Metazoa; phylum Arthropoda; class Insecta; order Lepidoptera; family Geometridae; genus Perizoma; species Perizoma flavofasciatum. The sequence continues at coordinate 5,031,581 of OY292446.1, read as the reverse complement.
TAGTTTTTTTTTGTTTCTATGATATATGTTTGTCTTATAGAAACATAAAAAGTAAATAAAATAAAATAATATTTAATTCTACTACAATTTTAAACGTGAAAGTTTGTGAGGATGGATGTTTGTTACTCTTTCACGCAAAAACTACTGAAAGGATTTTCATGTAACTTTACAGTAATATAGCTTATACATTAAAATAACACATAGGCTAATTTTTATCCGGCTACCACGTGGGCGAAGCCGTGGACAGAAGCTAGTAAATAAATAAGTTAATTAATCAATTTACGGAGACGCGCGTAGCGTTGTGCGGCGCGGCCCGCAGTAAATTCAAACATATGGTGATGTATGATAGCATTCAAGAAGAAGCGATTATACACGCGCTTGAAATATCTCCGTTATGTATAAATAGCTTCTGTCCACGGCTTCGCCCACGTGGTACCCGGATAAAAAATAGCTTATGTGTTATTCTGATGTATATCTGTAAAGTTTTTTTTTCTTCTTTATAAGAAACTTTTTAAAATACTGTTTTTTTTACAAAATAGCGGTGTTGGCCTAGTGGTACCCAGACTTCCGATACGGAGACCGTGGGTTCGAGCCCCTTCGTGCACCAATGCCTTTTTTAGTTAACATTCCACGTAACATGTTGGAAGCCAAATCGCCGCTTATTGGAACACAAACCAGTCGAAACATTTGAATTGTAGGTTCTACGGCATGATCGACCTTTGTACCTACTTACGATATTTTCCTTCATAAAGAAAAAAAAAACAAAAAAAAAACGATCACGATTTTATTCCCTACTAGTCGTTGTTGGTATGTTAATAAAAGTAGCATATGACGCGTTCGAATTTAAGTTATGAGCGTTGTACGCCGGATTCTTAAGGGGGAACAGTGGAAAAAGAGAAAATGATGAGGGGGATTTTTCACTCTTTTAACATAAGAGTTCATTTTTCCCCTCTAAGAGTGATTTTTCAAGGGCTATTTGTGGAATAACCCATATATACATGGGTTTAAACTCGTTAAGTGATACCTCTGGTGGTGCAAGCTTCTATAGGTTACGGTAACCGCTTACCAACAGGCCGTCAGTTTTTTTGCTACTCAGTTTAAAATAAAATACCAGTGGTGCTAAACAAATACCTCACGCTTTCTTTTCTTTTCACGCTAACGAATTTTTTTCAAGGTAAAACTTGGCAGCTGTCACGTGTCATTTCCGCTAATGTAATTCCCATACGATTCAATCTTTCCGCAGGCGTTAACGCCAACAGAAAGTGGTATTTGTCTAGCACCCAGCTGACTGATTTCCAGATTTGCAAAGAAAACCTTGACTCCGAAAGCCATTGATTCGTTGGCACTGACCTGAATGGTAATCAAATGATAATGAATAATTGTGTAACTTCTTTGCATTTTCCTAAATAATATATGCTACTTGATCTTGAAAGATAGGAGGAGTGTTTTCTACAATAATATTATAAATAAACTAGCTTCTGACCACGGTTTCGCCCGCGTGGTACCCAGAAAAAGTAGCCTATGTGTTATTTTGATGTACAAGCTATATTACTGTAAAGTTTCATCAGAATCCGTTTAGTAGTTTTTGCGTGAAAGACTAACAAACATCTATAAATAATAAGTTTGTGAGTAAGATATTAAGATATTAAGTAGGATATTGTAATTACTTTTTAAATATTATTTATGTAAGTGGCCAATTCCTACGGAAACATATACGCCTTATGTTTATATAGCCTATTAAGTTTACAGCGTGCCCCACGTATAATCCCGTGACTTTTTTAAAAGGGGCCTATGTGTAAGCCTATGATGTATATGATATATTACTGTAAAGTTTCATCAAAATCCGTTCAGTAGTTTTTGCGAGAAAGAGTAACAAACATCCATCCTCACAAACTTTCGCGTTTGTAATAGTAGTAGGGTAGGATATGTATTTGAAAATAAATAAACCAAAGTTCATATCTCCATATTTGTTTTGACACTCAAATATATTAAGATATTGGTCTGCTTTGAACAAATATTTGAACTTCCGTTCATTTAAATTCAAGAGGCGGTGAAGAAGTTTGCGTATAGGATGACATCTATATTTATCTTTTATAGAGTTTATAAGTTGCAATTCCAAAAAAATCTTTCACCAATATTTTGGATGGACCTTCAGGGTGGACAGGGATACCCTTTTATTTTAACGGGATAATATATCATCCCGTTAAAATAAAAGGGCTTTTCGTGGAGACCAATCGGAACGTAATTTGACGAAAAAATGGTCGAGAGAATGCGTGCGTTACGCTGCCTTAAGAAAAGCTTATAAGTTTATATCTTACTAGCTGCGCCCCGCGGTTTCACCCGCATAAGTTTCGATTTTATACTCGATTCGAATGAATTAAAAAGTATTTTACTGCTACATAAATACCCTTAATAATAGGAATGTAACCAACTTTTATTTCTACCGGCGATCTAATTACATTTTAATTACATAATATTATATGCATACATACATACATACATACATATAGTCACGCCTTTTTCCCGAAGGGGTAAGCAGAGACCAAGGATTTCCACTTGCAACGATCCTGGCATACCTCTTTCGCTTCATTCATCCTTATAAAATCTTACTAATATTATGAACGTGAGAGTTTGTGAGGATGTTTGTTACTCTTTCACGCAAAAACTACTGAACGGATTTTGATGAAACTTTATAGCAATATAGCTTATACATCAGAATAATACATAGGCTACTTTCTATCCGGGTACACGTCGAAGCCGTGGGCAGAAGCTAGTAATATTATAAACGTGAAAGATTGTAAGGATGGATGTTTGTTGTTTTGTTATGGATTTTGATGAAACTTTACAGTAATATAGCTTATACATCAGAATAACTGAATGAAGGATCATCAAAAAAATAACCAAGCAGAGTTTGTTGCCTGATTCTTCGATGCTTGTTCGCGCGCGAGGAACCGCCGTAAATTCACTTTCAAATTTTAAATTCACGTATAGTTTTTAAGTTGACGTTTCTATATGATCCTTATGATTTCAATTAATAAAAACCTATTGACTTTGACTTAACACATAGGCTACTTTTTATCCGGGTAACACGCGGGCAAAGCCGTGGGCAGAGGCTAGTTATATATATAAAGTTTTGTATCGAACACCTAAGAACTGACTCGTAGTAACTGGTAAGTAGGTACGTAATATTTAACCGTTACTATAAAAGCGGGTATTATGCAATCTGAATAGAAGATTCAATGCCATCTCATAAGTCGTACTCAGGGCTACCAACATGACAATTAAATAAATATTGCTGGACATTTTGGATATCGCATCTTCTAACCCCAAACTAAGCAGAGCTTGTGTTATGTGAACTAAAATACCGTTAAACTACAAACATATTATTATGATATTTCGAAAACAGCCAGACCAGGGACAAATATTTGTAGGTCATACAAACATTTGTCCCGCGGCGGGAATCGAACTCGCAACCTTCTACGTCTCAGGCGTGCCTACGCCCACTGCGCCACAGAGGTCGTTAATTAATGTGATATGGTATTATTTCTCCTATCTCATAATGATTGAATATTAGCGATCTTGATCAGTTGACCTATCTATAGATCGTTTGCGACGGACCTAGGATAGATAGCATGTTTCATCTGTATTTCTTGCATAAATATAATCTTAAAACTTGATATTTTAAAGGTAACTGAGCATAAATAGATTTCTTTATTTACACTATCAATTTTCATATATGTGTCCTTTTACTACTTAACACATTTTTTCAAGGAATGCCAAATGCGTTATTTTCGTAAAACTTGTTACAAGAACGTATTTGTCATTCAATTATCATAGATTGATGACATATTAAAGGCTGCGGGAAATCGATGTATGTAGGTAGCGTAGGATCGTTCGCCATGGCACTCTCTAAGGGAGGATTCCACGCAAGAGCTTTTTGTGTGTGTTTTTTATGTTTGATTGTCTGACGATAACAGCGATACAGTTCATTCAATCTTGATGAAACTAAGTTGGTAGGTAATACTAGCTACTAATACTAGCTTCTGGCCACGGCTTCGCCCGCGTGGTACCCGGATAAAAAGTAGCCTATATGTTATTCTGATATATAAGCTATATTACTGTTAAGTTTCATCAAAATCCGTTCAGTAGTTTTTGCGTGAATGAGTAACAAACATCCATCTTAAAAAACTTTCGCGTTTATAATAGTAGGATAATTCTGGAGTGTGATAGTGTGGCTTAATCGGTATTGGGGTTTCGATAGTAGGGTAAAAATAGTACTCTGTGAGATATCAGTTCTAAAAGTATTCATTTCAGAGTGAACGCTAAGCTGTCGATCCCGGTAACAACCACTAAGCCAGTTTGAGCGACTTATAAGCTCGCCAACACGAGCTTAAGTTTAACCATACGAAAAAACTGGCGAATTAAATCAAACATTATCCCCAACCTATAAATATTAGTAGAATAACTTTTTTAGGTAAAGTCCAATATGAAATTTCGTCGTTTATTTTTCAAAGTTTTGAGTGTTTTTTGTCTCATAATATATATGGGAAAACCCTTAAAGACAACTAAAGCACATTAAAAAAATAATCATAATCCGAAGATATGGTAAACACCTACTCAAATTGACACACACACTTTAGGACAATGTAAGTTAATTACGAAATTGAAATTCCTTCCAGCCTACCGGTTTATCAACCTAAGGTTAATTAGGTCGTAATTGAGAAGGATATTTTGAATTCCAATCTACCAAACTTACTGACTGACTGACTGACTATTGACTGACTGTTGATCGATCAGTCGACCTATCACAGCGAAAACTACTAAGTCTAGAAAACTGAAATTTGGAACATAGGTTTATATTTTAACGGAAGCATGTGCTAAGAAAGGATTTTTGAAAATTTACAATTTAAGGGACCCCCGACTCCTTGGAGAAACTTTGTATTGGAAGTCTATGTTCTTTTTTTTTTTGTTCAAATCAAATTCATTATTTGCAAATATGGGTCACAAAGATGGAAGAATGGTAAAGGGTAAGCACCGTACATGTTTTGCCTAGATGCAAACATGCATCCGAGGGCATGCAAATATATATATCAGTCAGTAGGAGAAACTAGTTACATTACAGATAAAAAAAGAGAAGAATATTCGATTACAAAACACATTAAAGATTAAACTGGTTAAATAAAATCTTTAAATCTTAAAATAATAAATCTTTAAAGTTAGAAACTTGATTTTTTTATTACAGCTACTGAACATAAATAAATAATGACATGTTTCAGGGTTTTGGATTTTCACATTTAAAGGGGGGAAATGGTTGGTGAAGTTTGTAATAGTATTGTTTTTTTTAAACACGTCACGTGTTCAAAGCTGGCATTAGCTAGTTGAATAAGATAAGAATTGAGTATATCAGGAAAGACTGAAAGAAGCGCGAGTGACGAAAAAGTTGAGGACTCATAGACTAGCGTGATATGCGCACGGATTTAAGGAGGGTAGAATGTTACATTACGAGAATAGTGTTAAATATGAATGTGGATGGAAAAAACCATCCGTACTATGTACATGCATACTTATTTATGTATTATCTAGTTTGATTTTGTGGGAGAATCCATAACGAGCCCCTGTATGATCCTGCCATACAGACTATACAGTTCTAGTGTGGGGAACAGAGCATAATCTATGGCACTATTGAATCGGGAAATGAATGAATGGTATTGATTTTATTGAACTGAATTGAATGAATGTATTTTAAATAAGGAATTGTACCAATACTATGCCATTATGTAATTTACTAACAAATTATGGATCAAGATATCTGAATAAATATTTTTTTTTTATCAGAATTATGCTATTTATTACTTACCTACGTAGCGATAGCAAAATATGTCCTTACGATATCTGTTTGATAAACATTTCATATCATTTCAAAAGCCGAGGTAGACCAAAGATTGATGGATTGTGTGAAGGACGATGGTTAAGAAAGGAGTGAGTACTGAGATGATGGCTGATAGAAGAGAGTGGAAGAAGCATACGTTGTACCGACCCCACGTAATGTGGAACAAGGACAAATAGATGACGTTGCTTAAGTAGGTACTAGGTACCATTTTCATTATGGGTGCTCAAATAAATTGCCTTAATTATTATTTACCAGCTTCTGCCCACGGCTTTGCCCGCGTGGTACCCGGATAAAAAGTAGCCTATGTGTTATTCTGATGTATAAGCTATATTACTGTACAATTTCATTAAAATCAGTTTAGTCGTTTTTGCGTGAAAGAGTAACAAACATTTATCTTTACAAACTTTCACGTTTACAATTATATTACGATAAGTAGATAATCTTATACATCTATATTTAGTTAAGTACTGTCAATTACTAGTTAAGTATAAGAAAAATACATCCGTTATTGGCTGTGTTAAAAGTTCAGTAGTTTAAGTCAAAAGTCCTTGAAAGTTGAACTGTGATGTTGTTCCATAAATAGAGTAAAAAATTAAAAATAAAAAAGATGCTCAGGCCTGCATTCCCCATGATGACACATAGTGTATTGATCTTTCAGGATATTAAGTAGGGTAAACAGAGCCATGCCCATTAACATTTGGCAGTAGGATAAGATTCTAGATGGTAGACTTTCTTATTGAATTCTGTGTATAATTTATGAATGGGCTGTGTTCAACCTAAGAAAACTTGCTGCGCCCCGCGATTTTACCCGCGTAAGTTTCGATTCCGTGGGAATATCGGGTTAAAAAGTAATAGTAAAGGATTTTACTGCTACATAAATACTCTTGATGATAAAACTATTTATTTGAATAAGAATTGATACTACGATACGAATGTAACCAACTTTTGTTTTTACCTAAATTTTAGAACACAAAATCTACTATTGTGACTCAACTATGATAGTCAGATATATTCCCTCGAGGACTTTTTTACGTAATAACGAGTACTTTAATCATATAATTTTTATCTATCATCAATAGTTTTCTCAGCGCACGCCTAATAATGAATTTTATATACATATATTTTATATAATTTGCCTATTTTTTTTTGTTAAACATATAAAAATAGTCAAAATTTTGCTACTTTGCGTTATTTTATTGAAATTTTCTTAATGATCTCTAATTTTTTGAAAATAAATTATAGCCTCTGTTACTTCCTGATAATTTAGCTTTCTATTAATGTAAAACGGTTAAAATTGATCCAGTATTTTCGGAGCCTAAACGGTACAAACAAACAAACAAAAAATGTTTCCTCTTTATGATATTAGTATAGATAACATTTTTTGTATATTTTTTGTGCTCCTATAGTCTGTATTTTTATACATAGATATTTTTTTGGTTTGAATGAAGGAATTTCAATGAATAAAACCTATTACTTTGATTATTAAAAAGGCTGAGTTCTAAAAGATTTGGAGCTTTTCCATCTAAAAACTTACAAATTATGATGGAAGGTTTAGCGAGTGTAAAGTTGTCTAGTAAAAAAAAAAACACACAACGATAGATATAATCAGAATAAAACAGATTTTCTTGATGGGCAATTTAATAAGTAATTTTGTGGTTTGGTCTTTGATTCCGCCATTATATTCGTTGTGTAACTGCCACCTTGAATTAATCCTTGTATAATAATCCGAAAGTTGTTTCAAATATTGCTTAACCGATATATATAAATAAGTTTCTTTATAACCTAGTTTGCATTTAATGAGAATTGTCAAAAAACATCAATATCACAGCCGTAAATACAAGCGCTGTGCGGCTATTTGTCAATTTTGAATTTAGAATCAATTGTCTCTAATCGTCTATGGTAAAACTTTTGTTTTTTTTTCACGCAGCAAAGGAAACTTGGATCATTCATGAATGAATATTATGATGATAATTTATAAATGTAAAATACATTTAAAAAATGTTCATCTTTCACGTGTTTTTTGTATATATTTGTTTTTATTATTGTATGTCAAAAAGAGCAACAGTTGTTAAAAGTAACACATAAAGATGTGATCACATAATCCCATCTTTTCACACAATAAGACAATGAACGATAATTCTATTCTATTCTTCTTGTAAAAAAAGATAAAAAAACCTAAACTTACCCTCACTTCACTATTCAAAACTCCAAAAACACTCACTAAAACCCACTCAGCACTATTGAAACTTTATTTAAACTTGACATTAGCAAAATGTTACGTAAAATGCAACCTCTTTCCGATGTCGGTTAGTAAGTCGATGTGAATGACGCGAGCGCCCAACGTTGAATGACTTTACGTGCCGATGCCATTCAACAGGCAAAGTGTCTGTAATCGTTGGTTATAATCATCTATCAATAACACGTCACTTAGGCCTGAGTTCACCAACACAATAAACGGACAGTCAAGTCTAACCATTGATTAAGAAGACAGATTCCAATGAAAACATGTGTCAAAAAGCTTTGATTAGAACCTAATCACCGGTTTTTTATGAAACTCATAACACAATAAACGAATGGTCAAGTCTAACCATTGATTAAGATGACAGGTTCCTATGAAAACATGTATCAATAAGCTTTGATTAGGACCTAACCACCCGTTATTGTGTTGGTGAGCTTCGAGCCTTAGAATTAGCTAGTCGAAATGCAATGGATAATCTTACTTGGGATTTTGTTGTACTTTATCCGTGATTCTTTTACTGACGTAGGTCCAGCTAGAGTAGTTTACTTTTGTCCGTGGCTTAGCTCAAAGACTCTTAGTACCAGAAATCTGTAGTGTGGGTATAACGCGCATAAAAACGAGAATTTAGTGCTGCAGATATACATTCGCGTTTTTATGCTGCAGAAGAGGGCTGTTCATGAAATGTATACCTACTATAAACCCCAGATAATTACTACGCCAAAAGTTTAAAAATAAAATAAATAAATAAATGCTGAACATTTTTCACACAGCATCATCTAGTCCCAAACTAAGCAGAGCTTGTATTATGGGAACTACATGACTGATATACAACTTAAATACTTTTTTCTTTGTAAATACATACATATTATACATAGGAAAACACCCAGACCCGAGACAAATATTTGCAGATCTACAAACATTTGTCCCGTGACAGGAATCGAACCCGCAACCTTCTGCGTCTCAGGCGGACCTTCGCCAACTGCGCCACAGAGGTCGTCAAGAAATAAATATAATGATATACCCTTGTCATCTATGAAAATCGGATGTAGGTATGTTCACGAAAATATAAATATGTTTATGAAAACTAGCGATAATGTTATTACTAGAAATAAAGATAAACTCGCTGTTGCCACTTGTACACTCCATTAAGTCAGTAAATCGTTTAAAGGGCACGGTGTACGCTTTTATAACAAACTTCCAAGAGATATAAAAAGGCCTGCATAGATTATTTAGATGATAAAAATTGACCGCCAATTTTAGGGCAAAATGTATTTATGTAATAGACAGATTGAAAATGCTTTATTACACAGGATAAAACAAGTATATAAGTGAACTGAATGCTAATCAGCATTTTCTTCCAGCTTACCTTTGTGTAATGAAGAGAGATGCGATAGTGCGTTTGAAGGAGTTCTGTAATCCTACTAATATTATAAACGTGAAAGTTTGTAAGGATGTTTGTTCCTCTTTCACGTAAAAACTACTGAATGGATTTTGATGCAACTCTACAGTAATATGGCTTATACATCAGAATAACACATAGGCTACTTTTTATCCGGGTACCACGCGAGCGAAGCCGTGGGCAGAAGCTAGTCGTGAATAACATGTTAACTTAATTCCTCAACAACGTATGATTATTGTTATTATATTATGACGTACTAGCTCTTGCATACGGCTTTACCCGCGTGGTACCCGGATAAAAAGTAGCCTATGTGTTATTCTGATGTGCAAGCTATATTACTGTCAAGTTCCATCAAAATCCGTTCAGTAGTTTTTGCGTGAAAGAGTAACAAACATCCTCACAAACTTTCGCGTTTATAAAAGTATTAGGATAGCACTGAGACTTGGTCGCATCTATTTCTTTTAAATAAGCCCAAGGTCGCGCAGCGGGCTATGGAAAGAGGTATGCTCGGAGTTTTATTACGTGATAAAATTTGAAACGAGGAAATACGTAGAAGAACTAAAGTCGGGTAGGATTCAGGAAACCGTAGCACGAATTTAGATAAAAAAAGCATAGGGGTGGACTTTCCCATACCAATGGTATCAATACAAAAGTTAGGAATTAAATAGTTTCCGAGAAATAACTAGAAGCTAGTAAAAGTTATTTCTGACTAGCTTCTGCCCACGGCTTCGCCCGCGTGGTAGCCTATGTGTTATTCTGATGTATAAGCTATACCTCTATTACTGTAAAGCTTCATCAAAATCCGTTCAGTGGTTTTTGCGTAAAAGAGGAACAAACATCCTCACAAACTTTCACGTTTATAATATTAGTAGGGATTATTCTTGTTATTTCTAGTACTTTAGTACTGAAAAAATCTAAAACGAACAAGCTTTGAATGTGTCATGTACCCCTAATTTCCACAAAAAAATAAGAAATAGGTGTAAATTAGGTTCTGTGTATTACAATCCTAAAAGCGTCGCCATAGCTCTTAGCAGAACCATGACTTCAAAATAGAAGGTAAAGTTCCCTACCTTCTATTTTGAGGTCGGTTAAAATGTGAATCATACACAAAAACATTCTAGTATTGATGTAACACAGCATTTAGCAATGATGATATTTCGTCATTAATTTAAACTATTTTTAACGAGATTTCCTAGGTTAAGTGAAAGTTGAAACGGCAAATCACTTTAAATATGATTCACGTTTTTTGTCAGGTAAAAACAGTGTTGGCCTGAGCAATTGGCAATGAGCGGCACCCCGACTTCCGATCCGAAGATGTAGGTTTGATTTGGTCGGGATCAATGGACTTATTTATGGAATGCTAAAGTATTTTACTAAGTACTTGCAAAATGCATGTGCCAATATTTGACTCTAACAAAAAATTGCACTTTGGACCTCAATATTTCTGTACTTATAAAAAAAAATACACCCAGAATATTTTAACGACCTATCCAACGATAATATTTCTACACATACCATATTACAGCTTTCTAGTACTAAGAGTCTTTGAGCTAAGCCGCGGACAGACGTACAGACAGACGGATGGACATGGCGAAACTATAAGGGTTCCTTGTTGACTACGGAACCCTAAAAATTAAGTCTTTGGCGGGTAAAGTGAGGTAGTGGATCATGTATGATCTTGTAACAATGGAGGCTGGCTTAGTATCGACGGTGAACAACAGATTATGACCCATTGTCTCATACGCGCCCTTGTTAACGCATTGTAAGATTGTAAGGAGGTACTTACGTTTGTTGTAAGTAAATTTACATATTCTCGTATATCATGCTCTTATGATATATTAGAATATGTAAATCTTGCTAATCACATTCTTGTAGTGTGTCAGGAACGAAGCGGAAATAATTATTTTTGTAAATCAATATGGTTTTTATTTGTATAAGATTGGTACAATAAGTAAGACTACACTATTCAGAACGAGCGAAAATGTTTTAAGAAATTGTTAAATTAGCTTTTAAAAGTAGATCTTAGTGAGACGCATGTAAGCGTAATGTACCTATACATTTTTGTGAAAAACCCTCTTAAGTAAATAAAACTTTAAATATAATAAAGTAAATTTTGCATTATCAATGTAAAATAGGTAGATAAGCATATAACTACCTACCTATTCTACAACGCTTTTTAGAATTCAGAACTGATTAAACGCCATTGTTATATGATTATCTATTGTAATTCTTTCATGTACAATCTTGATTAGATTCCCGCCATGCACCGCTATTTCACAGATAATATATCACTACAGATTCTCACAAGCATTTCATCATATGCCAATGTCATTCTCCTATACTATACGATGCTTCTTAAAAATAATAAAGTAAATTTTGCATTATCAATGCAAAATAGGTAGATAGACATCTAACTACCTACCTATTCTACATCGCTTTTAAGAATTCAGATCTAATGAAACGTCATTGTTATATGATTTTCTATTGTAATTATTTCATGTACAATCTTGATTAGATTCCCGCTATGCACCGCTATTTCACAGATAATAAATCACCACAGATTCTCGCGAGCATTTCATCACATGCCAATGTCATTCTCCTAAACAAGGCTCTGTCTAAAAACCAGTGCTGCTTAATTACTCGTAAGAAATTAACGCAACTGCGAGTCCAACACAACAACCATACAGAGATGGACCACCTGAAGCCAGGAAGGCATCTGGGCAACTCCCTGTGACCTGGAAGTGTTTGCCTCCAGAGATGGGTAAATAGTGCCAGCTAGAGGCCCTTACCTATAGCTAGAAGGGAAAAAAATCAAGAATCTGATTGATTGTTGAGCGCTGCTTCTCACTTGTGTACGGAACAGCACTAAGCTGAGACAGAACCTGTTTGGCCCACACGACACCGATGGGATCAAGTAGGTTGGATGCTAGAGATCTTGCCGCCTTGTTAAATTGACACATACTGTTCTAAAGAGGTTTCGAGCTGTATACGCGTCACATATGTCAGACACAGGTTAAAACAATATTGTGCGTAGAGACGAGAAACACACGGCCACACAATTACCAGGGATGCTAAAGCATTACAAGACTGAGAAAGTCCTCGCAATTACGTTGGCTAAAAGAGGACCAAACAGACCTCTTGACTACTTGGACTTTAATCATCGATAAAACCTAAAGACGATGGGTTTAGATCCTGAGCTCATGCGAAAACGGATCTAGTTGCGAGTGAAGACGAGGAGGGCCGATAAGGCCAGGGCAAAGAAGTATACCTAATACAAAATAGGTAGAATTTATAAGGTTTAGTTTAGATATTTTTTAGCTTTTTAAGACCGTGGGAAACACTTCCTGGCAGCGCCCCCTAGTAAATGGTGGCGATACCTTTTACGTGAAACGCATAAACGGACAGACGTCGCGTGTAAAAACAGTTTAAGAATATTTTTTTTACATGCTTATTTATTAAAGAGGGTTTAATCAAAACTTATAAATATCACCCTCGAAATGGCGCTTTCAATAAATCTTACTATCTAAGTACGTTTAATTTCTAGGTTAACAATTTTTAATAGCATTTTTGCCTGTTCTGTTGCGGGGAAAGCCAAAATTTCATTACATTTGCCAATCATAGACAAATCAAAATCATATTGATTGAGAAAAGTACTTCGTTCCTCCACACTTCACTAGAATATTAAAAAAAAAACGTTAATTCTGTGTCACATATTATTACGTTTGAGTGATTAAAATCGTCGATATATTTGGCGTACCTAGTGGGCTCGCCTAGACGCAGAATGCAAATTCGATTCTTGCCACGTGCCAAATGTTTGTGTTTAAAATGTTGTTTTAAATGGTATGTAAAATATGTACTTATGTATTTACAAAAAAAGTTTATAAGTCATATGGTTCCATAATACAAGCTCTGGTTAGTTTGGGGCTCGATGATGCCGTGTGAAATATGTGCATTTATTTATAAACTAGATTCTGTCCGCGGCTTCGCCCGCGTGGTATTTTGATAAAAGCGTATGATCGTCTCCAGGCTTCAAACTATGCCCATATCAAATTTCATGACAAACAGCTCAGCGGTTTAGCCCGGAAACATATAGGTTTACATATTTCCGATATAATTTTACTAGGACTAGATAAAACCGACGTTTCAAAGTGATCCTTGTGATTTTAATGAAAAAATAATTTTGACTTTGACTTTGACTTATGGCCAAATCACACAATATCATTATAAATTATTATTGTAAACTTTGTGTTATTTTAATATATAATATTACTGTAAAGTTTCATCAAAATCACACCTAGTGTTGTAAAAAAAATACGTAATTCATTATTTACCTACTTTATAGTTTATTTAAACCAAGTTTTGTGTGAATCGAACCAAGAATAAAAAAATCCATACAAACTTTAGAACACAATTGCACACCCTTAGAGGGTAGTTTGAAAATTAAATAAAATATTAAAAAAAAATATTAAAGATTTTTTTAAATCGGATGAGTAGTTTTGGAGATTACATAACTTTACCTCTCTATGACCTAGTTATTCTAGGTTATCTATATACTTTTTATCGAGTACTATGCAGGCGAAGCCGTGGCCAGAAACTAGTGTTTGATAGAATGCTTACACAATTGACCCTTTTATGGTCTGGGAAAGTGTAAAATATAATTATGTACATATTAATCTATTTACTATAATAAAGCTGAATATTTTTTTTGTTTCCTTGTTTTTTCTTTGAACGTGCTTATATGTGGAACTAAGAGACGGATTTAAAAAAAATATTTTTGCATTGGATAGAACGATTTACGAAAAAGGTTAAAGGCTATTTGAAGTCAAAATAAGTCAAATTCAAAATTCATTTATTCAATAAAATCACAAGGACCACTTTGAAACGTCGGTTTTTATCTAGGTGCCTGTTCCTCCGCGACCAAGCCAGGAAAGAAAGGCAAGAAAACAAGGCTGGTTTTTCTTTTTAATGATCCTTTTACAAAACAATAGGTTCGAGTTGGATCATTTTCAATCCCAAGAGTTTTTGTCATCTAAATAATCATCACTCTAAGACCCGAGCAAAAGAAGTAATAGCACGAATGGGTGATGCGACACGGTTGGTCGGTCGGGGGCCTAGGGCGGCGAGGCACAGCTAGTATATATATAATATAATATAATAACATAATTATAACGTATATAATTGATGTCAGTATATAAATTAAGGATTTGGCAGATTTTTTGTGTTCGTAACTGTCTATACAAGTTTTGTATGTGATATTTTTGTATTCATATTGTAAAAACGGGAATTTTCAAGTACTGCACTATCGGTGAAGGCACCGGCTAAGTTTCGACTCATTCCGAGAGTCTTTATCAGGGTGAGTGATCGCGACTTGCTCCCTCCGCGTCGCGCCTTGCACTACATTGCACGATTCAAATGTTTTTGTTTTTGAACCGGAAAAGTTGATAATTTGAATGACATGAGCGATGCCGGGGCGGTTCGCTAGTCTGAAATAACAAGCTTATAATATTATTATTTGTCTTTATTCATTTCAAATCTCAGGCTTATGCCTGGAGCCATTACAGGTATTAGGGGAGCCGAAGCTAACACTAAGAGGTCCTTTGTACATTATCATATAAAAAACGAAATCTTGTATATGGCGACTGATCTAAGCTATTGTAAATATGAGTGATTAACTAGGGTATCGCAGTAGTATATGCTTTTGGAGTGGTTGCTCGGATATGTAGAATGAAACGGCACCTGCCAATTCTTACTGAAATTCAGATTAAATCATAGGCAGGTGATGAGTTGCCGTCCACTAAACGGGCCCCATAAGTGACGCCAACGATAGCCAGCGTAGGGGACACGTTGGTGTGAACGGCTGAAGGGTGTGGAGAGGTGTGCTGCAGTTTCACTAAACGCTACTCCCGGCTTTATGCCTTTAACACTTCCATCCTTGGAGCATAGGTTCCGCTCTTGCGCCTCCACCTCCGACCGGCCGGCTAAGGCAAGCCGAGGGTCAGGGGTCTCTGTCGACCCAGAGAATAATGGGGCTCCGCATTGTCGCCACGCACCGAACCCTCGCAATAAGTGCGCCCTGCGGGAATATTATTGTTATTATTAGGAACACAACAATTAATCTATACTAATATTTTATTCCAAAAACTATCGTGAAAGACTCTCGGAATGAGTCGAAACTTAGTCGGTGCCTTCACCGATAGTGCAGTACGTGAAAATTCCCGTTTTTACAATATGAATATACTAATATTGTAAAGAGTTAAGACTTTTTTTTGTTTGTAACGAATAGGCGAACGAAACTACTGGACCGATTTTAACCATTTTCACTAATAGAAAGCTAAATTATCAGAAAGTAACATAGGCTATGATTTATTTTCAAAAAAAATTGATATCCGTGAGAAAATTGCAATAATGTAACCCAAAGTAGCAAAATTTTACCTATAAAATTCATTATTTAGCGTGTGCTAAGAAAACTATTGATGATACATAAAAAATAAGTACTACATGATTAAAGTACTCATTATTACCTACAAAAAAGTACTCAACGGAATGTATCTAAATATCATAGTTAAGTCACAATAGCAGCTTTTGTGTTCTAAAATGTAATTAGACCGCCGGTAGAAACCAAATCCGTATCGTAGTATTAATTCTTATTCAAATAAATAATTTTATCATCAAGGGTATTTATGTAACAGTAAAATACCTTTTAATTCACTGGAATCGGACATTTAATTTCGAAGTTATCACAAGTATAAAATTGAAAATTACGCGGGTGAAACCGCGGGGCACAGCTAGTTACATATAAAACAACTATGTAGCAAAATTACTATTCCCGAATTGACTACTTCGCAGAATGACAACATGCAAAAAAAACATCTTTTTTTTCATTTATTTAAAACAACATCTTAAGTGATCAATTGAACAGTGCGTTGTTGAGGCATGTGTAATATCTGATGTACGTAACTTTGTAGAAACTTGAAAGTATAAAACCTTGACAAGCACAATGCTATAAAGTTTTATCTCTGGTAAGGTCGGAGGCTTGGCCCCAAACCCGAAGAATCAATGTTACTGCGAAAGTCTGCGGTTAGTGAATTTTAACATACACTGGCGGATGTGTCCATTTACCAAAATCATAGACGTTCTCACGTAACACTTGATTCATTATTAGACACAATATATTTTTGACAATTACTTTTGATTAGCTAGATAGATAGGAAATTCTTTATTGCACAAGATAAAACAAGTACATAGACAAACTTAATGCTAATTAGCATTTTCTTCCAGCTAACCTTTGTGTTATGAAGAGTGGATCGGTAGTGCGTTTGGCTGATTACCAAAACAAGAGAACAATTTATTAAATAAAATAAATAGCTACTGAAAAAAGAAGTAAACTAAAGTCAAAGTCAAAAGGTTTTTATTCATTGAAATCACAAGGATCATATAGAAACGTTAACTTAAAAACTACGTGAATTTACGCCGGTTCCTTTTTACTACATACATAAAAAGAAAAATAATTCATACTTAAATACATACACCCTAATATATATTTAGAGACATATAAATATAATATAAATGCTCAATTCTGTTGACTATTTTGTTGATTACATAAAATGTATTAATCTTATTTCTATCCTTAAACTAACCGGATTAATTAACCTAATTGCAGATGATTTTAAGTAACATTGTGTACATATTTTGGATTTTACTATTTTTTTGTAGACTTAACCGATATGTTGCTTTGACAAGTTCAATGTTATAAAGTTGAGTCTCTGGTCAGGTTCGCAGGCTTGGCCTCAAACTCGTATAATTAATGTTACTGTGAAAGTCTGCGGTTAGTGAATGTTAACATGCTAAGAATATGGTCATTTAGCAATATTGCAGTCGATTTCACGTAACGTTAATTATCTAAGCACATATTTTGGATACACCTATTTATTAATTGCTACAATTTGTAGCATTAAGCAATATGTTGCTTGAAAAGTACAAGGTGTCAATGAGTTCTGTCTAGGTAACGCCCAAAATTCGTATGATCAATGTTACTGTGAAAGTCTGTAGTAAGAATATATACACTGAAGGATGTCAACATTAACCAATATACCAATCCACGTAACACTTTATTAAATTATTACGCACATATTTTGGCTCATCGTTATCGTAAACAATCTTAAGCATTAAAGTTCAACGCTTATTATTAAGTAAAATTATGTTTGAAGTGGCACACCTTTTTGTAATAATAAACTTTATGTTATCTTATCATTATTGACAGCCACACCTTCTAGACTATTTTTTTTAAGTTCCAGTTTCCCCCCTAAGGGGGATTTTAGAAGGGATTTGTGGAATAACCCTCACTGCTGAGCAGCCTCCTCTTTCAAACGCCTTTTCAGTCAGTTGATTATTATTTTTAAAATTATCTTATTTTACCATCTTGACTAAAATATAAAAATTATATAGTTTTTTGAATAAGTATGAACTGAATTAAATTAAATTATTGGGAAACATAATTATTATAGAATTTTTTATCTTCATTTAAAGGTCGGGAAAATAATAAAAAGGTACACGTTTAAAACTTAATAATTAAAAAAATACAACCTTCCCCAGTTCTGATTCTTTTAGTTATATTAGGTATCAGGAAATACGAGTACTATTGTTCCAAAACAATCGAACCAGAAACAAATATCTGTAGCACATGCAAAAATATTTGTATCGAAGCGGGAATCAAACCCTTTGCATCTCAGTCGACTACTCGTTCGCCGCGCCACAAAAGTTTTACAACAGGCAAAAAAAACATCAACCAGCGTACATAGACATTAATTAAATTCCAACTTTCACTGTAACAATTATTTAGAACTATATCTTACATGGACAGAGTCAGGGCATGCGATGCAAATCCTATGATGAAACCCCTTGATGAGGTTATATATAACGAAATAGCCTAGAAAAAAATTTAAAAAATAATTTATTTTATGATACGAATATTACTATGATTTAGAGCATTTTTAACTGATGTTAGATGTTAAAGTTTTTTTAGAAAATAGATTAATTTTAAGACACGTGACCTTGTCTCAGAATTTATAAAACAACAAACCTTGTCCCTTGGGAAAGGGGCAGGGCTTTGGTATGGGACGCCACATCCGTAGATACCCTAACACCATCTCATCTGTCGGGGACATCAGTTAGAGCCGGTGCAGCGGCTGATTCGACCGAGGATCTCAAGAGCCGCTAATATAGAAGTCTCGACAGAGCTTACTTATTTGAGCCTTTTGGGGTTGAGACTCTGGGTCCGTGGGGAACCGGGACCCTTCGCGTTTTCGAAATTCTTTCAGGGTGACTGGTCGAAGCGAGTGGCAATGTGGCCACGATTTTGGGAACGCTTCCGTCTGGTAGTGATCTGGATCAGTTGAGCTATCTATAAATCGTTTGCAACCGTCTTTAGATGGCTAGCTGTTTCATCTGTATTTTTATATATACTTGTAAATAGTTGTATGAATAAAAAAAACAACTTCAAAAGAGGATTTATTTACCGTGAATAAAAAAGAACCAGAAAACACGCTCATGACTGTAATACCAATTAAAAAAACACGCTCCAATGATGGGAATCCGCAGATACATACTCCGTGCGTATATCTTTGAAGATACGCAGTAGAGAGTCACGGAGGATCAGGCAGTAGATAAAATCGTTGTTCAAAGTAATCCTTTTAAGATTTTAATGAATAAATGAATTTTAACTTTAAAATAATGAAGCTGAAGAGTTTATTTTTTTGTTTCAACGCATTCATATCTGTAATTTGTAGTCGGAATTGAAAAATGATTTTTGCATTTTATAGCCCAACTCTTGAGGAAGTTTATATGCTATTTAACATCACGCTACGACCCTGAAAAGCCGAGAAAAAGAAGTACTAGCGCGGACGGGCGAAGTTCTGGAAGTTTTAGAGATTAGCGCGTTCTAACAAAAACACCAAAACCAAACGAAAAGCGAAAACATTCGCTTTATTATTAGTATAGACTAGTTGTTGCCCGCGGCTTCGCCCGCGTGGTATGTTAATAAAAGTAGCATATGACCGTCTCCAGGCTTCAAACTATGTCCACCAACTTTTGAATGAATCGAACCAAGGATTATAATCTATACAAAGTTTAGAACTCAATTGCAAACCCCCAAAGGGTAGTTTTGAAAAAAATACGCGTTTCATTATTTACTTTAAAGTTTATTTGTACAGAGTTTTGAGCGAATCAAACAATTTTTAATAGAAAAATCCAGCCTGTTTAACCCCAGTAGGGGTCGATTTTCAAAAATTAGATTAACCTGTGTGTTATTCCAGATCCTAATCTATCTACATTCCAAATTTCATCAAAATCGGTTTAGTAGTTACGTGAGATACGTGGTAACAAACATTCACACACACACACAGAGACTTTCGCATTTATTATATTAGTACGATTACAGTTGCCTATAGAGCACATACCTACATATATAAAAGTCACGTCTGTTTCCAGAAGGGGTAGGCAGAATCACGGTGATTTCCACTTGCTACGATCCTGGCATACCTCTTTCGCAATCTATCAGAAAATTAAATAAATTTCATTATTCAGAGTTATAGGTCCATTTGCGTCAGTATGTTTTAAAAAATCTATAGTTCGTGTTGTAGCCGATCACACAAACACACCCCACACACTAACCACACACACCTCTCTCACACAAACACACACACACAATGCGCATTTAAGTTTTAGTTAGTTAGTTTTCCCCTTTTTACTGTTCCTATTAGGTACAACTTATAAGATGATTTATAAAAATGTTAAAGAAGAGCGGGGTTTTCCTAATACAAGCAGAAATAAAAAGAAATAAATATTTTGTACTTTTTTTTTGTAGCCATGTAATGTAATGAACGTTACTAAATACCTACCTAGGTACTTAATAAAGTTATATGATGACGATGTCCAAAACTCAATTACCAAGACACAGGTGTGGCAAGTTACGCGGACTCATCCGACATTTTGCAATCAATTCAATAACAATTGCTCAATTTATAATTGAAAAGGATTACACAACGATCATTTTCATCGTCTGAAGAGCATGTCTTAGTTGCGCCATCTAGTGGGCAGTAGCACTCTTTAAGATGTTCAAGTACTTTGTGCTATAGTATTTAAAACTTTTGTAGTATTCATATTGTAAAAACGGGAACTTTTAAGTACTGCACTATCGGTGAAAGTACCGACTAAGTTTCGACTCATTCCGAGAGTCTTCAGGGTGAGTGGTCGTGACTTTCTCCTTCCGCGACGCGCCGTGCACTACCAAGTATAGTATAGTAAGTAGTCGTTTTGTAATATTATAATGAGTAGACATGAATATTTTGTGCATACATAGTTACTTTATAAAACGTAAATAATAATTATTTTACAAGGTTTAAATCCACCATAGTCCGCTTTGAAGAGCGTTTTATTGACGCCATCTAACGGGAAGTAGTAAGACTTATTACTTTGAAATCCAGACAACGATTAGTGTTTTGCGCCATCTATCTTAAATTGGTAAAAAAAATGAAATGAAATCAGATGAATTCTAATAAATTTTTAATATAGATAAAATTAATGACATGCAATATTATTATTTTTGTTTTTTTTTATAATATTATTTTATGATTAGTGTATTTAAAACTTATTTTTAACATTTTACTGTAATATAATAATATAATGCTAATGTAATTATTATTTTTAGGGGAAATAAAGGCTCTTTTTATTTTATTTATTTTATCTTAAATTGGTAAAACCACAATCGCGCTCTTCAGCATAATAGTACTGTTTCAATTCACTAGATGGCATTAAACCCATTCAATGATACAATTTATACGCCGCAGTTACGGCAATCTTTTGCTAGTACCTACATAACTATCTCGGTTGTAAGTTTATCTGTGTCCTTTCTTTTAATAACTATCTTATTCTGCGGAATACAGATTTTAGTATGTGTTAGAAAAATATTAGTTATCGATAATCACCTATTTCTTGAATCAATCTTGACGAAACAATTTCCGATGATCTAATGTGTTTACTTTAATAACAATTGTTTCATATTGTTTTTTTTATTTTTTTTATTTGCAAATATCAAAAAAATCTATAATTATGTAGGTACTTATACCTATTTAGAAAAATTAACTTTTTCAAGTGTACCTACCTAGGTATGTTATTGGAATAAAATATTTTTAATCTTGAATCTATTTCTGTTCCTGGCTTCTTTTTCGAAATAAATATCTTAGTTCTTTTCATATTTTCTTTAAATACAGTGTGCCCCATAACATGTATAGGTAGGTTGCCGACTATGTCGGAGGGGGGTTAATTCTAGATACCCTACGTAATATCATTAATTTATCAACTGACGATTACAACTTAAGTAGATATTAACCTGCGGTATAGATAACACAGTAAATTCCAATAAATCTGCAGATTTTTAACATAATAATTCCAAAAATCAAATAATTCCTGAGTTTAAAAAACAATCTCAAAATATTTTCCAGTATTTTTTTAAAAACTTTTTTTTTTTCGGGATAACAAACATGTTCTGAGTCACCCTAAACACACACCACAGGTCGCCAATATAAAGTTAGGTCTAATTTGACCTCATTTCCAGTTAGGTAATATGCTTATCGATCCGTTAACAATATTTCTAAGAATATTAAAGTGGTTGGATAAAAAAGTTCAAGCCCTACAGTATATAAGCAAATATACCATCGACACTAAGATTCTTACAATGATTTTGAAATAGCTGATTATATATATGTCACCGTAAAATTGAAAATACCGTTAGATTACAATCTATCTCGCAAGATTGTAAACTGTCGAAAGATTGTGAACCGTAACATACTGCTTACAATTTAACGCATTATTTCAGGGATAGCCTTCGAACAGTTGTCAATTGAACGCGCGACAGATTGTGATTTAACAGTTTTACTTCGATAGATTATAATCTACCGAAAAATACGTGTAGGCGCATAGTTGTTTTAGGTATAAATGTGATTAAATTTATTTATACCGTTAACCATGCCTGGTTGATTAAAATTAAAGACAAATAAGAAACAAAACAATAAAAAAATATAAAATTATGCAAACAATAAAGAAGAAGTTGAATAAAGTACTATTGAAAGATAATACATATTGTTTAATAAATAATAATTAACTTTTAATTCTGTAATGTTGGACTTGGGGTATAAACTCCAACATAACAAAAAAGAACTTAATATAACGACCGACCTCTGTGGCGCAGTGGGCGAAGGCCGGCCTGAGACGCAGAAGGTAGCGAGTTTAAATTTTTTGTATGACCTGCAAATATTTGTCTCGGGTCCGGGCGTTTATTATAAATCATATATTATGTATGTATTTAAAAAAATATATTAGAATACCAGTCATTTAATCTCCATAATACAAGCTCTGCTATACAACTATTTACAAGTAGGTCTATATATACAAAAAATACATATGAAACAGCTAGCCATCTAAAGACCGTTGCAAACGATCTATAGATAGCTCAACTGATCCAGATCACTACCAGACGGAAGCGTTCCCAAAATACTGGCCACATTGCCACGCTGAATGCCAATGCTAATTCGTTGACTCAGATAAGAGCCAGCTCTCTGGTCACGCGTCGCTTCGACCAGTCGCCCTGAAAGAATTTTGAAAACGCGAAGGGCCCCGGTTCCCCACGGACCAAGAGTCTCAACCCCAAAAGGCTTAAATAAGTAAGCTCTGTCGAGACTTCTATATTAGCGGCTCTTGAGATTCTCGGTCGAATCAGCCGCTGCACCGACTCTAACTGGTGTCCCCGACAGATGAGATGGTGCCAAGGTATCTACGCATGTGGCCTCCCATACCAAAGGCTTTCCCCTCTCCCAAGCTCTGCTAAGTTTGGGGCTAAATGATGCTGTGCGAAAAATGACCAGCATTATTTGTTTATTTATCTATTATTATTATTTATAACTAAAAGTACAATGGGCGGTCTTATCACTTAAAAGAGATCTCTTCTGGACTAACTTGAAAAAGTAATTAATTATAAGTCTGTTTTGTCATAATTACCAGGAAAACCATTCCGTAGTACCAATGTTATAAAATGTGTATACTTTCGACACTGTCGGCCTAAAAACGCGAAATTTCCTAATTTAACTGACTTGGAAAACTGTTAATAATGTTGTATGGTCGCGATGGTACGGACTGACGTAACCTGTTACCTACATAAACGCAACGTGGACCGGTCCACGTTGTAGGGATGGGACAGGGAAATGTCGATAAACGAACAATAAAAATAATAATCCAATATATCAAATAGTTTCATCATTCACCATCCACGATAAACCGTTTTTTATATAATGTATTGTACAAAAAATATTTATTGTATTCAAAGTCAAAGTCAAAGTCAAAATTCATTTATTCAATAAAATCACAAGGACCACTTTGAAACGTCGGTTTTTATCTAGGTGCCTGTTCCTCCGCGACCAAGCCAGGAAAGAAAGGCAAGAAAACAAGGCTGGTTATTCTTTTTAATGATCCTTTTACAAAACAATAGGTTCGAGTTGGATTGTGTAGTTAATATTCTTTTGTTGTTATTTTATGTACACCCCCGCCACTCTCACAATCTCTTACTATCCTCTCCATTCAAAGGCTGTCTGGAAGAGATCGCTTCTAAGCGATAAGACCGCCCATTGTACTTTCTCTAGTATAAGCTTTTATTATTATGTTTTTGCTTAAGGTGTACAATAAAGTATTTTCATTCATTCATTCATTCAAAAAGGCCTCTTAGTGTTAGCTTCAGCTCCACTAATGCCTATAAAGGCTCCAGGTATAAGCCTAAGATTAAAAATAAATAAAGAGGAATAATAATATTAAATAATGATGGACATTTTTCACACAGCATCATCTAGCCCCAAAGTAAGCAGAGCTTGTGTTATGGGAACTACATGACTGATATACTACTTAGATACTTTTTATTATTACATACATATTATGCATAGAAAACACTCAGACCCGAGATAAATATTTGCAGATCAAAAAGATCATAGAAAAAATATTTAATCCCACAACTATCGTAATCAAAATATATTAATTGGTTATTCGGTTATTAATATTAAAAAGCAATACCTCGTCAATAATAATTGTCTTAAGTCACTGAACAGGTTTAGATAACTGCAAAGTTTCCTCGGTAGATGGAGCCTCGGCGCTTCGAGGCGAAACATCCTAAGAATTTCGACCAGGTTGGTATCGATCTCTTGGCTTAGTTGGTATAGCCCCCTCGTACCAAGCGTGGCGAGTTTCAGTCCCGTTGAGGTTGCATTTTTGGGATATAATAATATTATTAATATTGTAAGAATGGATATTTTTTTATCTAGAATACACCATCGTTATGGCATAATCTCACCTTATGGTAAGTGATGATATGGCCGTCGGTGTAGAATGAAGATCTAGAAGACCTATTCACTCTTACCTTGACCTAGATTATATTTTTCAGGAAATACAGAAGATGGAATTATTGTTCATTTATTCGCCGTTTTTTTCGTTATAAAGGTGGAAACGAAATGTTAAATGCAAATAGTTGGTAAACTGAAATGGTACTGATCTGTGCGTCGGCTTGTCCTTAGATGAAACATTGTTTGAGAATACGTCCTAGAGTAGAATACGTCAAACTATAATATTATCTTATTTATTCATATTTCCTAATGATATTTTTTTTTTATTTAATGTCCTACATACATTGGCTAGTGCTTAGGTCTAGTGTAGCTCCAAGTAGGTTGGTAGGTACATCGGCTCTGTCAGGGCGTAGTAGAATTAGGTATTATTTTACAATAAAATAACACACATTATAAATTAAATAATAACACTGGTGAATAGGTAATACAAAACAAAATTAAAAGTCAATAATCATACAAAATGTCAAAAATTATGAAAAAAAATATGTCAAGAATTATAATAATTGTTAATATACTACTTATTATATACTATGTATAATATTTATAAGTACATTTATATATATTATACACAAATATTTGAAGATCATACAAACATTTGGCCCGCGGCGGGAATGAAATTCACAACGTTCATTTGGCCCGCGGCGGGAATGAAATTCACAACGTTCTGCGTCTCAGGTGGATGTAATGTTATACCTATTTACACACTGAAAAACAGGTTTTTTTTGTTGTAACTTAAAATATAATGGCTAAGGCAGGCAAGCAATTCCATTACGGGTTGGCCTTTTTGATTTCTGACATAATTTTAATTTGTAAATACCTAATCCATAAAAATAAATAGAACAACAGTTAGATAATAATGACAAAAACTAATAAGTCATAGATTTTGATGAATAAGTCCATTTCACGCCTCACCTTGTCATAACAAACCAAATACTTTCTCTACTATAAACAGTACCTACCTAAAAATAGTTTTAAATTTTACCAAATCATCGTGATCGTGATCGTCACAATTTTGCTTATGTAATTTGTTTGAAAAAATTGCGAATAAAAACATCGATATCGATGAATCAGCGTCCTTCCGTGTCCCCTCCCTAATGCAATGAACCGCAACCACTTTCACTGATTCTGTATGAACATTTCCTACTGCTATAATATTAGCATTTAGTTCTGGGCGAACTTATGGCTGGATTATGTAACTTCTTGGGATAACTTGTAATCGCTTAAAGTTAAGTCCTTTTTTATAAGAATTACTAGCTTCTGCCCACGGCTTCGCTTGTGTGGTACCCCGATAAAAAGTAGCCTATTTGTAATTCTGATGTATAAGCTATAATACTGTAAATTTTCATCAAAATCCATTCAGTAGTTTTTGCGTGAAAGAGTAACAAACATCCATCCTCAAAAACTTTCGCGTTTATAATATTAGTAAGATTTAAAAGATTATTTAAATTAGCTAACTAATCACTGTTTTGTCGTTTTCTTGATGTCTTATTTAAAAATCTACCCAAAACAAAACATTGTTTCGCTAAACGACTGTTTTTTTTCAAAGGCTATATGTATTTAAACAGGCATATAGCCCACCAGGTGGTAACTCTATACAGGATATATATGGTGATGAAAGTACCAGGTCAAATAATTGTTTTCAATATTTTCCCCATGAGAATAAACTATTAGGTACACTATTTTTATTCTTTCATACCATTTGTAGGTGGATGCAAATGGGGCGTATGGAAATATCTACTCTTGATAGAGGTTGGACACACTTTATAACCATAAAATGTAAAACAAAAAACGTCAAAAAAGTTTACGATCAGTTTGAAAACTAACATATCTTTCTATAAGTTGAAATTTCATAAAAAAATATGTAACTAATCTTTTCCTTGTTAAAAATAAAACTCATCGTAAGAAAACAAACTATTTTATTATCTGTTGTATAAAATGAATTCAAATCGATTGCTTTGAAAAAGCGATTCAAATGAAAAGGAAAATATTTCAACTTTTCGAAACGCTTTTTTTATGACCCTATATCTGTATCAGTCGGTCGGTCAGTCAGTCAAACCAGTTCTTACGTAAAGCACCGATCGATAGTAGTGCATATAGTTTTGATTTAATTCGTTTTGGGTTCCGTAGATTTATAAGTATGTTATATTTTCTTTATACCACCATAGTGGCAAACAAACAGACAGCCCAACTGTTGGTAGGCGGCTACCGTAGCAGTTTATGTGTCGTAATTTTGGAGTAAACAAAAAGTAAGATGCAGTCCGTGCGTTCTGCACGCGGCGAAAAAAATACATAAACCTATTGTTGCATTTCGTGCGACCCCTAAGGCGGTTAAACAGGGCGGTAAAGTTTCTATGAAAAAAAAATGGTTTGATTCGCTCAAAACTCTGTACAAATAAAGTTTAAAGTAAATAATGAAACACATTTTTTTTATTTTTTCAAAACTACCCTTTGGTGGTTTGCAATTGAGTTCTTAACTTTGTATTAATTGTAATCCTTGGTTCGATTCATTCAAAAGTTGGTGGACATAGTTTGAAGCCTGGAGACGGTCATATGCTACTTCTATTAACATACCACGCGGGCGAAGCCGCGGCCAACAACTAGTACCTAATAAATGAGATCAATATTTATAATAACTGAATTAACAAAAAAAAACATAAACAGAAAATGTAAGTATTGTAAGTAACTATCTATTTTATTCACAATACGTTAGACATCCCTTCTCGACTATAGGCCATCTATCTACAAAAATATCAAGCTGCTTGTGAGATTTCAAGAGTTGCGTGGCAGTGGTTATATTTCCCTGGACGAGCCATTTCACAGAAGCTCTACTTCTCTTAAAAGATAAGTATGTACTCCTAATAAAAAGTACTGTCAAAGTCAATAAATAAATATAAATATAAATATTTCTGGACATTTTTCACACAGCATCATCTAGCCCTAAACTAAGCAGAGCTTGTATTATGGGAACTACATGATTGATATACAACTTAGATACTTTTTTTTTTTGTTGTAAATACAAATACATATTATACATAGAAAACACCCAGACCCGACACAAATACTTGTAGATCATACAAACATTAGTCCCGCGACGGGAACCGAACCCGCAACCTTCTGTGTCTCAGGCGGGCTTTCGCCCACTATGCCACAGAGGTCGTCAAATAATTTTATTTATTGAAATAATAATGCTGGACATTTTTCACACAGCATCTTCTAGTCCCAAATTAAGCAGAGCTTGTATTATGGAAACTATATAACTGATACACTAATTATACTTCAAATTCATACATATATTATACATAGAAACACCCATACCCGAGACAAATTATTACACATGATGCAAACGTTTGTCCCGCGGCGGGAATCGAACCCGCAACCTTCTGCGTCTCAGGCAAGCCTTCGCCCATTGAGTTACAGGGGCCTCGAAATCACAAGGATCATTAGAAACGTCAATTTAAAAACTAGGTGAATTTAAATTCAGCTTATAAGTAGAATAATAAACAAGGGTTTTTTTATCTGTGGCAGTCCTTTTTGACAGTCTGAGAAGACAATTTGTATGAGAAACTCTTCCTAAGAATTATCAGTATAGAAATAGATAGCAGACAAGGGTTTTTTATCTGTGGCTGTCCTTTTTGACAGTCTGAGAAGACAATTTGTATGAGAAACTCTTCCCAAGAATTATCAGTATAGAAATAGATAGCAGACAAGGGTTTTTTATCTGTGGCAGTCCTTTTTGACAGTCTGAGAAGACAATTTGTATGAGAAATTTATCCCAAGAATTTCAGAACAAAAAAAATGGGATACATACTCAGTACGTAGATCTTTAAGCATACCAAGTAGGGGTTGTCAGAAGCACGTCCAAACATTACATTTGGAACATGCCCGCGTTTTATAGTCAGCATTCCACGTGACAGGTTGCAAGCCGATCGCCGCTTATTGGAACACTAACCGATGGCACACGCCTTCGAATTTTAGGTAATAAGGCATGCCGGTTTCCTTACCATGTTTTCCATCACCAGTTTGAGGATATGATAATGTGTAATTCAATAATAATGAATAGATAGATAGAAAATGCTTTAAAGCACATGATAAAAAAAGTATATAGACGAACTTATGCTAATAAGCATTTTCTTCCAGCTAACCTTTGTGTAATGAAGAGTGCGATAGTGCGATTGAAAGATTACCAAAATAATAGTTTTTTTTTAAATTAATAAGTAGTTACTTTAAAAAGAAGTAAACTATATACATAAATGAAAATAATCCTACCACTATTATAAGCGCAAAAGTTTGTGAGGATGGATGTTTGTTACTC
The DNA here is from genome assembly GCA_958496245.1 of Perizoma flavofasciatum. Taxonomy (NCBI): domain Eukaryota; kingdom Metazoa; phylum Arthropoda; class Insecta; order Lepidoptera; family Geometridae; genus Perizoma; species Perizoma flavofasciatum. Next base: position 5,002,307 of record OY292446.1, on the reverse strand, counting down.
TTTAACGCAAAAACTACTAAACGGATTTTGATGAAACTTTACAGTAATATAGCTTATACATCAGAATAACACATAGCCTACTTTTTATCTGGGTACCACGCGGGCGAAGCCTTAGCCAGAGGCTAATGGGTGGCCAATAATTAGATTATAGAATGTCAATAGTAAAAGTAAAAAACACCCAATAGACAAATACATAATCCTGACCCCACCCCAACTAGGATTCCCTGGGTCGTGGGTATCAGGAACTAGGAGAACCTACCCGTGGTACCAGAATAACTAGACCCGAAACATACTTCAATGTACTTGTTAAATAATGCAGTAATATACCTAGGTGATATTAAAAATGGATGAAATCACAAGTACTTGTAGCCAATTTAATTGCAAAAAAAAAACAATATTTTATTTCATTTTTTATTATGTCCGTTGACAATATATGTATGGAGGACATAAAAAATGAAGATTTAACCTCTAGACATAAATTTATATTGAGCTGTGGCCATTTTATGATATAACACTGTAATTTGACATATGAACCTATTTAATTATTGTTTTTTTTATTGTAATTAGGTCCTAGAATGATCCTATAAAAATACGTAGGACTATATATAACTTTCCTAAAGATCATGAAGAAAATTTAGAAGTAGGCTTGTGAAACAGCTTGTCCGGGGACGGGGTAACACCGTACCTATTTCTGCAACCAAGGAGGTATCCGATTTTACCACATTAGACGTTAAAAAAACGGAAATATATTGAGTTTAGTTGGTATAGGTTCTAAAGTATTCGGGGGTGCCATGTCGGTCAACCTTCTCGTGTGCCTGTGGGCTCTGGTCGCTTATGGATCAGACGGATCCGGGGTGAACAGAAGCCTATGGGACGGTGCGCCTCGTTTAAGCCCGACAATAACTTCCTATACGTGGGATCTTATTGTCGAGCAACTAATGGACTGACCGGAGGGGCCCCTCCGCGTGTCCCTATGAGCCGCATGGGGCACAGCGGATGGGGCAGCATGGTGGGCTCGTGGATGAGCACCATGGGAGGGCCGGGGCGGTGTATGCTGCTCCGGTGGGAGGGGGCGACCTTTTAAGGGCGCGGACGTGGGGTCGGCGTGGCCCTTTATGGGCCCGTTTGACGGAGTGTGCCCTTTTCAGGGCACACTGTGGAGGGAAGGCCGGGGCGGCTTTTGCTGTTCTGGTCGGCTTGCGTGTTCCAATGATCTTCGAGGCTATACCGGCAGGGCTTCCCATACCGGTCAGGCTTGGAGTGAGGGACAGCGTAAGTTGGAGGGGGCGCCCTTTTCAGGGCGCGGATGAGGGCTTGCGCGTCCCAATGATCTTCGAGGCTATACCGGCAGGGTTTCCCATACCGGTCAGGCTTGGAGTGAGGGACAGCGTAAGTTGGAGGGGGCGCCCTTTTCAGGGCGCGGATGAGGGCTTGCGCGTTCCAATGATCTTCGAGGCTATACCGGCAGGGCTTCCCATACCGGTCAGGCTTGGAGTGAGGGACAGCGTAAGTTGGAGGGGGCGCCCTTTTCAGGGCGCGGATGAGGGCTTGCGCGTCCCAATGATCTTCGAGGCTATACCGGCAGGGTTTCCCATACCGGTCAGGCTCGGAGTGAGGGACAGCGTACGTTGGAGGGGGCGCCCTTTTCAGGGCGCGAGTGTGTGGTCACTGGCGGAGTGGGGGACTCCGCCGGCTTGCACGGCCCCACACATGGCCGGGGCCCGGGTGGTTCCTGGGCCACCCGTCGGGGTAAGATGGTGAATGCTAACGCGACCCCATCTTGCCTCACTACGGCGGGCGACGTCAACCAGGGGGGTTTTAGTGGGTTAGAGTCCCACATACCCCCTTTCGCCACCCCTGTGGCGGAAGGGGGATGGGTGGCATTTCCCCCCTTAAAAAAAAAAAAAGGTTCTAAAGTATCGACGCCATTTTCTAAATCAGACATGTAGGTAATATGGTTGGAGAAGTTTATTATCCTACTAATATTATAAACGCGAAAGTTTGTGAGGATGGATGTTTGTTACTCTTTCACGCAAAAACTACTAATCAGATTTAGATGAGACTTTACAGTAATATAGCTTGTATATCAGAATAACACATAGGCTACTTATTTCCGGGTATCACGCGGGCGAAGCCGTAGGCAAAAGCTAGTATACTCATAAAGAACATGGTTCACTTATAATGAGCTTCACTTATATTTTTTTTATTAAGTATTATAACTATTTTTTTTTCACTTGAAAGATTATCATACTTACGTAGGTACATTCAGCAACGAAATAGATTAACTGTTGTGGTTTTTATATCTCAATATAGCTATAAAAATATAGCGTCCAAAAATATAGCTATCTCTTTTTGATTGATGCAGGCCCGCCCGTGCTTGCGCGATAGCAATATTAGCCGTTCAGAATTTGGTGTTCCGTAATACCAAAAAAAGATGAATGAAAACTTGTTGTATTTTCCACATTGTGTTGTTATTCTGTAACTAGACAATATAATCTATGTACCTAACCAAACGATACGTAAGCCATTGTTGTTTTTAATACGAAACAAATAAGAAGAAAACATGTCATGTATGACATGCTCGGCTTAGTTTGGAGCTAGATGATGCTGTGTGAAAATTGACCAGCATTATTAATTTATTCATTGACAGATATTAGTTCCTTCCAGGTATACGACCGATGTGGCGCGGTGGGCGAAGGTCCGCCTGCGACACAGGAGGTTGCGGGTTCGATTCCCGCCCTGGGACAAATGTTTGTACGATCTGCAAATATTTGTTCCAGGTGTTCTGGGTATTTTGTATGTATAATACAAAAATATATATCTATGTTATGTATTGTATTTAGTATATCAGTCATCTAGTACCCATAACACAAGCTCTGCTTAGCTTGGGGCTAGATGATGCTGTGTGGATTGTCCAGCATTATTTATTATTATTAGCACATTAAAAATACATACAACAAAATTACTAGAAATTGTACTTTTTGAATTTAAGGGCAGTTTTGTACCTTAATATAATTTACATAATTTCAATCTAAAGTTTTATTTCCTTAATAATGTTTTAGGTTTTCGTAATTGTTACACATAATTAAATTAAACACTTTTATTAACAACTAGCTGTACCCGCGACTTCGTTCGCGATTGTGATCCCTGCAGACTAATTATTCGCATCTGACCTCAGTTTTTCTCATATTAAGCAACGCTGTTGTCTGTTTAGTTTGGATTTGAAAACTCACAGGTTGTATTTAAGACTCAAGATTAAAAAATAATAATATCGGAATAAAATCGGTTAACATTGGCGAAGATATCACGTAATATACCTACACACAAAAAACATACAGACAAATTGAGAAACTCCTTTTTTGAAGTTGGTTGATAATAATTAAATTGTAATATTAGCGATAGTTAGGTACCTACGCTTGCAGTCTCTAGTTTACGGTTTCTATCCTGCAGGTACTCTAATAGCATCAGATCCCCAGTCCCAGTCCCAGTCCCAGTCCCAGTACCAGTCCCAGTCCCAGTCCCAGTCCCAGTCCCAGTCCCAGTCCCAGTCCCAGTCCCAGTCCCAGTCCCAGTCCCAGTCCCAGTCCCAGTCCCAGTCCCAGTCCCAGTCCCAGTCCCAGTCCCAGTCCCAGTCCCAGTCCCAGTCCCAGTCCCAGTCCCAGTCCCAGTCCCAGTCCCAGTCCCAGTCCCAGTCCCAGTCCCAGTCCCAGTCCCAGTCCCAGTCCCAGTCCCAGTCCCAGTCCCAGTCCCAGTCCCAGTCCCAGTCCCAGTCCCAGTCCCAGTCCCAGTCCCAGTCCCAGTCCCAGTCCCAGTCCCAGTCCCAGTCCCAGTCCCAGTCCCAGTCCCAGTCCCAGTCCCAGTCCCAGTCCCAGTCCCAGTCCCAGTCCCAGTCCCAGTCCCAGTCCCAGTCCCAGTCCCAGTCCCAGTCCCAGTCCCAGTCCCAGTCCCAGTCCCAGTCCCAGTCCCAGTCCCAGTCCCAGTCCCAGTCCCAGTCCCAGTCCCAGTCCCAGTCCCAGTCCCAGTCCCAGTCCCAGTCCCAGTCCCAGTCCCAGTCCCAGTCCCAGTCCCAGTCCCAGTCCCAGTCCCAGTCCCAGTCCCAGTCCCAGTCCCAGTCCCAGTCCCAGTCCCAGTCCCAGTCCCAGTCCCAGTCCCAGTCCCAGTCCCAGTCCCAGTCCCAGTCCCAGTCCCAGTCCCAGTCCCAGTCCCAGTCCCAGTCCCAGTCCCAGTCCCAGTCCCAGTCCCAGTCCCAGTCCCAGTCCCAGTCCCAGTCCCAGTCCCAGTCCCAGTCCCAGTCCCAGTCCCAGTCCCAGTCCCAGTCCCAGTCCCAGTCCCAGTCCCAGTCCCAGTCCCAGTCCCAGTCCCAGTCCCAGTCCCAGTCCCAGTCCCAGTCCCAGTCCCAGTCCCAGTCCCAGTCCCAGTCCCAGTCCCAGTCCCAGTCCCAGTCCCAGTCCCAGTCCCAGTCCCAGTCCCAGTCCCAGTCCCAGTCCCAGTCCCAGTCCCAGTCCCAGTCCCAGTCCCAGTCCCAGTCCCAGTCCCAGTCCCAGTCCCAGTCCCAGTCCCAGTCCCAGTCCCAGTCCCAGTCCCAGTCCCAGTCCCAGTCCCAGTCCCAGTCCCAGTCCCAGTCCCAGTCCCAGTCCCAGTCCCAGTCCCAGTCCCAGTCCCAGTCCCAGTCCCAGTCCCAGTCCCAGTCCCAGTCCCAGTCCCAGTCCCAGTCCCAGTCCCAGTCCCAGTCCCAGTCCCAGTCCCAGTCCCAGTCCCAGTCCCAGTCCCAGTCCCAGTCCCAGTCCCAGTCCCAGTCCCAGTCCCAGTCCCAGTCCCAGTCCCAGTCCCAGTCCCAGTCCCAGTCCCAGTCCCAGTCCCAGTCCCAGTCCCAGTCCCAGTCCCAGTCCCAGTCCCAGTCCCAGTCCCAGTCCCAGTCCCAGTCCCAGTCCCAGTCCCAGTCCCAGTCCCAGTCCCAGTCCCAGTCCCAGTCCCAGTCCCAGTCCCAGTCCCAGTCCCAGTCCCAGTCCCAGTCCCAGTCCCAGTCCCAGTCCCAGTCCCAGTCCCAGTCCCAGTCCCAGTCCCAGTCCCAGTCCCAGTCCCAGTCCCAGTCCCAGTCCCAGTCCCAGTCCCAGTCCCAGTCCCAGTCCCAGTCCCAGTCCCAGTCCCAGTCCCAGTCCCAGTCCCAGTCCCAGTCCCAGTCCCAGTCCCAGTCCCAGTCCCAAGGGAACCATACTCTGCCAAGGGAACCATACTGAATTTCGAGATAAAAAAAATCCTAAGTCCTACCCCGTAGTTCTCAAATTATGCCAAGTCTCATTTGAATTCATTCAGTAGTTTCGGTGCCATGCGTGATTAAGGTTCAGACAGACAGACAGACAAAAATGAAAAAAAATACATTTTTGGCTTCAGTATCGCTTATAGAGAGCCATCAAAATTTTTTTTTCTAAATATCTTCAATGTACAGAATTTGACCTGTTACATTCTTATTATAGTATAGATATAATAAAACAACATGATAAATCTGTTTAAAAGAGTTTAATTCCATTTCCTTGTTAAGCTTAGAGATAGAAGCATCTAAAAACTCATATTGCTAATCTACTTTTATCGCTGACTGTACTTCTTAAACTTCGTAGCTCGTCAACTTGTAATAGAACTCTGAAAACCATGAAGTACGTTTGTATGGAAATAGCAATCTGAGCCGCAAAAGCATGAACATAACTTTTTTTTTAATGCTGGACAATCCACACAGCATCATCTAGCCCCAAGCTAAGCAGAGCTTGTGTTATGGGAACTAGATGACTGATATACTTAATACAATACATTACATAGATAGATATTTTTTTATTATACATAGAAAATACCCAGAACACCCGGAACAAATATTTGCAGATCGTACAAATATTTGTCCCAGGGTGGGAATCGAACCCTCCTGTGTAGCAGGCGGACCTTCGCCCACCGCGCCACATCGCATATACACTTTATATAAATGTAGCTATTTCTGGAGATTAATTTGCTTAGTTAATTCATTTCTTATTGATAATTTGATAAGAAAGAGCGAGGTCTCCTAACACAGGGATCTCAACTTACATTTAATTTTGTTAAACTATTGATTAAACAATGAATTTCTATGTAAATTTACATCTTTGAACCCTTCTACGCTCGTCAAAAGTCCGTACACGCTGACCAAGGCCATTTAAGACCCTAATGTATTTTTTCCATTAAGAAAAAAATCATATTCGCAATACATTATTTAATTTGATTTGAAAAGTTATACTGCGCTAACAGACCATAAGTTGTGCTTTAGCTTTGAATACACGGGAGAGTATTTTGCACGTGACCGCTGCGTGAAAAAAACTATTTAACGACGAACGAATGTGACACTAAAGAGGTCAGGGGGGCTAGACAAATACCTCACGCTTTTTTTTCCATTCACGCTAACGCAAATTTGTCAAGGTAAAACTTGGCAGCTGTCACGTGACATTTCCGCAGCTAATGTCATTCGCATACAATTCAATCTTTCCGCAGGCGTTAACGTTAACAGAAAGTGGTATTTGTCTAGACCCCCAGGTACTTTTCAATAAATAAATATATAATGCTGGACATTTTTCACACAGCATCATCTACCCCCAAACTAAGCAGAGCTTGTATTATGGGGATTACTAAACAGGTATAGACAAATACCACTTTCTGTTGGCGTTAAAGCCTGCGGAAAAATTTAATTGTATGCGAATGACATTAGCTGTGGAAATGTCACGTGACAGCTGCCAAATTTACGTTAGCATGAACGGAAAAGTAAGCGTAAGACCCCCTGATATATTGATTATATATATTTTTTTGTAAATACATACAGATTATACATAGATAATACCCAGACCCGAGACAAATATTTGTAGATCATTTGTCCCGCGGCGGGAATCCAACCTTTTGCGTCTCAGGTGAACCTTCGCCCACTGCGCCCCAGAGGTTGTCATGTATGTGAAGGACATATACATGAGTATACTCAGCAAGAATTGTATTTTTCAAACTTTCGCGATTAGATAACATGATTATTATAAGTTTAACGGGTCTTTATCACGTTTACCTTTTTTATCCCAAATCCAGTCATCCCGTGACCACGGCTGTTGCGATACAGTTGAAACGTCGGGAAAATAATAAAAAGGGTAAACGTGATAAAGACCCGTTAAACTTATAATAATTCAGCAAGAATTATTATTATTATTATAATAACGTTACGTGCGTCGGTAATTATCTGCCGTATGTTTCCAAAGTATTGCAAAGTCGCTACGACGCATCGCGGTTAGTGAAAGGTGGTCCGTAGCAGTGAGCAGTGGTCGTGCCTCAAAATGGTTTAAAAATTGTGTTTATTACGGAAAAAGGAGTTTCCCTTTATTCACAGTAAGTATGCTATTTCATAGTTGTACTAGAATGTTTGTGAGGATGGATGTTTGTTAGTCTTTCACGCAAAAAATACTGAACGGATTTTGATAAAACTTTACAGTAATATAGCTTATACATCAGAATAACACATAAGATATTTTTTATCCGTGGGTGAAGCCGTGGGCAGAAGCTAGTAAACAATATTTTAATTTAAACATTTTTGTAAGACTAGCTTTTCTTAATCACCATTTCTTTCTATCCGATGGATAGGGATGATTATACTATAAGTAGGTATTGTATATATTTTAACAGATTTTTATGAGTATTTATTCCGGAAAAAATCTTAAACTAAATGTAAAATAGATATTTGAAAAAAAAGTAAATATAAAATAGTTATCGTTTTAGAGGTTTAAACTATAAATTTACTAATTTAGTAAAATAAAGAGTTTTTTTTTGTATCTGTATTTACTGATTTTCTATACAGTGTAGAGGTTGATCCTGGAATGGTCCCATAAAAATATTTTCTAAATCTGAGTTATTACTTAAAACTTTAAATAAGATACCTACATTTCTAAGGATGATATTTTGTTGTTTTTGACATCAAATTTTGCAATTTTTGTGAGACAGAGGGATTTTACCCGACTGAGGGAATTTTCCCCTGTAATAGGAGCTAGATCGCATCAACGCCAAATTTCTGACCATTTTATAAAATGAATTTGAGTCGATCTTAAGTAAGATCTTAAGATCGACTATTAGGCGAAAGTTTTACAAAATTTACAGTAATATAGCTTATACATCAGAATAACACATAGGCTACTTTTTATCCGGGTACCACGCGGGCGAAGCCGTGAGTAGAAGCTAGTTGTTAGAATAAAAGTAAGACTTTTTTAACGTTTTAACCCTATATGAAACATCTTATGCCTTTATATACAAGTAGCCTTTATGTACTTCCAATAACCTAAATAGAGCGTATTATTTAACGTCAATGTTATCTCGTTTAAAACTCCTAGGTTTACAGATTCTTAAAAGAACACGTTCACGCCTTCTCAGTCATAGATGAAGTCACCAATTAGGGGGTTGTCGGAGGCACGTCCAAACATTACAATTGGCACATGCCCGCGTTTTGCAAATATTTAGCATTATTCGAAACAGGTTGCCGCTTATAAGAGAACTGACTGATGGTGCATGCGTTTCAATTTTTAGTTTTAAGGCATGCCAAAGGGCATGCCTTATCGATGCAATTCTAATTATCGATATTTTGAAAAATCAATCTTCTTGCAAAGAGAGACATAGACTGAACACCCTTTTGAATAACGTGATTTCATTTTCATCTAAGGGAATAACCCTTTCTTTAAACATTGGGTTCGAGTGATGTTGGATTAAGTTAATTGGTTAGTTAATTTATTAATTCATTAATTAATAAATGGGCAGTTGCTTATGCCATCATCACCTCGATGGCTCAGGGCTAAATTATAAATTTGTTTTATGTAAAACATAGCTTAAGTCTTACTAACACATACGGATCATGTTATCCGAAATAAAATCAATTATTATTATTATTATAACTACTAAGAGTAGCTGTACTTGGCCTTTCAGTTTCCGTAAGCAGTCCTTTTACACCCAACACAAAAAGTTGCGTGTATACTAGTTATGTGCACGCATCTTTCGTAACGAACCAGTACGAGAAATTACGCTGTTACAAAACTTCGCAATACAATCATAAGGCCTTTTTGCATAGTAGGGACAAAATCTTAAAGGTCGTGAGTTCAAATTCGACACACAAGACATTTACTTTAAAACACTAACAGAGTGTACCGATCACAAATAAGGACTCCCTGTTTTATTCCAAAAACTAACGTGAATATGATTATTCATATTGTAAAAACGGAAATTTTCACGTCCCGTAATATCGGTGTTACCCGATTTACCGACTAAGTTTCGGCTCATTCCGAGAGCCTTTATCAGGGTGAGTGATAGCGACGCTCTCCCTCGCATCGTGCACTGATTCTCTGTGTCGTGGGTATAAGGAACTACGAGTTTCGTGATACAAATATCTGCAGGGTGGGACATTTGTCCCGCAGCGGAAATCGAACTCGCACCTTTCACGTCGCAGCGGGCGAGTGTCCGATCTCATTAATTATTAAAACTCAGAGCGCGGCCGTTGCTTCATTTCCTTAACAGTATTTCCAAAATATCTTGCCACTAAAACTGTATGATAAAAAAAACGTTATTCTAGACTATGAAAGAACGTTTTCAATATATTCAACTCTCCCATGCTCGATCCCTGCGCTCTTCTGAAACTATTCAACTTCTGACACCTGTACATACTTCCTCCTACTATGATAACTCCTTTATAGTGCAGGCTGACCGTTTATGGATAAACTACCTGTTTTCCAAAATATCTTGCCACTAAAACTGAACGATAAAAAAGTAGTTATTCCAGACTGTGTAAGAACGTTTCCAATATATTCATCTCTCCGATGCTCGATGCGATCCTTGCGCTCTTCTGAAACTCTTCAACTTCTGACACCTGTACACACCTACTATGATAACTCATTTACAGTGCAGGCTTTCAGTTTATGGAATAAACTACCTATTTCTAAAATATATTTCCACTAAAACTGTATGATAAAAAAATATTGTTGTTCCAGCCTATGTAAGAATGTTTCCAATATATTAATCTCTCCGATGCTCGATGCGATCCTTGCGCTCTTCTGAAACTCTTCAACTTCTGACACCTGTACACACCTACTATGATAACTCATTTACAGTGCAGGCTTTCAGTTTATGGAATAAACTATCTGTTTTCTAAAATATCTTGCCACTAAAACTGAACGATAAAAAAGTAGTTATTCCAGACTATGTAAGAACGTTTTCAATATATTCATATCTCCGATGCTCGATCCTTGCGCTCTTCTGAAACTCTTCAACTTCTGACACCTGTACACACCTACTATGATAACTCATTTACAGTGCAGGCTTTCAGTTTATGGAATAAACTATCTGTTTTCTAAAATATCTTTCCACTAAAACTGAATGATAAAAAAATATTGTTATTCCAGACTATGTAAGAACGTTTCCAATATATTCATGCTCTCCAATGCTTGATTCCTGCGCTCTTCTGAAACTCTTTAACATTCAGAAGAGCGCAGGGACTTTCAATCCTTGCTCAAGGAACAGTACTTGTCCTAACTGTTGCTTGTTTCTAGTTTATCTATCATACAATACTTTTGGTAGCTCTATAGGTATTAATGATAACATATTCATAATTTCTGGTACACCAATGAAACCCCTTATAAACTTTCGTACAGTCCGTTCCAACTAAAGGTTGGCTGGTACGATCGCTATTTAGTGATAAGAACGCACATTGTACAACATTGGCAAAGTTTCTGAGCTGATGTATTATTTGGTGTGCAATAACATATTATCTATCTATTTATCTATGTAGGTACTAGCTTCTGCCCACAGCTTCGCCCGCGTGGTACTCGGATAAAAAGTAGCCTATGTGTTATTCTGATGTATAAGCTATATTACTGTAAAGTTTCATCAAAATCCATTCAGTAGTTTTTGCGTGAAAGAGTAACAAACATCCTCACAAACTTTCGCATTAATAATATTAGTAAGAAGATAAGATAAGTAGGATAGCAGGATGTCTGAAAAAAGTAGGCTTCTATAGGTTGATGATAATGATAAAATGGTAGGGCAGTATTGGCAATGCAGCTTAATATTCAGTTATGTAACTTACATAAATATTATTTGTTTATTGCCGAATCTCTGTGAACTAGGCTTTTGGAACACTATTTACATAACTATGTAAATAGTGTTCCAAAAGCCATAACTATGGACGGTGTATTCACTACCCATAACATAAATAGTGTTCTGTATGTATGTATGTATGTATTGTACAGGGTGAAAAAATACTACTCTCGAAACTCTGCTAGCCTTGTTAGCGCGCTTTTAATCGACGTAAATTTACTTTGAAATTTTATATTCACAGTTTTTTACGCTGACGTTCCTTTAATTATCCTTCTTTACTAGATGCGCCCCGCGGTTTCACCCGCGTGAGTTTTGATTCTGTGGGAATATCGGGATAAAAAGTAACAGTAAAGTATTTTACTGCTACGTAAATACCCTTGATGACAAAACTATTTATTTTAATAAGAATTAATACAACGATACGAATGTTACCAACTTTTGTTTCCGGCTAATACAATTTTAGAACACAAAATCTGCCATTGTGACTTAACTATGATAGTTAGATACATTCCTTCGAGGACTTTTTTGTAGGTAATAATGAGTACTTTAATCATGTAGTACATCATTTTTATGTATCATCAATAGTTATCTCAGCGCACGCCAAATAATGTATTTTATAGGCAAAATTTTGCTACTTTGGGTTGCATTATTGCAATTATCTTAAGGATCTCTAATTTTTTGAAAATATATTATAGCCTATGTTACTTCCTGATAATTCTACTTTCTATTGGTGAAAAAATGGTTAAAATCTCTCCAGTAGTTTCGGAGCCTATTCGGTAGGTACAAACAAACAAAAAAATCTTTCCTCTTTATATAATATTAGTATAGATTGTAGACACAAATAAACATTTACAAAAAGGTATAATTAAATGACATGTACAAAGGGGAGTTTAACCGTTAAAAGAGTTTTATTCCAGCAAACCTTGAGCTAGAGAGAGGTAATTAAGTAAAAATAATGAAACAATACTTTAGTTACTTAAAATGTCCTGATCCTTGGAATTTCAATGAATAAAAACCTGTTGACTAAAATCTTTGACTTTAAATGAGTCGTTTTTTTTTAAATATTTTATTGAAAATTACAAGTTATGTAACATAAATGAGTTGGGATCTCTTTACTTAAGTTTAAGTAAAACCTGTATTAAAAGAGTCCCCTAAGAGGCTTAATCGAAATGTCGATCAATTCACATCGAGATAGGGTTTTATTATGAGAAATTTTCATGTTTGGACGTGGTTCCAACTACCCTCTGGTATCCTTCAAGAACTACTCACTGATTATGTATCTGAGAAAGTCCATAATAGCGAATGCAGAACGAAAATCATCCTACTTCTATTAAAAAACGTCGGGCGAAGCCGTGGGCAGAAGCTAGTTTTTCATAACTTTTGTCTCCCGGGCAAATGTATGTAAACTTCCCCATCGTCTCATTATTTTAAATCTTTTCGTAACGACATTGGCAAAATTGTGGCAAACCATAAACAAAAGTTGAAGTTTACAAAAAAAAGTGAAAACTGATCACTCGTTTTGTGTGCACCTACAACTCTCTCTCTTACAATAACTCTCTCTTTTGTAATAACACAATCGCGTAAACATAATCATTTTGTTTCGAAAATCTGCTTAAACTTACCCAACTCGTGCCGGCAAAGTGGGTTATGTAAGGTATTCTGCGTATAAATATACTAGCCTCTGCCCACGGTTTCATCCACGTGGTACCCGCATAAAAAGTAGCCTATGTTATTCTGATGTATAAGCTATATTACTGTAAAGTTTCATCAAAATCCGTTCAGTAGTTTTTGCATGAAAGAGTAACAAACATCCATCCTCACAAACTTTCGCGTTTGTTATAATAGAAGGATAGGATTTGTAAATAGTTTCGGCATCAAATAACATAAATGTGATTTGAATTTGCATCTTTGAGCCCACAGCTTGGCGCTGACGACCGATGTGGCGCGGTCGGCGAAGGTCAGCCTGCTACGCAGGAGGTTGCGGGTTCGATTCCCGCCCTGGGACAAATATTTGTACGATCTGCAAATATTTGTTCCGGGTGTTCTGGGTATTTACTATGTATAATAGAAAAAATATCTATCTATGTAATGTATTGTATTAAGTATATCAGTCATCTAGTATCCATAACACAAGCTCTGCTTAGCTTGGGGCTAGATGATGCTGTGTGGATTGTCCAGCATTTTTTTTTTTTTTTTTAGCTTCGCCCGCTTGGTACCCGTTTAAAAAGTAGCGTAGGTCACGAACTATAATATACTTGTTCATAATTTCATCTAAATATATTCAGCCGTTACGAAGATTATGAGTAGTAGAGCTTCTGTGGAAGGATCGTCCAGGGAAGTTCTACCACCATTTCTGCCGCCAAGCAGTAATGTTCTCATTACTGTGTTCCTCTTTGAAGGGTATGGTTGCCGGTGAAATTAGACACATAAGATCTTTCATCTTGATATCTCAGGGAGGCAACGCGTGAATGATAACTCTGGTGTTAAGCGTCCATTGGTAACGCTTACCGTTACTTTGCCACGTAACCGCTTACCAACAGATGGAACCTAACTTTTTTCGCCACAAGTAGTATTAAAAAAAACTTTCTCGTTCATAATTTTACTAGCTTCTGCACAAGGCTACGCCCGCGTGGTTTCCGTATTATATTTTAACAGCCAAATAGTCCTGATCCTATACTAGGATTCTCTGTGTCGTATCACAATACTGAGATATACATTGTGAACACACTTTTAAACACCATTTATGCATCTACCATGTGTGTCGGCCTCCGAACGACCCACCGTGTTGTCCGACCGTGTTACTTCTTTTGCTTGGCTACTAGGAGTCGTAGCGTAATGTTAAATAGCTTATAATCTTCCTCATGAATTGGGCTATCAAATGCATAAAGATTTTTTCAAATCCGACTGGTAGTTCCAGATATTAGCCCGTTCAAACAAACACACAACAAGCTAACTCTGTAAGGTTACAAATTAGTAAAGTATGTAGATTAAAAATTAGTAAAGCTTGTTCGAGCCTGTTTACCTAAAAGTAACATTAAAACCACCCGTTTTTTTCTGTAATATGTTTTTTTTCACAGTTCAATAAAGAAGGAAGCATTCATTGAATTTCAAAATGGAGAAGGGAACCAAAGTTATCAGTGAGCTCCTAAACGATTACAAGTAAGTTTTACCAAAAAACAAAAAAGACATTAGCATCAAAGACTTAAAGACAATTGCAATTGGTTACCATAACCTGTAGACGAAATTAATGATAAAATTAAATGTTTTTTATAAATAAAATAAAACTGTAGTGGCTGGAAAGCACATTTAAAATTTTAAAATACGGCTTTCCTTCGTGCGTGTTTTTCTATAAACCTATTATGAAATGGCACTAAGCCTACTCTCATCCACCAGGAAGAACATGGAACTCTTGAACGGGAACGACCCTGATGCCGTGAACCTGAACCAGGTGAATCTGGAGAACCCTGATGCTACGGAGGCGATCGCGGACTTCTATGACGGCTCCATCGTTATGGTGACGGGAGGAACTGGGTTCGTCGGCAAAGGTAACAAGTTCTAGGCACAAAAATGTATAAGAATGATTGTAACAGGAATAAGCTGAGAAATCTAGGAGGGATTACTGATAAATTTACAGGTTTTATCAGGAATTCATGCCATCTTGATCACAAGATCTAGTAGAAGAAAAAAATTGTTTAAATGATAGAACAATGAACAAAAAAAACATAGAAAGGAAAAAAAGACACGAAAGACAGATACAAAATAATATATATAAAATAGTTATAGATAGGTAACAATTTTTTTCAAAAACATAAAGACAAAGAAGATCTTTTTTGGGTTTAGCTAAAATAATATTAAAAATGAATCGGTCCTTACAGAAAGATTCACCAACATCTTGTAGAGAACACCACCACCAGACTAAGTTTTAAACGTTAGTTCAATAAATAATTAAACTAGGATTCCTTCAGAGCATAGTTCGCAAAATACCAGATTTGCCAGTTAATATGGACTCTACCTCTATATAAGGACTTCCAAGAATTTTCTCCAACCAGATGAAATGCTGATTTTTCCTTCGAAAGTATCGACAAAGATTTTCAATGAGAAACGAGACGTAGAACCTGGGTGATGTCTAAACTCTAATTTGTTTGCAGCTCTGCTGGAAAAGCTCCTGAGGAGTTGTCCAGGCATAGAGACGATCTACGTTCTGATGCGTCCGAAGCGAGGACTTAGCGTGGAGCAGCGGTACAAAGAACTGCTGAAGAACCAGGTGAGAGTCCTACTTTGACCATTATTTGAAGTTAGCTAGTGCGTTCACTTTGACGCTGTGGCATCCTATAATTGCGAGAATGGTCGAAAAGATTAAAATTGTTTATTTTTATCACATAAAGGATTAGGTACATTTACGAGTAATTAAAAAAGCCGGACAAGTGCGAGTCGGGCTCGCCCACCGAGGGTTTCGTACAAATTTGTAGCTTTTCCCGAATTTAAGTTTCCAAAATCACGAGCAATTATAAAAGTATATTTTAAGATTTTTCCCTGTACTTGTAAGTATAAGACGATATTACTTGCCAAATTTCATAGTTCTCGCTCAACGGAAAGTATTATATAAATTTTGATTCCCTCGAGAGCGTCGAAATATACGTTTTTTGCGGCATAAACGGCCGTATCTTTTTTTACGTTAACTAAGAAATTTGGTTTTTTCACAGCTTCAAAGGACTTTAGACCTAAGTATATAGTTTTAATTTCAACTCGATACCTCCACGCGTTCCCGAGATAAAGGGGCTTGACAGACAGCCCCAATAAGTGTTCCATTTTTTTTGAGGTACGGAATCCCAAAAATAAGGTTGACTATGTTAAAGAAGCACTTTATGACACTGGTCTTCCGTGACGCCTGTGTGCATACGGGCCAGCAACTGCGATGCGTGGCATCTATTTAAGTAAATACTATACAGATCTGAAATTATTCACAAACTTAAATGAATAATACAAGAGCTGGATTCTATACAGATTATGTATACTTTCAAAACTATTTGTAGACACAACAATAAAAAACTCTTAATAACTAAAAATGGGTAACTAGAGGCTTAGAACGAACACATCACCAATATGCCCTCATATTTTTTTTGTGAAGCTAACAAAGATAAAGATTAATTTAGGATACAGTTGTAAGTTTTAAATATATTAAATGTTTCAATTATGTTCTACCTTAAAATTAGACAAATTTTGCAAATATTTAAAATAATATTTGTATGAAGTAAATTGTTCATAAAATTAAATGGTCAAAGTTTCAAATCGTCAACTAAAAAGTAATTAATATTGTAATAGCACTTACTTACTAATAATTGTTTTAATTTAGCTTTAAACATAGTCTCACTAAAAGCTTTTTTGTTTAAAAGAACAAATTTATTGTCCCCCAAAAGTGTCCCCTTTTCAAGGTTTGAAAGTTTCGGATATTGCTGAGCTTGTCCAAATGAGTGGTTTCCCATTGCTAGTTCGTTTATGTAATTGGAGAAGGTCTTGTATAAAATAATCAACGCGGACACTGGCCTCGATTCTGTAGTACACTAACTAAACTAAATTTAAACTGTCGTACTACAGAATCGAGGCCAATGTCGAACCAATATTGCAACGAAACTTGACGAAATAACGATTCCCGTCGATTCTCGCCGCGGGGTAAATATTCGTATGATGGTTGTTTTCAATGTATAGTGGCCTCGATTCTGTAGTTCACTAACTAAACTAAAATTAAAGTGTCGCCTTCTTTTACTGATAGGGCAAGCAAGGAAGAGTTAGCTACAATTTTAGTGCTGTCAAATTTGTCAGATTTAAGTTTTCCATACAAATTTAGTCGTGGTTTCAAAACATGCTGACTATAAACACAAAGAAAAGCGGCACGAAAACTGATTTGACAGCATTAAAATTGTAGATATCTCTTTCTTGCTTGCGCTATCAGTAAAAGAGAGCGACAGTTTAAATTTAGTTTAGTTAGTGAACTACAGAATCGAGGCCAATATGTATTTACATAAAAATATGTACATATAAGTAGTATATCAGTCATGTAGTTCTCATAACACAAGCTCTGCTTACTTAGAGGCTAGAAAGCTGATGCTGTGTGAAAATGTCCAGCATTATTTATTTAGTTTAACTCGCCTACTTCTGTTTCCAACCACTGAGGACGATTGGTAGAAAATTATGTATAGTGTTAAGTCCTCCCTTTGTACATTGTTTGTATGCAATAAATAATTAAATACGAGTAAGCTCTTCGATAAAACTAATAATTTTCTTCCAAACCACGATTATTTAAAATTAATATTTTTACAGGTGTTCGACCGCATCAGGACCCGTTGGCCAGACCGTCTCTCCAAGCTGTACCCTATAACTGGCGACGTATCTGTGCCCAACCTTGGAGTGAACGCTGAACAGCGCTTGCTGCTGAGGAAAGTGACCACTCTGTTCCACTCCGCTGCGACTGTGAAGTTCACGGAACCTCTAGCTGCAGCTGCAACGTTGAATGTGCAAGGAACAGCTTCACTCCTGCAATTGGCTGGAGATATGCCTCACTTAAAGGTAATAGATAGATAGATACGTCTTTAAGGATGCGGCGAACGCTGCGCACAACTTCAATTCAAGGCGCGTCCAAAAATCGACTCGAATATCTCTTTTTGACTGATTCAGGCCCGCCCGTGCTTTCGCGATAGCAATATTAGCCGTTTAGAATTTGTCATAAATTAGATGGTGTTCCGTAATACCAAAAATGATGAATGAAACCTTGTTTTATTTTTCACATCGTGTTGTTATTCTGTAACTAGACAATATAAGCTACGAGTATGTACCTAATCAAACAATACGTAAGATATTGTTGTTTTTAATACGAAACAAATAAGATGAAAACAAGTCATGAATGACGTAAAAATATGCAAAATGCGATTCGTTTACATTTCATTTTGGGTAAGTATTTTGAAAAAATATATATCCAGGTACCTAGATAAATACTATTCGTATACAGATAATAGCATAATATGATGGAAAAAAGCTCTAGCCACAAATGATTTTGGTATAACGTTTTTATGGGCAATTCATCCTCCGCTGGCCTCTTAAGTCTGCTGAGAGACTTCCCTGTATTCTAAGACATTTCTCCAAATATTCCTTCATTCCAATTCGACTCAGGGCGCTTTAAGTTTTCCTCCAAACTTCCTCATGTTTGGTATTTTTAGTTGAATTTTTCAAATATCCTTACAAAATTCAAATGAGGATGATTTAGGGTCCCGTCACTACAATTCAAATTTTTAAATTTTTCACATGAAAATAACCGTAACCTCTGCCACTTTCTCAACTCAACCATAAATATATTTTTCAAAATCCATCGATTATGTTTGATGAAAAACACAAAAAAATTGAAGCGATGTGACTTTGAGGAATGCTCAAGGTAGATCGTAAGATACCTTGAGATGACATTTGGATTGTTTCTCTCGAGGAAATCTGTACAGGAGAATTCGAGCGGAGAAAATGGGGGCAACTAAAAATACCGAAACACGAGGTTGAATCGAATCGAGTAAATCTCGAGTCTTAGACTTCGAATACAGGGAATAGAGAGGGTTAGCCTCTCTATGCATGCGTGTTACCGCTTGTAAATAGGTTTTGTTTCTGAGGAATTGTTTGATATGATGCCTACAGCTACCTTCTATCACCCCCCAGCTCGCCATCGGCCGGATTTATTCCCACACGGCTGGTCATGTACCGTGCGCTGCGCCTTGACCAGTCGCTTTAAAAGAATTTTGAAAACGTGAAGGGCGTTTTAAATTCATTATATTGATTTCTTTGTAAATTTTGCTCTTTGTAAAATTTTTGACATTCTTCAGGCCCTCGTCCACGTGTCCACGGCATACAGTAACGCCCCTCGTCCTAGCATCGATGAGCGTGTATACCCACCGCCCTACGACCCTGAGAGCATCGTCAGATGCACCAAAATGCTGCCCCCTGAGACGGTGGAGGTCATTTCTGAGACATTACAGGTAAGATAATATGAATGAATGAATGAAAATACTTTATTGTACACCATAAGAAAAATATATGTAACTTAACAAACTAAAAAAAACAAAACCAAAAAATATGGTCATTTATGAGACATCACAGGTGAGTAAAGGTCATTTTTGAGCAACAGGTGGGTCAAAATAATTTCTGAGACATTGCAGGTAAGATAAGATCATTTATGAGATATCACAGGTGAGTAAAGGTTATTTCTGAGACATTGCAGGTAAGATGATGTCATTTTTGAGATATCACAGGTGAGTAAAGGTAATTTTTGAGACATCACAGGTGAGTAAGGTTACATTTGAGACATTACGGTAAGATAAGGTCATTTATGAGACATCACAGGTGAGTAAGGTAATTTCTGAGATAATGCAGGTAAGATGATATAATTTTTGAGATATCAAAGGTGAGGAAAGGTAATTGCTGGAACATTATAGAGGTAATATTTTTGAGACATTAAAGATAAGATAAGGTTATTTTTAAGACATCACAAGTAAGAAAAAATAATTTCATAAAATACAGAAAAGTGAAGGTAATGTTTGAAAGATCATAATTTTGTAACTTAAAGTATTTTTTGAGACATTACAGGTAAGAAGAGGTAATTTCTAAGACATCATAGAAAAGTGTAGGGCATTTTGAGACATAACAAGTAAGAAAATGTTATTTCCATACAATTCAATCTTTCCGCAGGCGTTAACGCCAACAGAAAGTGGTATTTGTCTAGATTCCCAGGTCATGGACTCAACAAACGACCTAAGCTTAGTATCACAGGTTTTTTTTATGATTACAGGGTGAACATCCCAATCCATACACACTAACGAAATCGTTAGCCGAGTCTATTGTCTACAGCCACACCAACCTGCCTGTGTGTATCGTACGACCGTCCATTGGTGAGTCATAATCTTCATTTTTTCACCTGTGTATGTATTTAATAACAACCTCAGTAGCGCAGTGGGTGAAGGCCCGACTGAGACGTAGAAGTTTGCGGGCTAAATTCCCGCCGCGGGACAAATGTTTATATGATCTGCAAATATTGGTCGGGTCTGGGTGTTTTCTATGTATAATATGTATGTATTAACAACAACAATATATATAAGTAGTATATCAGTCTTGTAGTTCCCATAATACAAGCTCTGCTTAGTTTGGGGCTAGATGATGCCGTGCCGGTTCAGTCCCCGCAGTGGGACAAATAGCATGTTCCACAGATATTTGGCCCTGGTCTGGATGTAGTGGTACCACGGTACTCGTAGTTCTTGATACCCACGACACAGGGAATCTTTGTTCGGTGTCAGGGATATCTGTCTGTGGAGTATTTTTTACTCTTCATAAAGTTTCAGAAGTTAAGAATAATACGGACGGACTAAATAAATCTACGTGGGAACGTGCGCAGATGTATCACTGGTCGATATGCCGTGAATAATAGAACAATGAATAATAGAATAATGACATGTGAAGGGTCGCTAACAGACATGTGGATCCAATTATATAGTTGCTCTAGAAATTATTTATCAAAAGAAAATTACTTGAATTGGTCGCGGGGTATAAAATAGATCGATAATAGATAAAAAGGTAAACTCTTTATTGCACACCAAAAAATCACAGGAATTAATTAACATACAAGGCAATGGGCCGTCTTGTCGCTAAAAGCGATCTCATCAAGACAACCGTTGGATGGACAGAATAAATAAAAAGGAATCAAAATACCTAGCTCTGTCTTTGTTAAAAGAACATTATTTTTTGCTCATTGGAGTTAGTGTTCCAATAAAGTGGCGTGGTCTTGTGATCTGTCACGAGGAATGCTAAAGCATGGACATGTTCCGTTTAAATGATTCTCGGACTACCCCCCTTCTTGGTGTACTAAAGGATCTGCGTACTGAGTATGGATGAGGATGTCAATCATGGGATGTTGTGTGTGTTTTTTTTTGTATTTCAAGTACATAATAATAATGCTACACATTTTTTTACACAGCATGATATAGCCCCAAACTAAGCAGAGCCTGTATTATGGGAACTACATGACTGATATACTACCTCTACTTATATACTTTTTTTGTAAATGCATACATTATTATACATAGAAAACTCCCAGACCCGAGACAAATATTTGCAGATCATACAAATATTTGTCTCGCGGCGGGAATCGAACCCGCAAACTTTTGCGTCTCAGGCGGGCCTTCGCCCACTGCGCCACAATGGTCATCCATGGTACTTAATAGTACTCTTTATATATAAATAATATAATAATAAATTATTTACATTGAATATTATAATCATGTACCAGCTGTATCCCTGTTTATTAAAAACTTATATTAACTTCGTTTATTAAGTATTTATTTCTAATTCTCATAAAAATAAACAGATTAAAAAAAGTTCGATTTAGCCATGAACATTGACACTTAAACAGTGAAGGAAAACATCGTAAGGAAACCAGCCCCTACATTGAGGCAGTTGCTCCAAGAAGGACTTATAACGTTTATGAAAGAACTAGTGGGATGAAAAGATACTAATTTTATTTTTTGTGGCAATTTCAGTAACAGCAGCACTACAAGAACCTTTTCCGGGATGGATCGACAATATTTACGGAGTCACTGGTAAGATCAACCTCGGTCATTAATTTGTGAACTAGTCTTGTTTTAAATATTTTCCAAATCTATCCCTAAAAAGGGGTACAACAGGATTTTACAGTAGTGCCCTACTAAAGGGAGAGTTTGATCGCTTTAGGATAAGAAAATTAAATGTCAAGTAACGATAATCAGTTAGTATATTTTAACAGACGTATACACGTTAATCGGTGAAGGAAAACATCGTTATGAAACCGACATACCCTAGACCTAACAATTCGAAAGCATGCGCCACCACAATGTCTTTTTTGTTTTTGTTTTCCTCAATAGATTTTAAACTGTTTGTACACCCTCTGGTAGAAACTAACTAGCTAATATCAATATGGCCCTCATATTTGTTACCCCTAGATTTCACAGACAATAAAACATATTTCCTTTCTTATTTCATTTTCATTTCATCAGTTAATGTTCAAATAAACGGAGACGGGCATGCAACATGTCGCGAAAGTTAACTGCTTGCAATATCCGGGTATATGCCAAATTCCTGTCATCTTGGAAGTGCCTCTGACTTCCCCCTTGCCAGTACCTCTGACTTGGGATCCTCAAATATCTACGAACTGAGTTTTATCTGAAGATTTTCATCATTATTGTTCTTGTATACGCCTTTGGATAGATAGATTAATTGCTGTGTTTGTCTCTTTCCTCCCAAACGGCTGAACCGATCTTTATGCGTTTTATGGCGATTGTTTGTATGACTTCAAGGAATGTTCTTAGATTGGTTTTATCGCCACAAGTCACTAGGCACTGCAAACGATGAAAGTCAATATTCAAAGTCAAAGTCTATAAGTTTTTATTCATTGAAATCAAAATCATATAGAAACTTCAGCTTAAAAACTACGTCAATATGTAAATTTTTCACTTATTTTTTCACCCTATGGAATGGGATTTTTTCATAAAATGTATTTGTGATCACCCTTGAAGTATACTCTATCCATTAAAAATTATAAACCAATTTAATAATCATTAAAATCGGTTCACAAATGGCAGAGTTATCGCGTAACATACTCACAAAAAAGAAACACGCATATTATTTATTTATTTGTCAAATTTCAGGTATTATTATGGAGATATCCCGTGGTACCTACCGTTCAGGGTACTGTCGGGAGCGGTACGTGGTAGACTTGGTACCAGTGGACATGGTGGTCAGTTCTTGCATCCTGGCTGCTTGGAGGCAAGGTGTAAAACAGTAAGTATCTATAACTCTGTCTACCCCAAAATTATGTTTTATTATTATTACTATTTAGGGGTTATTCCCATTGCCCCCCGATGGGGCCGAAGATCGGACAATGGGAGTAACCCTTGTTAGCCAGTATAGTCCCACTGCAGGGTAAAGGCTCCCATGAAACAGTAAGAATCCATTACTTTGTCTAACCTCTGTCTGAACCCATTTTTTTATAATTATTATTTAGCCTGTACAGGTGCCTGAGACGCAGAAGGTTGTGGGTTCGATACCCGCCGCGAGACAAATGTTTGTATGATCTACAAATATTAGTCTCTGGTCTGGGTATTTTCTATGTATAATAAGTATGTATTTACAAAAAAGTATATAAGTAGTATATCATTCATGTAGTTCCCATAATACAAGCTCTGTTTAGTTTGGAGCTAGATGATGCTGTGTGATGAAAATGACCAGCATTATTATTTACTATTGTAATTAAATTAAATAAACTGACAAATTATTAAAATAACACAAAACAGCCTACTGTAAGTAGGTAACTGAAAGACATTGCACCTTCTTTTACCCTTCACAGTCCTCACACACCCTTCTATTAATATATTATTAAATTTTATATAATAATATACCAATGCTTTTAAATAAATACATATGTATATAACTTTTGAAACCACCATGGTTTTGAACATAATTTTTACAAAAAAACGGGATATTTACCTCACTCAACTCAGTTCCTCCCGTGATCATGGTACATGTAACTATGCCGAAATATCGGGAACATTCAAACTCATAAATCATGGTAAATATCCCGTTTTTTAGTAAAAATTAAATAAATATACTTTTTATTGTTATTCTAATATATTTTCCTATGTACCTAAATTTTTACAGACCCGGCCGGTGTCCAGTCTACAACGTGACCTCAGGCTCTATCAATCCCCTTCAGTGGGGTCAATTTACCAAGCTCTGTGTGAAATGGGCTAGAGAAAATCCTACCAAGTAAGTATTTTATAAGTTATCCGTAGAAGAACCAAGAAGAAGCGACAAAACTCGCTTAAACAATTAAAAAGCATTTTTTTTCTATCCAGAGTATCTACATAATAATATGTACCTAATTAATTAACTATACTTTAAAAAAAAATTATATTCTAGTTATATTACAATCTATCATGTAAGGTACTAATAGTACTCTACTAATACTAAAGTACTTATCAGTACTCATTTAAGCTGAAATATTTGGTGTGCACTAAAGTATTATCTATATATCTATTTAAGTTTCATCTCAACCTAAATTCCATCTGCAGATATGTGATGTGGTACCCGAATTTCGCATTCACCGAATCCCGTTTCATAAACACATTCTGGGAAGTTACCTGCCATTTTCTGCCAGCTTTCCTTTATGACATGCTGTTGAAAGCCCAAGGAAGGAAAGCGATGTAAGTTGTTAATATTATTTTATTATTATTTTATGTACACCCCCGCCACTCTCACAATCACTTGCTGTCCTCTCCATCCATAGGTTGTCTGGAAGAGATCGCCCTAAGCGATAAGACCGCCTATTGTACTTTCATTTGAAGTGTCATTAATTAATTCACTGTTATAATCTTTGCCAATAGCATTGCTAGTTTATAGCATCACGTGACATCTCCTGACCAGTATACTAAAACAATATTGATTGAGATAATGGCGTCGATTTTCTTTTAGCTACAACGACATGAACGAATGAATGACACTTCAAAATCATACATATCCATCCAAAGGTTGTCTGGAAGAGATCGCTTAAAGCGATTAGGACCCATTGTACCTTTATCATACTGTGTTATTGTTTATTTTGCTTGTGAAAAAGCTAGTGAGGAGAAACGACCTATCCTAGCGCTCTCGTAACATAGAGATTACGGGTTCGATAACATTTTTGGGCTTTATGAAATCAAATCAAATATTTTTATTTCATGAAAAATGATTGTACAGACCACTTACGAATAATAACTATCTTATTACTACAGGTAGAAGGCAATCTTACTTATTTTATCGTCTAATATTTTGTACCTAGGTAGATAGTTTTGTTTAGACTGTTTTTGAAGACTGACTGTTTACAAATTACTAAAAATGTAGTAGGTAGGAGTAGGTACCTACCTACTAACTAATGTAGGTAGGGTAAATCTCCATGACCTTGTTATTTTAACTTTCTTAAATCCACATCTTCACTTTCAGAATGATGAAACTTGCTCGCCGATTCAAGATGGCCGCCGCCACTGGGGAATACTTCGCAAATCATGAATGGCAATTTGGTGTATCAGAACTGACATCCCTCCGTGATGATGTCGCAACAACTTGCGATGGCAATGCCTTCTTCCTCTGGCCTGAGTTCGATTGGGATTCGTATATCGGAGCTTATATGATGGGAATAAGGAGATTTATACTAAAGGATAACGTAGAATCACTGCCCACCGCTAGAAATAAGCTGAACAGGTAAGAATAATATATATTTCACCACTCAAAATTACTTCAATCAACTCAATTCGATCTCATTACGAAACGTGGTTTAAACTCGAGGTGAACTCAAGTTCTGTCAGATCCACTAAACCAAGGTTTAAATATACCTTATCGAAAAAATATAATTATTGCAAAGTTACTAAGGTCTATCACTTGATTTTAAAAATACCTCTAAAACAAAAATAAATACATCATTTTGATTGGCTACCAAAAGAAGGTATGTTCTCAAAAAGAGGTTCAGTTATGTTAGAAATAAACTTTATGATAGACTTTATGACCATATTTTTCTCCTAAAAACTATAAATTTTTGATAAATATTAAAAACCTAAAATCAACTCTAGTGAGCTCCATATATTTTATTGTCAGCTTAACTTCTACCATTACTTAATTGTATTTCCGAACTTTTACCCGCGCAATATGGGCTGAGCTGTAGATTCAATGCCTACTCTACGTACTATTTACATAATTTCACCCAAAACACGCTCTTATTTACCTATATATAGATATATAGATCGTTTGGTATCTCGTCTTATCGACGCCTTTAGCTAACTTACTATTTTATCTGTATTTTTTATATACCTACTTGCATATCTTCTTGTCCTTATTCCACATTACGTGGGGTCAGTACTACATGTTTTCTTCTTCCACTCTCCTCTGTCTGTACTTACTCACTTGTACATAGTTGCATAAATAAATGTATAACAATATTTTACCATACTCAGCTCGTACTCATTCACAATAATCATACTCAGATTTTCCATACTGACATGCATCTTAAAGTTCTAATAAACCATTTTACCTCACTTGATTAAAAAATATAATATGTAGATAAATCTTACAAGATTCAGAGGAACTAGACGAGTGCGCGTTGGTATCTTTTGTATAAATCAATATACATCTTTATGTAAGATGGTTTGTTTCATTACTTTGAATCAAATGCCGGTTCCCTTGCGTTAGTAAACGTGAGTTACAGACTATACCCCTTTCTCTTTTTACAGATTATACTGGGTCCATCGAGTTTTCCAGGCCGCTACCGGCTACTACATCTTCAGACTTCTGGCTGGTCGTCTACGATAAATAACATATTAATTTCCAGCAAAATTAATCCTTTTATTGAGGAATTGCAAAAAGAACGCCTCAAAATTGAAGCCATTAGTATCTGCAGGTGCCCCTACTAGGGGTAAACAAGGTTTTTAGCTTTAAATAGCACGGTAAATTAAGCTTTATAAGGCACTTCGGCACGTTATGATTATTAAATGTTTGTGATGATAGGTACTATACATTTTTAACAATAAAGATCAGTAAAAAGTCAACTGTCAGTAGCAAAACTTATAATGTAACTAAATACGTACTTACTTCAAATTCATCAAAATTTTCTTAATAGTTTTTCTAAGTTCTGACGCTTTTACTTCCGAACTTCCGTTGTTTTTGTGAAAATTGATGTTAACTTGTAAAATGTTTAAGTATTAGCAATTCTGTGTATGTTGTGAGAAAAACTGATGTATTGATACTGATGTAAAAATAATATGAAGAATAAAATGTCACACACAAATAGTATTTTTTTAAGAAAAAAGATTTACGTTATTTTTATGTGGAACTTGTTGTTAATTGACAAGCCTGTAAATTCAAAATAAACGGATGCGAGTACTATATAATATTACAAAATCCTACTTCCTCCTACTATTATAAACGCAAGACGTTTGTAAGGATGGGTTTGTTACTCTCGCAAAAACTACTGAACGTATTTTAATGAAACTTTACAGTAATATAGCTTATACATTAGAATTACACATAGGCTACTTTTTATCTGGTTACCACGCGGGCGAAGCCGTGGGCATAAGTTAGTATATTATAAACCCGAAAGTTTGTGATGATTGATGTTTGTTACTCTTTCACGCAAAAACTACTGAAAGGATTTTGATGAAACTTTACAGTAACATAGCTTTTACATTAGAATAAAAACATAGGCCACTTTTTATCCAGATACCAGGCGGGCGAAGCCATGGGCAGAAGCTAGTGTTATATAAAACATGCGAATGTTCATGTTTGGATGATCGTAGCTAACAAAAATAAATAAAATAAAATAACCCATCAACTTATACATAGTCCTGAAGCCCACAATAGAAATACCACTACCACACCCAGACAGGGACAAATAACTGCAGAACATGCAAATTTATACCACAAATGTCTGCGTTCAATGTTCCCTCGGGAATGGAACCCACACCTCTTACCTCTATCTTCTATCTTCTTATTTTATCTTCTTAATAATCTTCGGAAAGGCTAGACCGACTGAATGAAAAATATGAAGGACGTGAGTTAAAATAAAAAAGCTTATGCCCGGACATTGCACGAGCGAAGCTGTGGACTCTAGAGGGTAGAAGCAGTAACTAAATACTATAAAATTAATCATTATATGTATCATAATATACTGTGACGAGCGCGGCCTAGCTAACTACGGTACGCTAGCGCCATCTCTTATCAAATGGACGCACTAATTATTACCGCCATCTAATATCGACTGGCACAAACCGCGCTAGAAAAGGACGGTAGTTTCCAGAACGTTCGAGACGGTACGAGACGGGGCGGAGCGAAGTAAGACAGTGTGTGATGGCCACGCCTCCTACTAGATTGTTCTGGAAGAGACGTCTTACGAGATATATAAGCGCGGCAAGCGGCCGGTAAGGACAGTTTCTTTTCAAGATTGGAAAGTGAATTATTGGAAGTGATTCGAGAGTGATACCCAGTGACTAGTGAAGTGACCGTTGCGCTAGTGTTGTACCAAGTGATACAGTGTTTTAGTGTTTTTATTTTAATTTTGTAGCTTCGTTGTGTTAGTTGTTCTGTTGACATTTTTATTGAGTGATTTATTAATACAGTGTTAATTTTGGTATTTAATTGGACTTCATTATTTTATCCCGAACCCTAGCTCGTAACAATATGTCATTATGTCTCAGGGTCAGCCACCCTCTGGTGTTACAAGTGTCCATAGGTTACGGTAACTACTTACCAACAGGTAGCCGTAAGTATGTATGCAATCTTAGTTTTAAAATATAAGTGTAAAACAAGTTACATTTGAAAAACCGATTTAATAGCACATCGTATAAATTTTATAAACAATACTGTACAAAAATCTTACCTAACTTTAAAGCTGAAGAAACCTACCACCTATTATTTTCAATAATAAATGTTCCTCAAAACTGGGAAGAAATTATGTTTAACAAGAAAATGTCTCTTTTTGCATTACTGTATGTAATGCTCAAAAACCTGTAGTCTTATACATAAAAGCTTCCATATTAAAAAAAAACTTATAATACCTATACTTACATTATGTATGTACTTAAATGTTATAACAGTCTTCAAGACCTGACCTAAAATAATGTTTTAATTTTTTTATCCGCATAAGGCCGGATATTTTTTTAGTTTCTTGACGCTAACTAGATGGCGCTGTATGCGAGAGCTTGTTATTACCTGCTTGACAAAAGGAGTCACATTTTTGTCAGAGAAGACAATTCATACATGCTTGCTGTGGGGCTATGATATAGCCCCAAAGTAAGCACAGCTTGTGTAATGTGAACTACAAGACTGATATACTACTTACATATTTTTTTTATGAATACATACATATTATTATTCAACATAGAAACCCTTCTGTGGCAGCGCCATCTCTGCGAGTTAAAGGAACTAAAAAATAACAATGTTGAGTTTTCTTTACCCGCGTCGAGAGGAGCCTAATATTCGTAAGCCTTAAGAGGTTGTTTGTTAGTTTGTATGGCTGTTATTAACGGATCGTTATGCAGCTTCTTACAATCGATTTGTATGTCATCGAGTATGGTCTTCTTAGAGAGGTTTTAGTATTACAAGTCACTAGGGGGCGCTGAGCACTTTGAAGTTGTAAATTTTGTAAAATTAATTTGTTTAAATCTATTACACTTTGACTAGCCAATTTTTATGATACATTTTCACGACATTGTCGAACTGCCACAGATTAAAAAGAAAATCACCTTTTAATAATACGTCAGAAATACGTAGCAGGCCATGATAGTGATAATCTTAACACATTCATAAACAAAGTTCTTCTTATAAAAGATAACTAGGAGTCCATAGCAACAACTGAAGACACAGTGTTAGACCCTGTGATAAAAGAGTAGAAGGAAGACATCCATCCGCTGAACCAGTACAGCATCAGACCCCAGAAGATAAATCGGGTGATGATGTCGACGCACCACATGCTGCAAATAAGAAAGAAAAAGCTAACATCAGTAAAACATAACAAGCCCTGACTGTTTGATTTAGAGATCAATTTAGATTAAGATCTAAGTTAATCTCTAACCGTAAATTTTAAAGAACGTAAAGGTGAAATTATGTTTGACGTTGAAAGGAAAGACAGAAAAACAGAGGGAAGATGAAGTTTGTATGTAAAAAATAGATAGATAACACTCAATATACTACTTTCTTATTTTATTTATCTGATAAAACAGCTGTATTTAGCTGTATTAGTATACTACACATAATATTATGCATTAATTACTCACATATTCATGTGTCTTCGGGCAGCAGGGAGCGTGTCGTCATATTCCTTCAGGATGAAGACTCGAGCTGATCTAATGCAGTCCTCAAAGTAGTCGGAGATATCTAACCCTGGAACAAATCATTGAGCTACAGCAAATATCTAAGCAGGACTATAACAGGGCACTATTTTGGAGCATATTTTGTTCATTCTATACACAGCTGAAAATTCAAGTGATTTCGATATTATAAGTTTACTTACCAACAGAATCAATTTTATAGTCCCTCCGTTCTTTATCATTGAGTTTCTTGCGCAGCGTCTGAGCGATGTCCGACTTGAAGTCCCATTGGTTGTTGGTGTAGTATTCGAAAACTTCGAAGCCTTTGGCAATACGGCGATGAACACGCATCAGTCTGGGAAAGGTTAATTTGAGGAATTATTCCTCTTGGTTTAAAATGCATAGTAATACAATACAGATGATAACAACCAAAGCCAAATACAAAACGGAAATATAATCCTTCAATACAATTTTACTCTTAAGTCAGAGATTACTTTGTTTTTCCTTCACCCTAATAAATACGTATATATCACCGTAAAAAAGAGTATCTAGTGTTTTAACCATCATAAATACAGGGTTTAAAGTACGAAAATGAAATGGGGCATGCAACTTTGAGGCCTTATATAACGGTAGCATTCTTGATTGCTATGATTGTGACTATTATGTTTGTAAAAAGAAACAGTGTGGTGAAAAGTAACTTACACAGGCTTATATCCGAGGCAGAACAGAAGTATATCGACCAAGAAAGCGGGAACCCAGTGGAACATAAAAGCACAGAAGTTGTGGTAGAGACGAGAATGCTTCATAGATCCTCCTGGATACCTGGAATGTAAAGAAGTTTTAAGCTGGGCGACTCTACACAAGCATTAAAAAAAAATCGTTAGTAAATTGTACCGATATTTATTTACCTAGGTACTAATCAAAAATCGAAACAAAAAGAAATAGAAATAGCTTTTAAAAACAGTAAAATACGAATGAATTTTACTTGGAAAAATAATGAGAGCTGGTTAAATAGATACATTGCTTGGTAAAAACTCATCCAAACAACCCTTCCAAGGAACTAAAATACTATCCTAGTTGATCCTGAACAAGATTTGATCACCATTTTCCATTTTTTTTAAATTTTTTGGTTTGTTTGCTTCAATTTTGGTGATTTTTGACATGAATCTTTAACTCTTCGAGCACAGAGATAAATTTTTGTTTCATTTCTAGATAGATTTTAAAGTGGATTTTGCCATTGTTTTGACCTTAGTTAAGAAGACCAATTATCAAAGCGGCAAATGTAGTATTTTATCATCTGCTATATGTTACAGCGCTTTTGAGTTACGGATCAGACGAAACAATACTCATTAGTAATTTTATCTCTGTTGGACACTGGCCCTTTACAACAGCAATACATAAAAATAGTTTTTAATGTTGCTTAATTTAACATTACTTCATGTAAGTAAAATACGTGTCTGTTTCTAGCACCTTTCCCAATGAACATTGGGTACATTAGTTAGTTTTGTTATAATTTCATTGACGTAACCAAGTATTTATAAATATTCCCAAAGTTTCAATAAATGAGTATGAGTACAGAAATTACTGTGTTTCAATTTTACGGGTAGTTTGAGGGAAACATCAGCTTTAACCATTTGATGTCCATTTTCGGACGTATCTCCTTCTAGGAGAGACTTCTATTACCTTCCAGTGGTAGTCTGTATATCCTTCTATGTCGTTCACTATTCGTAAACAACTTCAGAGTCTGCAGTTTACCCATGGTCTCCATTTAAAGATTCGTCTTGTATAGCAGCTTCCTTCAAACCTGTCAATATGACCAGGAGGTGATTGACTTACCACACAACACCGTTCAAAGGAACTCTATGCATGATGATGTCTCTTCCAGCATCAATCAGCTCTGACCAGGACACCTTGATTTCAGCTGATGACGTGAAATTAATGATGTTTGATTTCACTTCACTGAAAAAGCATGTTTAAGTATATTTAGAGTGTGTTTGGACAATATTTCATACGATTTTTTTTTTAATTTTTAGTAAGATCTGTGCCCGGACGATCCCTTTCACGGAAGATCTTCTAGTCTTAGGATAAGATAGGATAGGGTGGCGATGCTACCACCGCCTTTGCAGGAGATTGGAGGAGGGAGGAGGCAAGACCGTTTAGCGTCGCACACTTACCCGTTTCTCAGGTAGTTCCATGCAACGATCATAATGCCGTTGATGAAGGTATCGACGGGGAGGAAGTCAGCGTAACTATTGCTCTTACAGTACATAGTGCGGATCACGCCTTTCCCAGCGCCTGAAATAGCAAATTCTAATCTAAACAAGATTTAATAAAACCTCTCAGGACTGTACTGTACTTTTTTTTTAAGTATAGCATAAAACCTTTAAACTATAAGCCTATTTCTTTTATCTAGGTAAAAAGTGTTCAGGTAATGCATCTATCCGCTAAGAGTTGGCGCTAGCGTAATATATTTAGCTTGGGCAAAGATCCTACTAAGTCCTTTATTTTTTATTCTTTATTGTACACACAGATAATACAGACAAAAAACTCACAAATAGGACATGTACAAAGGCGAGCTTAACCCTAACAAGAGTTTTCTTCCAGCAAACTTTTGAGGATAGGGACAGCTGATAAATAGCAGTGGGTACGTGTACACAAAAGGTACGTGTACAAAAAAAAAAGTCTTTTAACTATTAAGTATTACTCAAAAGTTCATAGATTCAAATCTAAAAAAAACACGCTTTTGGCTGTACTGTATGTGCTTTAAAACTTTTGCTATAAGCCTATTGCTTTTATCAAGTTTGTGTTTAGGTATCCGTTAAGAGATGGCGCTAGCATACCGTATTTAGCTTGTGCAATGATCCTACTAAGTATTATTTAATAGTTAATAAATTAATATCTAAACAATATCTAAAAAAACACGCTTTCGACTGTACTGTATGCGCTCAATAACTTTTAAGCTATAAGATATTTTATTGCTTTTGGCAAGTTTAAAAAAAAGTGTTCAGGTAATACGTTTATCAGCTAAAAGATGGCGCTAGCGTACTGTATTTAGCTCCTACTAAGTATTTTTTAATAGTTATTAGATTCAAATCTAAACAAGATCTAAAAAAACACGCTTTCGACTGTGCTATATGTGATTAATAACTTTTTAACTTTAAGACTACCTACCTATTGCTTTTATAAAGTTTAAATGTTCAGGTAATGCGTCTATCCGCTAAGAGATGGCGCTAAGCGTACTGTATTTTGCTGACCGCGTGCGTCACAGTGCAAAGATCCTACTAAGTTTTACTTATTAATTAAGTTTCTAACTTACCAATTAATAGTCCTGTGGGTCCATTAATGTTGTCTGTCCATCCAGGAACGGGTTCTTGCCAAATTGGAATAACTAAAAATAAACAGAGAAAATTATTTTTTAAACATAACACTACTGGTCTAATCGTCTGCAAGAGATAGCTTCTGAGCGATAAGACCGCCCATTGCGCTTTTAGGTATTACATAAAGATTTTAATTACTTATTCGAGGATGTAAATTTTCCTGTTTTTTAGGATAAGTATCTAATTTTAATTTAATGTTTGAAAGCCTAAGGGCAGAATTTAGAGATGTAAATAGTTATAATTTATCACCTTGATGTCACACGTACCTAAATTCATAAAAAAAAAAATTGATTTGAAGGTAGTTTCATCACTAGACACCACAAATCACTAGAGAGAAATGCAAGACGGTTACCAAGTTTTGAATAAAAAAATACTATATTGAATTCAGTATTTCCTTTTACCAAATTTTATTTATTTTTATCATTACTGCAGGATAATGAACTGTAGTCAATTTATTAATTCAAATTCTAAAATAGGTACCTATTTAATTCTTACAGCGTGTTTTGATGATAATTAAATTAATAATTATTGATCTGTACTTGTTCAAATAAACTAAAACACAAAGGAAGGGCACAAATTGCCAAGATACAGTTGGCAAAATAGTTTATAATTTATGTGTCTTTTTGTACAAACAATATATAAAAAACGTTATTTTGTGGATGGCGACTGATGAAACTATTGGGAATATTGGGTAATAAACTGGACTATTGCAGGAGTACATGCTTAAGGAATAGTTGCTGGGCTATACAGGGTGTCCCGGAATGTGTATATAATGACGGAAGGGGGACTCGTGGTGGGGAACATTGTTTGTTCTACGACTTTTTGGATTTTCCTGAATGATCCATGTTTTTCATGAATGAGTTTTTCATTCATGAAAAACATGTCCATACTACCTGCTCTTAGCACATCCCTAAAATCAACTAAACAGCTGTTTAGTTGACTTTTGAGTGTGACGTCACAAGAGGTCATTGTCACGTCACATCACTTTTTGGTATAGGATGAAATGGCACCTGCCAATTCGGACTAAAATTCAAAGCAAATCATTATTGTTATTTATAATTATTATTAAATACCATACAAAGATCTTACCAATAGAAGGTCGGAGGATGACAGCGGGTATGTGTTCCATGGATTCCACCACCAGAGCCTCCCCTAAAGCCTTCGTAAACGCATATGAGTTGGGAAGCTTGTCCAGTAACCTGTTATTTAAAGTTACATTTTTAACTATTAAAAATACGTTTTTTCTTTTTATTTCCCTACCGCCTTCTCTATATGCACTATCTAGACTGCTCCTCTGACTTACTATATAATATCAGAGTCCTTATTTTTCCTATTTTTTCAATAAAAGGCAGGGTTTATTTTATATTAAAAATGAGATTAACAGGTTTTCTGTGTAAAATATACCAATTTATTCAGAGACCGCGGAAGTATTCCGTGACAGGAGGGCGCAAATTTCTTTGGTCACCCCTTCAATCTCTAGCCCTGGCTTGATAGGCGGGGGTACCTATGTGATTTTAGGGGGGGTATTTGGCCCCTCTACCCCCCACTTCCGCGGCCGCTGAATTTATTTACCTATCCTATTTTATACATATTTTTAAATTTATTAATTGAAGCCAAAAATACAAACATGGTAAAATTAGTAAAAGAGTTAGTCTACAGAAAAAGAATATGTTGCTTGGGGTCAAAATAGGTCCCTGTCTTAGCTTAATGCAGTCTAGCTACTGCCCACGGCTTTGCCCGCCTGGTACGCCTGGTCGTTATACGTCGCAAAATTTTGGTCTCTACGAAAAGCCCATTTATTTGCGGGACAAATGTTTGTATGATTTGCAAATATTTGTCTCTGGTCTGTGTATTTTCTATGTATAACATGAATGTATTTACAAAAAATAAAAGTAGTATATCAGTCATGTAGTTGATTTATTATTGTTATTTACTAGCCTATCCTACGGCTTTGCCCGCATGGTACCCGAATGAAAAGTAGCCTATGTGTTATTCTGATGTATAAGCTATATTACTGTAAAGTTTCATCAAAATCCGTTCAGTAGTTTTTGCGTGAAAGAGTAACAAACATCCATCCTCACAAACTTTCGCGTTTATAATAGTAGTAGGATTAAAGTAAGTAACGCCATCTATTGAGTATTTTATAGCAACTCTCCGTGATACGGAACTTACTTTGGAGTTATGGCGCTGACGGTTCCCTCATCCATCCACTCCATGGCCTGTATGATTTGGTGGGGGTTCGCGGGAGGAGGGTACGCCTTCTCCTCCAAAAGCTTCTCATGAAGGTGACAGTAGGCTGTTGATATATGGATGAACAACTGTGGACGAAATTAAGAGATTAAAAAAGTATTTTAAATGAGTTTAAAAAAGTTACACTCCCAACGTGCTATCAGTAGTATATTTCAGCGCTCCCTAGTGACGTGTGGCAATTAAAACTATCAAAGAACCATCCTTGAAGATATACAAATCGATTGTAAAAACAGCTTTACAATCCAGTTAGTAATTATATACCAAAGTTTCTGAGGTAAATGGTGGCAATCAGTCATGTGGAATATTAACTTAGATGAAAACGCGGACATGATTGTAATCTTTAGCCGTGTTTCAAACTTCCCCCTACATATCTGCGTACTGAGTATCTATGGAGGATCTTCATCATATGCCCGAGATACACGAGGCTAGTTTCTCAAGCCAGGATAGTAAGCTAGTGTTGGTAAGCTAGCAACTTAGCAACTAAGGCTTCGTATACAGAATTAGCTTCATTTGTAGGCTAGGCTAGGTTAATCTAGTGAGAAACTAGCGTCTCAAGCTTGGATATAGTTGAAATAAATAAATAAATTATGCTGGACATTTTCCACACAGCATCATCTAGCCCCAAACTAAGCAGAGCTTGTATTATGGGAACTAAATGACTGATATATTAATTATATACTTTTTGTTTGTAAATACATACATATTATACATAGAAATCACCCAAACCCATTAGATACGTAGATATTTGCTTATATGAAAAAGGATGGGGGTTGTATATTTTCAGCTATAGGCTTCTCAACTACTGATTTTACTATTCTTGATTCTGTATAAGCTTCATGTGGCGGGCGAAGCAAGTATTGAATTGTGTTTTTTTACGAATGCAGTCCAATTTACTTCACAGATATGTTGTTACTTTTAGTCACTGTAATGTATCGCCTTACAATTATATGGCATCATGACTGTAAACCGTAAGCGCTAGCATTTCCCAAGCCAGGGGATCCAGAAAAATATACCTCACGCTTAGTTTACCTTTCACACTAACACAAATTTGTCACGGAAAAATTTGACAGTAGTCACGTGACTTTTCAACAGCTATTGCCGTTCCCATACAATTAAATCTTCCCACAACCGTTAGCGCCAAAAGAAAGTGCTATTTGTCTAGACCCATGACAGCAATGTTCCAGATTTCTATACTAGCTTTGAAAAACTAGCTTCTTGTATCTTGGGCCAATATAGGCAATATACCAAATAAAGAAATTAATTCAATTTTTTGTTTGAATAATTTACCTTCAGTTTCTTACACTCTTTGCCCAGTTCCACCATCAGCTTGGTGCCTCTTACGTTCAGAAGAACAGCTTTTTTCAGCTCTTCATCGAACCTGGGAAATAAAAATCATCTTTTCTGAAACGCCACTACATTTAATAATAATAATAATGCTGGACATTTTCACATAGCATTATCTAGCCCCAAAGTAAGCAGAGCTTGGGCTATGAGAACTACATGACTGATATAGTACTTATATACATTTTTTTAATACAAACATGTATGATCTGCATATATTTGTCTCGGATCTGGGTGTTTTCTATGTTTAATATTTTATTAAAAAATTGTCCCACGGCGGCGTTATGTGTGAAAAATGTCCAGCATTATTAATATTACTGGATGTGCCGCTCTCTGGCCCACCGCTTCGCATCCTCCGTCCGTGCTAAAACTTCTTTTGCTCGTCTCCTGACGATCGCAGCGTGATGATTACCTATAATCTTCCTCAAGAATCGGGCTATCAAATGCAAAAATTATTTTCCAAATCCGACTTGCAGTTTCAGAGACAAAAAAAAACTCTTCAGCTTTATTATTCATATGAAGTAACCTATAAAACGTAGGTACTTAGAACACAGTTTACAAACATCTGTTTGAATCAAACCCCTTATTAGATTTTATCGCCATCTATCGGTTTACACTTTAATATGAAGTTAAATCCACCTACAGTACGAGCTAGATGGCGCTCGCTACCCACCGCTGCTAGCGGCATCTAGCATATTTTTATTGCAAACAAAATAGCCTGCAAAATAACCCGACCTATGGTTATCGCGTTCTTTTGTACTGGACGAGGTACAGAGACCTCGTCTAGTATTTTATTATCTGTGGTCACAGATAATAAAATACTATATAGATTAGTGATAAATTATATCTTCTGAGTATTATCTCTTCTCTTACCTGATAGTAGCCGCTGCATGAATTATCATATCAACGTCTTCGATAATTCTCTGTCTGTCTCCTGGAGACATGGCCAGGTCTGCCTCGCTGACGTCTCCTGACACGATGGAAACCTTGTCCAGCAGAGGTTGGACGCCACCGCGCATGGTGCGGAGCTTCTCGAAGAGCTGGAATGATGGAGAGCATCTGGGTTAATTTTCAAGAACAACTAACCTCTGTAGTAGATAGTCTTTTATAAAAATCGGATTTTTAAACCGTAAATCCTACTACTATAATGCGAAAGTTTGTGAGGATGGATGTTTGTTACTCTTTCACGCATAAACTACTGAACGGATTTTGATGAAACTTTACAGTAATTTAGCTTACTAACTTCTGCCCACGGCTACGCCCGCATGGTACCCGGTTAAAAAGTATATTTTATGTTATTCTGATTCATAAGTTATATTTTGTTAAGGATATACATAGTGTTAAGGAAATAAAACGCTTTATTTTATTTATTGTATTCTAATCTATTGGACATGTATATTTCCTATCAAGGTCAATAGTCACGGCTCGTTTGCTTTCTTCGCGACACTTTGAGACGAACACCTTAACTAGGCCAAGGTGACATGTCACGTTATGGACAACGATTGCTCCATGTTTTAACCATATTTAATCAAAACTCGCCATGTTGCGTACAACTAGATACCTGCTCGTGACGTAGCGTGCCTAGTCCTAACTGATCAAAGTCACATGATCCGCTGTAGGAAGTTCTAGACCTTTGGGTCTCATTACAAAATGGGGTTTATATAAATGGTATATCATTTAGATTTTTGATTCCTGATTTTCAAGACAAATTGTTGTGCAAAAGAAACAATACTTAGTCTATTCTTTTATTATAATATCTGTGGTCTATTTGACATTTCAAAGAAGGTTTGACCACAAATAACTGCTAAAGGATAAACCAGGCGGTCACATAGTTTATTTCTATCATAACTCAACCTCTTTTTGAGGACCTACTTTCTTTTGGTAGCCAATCAAAATGTTTCTTTTTTATTTTGGTTTTGAAATGTTTTTTAAATCAAATAGACATCCCGCGGTTTTCTATACTTATATAGCTTAGATACATCAGAATAAAACATAGGCTACTTTTATCCAGGTAAAACGCGGGCGAAGCCGTAGGCAGAAGCTAGTATATTATAAAGAGGAAAGATTTTTTTGTTTGTTTGTACCGAATAGGCTCCGAAACTACTGGACCGATTTTAACCATTTTTTCACTAATGAAAGCTAAATTATCAGGAAGTAACATAGGCTATAATTTATTTTCAAAAAAAATAGAGATCCTTAGGAAAATGGCAATAATGTTACCCAAAGTAGCAAAATTTAAAATAGAGATCCTTAGGAAATTGCAATAATGTAACCCAAAGTAGCAAAATTTTGAATATAAAATTCAAAAAATCACCCTCTGAGAAAACTATTGACGATACATAAAAATTATGTACTACATGATTAAAGTACTCATTATTACCTACAAAAAAGTTCGCGAGGGAATATATCTAAATATCATAGTTAAGTCACAATTGCAACTTTTGTGTTCTAGAATGTACTTAGTGCGTCGGTAGAAACAAAAGTTGGTTACATTCGTATCGTATAATTAATTCTTATTCAAATAAATATCATCTAGTTTAATCATCAAGGGTGTTTACGTAGCATTCAAATACTTTTTAATTCATTCGAATAGGACATTTAATTTCGAAGTTATCACGAGTATAAACTCGAAACTTACGCGAGTGAAACCGCGGGGCACAGCTAGTATTTGATATTTAAGACCTTAGTAACTTTGCAATAATACTATTTTATTATTGAAAAAATAGTTCGATAAACCTTGGTTTAATGGCTCTGACAGAACTCGAGTTCAACTCGAATTTAGACCATGTTTCGTAATGAGACCGAAAATCGTTTAAAGTTCAAACTGTACGCTTTTATAATAAACTCCCAAGAGATAGGTATATTATTATACAAAAAATGACAGCAAATAAATTTAAAAACGTAATTAAACAAAAACTCTATAAAAGGCATACTAAGTAGGTATACGATACCGGATTATTTATATGATAAAAAATCTTGGATTAAATTTGATACATCTTTATGAAAAATATAGTTACCTATTGTTTTGTAAAAAGGAGTATCATTAAAAAGAATAACTAGTCTTGTTTCTTGTTTTTTTTTATTAGTCGCTTTTTGGCTTGGTCGTGGAGGAACGATAGTAAAATTGACGTTTCAAAGTAACCCTCGTGATTTTAATTTTATGACCTCTGTGGCGCAGATTCCCGCCGAGAGACAAATGTTTGTGATCTGCAAATATTTGTCTGGGGTCTGGGTGTTTTCTATATGTATAATTTGTATGTATTTACAAAAACGTATATAAGTAGTATATCAGTCATTTAGTTCCCATAATACAAGCTCTGCTTAGTTTGGGGCTAGGTGATGCTGTGTGAAAAATGGTAAAAAAAAAAAAAAAAAAAAAAACTGAATGTTGACTTTGACTTAATCATATTAATATTTATTGCTCCTTATATATACACAGTTTAGTATAGCTGTTTAAATAATACATAGGAAGGTACAGAAACACGTTAGAACGCTGCAACTTTAAGTTAGATTATGTATTTTGCTGAGTAACTCGTGTTTTTAACTGTTCCCAATTCATTTTACAAGCTTTTATTTAACTCACAATGTGTGTATGTTAGTTTGTTTGTTTAGGTCAAGTCTTGCAAGCCGAATTAGAACCAATTCCTCTTATCCTACAGAGTTGAATTTAAGATGTTGGTTCAGTTCCGATGGCAATGCATTTTTATGATAATCATGACCTGAATCTACATCCAGGATCAGCTCCAGATAAAGGAACTCTTCAAGGTTCATCAGCAGAGACACGAAATTTTGTTTTCGCATTATAAATAATATGATAGCCGGTTTTAAGTTGACCATGACATGGTTGCTGCACTGAGAGTTAAAATCTTGTTTATAAAAATGTTTTTTTTTTCTATTTGTGTAAGTAACGAAGTGTAAAACAATTAGATAAATAGATAGACAACTCTGTATTGCATACACCACAAATTAAAAAAAAAACACTTTACAAATAATCTTAAAACTAGGTTGTGGTGATACAATGGGCAGCCTTATCGCTATGGCGATCTCTTCCAGGCAACCTTTGGATGGACTTAACTCAAAAGTATATGAAGAGAGGGGGTGTACCTAACTGCAATAAAAATAATTTAGACATAATTAATGTTACGCCAATTGTGAACCGATTTTTATGATACTTTTTTTAAATGAATGGTAGGGTAGGTCCTATATAAATATTATGAAAAAATCTCACCTAAGGATGAATAAATGGGGAATGAAATTACATATTTTACATTCTACTCCCAGTAAACTTCGAACTCGAAGTTTACTGGGAGTTTCAACTTCCCGTTAGGTGCTTGAACTATCCCGTCTGTTTTTATTTTATCTTTTATTTTAATTTCTGCAAAAAACATTTATTGGGACACTTAATTTCTTTACAAAGCGTACCCTCATTTATTTGTAACTCCCGATTTTTTGCAAGCAACTAACCTACATAACATAACATTTGAAAATCGCTGAGATATTTGACCCGTCAAGTCTTCATAAACGTAAGTAGACTTGGCACCTTTGAATTTTCCTTACCAACAGATATTTTTAGCTGTTAATAACACAGTGTTTGGTTGTTTGGTTTGTCCAAAGGTTGTCTGGTAGAGATCGCTATTTAGCTATAAGACCGCCCATTGTACACCATTGTTAAAGTTGATAGTACTTAACTAAGCTGATATGTTATTTGGTGTACAATAAAGTATTTTCTATCTTTTCTATCTATCTATTTAAATACCAGTACTACTATTTATTTATTTAAAACTAGCCTCTGCCCGCGGCTTCGTCCGCATAGTACCCGGATTAAAAGTAGCCTATATGTTATTCTGATGTATCAGCTATATTACTGTCAAGTTTCATCAAAATCCGTTACGTAGTTTTTGCGTGAAAGAGTAACAAACATCCATAACTAGGATACAGGATCTGGTTTGGAACATAACCAACGTGCGAACAGCTAACAGTATGGCTGATCGATCAGATCAGTCTTAAGGCACAGTCTTAACAGATCATAAGGTACTGGAGGATAATGGACTTAAAGAAGGCTTCTTGATTTCCAAACACTGTGTTATTAACAGCTAAATGAGTACATGGACACATACCGTCTGATTACCTTTCTAAATACTTGACCACTTCAACTACGAAGTACCTACGAAATGCTCTATAAACTAAAATCCTACTACTATCATAAACGCGAAGTTTGTGAGGATGGATGTTTGTTACTCACGCAAAAACTAGTGAAAGGATTTTAATGAAACTTTACTACTGTAAAGTTTACGTGTGTAAGTGACGCCACGCGGGCAAAGCCTTGGGCAGAAGCTAGTACAGTAAAATTGCTAAACTAAGAACTGGCTACTATGCCAAATTTGATAGAGCAAGCGAAACGTGTGGAGATCTCTGAATCTTGTGGGCTAGACAAATACCTCACGCTTACTTTTCCTTTCACGCTTACGCAAATTTGTCAAGGTAAAACATGGCAGCTGTCATGTGACATTTCCACAGCTAATGTCATTCTCATACGATTCAATCTGTCAAAACTTAGTCGGTGCCTTCACCGATAGTACAGTACGTGAAAATTCCCGTTTTTACAATATGAATAGTCAAGTTCACGATAGTTTTTTGAATAAAATTACAAAAACAATATGGTCATATTCGATGACCAATAATTGGTGGGGTGGTTTTTGAACGATGGGGTCCAAAAAGCCTGTAAATCGCGAGATTTCAGTTCGTGGCGAACTACTCGTTTATTTTTAGCCTGTAGAGATGACTTGTGTTGTCCCACTTTCGATTTGAAGGTCCTGGGATCGAATTCCACTGTGCAGTAGAAGATTCTACGTGAATTTATGAGCGAAACGATTATAAATAGAGTATCTTCATCACTTTCTAGAATTCAGATTGATTATTTAGATCGAATAAAACTCTTATTTTACTTTTTTTCATCGTAATTATTTATTGTACAATCTTGAACAGATTCAGGCAATTATGCTATTTTACAGATAATATATCACCACAGATCCCGCAGGCTTTATCAACACATGTCAATGTCATTCTGTCAAACCCCAAGTAGGTTGGTTACTAGAGACTGCCTGCCACCTGGCTAATTGATACCAGCTACTCCAAAGAGATTAAAGCTGTACTTTTTTTTAAATATATTGACGTCATACATGACATGTTTTCATCTGATTTGTTTCGTATTAAAACAACAATATCTTTCGTATTGTTTGATAAGGTACACAGCTTATATTG
This sequence comes from Perizoma flavofasciatum, assembly GCA_958496245.1. Taxonomy (NCBI): domain Eukaryota; kingdom Metazoa; phylum Arthropoda; class Insecta; order Lepidoptera; family Geometridae; genus Perizoma; species Perizoma flavofasciatum. The sequence continues at coordinate 4,959,082 of OY292446.1, read as the reverse complement.
TCTAGTTACAGAATAAGAACACGAAGTTAAAAGTACAATAAGTTTTCAGTCATCATTTTTGGTATTTCGGAACACCACCAAATTCATAACAAATTCTGAACGGTTAATATTGCCATCGTGCAAGCACCAGCGGGTCTGCATCAGCAAAAAAGAGATTATTGGACCCGCCTCGAATTGAAGTTGCGAACTGCGTTCGCCGCATCCTTAAGATACGATCAAGTGAAAATGATGAAAGGAGCCTACGAATCCTTTCATGTATTAGGTAAACTTAGGGAATGATAAAATAGATAATTATGACGAAGTCTGACCTACTGAACTGAATGCTCAAGAAAGTTGCTAAATCCCTGTTCCTAGCTAGATCTTGATTAACTGGTTAGTATGTGATATCCTGGTAATGTAAGTTACATCATGGTGAATTTATACGTTTGCTAGACTAGTATTTGGTAAGAGCCGTGTTGGCTTAGTGGCGGTACCTACCCTGACTGTCGAACTCTGGTGGTGGGTATGAAGTTGATCGTGCACCGATTTTTACACTCGAAAAATGTATGTGCACATTAATATGTGCTCGAAGCGGTAAAGCAAAACATCATGAGCAAAAGAAAAAGTATTTTTTTCTACTCAGACCAAAATCAGTTGTTCAGTTTAACCAACCTTCAAGCTTGTGCAAATAGTAGGTATTATACTCACATCTCCATTGAAGATCTCTTCCAGCCGTTGTTTGGGATTTTTTCCTTTCTTCTCCCTGACGAGGAGAAGGATCTCGCCGATGTCCGGACACTTCCTGGAAACCATCGAATCTATTATGTAGCAACTTTCGGGACTATGTGAATGAATGAATGAACGAATGATCCGATTGATGATTCTATTATTATAACGTATTGGATCCTTCCTATTCCTACCATAAAGGTACACCTTATTTCCTTTGAGAGCCAGGGTGCTGGTTGACGCTTCATACAAACTGGATGAAGGATTGCATGAAGGTCGTAGGCTTTGGTAATAGAGTCATTAAAAACACCACTTTTTCATGAATATTTGATAGAGAGTAGAGACCAATCATACTCATACTCATTTATTTTTAACCATGGAAACATACAGTATACTTGGTTACGTCAAAAAATATTACAGAAATTACATTGTATGATTTGGAATAGGGCGCTAGAAACAGCCAAGTATTTTACTTACATACCTATGAATCCTACTACTATTATAAACGCGAAAGTTTGTGAGGATGGATGTTTGTTACTCTTTCACGCAAAAACTATTGAACGGATTTTGATGAAACTTTACAGTAATATAGCTTATACATCAGAATAACACATATACTACTTATCTAGGTAACACGCGGGCGAAGCCGTGAGCAGAGGCTATTGTTTACATAATTAGGTTACTATAAGAATAAGTTAAATTGTTGATGTAAAGGGGCATATTGTCCAACAAAAAAAATATAAATCAAAGATGGCGACATCCGCACACAGGTTTTCCCCAAACATGTCAGCTAAATTGCGCAGAATTATAACCTTGGCCTTGGCATACAAAACGTTTGCAAAAAAACTGCATTTCATTTCCATAAGCCGTTTCATAAATAAATGTGATTATGTAGACATAATTATCTTCTTGACCTTGTCCGACATTACGTGGATTCGACACAACATGTTTTTTCTTTTTCCACTCTCCTCTAACTTAGTACTCACTCCTTTCTTACCCATTTCATCCTCAATACTCAATACTCAATACATTTATTGCTTCCTCCATTTATTTATCCTTCACACAATCCATCAATATTTTCTTCTGTCTACCTCTCCATTCCCATCCACATCACAAAAGCAAACGATCAATCTCTTATGACTAACCACTATACCCTATCAGTCGTCATCTCAGTACTCACTCCTTTCTTACCCATTTCATCCTTCACACAATTCATTCATCTTTTCTTCGCCCTACCTCTCCATTTCCATCCACATCACAAAATCAAACGATCAATCTCTTACGGCAAACGCAACGTGCTGTCGGGGGTAAAAAAAGAGATAAAAACCTTAAAAGTTTCTCCACGAGAACTTTCCCCATGAATCCAGTTCCTCCTGTGATCAGAATCTTCATTCCTGTGAAGGTTTCCGCGATGCGGTCTGGAAGAGTCTCCATGTCTGACTGGTCGAGTGGCATTGTTCTGTGGACAAAATAAGACAAAATAAGCCCATTTTACCTTTATCATATGTGTTACTGTTTATTTCGTTTGTATCTTAAGGTGTACAATAAAGTATTTTCATTCATTCATTCATTCATTCATTCACTCAAAGTCAAAAGAGTTTTTACTCATTAAAATCACAAGGATCATTCCACTACTATATACACGCGAAAGTTTGTGAGGATAGATGTTTGTTACTCTCTTTCACACAAAAACTACTAAAAGGATTTTGATGTAACTTTAAAGTAATATAGCTTACCTATACATTAGGATAACACATAGGCTACTTTATTTCCGGGTACCATGCGGACGAAGCCGTGGGCAGAAGCTAGTAATTATAGAAACGTCAACTTAAAAACAACGTAAATTTAACATTTTATAGTGAACTTTGCGTCTGCCCACGGCTTCGCCCGCGTGATACCCGGATAAAAAGTAGCCAAAGTTCTTGTGACTTAATTTATTCGGAAAGATCATTACCTACTCAAAGAATTAAATAAAGTCTAAAAAGTATCAACCAAAGTTCTTAAAACAATACATGATTTCGTTCTTAAATACAAATTATTCTAAGAAATAAGTACAATACATAATTAGGTTTTCCGCGTATGACATCAAAATTTGATCTCTGCCATAAAACAATGTTTCCATTTGCATAAATATGTTTACCTTGACTTTGGGTAATACAAAACAATATGTATGATCAAATCAAATAAACTGCCCGAGACAGTGTCGAGACATGCTTTGTTAGGGTTCCGCAGCTACCATAAGGCCAGCGGAGGATGAATTGCCCATAACAACGTAATACCAAAATCATTTGTAATTATAATCAGCGAAATGATGAAAATAATCATTTCGGCGGATATTTTTTTCAAATCGTCATAGTGTTTGTTTGTTACTTGATATCAAACTTCATTTGATTGTATATGATTCTTTTGTTGTTGTATAGAGACTAATCCCGAGGTTATCCCATAAAAGTTTTACTGCTGTTTTTCCGTAAAACTTAAAAAAAAACATCATCATCTTATGGAATCATGACTTGCCGAAACATTTATTTGAGAGTTAGCTATATTTCCGTAAAACTTAAAAAACATCATCTTATGGAATCACGACTTGCTGAAATATTTTTTGTTGGCGATTTTACTTTTGTTTTTTATTTGAAAGAGTAAGCAAAATAAGAAAGGCTTTATGAGAATCTGATGATAGAGTACCTGCAGGATAGAAACCGTAAACTTGGGACTGCAAGCGTATTAATTTGTAATTAATTAAATATCGCAATTTAATTAATTACAAAACGACTTCATAAATCGAGTTCCTCAATCTGTATGTTTTTTTATGTGAATGTATATCACATTTTGTGTGTGAGATATCTTCATCAAATTGGAACCGATTTTAATTATTCTTTTTTTAATGGGTGGAATATATACTTCAAGGGATATGGATATATTAATTTTATGAAAAAAACTACTACTTTGGGTGATAAAATTGGTGATGAAATTAGATTTTTTATCAATTTCCTGTTATGTATTTGAAGTCGGTTTTTTGATATTTAATCCTACTATATCCTACGCTAAAGTTTGTGAGGATGGATGTTTGTTACTCTTTCACGCAAAAACTACTGAACGGATTTTGACGAAACTTTACAGTAATATAACTTATACATCAGAATAACACATACGCTACTTTTTATCCGGGTACCACGCGGGCGAAGCCGTGGGCAGAAGCTAGTATAATATAAACGCGAAAGTTTGTGAGGATGGATGTTTGTTACTCTTTCACGTAAAAACTACTGAACGGAATTTGATGAAACTTTTCAGTAATATAGCTTATACATTAAAATAACACATATGCTACTTTTTATCCGGGTACCACGCAGGCCAAGCCGTGGGCAGAAGCTAGTGTCTCATAAATGTTTATTCATCGAAATTACAAGGATGATTATTAAGAATGTTCTCGCATTCTAGAGTTGTGTCTAGCTTCCTATCCATTTGAATCAAATACCCATCTGTTTCGTCAGTTAGTTCCACCGTGGCGAAATATGGCGCGGCGTGGTGCAACGTTGCGTGTCGCAAGCGTGCAATAACCGTCCTTGGACTAATACACTTGGATTGGCTTTACAAATTGCTATCGCACTGGAGCCAGTCAGACAATAAAACAATAGAACATTGGCGCCCATTCTGTAGTACACCAACTAAACTTAATTTAAACTGTCGTCCTCTTTAATGATAGTGCAAGCAGAAAGAGATAGCTACAATTTTAGTGCTGTCAAATTAGTCAGATTTAAGTTTTGCATACAATTTAGTCGTGATTTCAAAACATGCTGACTATAAACAAGAAGAAAAGCGGCAGGTTGATGCACTACAGAATCAGGGCAATTGATTACAAAAATGTGCGGCGCGCCCCAGGGAGGCTAGGGCGCCAAGGAAAGGAAGCCATTTTTGGAGTCCTATCTCACTTTTTGGAAACATGACGAAAACTGACGTCCGATCTACAGCTTTTATTTGATCGAGTGAAGATTTGCATAGCTCAAATTCGGAAGAACAGCATCAGAATTTGAGTGCTTCCCTCTGTTTCATAATCTCTTACTAAGCAAGTCGCTTAATCTAGCGCTGTCCTTTTCTAACACTAAACAAAGGATAGAGGCTGGCAACGAGGCCTGCGTAGGATGAATTGCCCATACGAACGTAATACCAAAATCATTTGTAATTAGAGCTTATTTCCACCATATTATGTTATTTGCATTCGAATAGTATTTATCTACGTACTTTGCTATATATTTTTTCACAATACTTACCTAAAATGAAATGTAAACGAATCGCATTTTGGATATGTTTACATCATACATGACATGTTTTCTTCTTATTTGTTTCGTATTAAAAACAACAAAACCTTACGTATCGTTTGGTTAGGTACATAGATTATATTGTCTCGTTACAGAATAACAACACAATGTGAAAAATACAACAAGTTTTCATTGATCTGTTTTAGTATTACGGAACACCACCAAATTTATAACAAATTCTAAACGGCTGATATTGCTATCGCGCAAACATCAATCAAAAAGAGATATTATATTTTTGGACGCGCTTCGAATTTAAGTTATGAACGCTGTACGCCGGATCCTTAAGTTAGCGTGTGATTATTAAGAGGGTATTGGCTAGACTCCTACAAGAAGGATTGCCCAGAAATAGCTCAAGATAGAGACCAGTGAATGGAGGAAACCACCTTTGCCCTGCGACCAGAGAACTGGCTCTTATTTATATCAACGCATTATGCCATTCAGCGTGGCAATGCAGCCAGCATTTTGGTAACGTTTCCGTCTGGTAGTCAACTGATCTGAATCAGTTGACTTATCTTTAAGTCGTTTGCATCGGTCTTTAGATAGTTAGTTGTTTTTTTTTCATATATATCTACTCGTAAATAATTGTATGAAAAAATAGTTAGTTAATGTTTTAAGTACTTCATTATAGGTAAGTGTTCTAGGAATCTGAAGGTTTTTACGGAACAAACATAAGATAAAGTAGGTAGGTATTTTAAAACAATGGCAAAATGACATTTCCTAAATTAACATGTGATTATGGTCTGACTGTTATGTTTCTTTCTGACCGACTTCGAAAAAGGAGGTTTTAGTATTTATTTATTACTAGCTTCTGCCCACGGCTTCGCTCGTGTGTTACCCGGATAAAAATTAGCCTATGTGTTATTCTGATGTATAAGCTATATTACTGTAAAGTTTCATCAAAATCCGTTCAGTAGTTTTTGCGTGAAAGTGAAACAAATATCCTCACAAGCTTTCACGTTTATAATATTAGTAGGATGGCACGCAAAACAGAAAGTATATCAACAAAAATAAATAAAAACAAAAAAAAAACGATCTAGACAATAGGTGTTCTAAAACATGTGTACCTACACATTATACTAGATGAATAGATTAATATAATATACATCATTAATGTATATTATATTATATTATATGATGCGGCAAGCTGAAGACAGGGCGCTATGGCGCTCATTAGGGGAGGCCTATGTCCAGCAGTGGTCTAATATAGGCTGATGATGATGATGATGACATCATTAAAAGAACCTAACAAAAAATAGAAAATTCACGTTTTAAATTCATTGTACAAGTATATATAGCTGACTCTTATCTGGGCTGCATTGCCATTCAACGTGTCAATGCAGCCAGCATTTTGGGAATGTATTTGCCTGGTAAAGATCTGGATCAGTTGAGATATCTATAGATCGTTTGCAATGGTCTTAAGATAACTAGCTATATTATCTTTTTTTTATATACAGTGGTGGTCATATAATTAGAAACACTTAGTCACTTGGTAGTATTTTAATGTAACCAACATTATTAATTCAATTAATTGGAGGTAATAGTTTAATTTACGAAATCACAATGTACATTTATATCTCTGGGATAATAATAAGCAATAACATTCAGACAACCAATACAATAATTATAAAAAAAAAATTAAAACAAAAGTATCAATCAATATTCTTAGTACTGGCAGTCGGACAACTAATTAGAAACAAAGTATGACTAGGTTCTAAAATTGAATTTTAAAACTAAAATTCACCTTTCGGAATGTCACCGCATTATGCATTTTGCCGCCTTTTCTTACTCATTCGGATTTGTTACCTTTTGTCAGATTTAATTATTAAAAATGGGTAAAAACAAGAGCTGTGATGCAGCAACAAGAAAAATTATAGTAAACTTTCATTTTAAACGAAAATGGTCTTACAGAAAGATCGCCGATCATTTAGAGTGTTCCGTAAAGATGGTATTTAACGCCATTGCACATCACAAAAAACATGGAACATCCGATAAGGTGCCTAGAAAAGTTCGGCCAAGGAAGACCACCGTTCAAGAAGACAGGCTTATGATTCGTTTGGCTAAGACAGATCCCTTTAAAGGTTCTAATGTTATACGAAAAGAAGTATTTTCACAAGACGACCCTCGAAACGTGTCCGCAAGACTAGTCCGTAGGCGGTTGGTTGAAGGAAATTTGTATGGAAGACTTGCTAGGAAAGTGCCACTTCTCACCAGGCGACACAGAGAAAATCGTCTAGCCTTCGCTAGAAAATATGCCAGTTGGACTGTTCATCAATGGAGAAAAGTTTTGTTTTCAGATGAAACTAAAGTAAATTTGGTAAATTCCGACGGAAAACGATACGTACGGCGACCAATCAACGAGGCTTTGAATAACAAGTACACTATAAAAACAGTTAAGCACGGCGGTGGAAATGTTAAAGTATGGGGATGCTTTTCCGGATACGGAGTTGGTCCCGTGAGAAAGATTGAAGGGCTGATGGATCAGTTTCAATACAAAAAAATCTTGGAGGAGACAATGATCCCATATTCAGATGCCATATTTGCCAGTGAATTGGATTTTTCAGAACGATAATGATCCAAAGCATACATCAAACAGCGTTAAAACAGTGTTGGAGTGGCCTGCTAATAGTCCGGATTTAAATCCGATAGAGAATTTGTGGCACACTGTGAAGAAAACATTGTCGGATGAGCATATCACCAATATCAACCAACTTTACGACGCATTTGTAGAAGCTTGGAGATGTATTCCTTTGGAAACGTGTGAAAAACTGATAGAATCAATGCCACGTCGTTGTAAAGCTGTAATCGACAACAGAGGGTACCCTACCAAGTACTAACAGTACTAATCGGTTTTGGATGTAGTATTCATAGTATTATTCAAATTAAATGTGGTTTTGTTCACTTAGTTAATGTTTATATTGTTGTTTTTTTTTGTTTCTAATTAGTTGTCCACTTTAGTCCATGTATTTTAATAGACTTTTTATTAAAACGTTATATTTTTATATCAAAATTGTTGTTTGTAATTACTAAACTCGTATAGTAATACTTTAAAAGAACCGATACATCCATATAAATACGTAGGAGCCCTCTATGGCACGTTAAAAATTAGTTATGATGTTAATTTGTAATGAAAATAGAAGACAGGGTTGGTGTTTCTAATTATATGACCACCACTGTATATACCTACCGACTTGTACATTGTCCTATTCAAGCAACTTTGAAACTGGTTTTGTTTATAATTGTGTAGGTAGATAGTTGAATAGATTCCGGTGCGTTGCCAGAAATACTTATAAGTAGTTGTGACTAATATTTTACCTGTGACAAGTATACAATGTTTGGAAACATTTGCTCTGAAGCAACTTGCACGTTATGAGTTCAAGGGCCAAGATTGTTGGCCTGGTTGGTGTGCAATTCTGCACATTGGGTTACAATATCACATCTTTGTCACAAACATTGCGAGATTCCTTCCCAGAATGCACGTCTTAGCTTCCTCGTGCAAGAGTTCGTAGGGAAATTCTAAGCTGATGTTTTATATGGTGGGCAATATAATATTTTAAACCGACTTCAAAAACAGGAGGATGTTCTTAATTTGGTTATATTTTTTTTTATGTTTGTCACTTTTTGATGATTCTTTTGTTTTTGTATAGAAAACTAGCTGCGCCCCGCGTTTTCACCCGCGTAAGTTTCGATTCCGTGGGAATATCGGGATAAAAAGTAACAGTAAAGTATTTTACTGCTACATAAACAGCCTTGATGATAAAACTATTTATTTGAATAAGAACTAATACTACTATACGAATGTAACCGACTTTTGTTTCTACCGACGATCTAATTAAATTATAACACAAAAGCTGATATCGTGACTTAACTATAGTAAGATATATTCCCTGGAGGACTTGTTTGTAGGTAATAATCAATACTTTAATCATGTAGTACATAATTTTTATGTATCATCAATAGTTTTCTCAGTGCACGCCAAATAATGAATTTGATAGGCAGTTTCGGAGCCTATTTGGTACAAACAAACAAACAAAAAATATTCTCTTTACTAATTAATATTTTCTAATATTAATTAGTATATAAGATAATCCCGAAGAGGTCCCATTAAAAAGTTTTATCCCTGAAGGATTACTTCTTTTCCCGTAAAACTCGAAAAACATCACCAACTTATGAAAACACGACTAGCCGAAACAATTTGTGTGGGCTATTTTACTTTTGTTTAAAATTCAAAATAGTGTCATGTTTAATATTATTCAAGTTTCTTCAAGTTCAAAAGTTCAATTATTGTGACTAAAATTCACACCTACGTGCCCTCTACCACTCGTATGAAAATCATTCATTAACTTTTTTGTTAGGTACCAAAGTTTCACAAACTATTTTATAGTCTGTGCTCTAACTGACGTCCAGTAACCTTGAAAAAACGTTGTTTTACGAAAACGAAACGAAAACCGCACTGCGTATAAACGAACGCAGCTGCATCATCACTTTTGGTAAATCAAGTTTTATTTATTTATTTATTAACACTTTATTGCACATTTTAAAAAAGTGAACAATAGGCGGACTTAATGCTAAAGCATTTTCTACTAGCCAATCCAATTTGTAGTGATTGGCGGTAAGCGTGCTACAAAATTTTAACTACAATATTATATTATACTTATATCTAATTACATAATATACTTGCTTAATATATATAATTATATATTTATAGGCACTTAGACATAAAAATAATAATTAAAAGGTAGGGTAAATAAACTATGAATACAACTCATCTAGGGAGTGTTTGCGAGTTAATCTTTTGAAGCATTGTTTAGAGTCTACGTTTTTAATTTCAAATGGTAGTTTATTCCAGAGCCGGATATTCAAAAAACGATTCCCAGTTGCTACTATAATGACCTAGTTTGTTTACATACCAATATGTCAAAACAATGTGTCAAATGTAACAACTACCTACGCTTTCAAAGTTGAGTAATATTTGCCGAATTTCTACCAACTGAGGTGTATATTTGAATAGGACTCGTAGAGTGCTTGTCAAGTCTTATGTAACTATTAGATAGATAAGCCTAGTTAGGGTTAAGTGCCGATTCACATAAGCGTACCTTATGTGACTGACCTAAAGAGGTCAGAATCGCTCGTGACGTAGATTTATAAACTCTTGTGTACAAAGTAAGTCAAAAATCATTTATTTATTAAAATCACAAGGATCACTTTGAAACGTCGGTTTTATTTACTGCCTATTCCTCCGCGACCAAGCCAGAAAAATAAAGCTGGTTATTTTTTTTAATGATCCTTTTACAAAACAAAATGTACTATTTTTTTTTTTTATCAAGTTGGAGCATTTTCAATCCCAAGAGTTTTTGATTAAATAATCAGAGACGTAATTAATCCTACTAATCCTATCCTACTAATATTATACCTAAACGTGAAAGTTTGTGAGGATGTTTGTTACTCTTTCACGCAAAAACTACTGAACGGATTTTGATGAAACTTTACAGTAGTAATATAGCTTATACATCAGAATAACACATAGGCTACTTTTTATCCGGGTACCGCGCGGGCGAAGCCGTGGGCAGAAGCTAGTATTATAAACTTTCAAAAACAGAAGGAGGTTCTCAAGTCGTAATTTTTTTTTACGTGTATGATACGCGATTATCTTCGTCAATTGTGAACTTACTTAATGATTCTTTTTTTAATGGGTAGAGTATACTTGAAGGGTGGCCTCATACATTTTATGAAAAAACTTCACCCCTAAGGACCCAAAAATAAATGTTGAAATTACTTTGCAGTAAACTTAAACAAAATTAATTTGGTAAAATAAATGCACTTTTATGAAGTTCCCGTTATTTAAACGGTCGGATTTAAATTTTTCCTAAAAAAAATATATAAATATTAAGGTACAAATTTAATTAACTAAATAAATTAAACTTTTTATGAACTTCCTGTTATTTGAAAAGTCGTTTTTTAATTTTTCCTAAAAAAAAAAATTATAACTTTTAGCGTATCTTACCTAACTTTTGGTACCTACCTAGCGTTTTTATATGAATTATCTCTTATTTGAGTACCTAACGTGCTTGATATCGCAATAAGTCAAAGGTCCTATGTGTCGTATTGGAAACAATAGATTTACTTAAAGTACCTAGTGCGTAGCTAGGTAGGTCTACTTACCTCATTTCAATTTAAGGAGGTTGTCTTATGAAATGTCAAAATCGATGTCATAAAGTTCCCACGTTTTTCATAGTTGGTTACAAAAACCATACCTAACCAATAAGTGAAGTGAAATTACTCTCTTATATCGGAAGCTAGTGATAAACTTATAAAGTGTAAAAACAGAGGCCTGGTAGTCCATTTTGCATGGATACCTAGCCATTGCAGTATTGCAGACAACATCCATGCTGACAAATTGGCCAACGAGGCTGTGGAGTATGGAGACATCTTTCCTTATCAAAATTATTTCCATGATATTCTTGCTTTACATTATTCTCAAAAACGCTTGAGATGATTCTGGTTGTTTTAAAGGCAAATATTACAAATACATACAAAAAACAATTCCAACAAAGCTTTGGTTTTTTAAAATGAAACTTAGTAAACGTGCGACTACAGTTTTAATTCGAATGCGTTTGGGTCGCTCATCTACCCCAGCTCATCTTGCCCGTATTAAAGTTATTTCTGATCCAAATTGTGCTTGCGGAGATGAATTTGGTGACCTTAACCACATAATCTTTGCCTGCAAATTGTATAATCATGCCTCTTTATTCCATGATCTCATTTCCTCTCATATTCCTCTTTCCACTAACATTAATACCCTTCTTTCTTCCTTAGATCCTGATATATATATTTCCTTAGCTTCTTTCATAAGCACTAATAATATTAACCTGTAATATATTATATTCAAAAACTCCGCTGCTCCTTATCCTAATCCTTTTAATATCCGTATCGTGTAATTTTATAAATTTTGTAAATGTTTCCCTATTTTTTTATTAAAAAAATCAAATCCTACTAATATTATAAAGGTGAAAGTTTGTGAGGATGTTTGTTACCCTTTCACGCAAAAACTACTGAATGGATTTCAATGAAACTTTACAGTAATATAGCTTATACATCAGATTAACACATAGGCTACTTTCTATCCGGGTAACACGCGGGCGAAGCCGTGGACAGAAGATAGTATATATATATAAATTATCAAGTTACTACGCTAGAAAATAGTAAAAATGGCAAATGCCGAAAGTGGCAACGCCAAGAAGAGAAGAAAAAAAAGTGAAGTGAAGTTTCAGAGAAGTTATGTAAAAACATTGTTTTTGCTACAAGCAATAAAAGTGATTTGTTAGCGAACGTTAAACTGGAGTATCAGTAATAACACCCAAATATGCGTTATATATATTGGCGACGAGCGAAACGAATCATTAGACATAATTAGATACACGCAATATTAAAACGAATCATCATAGAATTGAATCCACGCAAATTGCAAATAAGTTATCTGAAGAAACTTTATTTACAACCTAACTTTTGAGGGATTCAGAAAATATTCGCGCAAATACGTGGATCTATACAAAACAGCTATAATCATTTCGTCTAAAAATGCTACAACAATGGCGGAAAGATAGAATTGTATGGGAATTACATTAGCTGTTGAAATGTCACGTGACTGCAGCGTTGCCAGAAGGATTTTTTACTACGTCAGGGCAATGTTGGCAAAAAAAGGAAACAAGAATTAAATTTTGAAATGAAACTTGATGGAAAACTCTACTAAATTATCATTTTTTCTGTATATTTTCATTACCTTATTAAATATTACAAAACAAACAATTAAGATAGTTTACTTTTCACACGAAAAGGTTACTTTTTTATCTATTTTAGGTTACTTTTATCATGACCCGGCTGGCAACACTGCGTGACTGTCAAGTGTCACTGACAAATTTGCGTTTGCGTGATTGTAAAACTAAGCGTGATGTATTTGTCTACCCCTTAGTTCTATTACAAGTTTGGAGTTCACTGGAGGAAATAACTGGAACGCATATAAACAGCAGTAACAATTGGAATGTTTTAACCTGCTTAATGATATTCCAAAAGAAAATAAAGTTTCACTATAAATCACAAAGGACAAAACTAATGTGTATGAGTTACTGATTACGCTGTGCATACCGACATAACTAAGGAAACTTAAAAAACAATTTGTGAAAAACTAAGAAAGAACTACCATCTTGTAAAAAAATCTGCAATACACCAAGCTGAATTTCGTCAGAGATCGCGCAAAAACAAGATGATACAATTGGACAGCATGTATCCTACTCTATTATTTTATATTATCCTACTATCTTTCCTACTAATATTATAAACGCGAAAGTTTGTGAGGATGTTTGTTCCTCTTTCACGCAAAAACAATTGGAATTATTTTTTAATTTGGACTAAAAAAAACATAATTTTAATACTTAAATTACGGTGTAGGAGAGCCGTAATCCGGAATTAATAGCCCGTATTGGGAGACGCATAATATCGAGCTGTGGAGTGTGGACTTTATGTAAACAGATAATAATTTGTACTTAGATTGTTTTTAACTAGTGGCAAACAAGCGTAAGTACGTTGGCAAGCGGTTACCGTAATCTATGGACGTTTGCGACAGAGGTATCACTCGCGTGTTGCCGACCCTGAGACATAACGAGTGAACAGTCTATGTGCCTAAGTCCACCGGCAATCCCCTCAAACTAGAACACAACATATCCTCAGAAAAAGGGTTTTTGGTAGTACTTCCCCCGAGGAGTTTTTAATGGGTGACCGTTAGCGGACGCACGTACCTACACTTGCAGGTACTCTAATGACGAACAGTTATTCGTTTTCTTGCAATGGAAAATTTTCACAGATCATCAGCGGAAACTGGAAAATCCACTTGATGATGGATCATCAAACAGATTATAAATTAATATATAGAATTTCCGCGACTTCACTCGCGTGGATTATACTGCGGTTAGGTACTTATTATCAAATTAGTTGAAGTTTTTTTTTAATAGTGTAAATATATGGATCAGGGCATTTCTGGAACTCTTGTCCAGAAATCCGACGACATCTGTGGCGCAGTAGGCGAAGGCCCGCCTGAGACGCAGAAGGTTGCGGGTTAGATTACCGCCGCGAGACAAATGTATGTATCAGCAAATATTTGTCTCGGGTCCGGTTGTTTTCTATGTATAATGTATAAACGCGAAAGTTTATCAAGATGGATGTTTGTTACTCTTTCACGCAAAAACTATTGAATGGATTTTGATGAAACTTTACAGTAATATAGCTTATACGTTAGAATAACACATAGGCTACTTTTTATCCGGGTACCACGCGGGCGAAGCCGTGAGCAGAAGCTAGTATTTTAAACGTGAAGGTTTGTGAGGATGGATGTTTGTTACTCTTTCACGCAATTTGAACAAAGTTTGATGAAATTTTCCAGTAATATAGATTAGGTATACATCAGAATAACATATAGGCAATATTTTTATCCACGTACCACGCGGGCGAAGCCGTGGGCAGAAGCTAGTCAGACATAATATGGAGCCTGTTCAGAGGCTTTAAAAAACATAATCAATTCTGATTAAATAATTAATATTTTGTCTTATTCTACCAACGTCCTTTGTGTGACTTTTCTTGAATATCGACTTTGACTTATTAATTATCTGTTTCACGTTTTTTTTTACTTTTTCTCCAGACTATACTCTGTCACCACTACCACTACCCACGTAGTACCTACTTTGATTTTTCACATACTACCAACCGTACTATCGGTACCTAAAAGTACCGACTAAATTAAATTAAATTAAATTCATTTATTAAATCAGACAACATTTTTGTCCATTTTTTGTTAGTGAGCTGTCTTAAGACTAAGTTTCGAGTCATTCCGAGTGTCTTCATCAGAGTAAAGATGTACTACATTTTGATAAGTGAATAGGTATACCCGTTTCACAATTTGTTGAAGATCGGCTATGCATTCAATTTAGCTTAACAATGCTATAGCTAATCTAATAGACGATCCTCAATCGTACACAAATAGCCATATTATTACCCAAACCCGTTCGTTTGAAATATCACAAAATTAGCAATTTCATCACGGCCTTCACGGCCCCCGATCGACCCACCGTGTCGCATCGCCCGCCCGTACTATTACTTCGTTAACTCGGCTCTTAAGGCCCGTAGCGTGATGTTAAATAGCTTAAATAACCTTCCTCATGAATTGGGCTGTCAAATGCTGAAAAAATATTTCAAATCCGACTGGTATTTCCTTAGATGAGCGCGCTCAAACAAAAAAAACTCTTCATCTTCATGTTTACTATAATTTTAGTGTTCTCGTGCAAATACATAGTGTGTATATAATAATATAACTACTTATAGGCACATAAGGGCGCTGCAATATGAGTTTTATTACGCAAATTTGTGAGTTACAAATTTACCAAATACATAGGTATAATTCATTTAACTATCTAGGAACAAAAATAAAAAACGAAGGTAGAGCCTACTTACCTACTTACACTTTAGGTACTGTCCGCTATATTATTATCTCGTACCTACCTACCTAGGCCCTGGATGATCCTTCACACAATTTTTAGTTAGATATTCTTTTGCACATACTTAAATAATTAACAGAACATAAACTAAAAACAATATTTCTTCAGAAAAATCATTTCGAAACTAAAAAAATATAAAAAGAACTCACAGAAAATCCTTCAGTAATAATCGTTCGTTCCGCGGCGATATCACTCGAGCACTGATCTAAGTTAGCCCGGCTCTGCCAGTTGTGATGAAACTTCGCGCAATGACTAAGTCTGAGTACCTACTTAGTCATTGAGAAATAAGGAGGCTGGAAGTCAGTTTATAGAAGGTACATGACGATCTCTGTGGGGCAGTGGGCGAAGGTCAGCCCGAGACGCAAAATTTGAGCGTTCCCTTCCTGCCGCGTGATAAATGTTTGTACAATCTGCAAACATATGTCTCGGGTCTGGGTGTTTTCTATGTATAAAATGTATGTATTTACAAAACAAATGTTCCTATACTAAGAAGAAGAATTAAGAATATATTTATTTGGCAAAACAGGTGTTACAGATTAATGTTTACCGCTTATTAATGTCCAAGGTTTTTAAATATAGCATTAATATATTATAAGTAGTATATCAATCATGTACATAGTTCCCATAATACAAGCTCTGCTTAGTTTGGGGCTAGGTGACGCTGTGTGAAAAATGACCAGCATTATTTATTTACATACCTAAGTAGCTAAATCAGAATACTTATTTATTTGCATGAAAATAAATCAGCTAATATATAATGTTACATATAATACTTATATTATTATAGAATATACTTCTGTGGTAATTCTACGATCCAAATGGTGTGCAAATGTCAATAGTTAGGTAGATTTTATAATGTCAGAACTTATGACATTTGAATTAAAAATGGCAAAAACTTAATAGTTTTTGCCATTTATTTAGTTTTTTTATTCGATTTTAGTTGTTTATGGTAGGTTATCCTACCATAAACAACTAAAATCGAATAAAAAAATACTCCTAGTTATAATATCATTATTGCCTACCTACTTTGTGGTTCATAAATTCATTAATAGGTAGGTATCATAGAAACATTGGTCGCCTAACCATTTCGTCAGCTTATTTTTTAAATTAGCTAGCTAGGCTTGTGTCGTTCTTGAGATAGTTCTTTTTGCCCACGATGTAAGCAAGTATATGCCTTTGCCATACGAGGTTGTTTTTTATGTTATAATTTTATCTCCGAAACCACTTATTTGATGGAAATAAGGTACCTGTTTTTACAATCAATTTCTATGTCTTCAAGACTTCAAGGATGGTTTCATAGTCACAAGTTAGGTACCTATAGGATGCGCTACAATAAAATACCTAGACAACAGAAAATCAAAAACGTTGTCGAGGGTTTTAAAATTTTGCTAAAATTAAGTAACTTATTATAGGTATTTAGGTAGGTACTTAAGTTTTAGTAGATACATAAAATTATATTTGTAAGTACCTAATTAATAATAATTATTTTTTAAATCATGAGGATTTGATGTGAAAAATCTTACCTAACTAGGTAGGTATAAGGTTACTCAGACCCACTTACCACGGATCCTAAGAACGATATTTATTGTAGCCAGGAGGCATTCGTACATTATTTATTACTTATTATAGATATTGATACATTATTATTATAAGTTATAATAATGAAACTCTCGTTTCTGCTGTTTTAAAATAACTAGACTTATAAATTTTATTGTCGTATTAATTTTGTACACGTTCTCTTCTCTCGACCTTGTATTCGAGCGCCATCTGTGGGTTTTTATGTAGTAGCATGTAGGTAAGTTATTAATGAGAATTGTGATGTAATGTAGCTCAATTATGTGGCGAGAGATGTCGCCACAGTGGTTCTGTAGCGGACACGCACTATTTGCAATTTTGCACTATCACGCTTATTCTCCAGTGCCGAAGCGCACAATTTTATTTATTCTCTCGTCGCATCTAATCTAACTAAGCTAGTCGAGAAAAGTATTTAAATTGAATGACATTTGATTTTGACATATCATAAAATACCATTCATAACCATGGTCTTGGTTTTATTCTATCTGTGATTTAATTTTGTTTACGTTTTGCAAAATTCTGTGAATTTTCATAAATTTTCGATACTAAAGAGAATGTAATGCTACGCTAAGTTCGATATTTTATCGAATTTAGAAGATAATTTGAGCTTTTACTCATTCCATTTCGTGATAAATTTATGTAATTAAATATTGTGATCTTATCTCAGCACTTCGTAAAAGAACCTTTGGATATAATTTGGCTATAAACCTATTTGAGTTAGATTTATTACGAACTTTGAGTCGAAGTTAATCTGTTTTATTAAGATCTGAAGATGGGCTCTGAACAGTCAACATCACAGCCGCCCAAGAGGCAAGTCCAAAGGCCGCCACCAGTTAGAAGAGGCCACACGATAGCTGTATCTAATATACCTGGTAAGTATATTAGTTTATTTCTTTATCTCAGATTATATTCTGAGTCTACCTCCATCAGGTTATAACCCAGTCATGGTAAAGTGGCTATTTGAAAGTCCTTAAAGTACCTACTCATCCCAATGAGCAACCAGCCTTAAAGAAAAAAAAAAAAATCTATAGAATAGAATAGAATATATCTTTATTGTACACCAGTAAATACAGAAGAAACACGAAAAAGAAATTATAATTATATCTAGTGATACAATGGGCGACCTTATCGCTGAAAGCGATCTCTTCCAGGCAACCTTTGGATGGACAGAAACTGTAAGAACAAATAAGGACGGCGGCGTACAACCAACATTATAGAGAATGATATAAGTTAAAAATAAAAACAATTAAAAAAAAACTAAATAAATTACATACATATATAAATACACCTAACAGCTACATAGATATATAAATATATAATATATTATATTAAGACGACGTAGAGAGCGATGAAAGATAATATTTCTCTAATAATATTTAATATAATATAGATAATATTTCTATATAATGTTTTATCTGTTTGATAAAACACCTCCAGTAGCAGGATACAACTATTATAAACGCGAAAGTTTGTGAGGATGGATGTTTGTTACTCTCACACAAAAACAACTGGATGGATATTTATGAAACTTTGAAGTAATATAGCTTAATGCTGCTTAGCTTCTGCCCACGGTTTCGCCTACGTGGTATCCGGATAAAAAGTAGTTGTGTTTTTCAATGCATAAGCTTTATTACTGTAAAGTTTCATCAAAATCCGTTCAGTAGTTTTTGCGTGAAAGAGTAACAAACATCCATCCTCACAAACTTTCGCGTTTATAATATTAGTAGGATACATCATCAGAATAGCACAGGCTACTTTTAGGTCTGGTACCACGCGGGCGAAGCCATGCGCAGAGGGTAGTATTATTATATTTCATTGTGTTATTTATGCAGAACAAGGGCATGTGCCAACTATTTAAAAGTCTCGGACTACCCCCCTATATGGTATCCTCAAAGATCTTCTATGTATCTGAGGATGTCTATCATGAGTAATATAGTTGAGACCATGGGAAAAGAAAGATAAAATTGTATGGAAATGTCACATGACATTTCCGCAGCAAATGTCATTTCCATACAATTTTATCTTTCCGCAGGTGTTAACGTCAACAGAAAGTGGTATTTGTCTAGCCTCCATATCTGTTATATTTATTTCAATTCTTGCCATCCCTACAAACTCATTCATCCCCCTTCACCATATTCATATTCATTCATATCATATTCATATCCATATCCATATCCATATTCATTTTTATTTATCTAATATTTGTATATCGCATTGCACTCTCTTCTTGTATTTATTATTACGTTCACCGCCAACCATTCTTACAATTGCATACATTCCGCTCCATCCCAAGGTTGTCTGGAAGAGATCGCTTTTAAGCGATAAGACCGCCCATTGTACTTTTAGTTATATTAAGTTTTTGTTTATTTTGTGGTGTACAATAAAGTATTTTCATTCATTCATTCATTCATTCATTCACCCGGTAAAATAAAATTACTTAAGTTTGCAATATTGCTAAAATTATAAAGTTAGTATTGATTTTTATTCCCTGGTTCGATTCATTCACAGCATGGTAAAAATAAACTTTAAAACAAACAACAGAGTTGCAGTACCTATTGTCTCTGATCAAGACAATAAATACTAAATCGCGATCAGTATGAAAGATCAATCACTTTTATATATATATATATTTTTTTATTTTTTTTAATGCTGGACATTTTCACACTGCATCATCTAGCCCCAAACTAAGCAGAGCTTGTATTATGGGAACTACATGACTGATATGTTATATACATTTTTTTTTTTTTGTAAATACATACATAATATACATAGAAAACACCGTCCCAGGCGGACCTTCGCCCACTGCGCCACAGGATCGTCAGTGCAGGATGACAGTCTTTCAAATTGACCTTGGACTAATGATAATTTATCTTTCAGAATCATCTCGGAGCTCAGAGCCTCCTCCGAGCGGCAACAACTCGCCAGGAGCAAGTGTGTGCTCGGATTCCGAACTACCCTACATTTCCTACACTGTGGATCGCCCTATTGGAGGTTAGTACTTAGCAGTGCTGCACAGTGGGTGGTCCAATATCCCCTGAATTAATGTAAAGTCTCGAAGGTCAGCTTACACCCTTACTACCAAATAGGGAGCATGACAAATTCATACCAATACCTACCTCTAGTATACAAATACAAATACTTTATTTTACAAAAATAGTGTGTGCCTAGGTTACAAGTTTAACAATGAGCTCCGCACTAGGTCTAGCCTGTATCGCGGAAGCTCAGATAGCGTTTGACAAAGAAATACATGTAATAAGAGATAAACAAGTGCAAGACAAACATTTAAATTACTTCTTGGGAGTACAAAATATCCTGAGAAGAAACATCGCAAAAATAGTTAAGTTAGCCGGGCAGAATTAGGTTTGATTGGTCAGTGAAGGTGAGTGTGTGTATGTGTGTGTCTGTGTGTGTGTGTGTGTGCTAGTATTGCTAGTGTCCATATTATATGGTTACTGTTTACCAACAAATATAGGTACTGACATTGATTTGTTTACTACCTCAAAAAGCAAGCTTAGACGCTTACTTGTGGACAAATTCTTTATAGACAGTTAATTGCTATTATTTTTGTTTTGTAAACTATATAACATCTAATTATTATAAATAAATAAATAAATAAATAAATAATGCTGGACAATCCACACAGCATCATCTAGCCCCAAGCTAAGCAGAGCTTGTGTTATGGGTACTAGATGACTGATATACTTAATACAATACATTACATAGATAGATATTGTTTTATTATACATAGAAAATACCCAGAACACCCGGAACAAATATTTGCAGATCGTACAAATATTTGTCCCATTTGTCTTAATTATAAGTTTAACAGGTCTTTATCACGTTTACCTTTTTTATTATTTTCCCGACGTTTCAACTGTATTGCAACAGCCGTGGTCACGGGATGACTGGAGTATACGGAGCTACCGTCGACAAATAAAGGCAGTAGCCGCAACTACCCTCATTTCATCTTCAGAATCAGAAAAGTCCATGTTCACATTACGGCACACTACACTAACCGTATCACCGCACTGCACAATTGGATCGCGACACGAACACCTGTTTATCACGGGATTCCAGGACGCAGAGAGTCTATAGCCGTCTTCACGATTAAAATTTGGGTACTTCTTTATTTCAATCGCTTCACGAACCATTCTCTTACAATATTGGCGTTCACTGGATAGCACCTTAGGGTCATGAAGCTCGATCCAATGTAAATAAAAAAGGTAAACGTGATAAAGACCCGTTAAACTTATAATAATTATGTTATCTAATCGCGAAAGTTTGAAAAATTACTATATAACATCTTATCTTTTTTTTTCTCTGTGATACGTTGTCCACTTAAAACTAGTTTTAGCATATCATTTTTTTTTACCTATAAATGGAAACTTTTAATCGGCCCTCAGCTTACCTACATGCAGTTTGCATGTTAGTATTTAATTAAGCAATTTCTTATGTACCTAGCTGTAAATTTTAAAATAAAATAAAATAAACAGTAACTGGTAATTGTTTGTTTGATTCTTTAGTAGAAAAAAAATGTATATATCACAAGCCCATGCCCATGCCGCCTGTGAATCAGAATGTTGCGGGAATATAATGTTTGTAATATGCAAAAATCCGTCTTCTGGATGTTTTTTATGTCTATTATGTATGTATTTCTGCAAATATTTGTCTCGGGTCTGGGTGTTTTCTATGTATAATATGTATGTATTTACAAAAAAAAAGTATATAAGTAGTATATCAGTCATGTAGTTCCCATTATACAAGCTCTGCTTAGTTTGGGGCTAGATGATGCTGTGTAAAAAATGTCCAGAATTATTTATTTATTTATTTACAAAAAAAAATGTATAATTAGTATATCAGTCATGTAGTTCTCATAACACAAGCTCTGGTAAGTTTGGGGCTAGATGATGCTGTGTGAAAATGCCTGGCAATTTTTATTTATTTATTCTTATACTTATCAAAATATCGTTTTGAAAGTTTTCACATCTAAAACCAACTATGAAATAAACAAAATATGAACAGCCTGCATAGAACAACCAACTTTCTATAGTGTTCTATAGAACACTATAGAAAGTTGGTTGTTCTAGAAAGTAGTTTAATAAAATAACTTCATCAATATTTTTGTGCTTATTTCAATGAACAAAAGCCTATATTTATGATTTCCCAGATTCACCGAAGAATTCCCAGAAAACACAGCAGAATGCCGGCAAGAAGTCTATCTTGCAGCGACGCCAATTGAGTCTGCAAGCGCGCAAGAAACGCACTAAGGACATTGTGGTCGTCAAAACGGCTACCACCGAAACGATGGATGAGGATGTACAGAGATTACAGGTGATTATATAGTAGGGCTGAGGATACACAGAGATTGCAAGTGATGGTATAGTATGGCTGCGGTTATACAAAGATAACAGGCGATACTATAGTCTATTGTGTGACTGATGATGAACAGGTGATGATATAGTTCGACCGAGGATGTACAGAGATTACAAGTGATGATATAGTACGACCGAGGATGTACAGACATTACAGGTGATGATATAGTTCGACCGAGGATGTACAGAGATTACAGGTGATGATATAGTTCGACCGAGGATGTACAGAGATTACAGGTGATGATATAGTAAGACCGAGGATGTACAGGGATTACGGGTGATGATATAGTACGAGGATGTACAGACATTACAGGTGATGATATAGTTCGACCGAGGATGTACAGAGATTACAGGTGATGATATAGTTCGACCGAGGATGTACAGAGATTACAGGTGATGATATAGTAAGACCGAGGATGTACAGGGATTACGGGTGATGATATAGTACGACCGAGGATGCACAGAGATTGACATGCAGGTGATGATTAGTATGACTGAGGATATACAAAGATAACAGGCAATGCCATAGTGTGAATGATGATGTACTAGATATCACCCAGAGATTACTGGGTGATATCTATTATGAACTAAGATATATAGAGATTACAGGTTATTTTACAGTATGTAACCTGTTTTATAACCTGTAAAATCAGAAGAAGAATTGTCTTTTTTTTTTTAGTTTTATTTGTAACTTATATAATAACCATTCTTTTCCAGGAAATACCAACGTTTCTGCCTATAATGCGAGGCCCCCTGGGTTTGCCCGGCGCCAGGGACCCTGAAATTTTAGAAGGTGATATTATATATTATATCCGCCAAGTTTTCTGTCGAAAAATATCAGTTTTAAAGGAGTTTTCATGAAAAAAACTAATTGTTTCCTTTTGTATAATGCTACTAGGCGAAATATTGCAAGAATTTCAACCAGGCTGTGACCGGACCTTGTGGCTGACTGGTTATAGCACCCTCGTTCCAAGGTTCCAAGGTTTAAAAGTTCATGGAAATACCCTGAATGCATTAACAAGGTGCAAAAAGCCGGCTAATTCAACACGCCAGTTGGATCCGCTTATGGCTCTACACATCGAGATAACCAACAACTGATAAGGATCACGTGATATTTGAAATTATTAAAAAAAAATTGAAACATTCTCAGATCCATACTCAGTAGGTAGATCCGTGAGGTTTCCAAGCGGGGGGTGGTCAGAGGCACGGCCAAACATATAAGGCACATGCCCACGTTTTACATAGTAAGAACTTTCGCGTAACAGATTGCAAACATCGCCATTTGTTGAAACTGAAGATACGTACCTATGTATGTATACTACACTTTTACCGGCGATGATAGGAGTCCGTATATGCGTTTGCTTATTCGTGTGTTAGTTTGTACAGACAAATACCAACAGTACCAATTGATCTTCGAAACGGCTTAGCCGATTGAAATGCTGTTTTTGTTTTTGTAATTGACTATTTTGTTTTGCGTGCCATCTCACTAATGTTATAAACGTGAAAGTTTGTGAGGATGGATGTTTGTTCCTCTTTCACGCAAAAACTACTGAACGGATTTTGATGAAACTTTACAGTAATATAGCTTATACATCAGGCTACTTTTTATCCGGGTACTACGCGGGCGAAGCCGTGGGCAGAAGCTAGTATTAAATAACAAAAAATATGTTTTCCCATCATTAATTGCAAAGTCCGTGCAAATAACTTTTTTTTTCATATTGTAAAAACGGGAATTTTCACGTACCGCATTATCGGTGAAGGCACCGACTAAGTTTCGACTCATTCCGAGAGTCTTCATCAGGGTTAGTGTTCGCAACGTTCTCCCGCCGCGTCGCGTCGAGCACTACTTTTGGAATAAAACTTTTTTTTTCTTTTTTCAGGTCTCGACTATAAGCCATGGGTGCGATTGACGACCAGACTGCAGGCGCATTTAGCTGCGTGCGCGCATCCCTTAGCTGCGGATGAGATCAGCCTAGCTACTAAGATAAAAGAGGTAGATACCTAAGCGCCATTCCCACGAGTGGGACTCGTCGACCCTTTAACTGATAAAAATCGACTTAATTATATATCTGAATAATCTAGAGGTATATGGGACCTTCAAGGGAAACAAGAGGGATAATGGGGATTCCCCAGTGATAATGAAATTAGTTATTGTAAAAACCCATGGTATCTTTTAGGGGGAAAAGAGTAAATAATAAATTAAATAAATTAATCAAGGGATATTTACTGTTTCTCGAATTATTAAAAAAAAAACAATAATGTGGGACATTTTCACACAGCATCATCTAGACCCAAAGTAAGCAGAGCTTGTGTTATGAAAACTGTATGATTGATACTTATATACATTTTTAAATACATACGTCCATATTGGACATAGAAAATACCCTGAGACAAAATATTTGCAGATCATATAAAACATTTGTCCTGCGGTGGGAATCGAACCCGCAACCTTCTGCGTCACACTCAGACCTGAGCCAAATATTTGCAGAACATACAAACACTCACCTTGATAAAGACTCTCGGAATTAGTCGAAACTTAGTCGGTCAACGATAGTGCGGTACATGAAAATTCCCCATTTACAATATGAATATACAAACATTTGTCCTGGAATCGTACCCGCTACCTGTGTCACACCCAGACCTGAGCCAAATATTTGCAGAACATACAAACACTCACCTTGATAAAGACTCTCTGAATGAGTCGAAACTTTGTCGGTCAACGATAGCACCCGCAACCTTCAGCGTCTCACTGCGCCGCAGAGGAGTATCCCACTGAATTTTGACAGTTCGTTACTTCAACACGTCGCTAAATTCGAAAAAATATAGCGCTACAAATATATAAAAATATATTTGTAGCGGGTAGGTTTCCTGAAGTAGATAGGATTGTTGGTACGTTGTTAAAGTTGACGTCCCTTCTTACGATGATGCTGTCGCTTGGTTCGGCAATGCTTCGGTAAGATAGGTGATCAGGAGGGTATTTGATACGCCCTCCCCCTCTGTCTACGAAGTCGTCCCGACGAGAAAGACAGGATAAATGCTGTAACTGATCTGATATACGAATGTTCACGCTGTCCATGGCAGTTCTTCTGTTTGATCTTCCATCTCGTGGCTAGGAAAGGGTAGGGGGGAAGCGCCTGTACTAGTGACCACCGTTCCACGGTACTGGATGCGGCGGAGCGCTAGCGCAGACTGCTCTTTGGAAATCAGCGGGTCGCTCTTGATGGCATCTTCGTCAGAGATTACCTCTGACAGGTTAATTCTTCACTCTCATTGATTTTGCTCATGGGCTAGCTTTTTTATAGCTTTACGTTGGGCGCCAATTTACCAAGATGGCGTCGCTGTGTGCCGACGACGCACGAGTTATCCCGATGATGAACGAACGTTGTCGTTGCTTGCGTTTAATCAAATAGTGATGCTACAGTTCGACAAATCATTGTTTCCACTGAACATACTTCGACAACACACAACTTCGAAATCCTACTGCGACATGCACTTGTTCGGCAGAACAAGTGCATGGAAACGTACTTTTACCCGTAGCACTACCAGTAGTGGTACGGGAAATAATATTTCCCGCGAAACTAATGGCAACAGTGTGGTGTCACTGGAAACGTACTTTTACCCGTAGCACTACCAGTAGTGGCACGGGATATAATACTTCCCGTGAAACTACTGGCAACAGTGTGGTGTCACCGGAAATGTACTTCTACCAGTAATGGCACGGGATATAATATTTCCCGTGAAACTACTGGCAACAGTGTGGTGTCACTGGAAACGTACTTTTACCCGTAGCACTACCAGTAGTGGCACGGTAAATAATATTTCCCGTGAAACTACTGGCAACAGTGTGGTGTCACTGGAAATGTACTTTTACCCGTAGCACTACCAGTAGTGTGGTGTCACCGGCAATGTACTTTTACCCGTAGCACTACCAGTAGTGGCACGGGAAAGTGAAATTTCCCTTCACTCTACTAGTAGTGCCAAGCGGTAGCCAAAGAAAATAAAGGGAAATAACGAACTGACGTAATTCAGTGGGACAGTGGCCACAGAGGTCGCCATTCAGTTTTAGCTGTTGAAAGAGGAACATAACTTTCTTTCAGACCGATTCAGAAATCGGCAAGTTATACTCCAGCATGGTGGAGCGACAGCGCAGTAACGCGCGCCACGCGGAGAGACTGGCGCGGGTTCATGACCTCGCCCATCAGCTCTCCCGCTGCAATTCCATACTAAATCAGGTATGCTTCCTTCTGCTAGTAGACCTACCCTCAGATTGTTTACATTGGTCATTTCAGCTACACGGTAAAAACTGATTTCTTATAGAAAGACAAATTGCTTTCCATTAAGACATTTTTATTACCTCCAAGAAAATGATTCTCTCCCTATTATCTCTAGCTAGACAATAATTTCTTCGTAATAGTAAAAAATCATCTCATTTTATTTTATTTGTTACGAGATAAATAAATTTAATTCAAGAAACATTGTATTATTTAACAAAATAAGTCTTGAAATAAACATATTTATTTTCATGCATGAGAAAAATATTGTCTTCAAAAAAGATAAGCAGTATTTTTGTTTTAAAAATATTGCATTAAACTAAGAAAATATATTTTTGTAATTACCAAATATTTCGAGAAATCAGTGTTTCTTATTCAAAGAAATCCTTTTTACCCGTGTCGGTGTTACATATGTATTTTTTGTATAAATTCTTGTGCATAGTTATATGAATTAACTAGTTTCTGCTCACGGCTTCGCCCGCGTGGTTATAAAAAGTAGCCTATGTGTTATTCTGTGTGCTATATAACTGTAAAGTTTCATCAAAATCCGTTCAGTAGTTTTTGCGTGAGAGTAACAAACATCCATCCTCACAAACTTTCACGTTTATAATACTAGCTTCTGCCCACGGCCCGCGTGTTACCCGGATAAATAGCCTATGTGTTATTCTGATGTATGAGCTATATAACTGTAAAGTTTCATCAAAATCCTTTCAGTCGTTTTTGCGTGAGAGTAACAAACATCCATCCTCACAAACATTCGCATTTATGATAGTAGTAAGATGTGTTTTACCAGGTAGACTCAGTGGCACCCCTCGGTAACTTCAGATATTTTAGGATATTACCACAATTATACCAATATAATATACTTTAATATTTTCCTACTGACGTTCTGTTGACCATTTAGAAGTCCTTTCTCATAATTTTAATGTAATGATGTCCCTAAAATGATACAGAACCATGATAATTGAAATTATGTGTCCGGACCAGTTCCATTAAAATGAGTCTGGATTTAATTTGTAAACATTAACGTATATCTGTTGTTTCAGACTCTGCAAGACATTGAAGAGTTAAATTCGAATCTACCAGAAGACATGCGTATGGCGCCTTTCGTGTGGAACACAGAACGCTGAAAAATTGTTGATCTACCCTCGCGCTTTCGCTTCTTGGTCACGTTTATTCATGGCGAGACGGCGGCCAGTCAGATCGTTTTAGTGAATGGACAAAATGAACTTTTTCGTTTAAATTAATGACTATTAATTATATTAATGACGACCGATGTGGCGCGGTGGGCGAAGGTCCGCCTGCGACACAGGAGGTTGCGGGTTCGATTCCCGCCCTGGGACAAATGTTTGTACGATCTGCAAATATTTGTTCCAGGTGTTCTGGGTATTTTCTATGTATAATAAAAAATATCTATCTATGTAATGTATTGTATTAAGTATATCAGTCATCTAGTACCCATAACACAAGCTCTGCTTAGCTTGGAGCTAGATGATGCTGTGTGGATTGTCCAGCATTATTTATATTGAATGAAACACAGCTGCCGAGTGAAGGCAGTATGAATGAACAGTTAAAAAGAGTGAACAGTTACGTCGAAACAGTTTTTATTTCAAATTACGACTATAAAAATATATTACCTAATGCAATAGTGTAGTCAACGATTCATGAAAAACGAATTATCGAAATCTTATCATAACATACTAAAAAGTGTATGTAGCTTTTACGAATTAATTCGGCGAACAATGGATTAGGTCTATATTTTACAACCAGTGTGTGTGCATGGTGCGTGTCAAACTTAATGTCATACTGTCAAACTCCAAGGCAGATTGTATACTATGGACTGCGCTCGTCACAAATGTATTGCTTTTTGCTGTTGAATTTGTAATACAAAATAGTTTAACTAGCCTCTGTCCACGGCTGCGCCCGCATATTACCCGGATAAAAAGTAGCCTATGTTATATTCTGATGTATAAGCTATATTACTGTAAAGTTTCATCAAAATCCGTTCAGTAGTTTTTGTGTAAGAGTAACAAACATCCATCCTCACAAACTTTCTCATTTATGTGTGTGCGTGTGTGTGTGTGTGAGGAGATAATATACCTAATGCAATCAATATAATTAAAAATAGATAAATATTTTGTTTTATTGTATACTATATACTGCCCACGGCTTCGCGTGATCGTTCGTTTGAAACGCATTCTGGCTGGGCAGCGTTTGGAAAACTACGTGGAGTCTTCTCGTCATCCATACCGCAATGTTAGAAAACAAGTTTTCAATCAGTGCGTCCTACCCGTCATGACCTACGGAGCTGAGACGTGGACACTCACGATAGGGCCACCAGTTCAAAGTCAAAGCTATGGAAAGAGCTATGCTCGGAGTTTCTCTGAAGGATAGGATTCGTAACGAATACATCCGTCAGAGAACCAAAGTTATCGACATAGCTCAACGAATTAGCAAGCTGAAGTGGCCGGTCATATCTCGCGAAGAACCGATAACCGCTGGGGTAAACGTGTTCTTGAGTGGAGACCGCGACTCGACAAACGTAGTGAAGGACGCCCTCCGGCCAGGTGGGATGACGATCTGCGAAAGACTGCAGGCAGATGCTGGATGCGGCAAGCTGAAGACAGGGCGCTATGGCGCTCATTAGGGGAGGCCTATGTCCAGCAGTGGACTAATATAGGCTGATGATGAACGTAGAATGAAGCACATTTTAAATATATTCTTTTCATCTGGCGACCGACGCAAAACAGTATTACGCTAAGGCGTTATTGACAACTCGCAGCAAAAAAATTGCTAAAATTTTAAACAAAAAAATAACAGTCAACATCTTTAACCAGAAAATTTAAACAAAAAAATAACAGTAAACTTCTTTCAACAGAAAATTTAAACAAAAAAATAACAGTCAATTTCTTTCAACAGAAAATTTAAACAAAAAAATAACAGTCAACTTCTATCAACAGAAAATGTAAACAAAAAAATAACAATCAACTTCTTTCAACAGAAAATTTAACAAAAAAAATAACAGTCAAGTTCTTTCAACAGAATCTGAAATTCACGATTTTTTTGAGCATGAATCTCTTTGTATGTGTGTAATCAAATTAACTTTCCGACTGCAAGAATAGCGGCAATTGTCACAGTTAAAAAGCTTTTCTCCAGCATGTCCTAGCATGTGATTGGTAAGATGATAATTAGTAGTGTATGATTTATTGCATAAATCACATTTATATGGCTTCTCACCCTTATGAGATTTGATGTGTGTACCCCACCCACGTTTTGAACGGAAAAATTTACAGCATAAAACACACTCATAACCTGACTTTTCTTCGCTGTGTAATCTCACATGATATTTCAAACCACCCTCTCCACGAAAGGATTTATCGCATAATCTGCAAATAAATGGCTTTTCCCAGAAGTGTAATTTCATATGACTATCTAAATTATACTTTCGATGGAACCATTTATCACATATATGACAATTAAATGGCTTTTCTCCAGTGTGTGTTCTCATATGGAGTGACAAACCAGACTTTACGCTGTAGGATTTATTACATACACTGCACGGAAATCTGTTGCGCTTAGCCTTAGAATGTGTTTGGCTGTGTTGAACTAGAAAATATTTTAGACGAAACGATTTATCACAAATGTCACATTTAAATGGCTTTTTTCCTGTGTGAACAGACAAGTGCTTGACCAGCATACCTTTTGTCCTAAATGAATTAGTGCAGATGTCACAAGTGTATGACTTTTCACCAGTGTGAATTAACATGAGTCTTCTTAAAGAACCAGCTTCAAAGAATGACTTGTTGCATGTAATACAAGAATATGGTTTTTCGCCTGTGTGAAGTTTCAAGTGAGCCTTTAAACCAGAACAGGTAGAGAAAAACTTATGGCATGTTGTGCATTCATGTCGCTTTTCATCAGTATGTCTCTTTATGTGACTATGCATGCTACCTGAGTGGGAGAAAGAGGCATTGCATATGTAACAGGTATATGGCTTTTCTCCAGTGTGTGATCGCATATGAACAGTCAGGCTACTTTTTGTAGGATATGATTTATCACATTTTCCGCAGCTATGTGGCCTTTTTCCAGAATGTCTTCGCATATGATGATGCAAGGCACTATTATATGAGAATGATTGATTACATATTTTGCAAGTATATGGCTTTTCTCCAGTGTGGAGTCTCATGTGTTCTTTAACAGTATTTTTTGTAGAGAGTATTTTATTACATATTTTACACATAAATGGATTATCAACTGAGTGCTTAACAATGTGTTCACAAGTGTGAAACTTCAAGTGTTTTAAAATACTATTACGCTTTGTGAAAGATTTATTGCAGTTATTACAGACATATGTCTTTTCACCAGTTAAATGACTGTCGTTATTATGTGACATTTCAGCAGCAGTGTGACTGTTATTATATGGCTTTTCAGCGGCAGTGGCACTGTCATTATATGGCTTTTCAGCGGCAGTGTTACTGTCATTATATGGCTTTTCAGCAGCAGTGTTACTGTCATTATATGGTTTTTCAGTGACAGTGTTACTGTCATTATATGGCTTTTCAGCATTCGTGTGACGGTCATTATATGGCTTTTCAGCAGCAGTGTGACTGTCATTATATGGCTTTTCAGCAGCAGTGTGCCTGTCATTATATGGCTTTTTAGCAGCAGTTTGACTGTCATTATATGGCTTTTCAGCAGCAGTGCGACTGTCATTATATGGCTTTTCAGCATTAGTGTGACTGTCATTATATGGCTTTTCAGCATTAGTGTGACGGTCATTACATGGCTTTTCAGCATTAGTGTGACCATTATCATATGACTTATCAGCAGTAGTATGACTGCCATTGATTTTCCTCATTATAATCTTAATTTTCGCATGATCGCTACAGTGGGAACTAGATACAGTATCAGCTTTATCCATTTTAAGATCACTATCAGTTACTTCTTCCTTGACAGCTTCAGTCTTCTCAGCAATTTCAGCTACCTCTTTAACATAAAATATTTGCTGGTTGATTTCAGATTCTTGTGCAGTATCTTCTTTTTTCAAAGCTAGAGTACTTCTTTCTTTCTTTTTCTTCCTTTTTCCAACATTTGATACATTGTTTATGGTTAAGGAAGGGATAGTTACCATGGACAAGTTATGTCTCAGTCCAAGATTAAACTTACCAAGTGTTTCGCGGGATGCCTGAAAGGATAGTAATAAAAAGATGAGTTAAAACAACCCTTGTGGCATGGTGTGTGGGTTGGGTATCTGGATTAGATGCGAGAGTTTGACATGATATATTTAAATATCCCAAATTTATTAACCTTGGTGGAACCCTGCGGTATGCCGTTCTTGTGCTTTCCCTTAACACTTTACCCAAATATTTGCATATTCTGCAGATAATTGTTTTGGGTCTAATGGTCACACACATGGAATAATGTGGGATCAGGATTATGCATGTGACTGTTCTTTTTTTTATTTGGAGGGTAACATAGGAATCATGGGCTGATTTGATTTTGAAATTAATGGGAACTACAACAAGACATTTCTGTATTAGTTTCATAAAAATATGTCTTTGCCATTTCTTTAATCCATAACCAACTGATTGAGGATTACAAAAAGAACAAAAAAAATATGGCTGTTGGCTGCTCGCTATTTTATTACCTCGTATCCATTTCTATGAAGTTCCCTGCATACATTTTCTGACAGCTGATACATGTTTAGGAATCTAAGGCTTCGGAGAAGCTGTGTGTGACAAATGTAGCATAATGCAGCAGATACCCCATCATAGACAAGCCACTGAAATATTTAATGAATTAATGATCAATTCATAAACTTTTTCTCTTATTCATAATCACTCATAAACTATCTCAGGTTGCTCTAACCCTGCCTTTTTCTAAAACTAAACAAATTATGGAGGCAAACAACTTTTAGCATGCTGCTAAAGTTAATCAGTGATTATGAATAAGGTTTGATAACAGTTATTAACGCACGCTGTACTAACCTATTAATTGCTCTCTACTTGCAAAATCGATTAATTTTGTAAAAGCAACTCCTAGAGGTGCCACGGCCTGCTAAAAAATTAAACAGTAGATACGGGTGGGATTTAGAAAGCCGTCGCACGAATTTCGATAAAATAAGCACAGGGGGTGGAAGGGGTCGACTCCCCAATTCCAACGGTACCACTCCCAAAGTTAGGAATTGAATAGTTTGCGAGTAATTAATATTTTGAACATTTTTAGGTTAAGTATTGAAAAATAAAATTTAATGTACTGGAGTTGGAGGCTTGTTTTGTAATGCACATGCTTGGAAATCATAAAAGATGGTCATTAATAAAGTGCGGGAATACTGTATGTGTTTTGAATCATTTTTTTTTTTACTTTTTTTGATTTGCGAATTTGTTTTCTGGATTCCGATATGATATACATGAATACAATGGGCCAACCTTTGAATGATCCGAAAAGGATTCTTTTCAAGTTTTGAATTTAGTCCGACACTGTTCAGTCCACTAGGGAACATAAAACCACAAGCACGAGCCGAGCGCAGAGTGCCGTGGCAGTGGCCGGCGAGTGCCAGAACCAAAATGGACCCTATTCAAATCTTAATTTTAGTCCGACACATTTCAGTACACTAAGGAACACAAAAACACAAGCACGAGTCGAACGCAGCGTATTGATGGACTTGTTAATGAGTTACAGAACCTAATTTAATCCTACTTCTAATTATTTGTGTAAATTAGGGGTATAGGCCTCGCTCAAAGTTGATTGTTTTTAATTTTTTCAGTACTTAACCTACAAAATTCATATTTCAAAACGTCATTTCGGACTGTGTTTCGGACTGTTTCGGATCGTCATTTTGGGAGTAGTATCGTTTGGAATAGGGGAGGCCATCCCTTTCACCCCCATCTTTTTTTTACCTAAATTTGTGCAACGGCTTTCTAAATTCCAACCGTAGATACAATTGGAGGCCTTATTAACTGCTGAAAGAGTTGTGGATTTATCAGTGGACTTAGAAAAAGACATATCACATGGTAAGGAAAGCCTAATGGATTGATGAGTGGTGGGCATGTAAATATCATAGATCACCAACTAGACAGACAGACTACCATCCATTTCCATAATTGTTTGGTTTTGATAAATTTACTTTTTATATTAAAAAATATATATTGTGGCTGGTCTGAGGTAGAACCCTTTTGTAAGTTAAACCCTTCCCAAATTAAGGTCGCATGTTTCTAAATCCATTCCCAGGCCGAGAGTAGTTAGGTAACCTACACTGACCAGATTATTTGATAAAATTAGAAATTACAATATCTCGATTTCTATATAGGTACCTACCTAACACAAGACTATAAAATATTGATTGGTATCATCACGGTAGCATGTAGCCATCGTAGATAATCATTAGGTTACAGGCTACAGATCACAAATCAAAAGTAAGAAAACAATATATAGCAAACCTTGGTCCCTGTTAGTTTTTCGAATATTTCTTGGAGGGTATTTTCAGTGCGTTCCATCTTCATATTGCTGCGTAAACAAACTCTACAATACACTGACGGTGTCATTTTTGCACTGTGAAGGGGAATTGTTTAATTTTGTCGTTTCAAACTTTTATGGGTTTGACGAATGTATCGCTGCGCTGATGAATTTGCTTGCTCGATAAATTACAAATCAAATTATGCGCGATAACTAATAAAAACCCCTTCAAAGTTTCATAATCTTATCCATTTATTTTGTTTTGTTTTGTTTTTTTACACAAATTGGCTGCGGTGGCTATTTCAATTTTAAATTTGGAAGCGCTCATCTCAGCCTATCCCCTCTGTATGTACGACCAAACACGAAAGACATAAATGACCATGTAATCCATTAGCTAGTATTCCAAATCATGGCTTTCAAAATACCGTCTACCTAATAATAATTTTGCCCCTCTGCATTTCTGATTTTTGGACATTTTTTCCATTGATTTTTAATATGTTAACCCACACTTAAGGGATATAACAAGATTTTATAATAGTCCAAAAATTCAACCTCCACGGGATTCCATCATGCTACTTTCCGTTAGGTACGTTGTATTTATTATTTATCCTAGCCGGCCGTGTTTCCCTACACGCGTTCACCTTGTACGATCAATATTGTACAACCCTAGAAAACTTATCATATGCGAGCGGTACATACAAGGGGCAATGTGCTGACTGACTGAGTTGCCTTGTATTTTACGCCATATTAATGTCAATATAGGTATCTAGCTATTTTTTGGGTTTCACAGACAAAATAACGTTCTGAATCCAAGTTTGCTGGGTAATAAATTAGAAGAAATCCTCTGGGTTGTCATAAATAAAACGTTAGGTACATATACGAGTGGGGCCTGCCCAGGAAGATTAACTTATGTTTAAAAAATTTAAGAACTTGCACAGTGCAAATAAATCTTTAGCCACTGTTTCTCAAAGTGGGCGATAACGACCCCTCGTGGACACTGGGGGCGGTTGAAGGCTTTAGAAGATATTGGGGGAGACAAAGCGGGCTAGAGAGGAAAACAAAGGTTGTTATGTTTAAAAAATTTGGGGGGCGCTAAGATTTTTTGATCCTCAAAATGGACGATGGGAAAAATAAGTTTGAGAACCTGTGCTTTAGACCAAGGCCAACCCACAGAATCACAATACCTCAACCTCAATACTCTCAGGGGGCATCAAGGGGCCGACCTGTGATAAGGATCCCATATTATGCGTTTTACTGCCAAAAATATTTTGACTTTCATTATCTAATTACCTACAGGTAAACGTGACGCTTTATGAGATTTTGTTTTAAGGAATTTGTTGCTCGTATTCGTAGCCTCTATCAATGTAGGTACCTACCTACTTAAGTTGTAGGTATACGTAAAAATATTTTGATTTCCAACACTTTTTACTGGAAAACGCGACTATTGCGAGATTTTGTTATTTGGTATTCATTGCTTGTATTTGTAGCCGCTATTAATATAAAAAGCTTTTATGTCAAAGTTAATAGGTTTTTATTTATTGAAATCACAAGGATCATAATTAGAGAAACGTCAAAAACTACGTGAATTTAAAATGTGAACGTGAATTTACGCCGGGTTAAAAGGTTTTAAAGGTGAACGCAGAAAATTGTTGTATGCGGACCCTTATAGTTAGTTAACGGTTAGCTGATGGCTTGATTTTAATATTGCCGTGTGAATGAGCATGACTTATTAACAATCATGCACAGTCTAAATATATGTAGATGAATGTAAAATTCTTAGGCCAATGTATAGCGAAACCTTAATGCTAGACCGCGACTGTCTGTCTGAGCTCTAAACAAGCGTGCCGAGCGTGCCTTTGCCTACTCGTATCTATCTACACGTCCGCGCCGCCAAAGCCCGAAGGTTTGTTCACAGAAATTTCGCACCACACAAGCGTTTTGTGTAACTGAGGAATTGAGCACAGAATAAATAATGCTACTAGGGATACTAGAAAATAAATCTAACCTACCATTTTTTTGTTTCTTTAAAAAAAAGTTTCAGAGAGAGTTATTATGAAAAAAAACTAATATATAAGATTAAAAAAAATACATTAATTATTTATCTATGCTAGTTTTCGTAACAAATTTAACATGTTCCCTTTTTTTTGACTTACTTCGTTTGACTTCGTTCTTTGTGAGGAGATAAATGCATCGGTGACCTCGATCGGTGTTTGCATTGGCTTCTTCTTTTTCTGGTGATGACCTTCTTCGGTCTTGCGTGTTCACCCAATAATATCAGTTGTGTTAGTTGTTTATTTAATTCCTCTCTTTGTATATTATTTACATTGTTATTAATTCTTATTTCATGATAGTATTAAAATTTTCTTCAATTTTTAAATAACAAATTTAAATTTGTGCCAGTTTCTCGTGAAGCTGCACCCATTTTCCTCTAATTTGTAAATCATTATTATCTCTTTTAATTTGTTTTTTTTTTCAAAAAATGTTTTTTACCGTGATCGTGTGTAAGATTGTCTTGCTGTAGTTGATTACGTACTTACTAAAATTGTCAAGTAGGCAGATATCTAGATAAAAGTTAAATAATTTAAATAATCTGAGTAAGCGTTAAGTTAGTTTTTTTTAGGTTTCTCAATTTATCTTTAATCAATCTATTTCTATGTTGTAAACGCCTTATCCTTTGATTTAATGTTTTTATCTTCTTTTTTTGGTTTTCTATCTTGATGTTTTTCTCATTTAAAATTTCTTTAAAACAACGTTCCCTGGGTGTGTCAAATGATTCAAAATTCGTAGCTATTGTTTCAATCCCTGTTGGTGTCTAGAACAAAAGAAAAAAACATGTCTTAATGCACTTTGATAAAGCTTTGTAAGTGAGATGGATGGTTATAATTATAAAGGCGTGCTGAGGTATGAAAGTAGGTAAGTAGGTAGAAGGGGATGGCATTTGAGAGATATTATGATCTACGTTCATGACAGTAGTGACATGAACGTAGATCGTAATATAAATTAAGGTGGAACTGTTATTTAAATAACAGTAAGGGTAAAATGCTTAAGGTAAGAACTTGCGATCAAAATGGTAAAGGAAAATGTCGTGAGTAAACAGGAATACTCAAAAACAAAAAACTCAAAGGCATGTCATGTGCCATCGGTTAGCATCCAATAAACGGCGATGGGCTTTTTATATGTAATGCTTGCTTTTATGCAAAAACGCGTATATGTGCAGAATACAATGTTAGAATAAATAAATAATGCCGGTCATTTTTCACACAGCATAATCTAGCCCCAAACTAAGCAGAAATTGTGTTATGGGCACTACATGACTGATATACCTACTCTTAAATATATTTTTTGTAAATACATACATAATTATAGATAGAAAAAACCCAGACCCGAGACAAATATTTGCAGATCATAAAAACATTTGTCTTGCGGCGGGGATCGAACTCGCAACCTTCTGCGTCTCAGGCGGGCCTTCGCCCAATGCGCCACATGTTTGGAAGTGTCCCTGACTATACTCTACTTAGTATCCACGCAGATCTGCGTACTGCCTATGGATCTGAGTATCTCAATCACGGAGATTACAGTCGTGAGCGTGCTTGTTTAAATATACATACTTGCGGTAAAGTTATAGACGTGCTTACTAAACAAGAGGGTTCAATAAATGATGACCACTGTTCAGAAACATTTGCTACAGCTCCACTGTAAGGGGGTTTCTGAAATACGTATATAATATTTTTATAACTTGGTAATTAGTTATTACAAATATGTTTAAATAAAGATTATTAGATTATATTAAGATTAGTAGTGCACGACACGACGCAAAAGGAGAGCGTCACGATCACTCACCCTGATGAAGACTCTCAGAATGAGTCGAAACTTAG
This sequence comes from Perizoma flavofasciatum, assembly GCA_958496245.1. Classification (NCBI taxonomy): domain Eukaryota; kingdom Metazoa; phylum Arthropoda; class Insecta; order Lepidoptera; family Geometridae; genus Perizoma; species Perizoma flavofasciatum. The sequence goes on along the minus strand of OY292446.1, from coordinate 4,920,978 downwards.
TCGGTGCCTTCACCAATAGTGCGGTACGTGAAAATTCCCGTTTTTACAATATGAATCAAGTTCACAATAGTTTTTGGAATAAAAAAAAAGATTATTTAAACTGTATACTCACTTGTGGTAAAAAATTGGCCTTGTTTATTAAACCAAAGTGGTTGTTTATATGACCGCATTTACAGCAACAAAAGAACTTTGAGCTCTGAATTTCTAACTCTATCGACGGCGGCTGTTCAAAATCAAGTCCTGATGCTTCTGTGGTTGGTGATATCTTAAAAAAGAAAAAAAAACCTAATTTACTATACTGTAGCTACTATGTGTTGAAAATATTTTACAAAAGAAGCATTAATCAAATAAGTAGGTAAGTAGTATTCGAATCGCAATATGGAACAAAATAAGCTCAAACACAGATAGAGACAAGACAGCAAGATGGAAGAAAATAGCATTACATTTTCTATTACGAAGTTCTATTATCTACGTTCCGTCCTTCTCCCTGTCACCATAACACCTAATAATATGATTTGACTTGACTTCTTGGTAATGGCTTGGGTGGCTATTTGTCACAAATTCTGCGAATATCCGATTCATGCTATGCATGTCATAAACTTTAGGGAGTTTATTTTTATTCGACTAAAGTGGCAAACAAACATACGGTCCATCTGTTGGTAAGCGGTTACCGTAACCTATGGACGGTTGCAATATGATAGGTAAAAGCTTTTATAAGCTTTTATTTATCCTATTTATTTTTCCTTTTTATCCTTTTTACTTACTTCCTGTACATGTGAAGATGGGTTTGGTGGACCAGATTCAAATGACGAAGATAGCTGTTCATGATGGCATACTTTTCGTAAGGAATGAACATCAGAAGTGTGTGATTCAGCAGGCTGTCCTTGAATATATTGCGATTCTTGTTTTACTGGCATGTTTAGTGGATCTTCTTCTAATTGCATGTTTGGTTCTTGTTTTACTATAATGTTGAGTTCTTGTTCTACTTGCGTGGTTGTTTCTTGTTTTACTTGAAGGTTTGGTTCTTGTTTAACTTGAATGCTGAGTTTTGGTTTTACTTGCATGTCATTTGAATCTTGATATTCTTGGATGTTTGGTTCTAGTTTTACATGCGTAATTGGTAAAACTTGTTTTTCTTGCATGTTTCGTGGTTCAAACAATAGCTAAATGTAAAAAGAGACAGCAATATTCATTACTTATCAGAAAAAATCCAGTTACCAAAAATCCCACTAGAGCATTCCTCTAAGGAAACATGTAATTATTTAATTTTGTTTATACGAAAGAAAGTATTTAGTCCACTCAGGATTTTGATGGAACCTACGGGATCAGAGTTCTGGGCTCAAAAAACCAGCTGGAAAAATATCGTAGCCGCGAATTCATCATAACCAATAAAGATCTTGAAGGAGTTGTGGTACCTAGTTACTTCTAGTGGTCGACCAACACGAAAACATAGTTTCAGGGGTGTGGCCATCTGGCCATTCCAGTTTCCAGATAAAGCTCGGTCGTCTTAATATAATAATGCTCTAGGAGTAGGCCCAAGACTCGCTGCCAGTGCTTTATAAACAAACTAGTGTCTATACTTATCTGTACTTGGATATCGAAAGAAATTGCAATGGGCAGGGTAATAAATCGCAGAACCGAAAACCGTTGGCGTAGTAAGGTTCTCGAATGGACCACGAACCAGACAAAGCATTAGGCATAAGAGGTGCCCAACTGTTGGACTGATGACATCTTAAAGGTTGTGGGACCTATTATAGTGATGGTAAAATGAAAACATTGCTTACCATTTTCGGAACTGCATTGGTTGCCACTCGACGAAGTCCATTTTTAGTGATGCACAACTCGTTTGTATCAAAATGTATACTACATACCACGCTAGTTTTCGATGGCATCCAATTTTCATCATCCCTGGACTTTTGTATCACCCTACACCAATCACTTCTCCAAAGTTGTTCTTTAGGAAACCTAAAGATGAAAATGTATATTTATTAACATAAGCTCTGCTTACTTAGGGGCTAGATAATACTGTGTGAAAATGTCCAGCATTATTATTATATTCAAATAAATTAAAGAAGTTCATGAATGGCCGAATTAAATAACTCTGAGCAGAAAAATCTTGCAGTCGATGAATCAACTATATTTTCAATGTGTTGAGAATTCGGTGAATGAAGGTAGCCTAAGATCGTTCGTCATTGGGGGAAGCCGATGTCTAGCAGTAGACTTCTAGAAACTGTTGATTATAATAATAATAATTCATCTGAATGCACCCACTATAAAACACTCAAAGCATATTTCCCACTCATCCGGGTAAATTACCCATTTATTTTATGGCAACAATACACTACGACAGTGGACAGTTTAGTCAAGTGCTTTGAGGTTTTGTGTGAAAATTATTTTATGATTTCAAATAATTATTATTTGATAAATTACGATTATAACCTGTGAAAGGTAATGCCTTGGCCCTTTTTTTGAAACGTAGAATTATTTCTACAACTTTTCACTACACAAGATGGCATGTTTACGTAAACTTGCACAGGATGCGACCGACACTTTTGTGGCTTGCAATGCAAATGGCAGCCGATCGGCATACTCTGTCATATGTGTGCGTGGGTGTGAAGCACCTATATTAAACAAGCAGGCTGCCATTCTTTGTGTGCGTCACCTGTTCATTCTTCGGTTGTTACTGTTTTTTTTTGTTATCTTGGGTATAGTGTGATGGCCCTTGTGAAGATATTTTTTGAATTGGTTTAATTAATACCAACGTTTTATTTGAAATAAAATGCATATTTCGAAGTCTAAGTCAGTCAGGTTATTATTCATTGATTTATTTCATCACAAGGATAAAATAGAAACGTCAACTTAAAAACTACGTGAATTTAAAATTTAAAACCGTGTCCTTTTAAGGTTTATGAAGGGATTCAAATATAGATATAAAATGTAGGGTAGATACCTACTTGAGAGGTAAAACACATAAGTTAGAACCAGCGAACCAAGGCCCTCACGAGCCTACCTACCGTTTGATCGACAGGATTAGACGGTAGGCTTGTGAGGGCACGGTCAAATTGAAGCGGTAGGGCGGTGGCGTCTGGGGTGTTGACGATCACACGAACTTTGACAATTATTTCCCTTTAATCACCACCGCGTCGTTAGTTTGACTGGGTCTAACGAGGCGCCACCAGCTGGGTCTTGTATCTATGTAGGTGTATCACCTACGAGAGCCGGTTCACTTTGCACAGTAGGAACAGCCTTCATCAAAGAAAGAGGTTGCAATTTTCTGTTACAACGCAGTGCGGCCTTGAATACCATGAGACTTGTCTTTAACATTCATTCAATTTCACTTTGTTTCCGGGTCTATATAACCTGTGATGTGAACCTGACACGTCATCCAACGTCAAAGTCAAAAAAAGCCAGAAAGAAAGCCAGCTGATTTGTAAATTCGTCAACAAACCTGATTCTTCTAATATTTCCTGTTTCCTGACTAATAATTATGAAATAAATCTTACTGAACTGTTAAAATGGTTGATGAAAGCACAAGAAAAACTCTGAGCAGTATACCGTTGCTGCAAACAAAAGCTGGACCTCGTGAAAAGGAGCTATGGACCTCCAGATTAAAAGAAGAATATCAGGCCTTAATAAAGGTAATTCTTTCTTTCTAATACTTGTAAACAGACTCAATAGTATTCGTACAAAGTAACGTGGCAACGTGTTTTGGGATAAACTTTGCTACATTTTCCATAGAACCAAATACATGTGACTGTAAATTCAAGTACCATCTGTTATAATTCCCTTCGCCTGTCGTGTCACTAGTTTTTTCTTGGTTCTGGGGAGGCCTATGTCAAGCAGTGGGCTGTCTAGTGTGTTAAAAATAACATCATGAAAGGCACTAAGCCAATTATTCGACGACATGGTGCTTGAAAGAAGCATTTGCAAAGCGCACTGGAAAGTTTCACCACTCTGGTAATCATACGTTGATATATTTTTTTTGTGTTGTATAATTACATCTTAATCTTCAAAGCCAAACCCTGAAACACAAACTGCCTGTGGTTCAGCTATACTCAAAAGTCATTAAATTTCCTATGCATACCATACAATAATGTATTTAGGATGCTGGTGAGGCTACCTCGATTCTGCATTGTATATGTTTGCGGAGGTGTGAGTTGATGGTATTCACACCTCCGCAAACATATGTAATGCAGAATCATGCCATCATCCCTGAAAAACTGCCTCATTGCTCAGCAGACTTCGGGGTAGCAACAATACCTCATTGGCGACCTCTGTGGCATAGTCGGCGAAGGCCTGCCTGTGACACAGAAGGTTGAATTCTCGCTGTGGGACAAATGTTTGTATGATCTGCAAATATTTGTCTCAGTTCTGGATGTATAATATGTATGTATTTACAAAAAAAAATGTATAAATAGTATATCAGTCATGTAGTTCTCATAACACCAGCTCTGCTTACTTTGGGGCTAGATGGTGCTGTGTGGAAAGGTCCAGCATTATGTATTATATATATATAGCATGCTGCAGGGGCGTTGCTCTAGACTTTCTCACTTCCTATTTAAGTGACAGAGTACAAAGAGTTGACGTGAATGGAAAACGGTCTCCGGGGTCTCTGGTTACTATCGGTGTACCGCAGGGATCAATTCTTGGTCCATTTTTGTTCTTAGTATACATTAATGATCTACCCCACCTTGTAAGGGACGATCATGAGGTTGTATTGTTTGCAGATGACACGTCACTTTTATTTAAATTAAAGCGACGACAAATCAATTTTGACAATGTAAACAATGCAATCTCTAAGGTTGTAAAATGGTTCAACGTTAACAATCTCCTACTTAATGAAAATAAAACAAAGTGTATTAGATTTATACTACCCAATGTTACACAAGTTAAAGCAAATATCAAAATCAAAGATGAACAGTTGGCTCTTGTGGACACCACCGTATTCTTAGGTATCACCCTAGATAATAAGCTTCAATGGGGTCCTCATATTGATGGGTTATCGAAGAGACTTAGTTCTGCGGCATATGCAGTCAAAAAGATCCGTCTTTATACAGACGTTGACACAGCTAGACTAGTTTACTTCAGCTACTTCCACAGCATTATGTCGTACGGTATACTGCTGTGGGGGAGTGCTGCTGATATCAATACCATTTTTGTGCTGCAGAAGAGGGCTGTTCGAGCAATTTATAATATGGGCCCCAGAGAATCACTTCGCGAAAAGTTTAAAGAAATAAATATAATGACATTCCATTGTCAATACATTTATGAAAATCTGATGTATGTTCACAAAAATATTAATTTGTTTAAGAAAAAAAGCGATAATCACAATGTTAATACTAGAAATAAAGATAAACTCGCTGTTGCCACTTGTAGACTCCATAAAGTTGGTAAATCGTTTAAAGGGCACGGTGTACGCTTTTATAACAAACTCCCAAGAGATATACAAAAATTATCAATTAACAAATTTAAAAACGTAATTAAACAAAAGCTTTATAAAAAGGCATACTATAAAATATCTGATTATTTAGATGACAAAAACTCTTGGGATTGAAAATGCTCCAACTCGAACCTATTGTTTTGTAAAAGGATCATTAAAAAGAATAACCAGCCTTGTTTTCTTGCCTTTCTTTCCTGGCTTGGTCGCGGAGGAACAGGCACCTAGATAAAAACCGACGTTTCAAAGTGGTCCTTGTGATTTTATTGAATAAATGAATTTTGACTTTGACTTTGACTTTGACTTTGCAGGTCATACCTGATAGATATGAACTGCCTGGCATGAAGACTTTCATTTAGGCTTTTATTTTATTTTATATCTGTGGTCATACTAACACAAAATAAATCACCATTGTAAAGTTTTTATTTTTGTAAATTTTCTGTTGTGTACACTAAAGTACTTTCATTCATTCATTCATTCATTCATTCATTCCAATTGATTTAAATGAAATTTGATTTGCAGTATGTCCAGAACAATAAAGCAGCGGACAATGATTGGTTCCGGCTAGAATCGGACAAGACGGGCACTAAATGGTTCGGCAAGTGTTGGTACGTCCACAACTTGCTCAAGTATGAGTTTGACTTGGAATTTGATGTGAGTTTTTTTTTATATGCTCCTAAAGTGGCATATGTGTCCGGAGTGCAGCGATGAGGGGTACCATGCGGTGGTGGTGAAGCCATGGGCAGAAGCTAGTAAATAAATATAGTTTGGAAAATGTAACTAATCTTACTACTATTATAAACGCGAAAGTTTGTGAGGATGGATGTTTGTTATTCTTTCACGCAAACCTACTGAACGGATTTTAATGAAACTTTACAGTAATATAGCTTATACATCAGATTAACACATAGGCTACTTTTTATCCGGGTACCATGCTGGCGAAGCCGTGGGCAGGATATAGTGTTATATACAATTCAATCTGTTTCATATACCTAGTTTTAACATAAGTACCTACTAGGTGTTCGGTGTTTAGCTAATTTTATATATATTTTTTTAGATACCCATAACTTACCCCACGACAGCCCCAGAATTAGCGTTGCCTGGACTCGACGGTAAGACCGCTAAGATGTACCGAGGTGGTAAAATCTGTCTCACAGACCACTTCAAGCCGCTCTGGGCCAGGAATGTGCCTCGTTTCGGGATTGCCCACGCTATGGCTCTTGGTGTGAGTTGTATATTTTTTGTATTCATAGTTATGCGCACGTATCTATTGCATTTGTATGTAGGGGTGTGTATGTGTGTTGGGGGTGTGTGTGTGTATGTGTTGGGGGTGTGTATGGGTGTGTTATTGGAGGTGTGTGAAGGTAAGACCGCCAAGATGTACCGAGGTGGTAAAATCTGTCTCACAGATCACTTCAAGCCGCTCTGGGCCAGGAATGTGCCTCGTTTCGGGATTGCCCACGCTATGGCTCTTGGTGTGAGTTATATATTTTTTGTATTCATAGTTATGCGTACGTATCTATTGCATTTGTATGTAGGGGTGTGTATGTGTGTTGGGGGTGTGTGTATGTATGTGTTGGGGGTGTGTAAAGTTTACGTCTATAAAACAAGTAAATAAATGTTATAAACAACTTGTAAAACATACAGATGTTTCAAATCAATTTGTAAGTGGGCTAGCTCCCACCCTAGGATAACTTGTGTTGTGGGTAGCTAGCCTCTTTCGAACAATAGTGTCAATAAAAGTGTGTGCCAAAGCTATGTTCTTTTTTTTTTGGATTCATAGTTATGCGCACGTATCTATTGTATTTGTATGGGGTATGTATGTGTGTGTGTGTGTGTGTGTGTGTGTGTGTGTGTGTGTGTGTGTGTGTGTGTGTGTGTGTGTGTGTGTGTGTGTGTGTGCCAAGAACTATGTTCGTGAAATTAGTTCTTGTATTCCATCGCTTAAATAACAACCCTTGTTTTATTTTCAGCTTGGTCCTTGGTTAGCTGTTGAAATTCCAGACCTCATAGAGAAAGGAATCATTACTTATCAAGAGAAATCAGATGAAGCGAAATGAATGGATATTATATACTGCACGTACATACTTGGGTTATGGAAATGTAAATAAATTTATAAATTGTTTATTTATTGTTTGATTCTTAGTTCAGCATACGCCATCGCTGAATGAGAGATCATATAGATAACTAAGCAGAGTTTGTTGTCTGATACTTCGAGGCTTGGTAAAGCTAGGAATCGCGTAAATTCAATTAAAATTTATAAAATTAACGTAGTTTTTAATCTGATCAATATACAGGGTGTAATAAAACTACTCCCGAAAACTTCGGGAGGTGAAAGTACCCATCAATACGTACAACTTTTACTATGGAACCAACACTGAACGCGAAAAAAATATCAGCTGTTCCATACATTTCAGCCAAGTAGGTATTGATTGAACTTTAGTATTAAACCCTCCTGCTCATATTGATTAAGCTCATATTGGAACTGTAAAATTATTAGTAATACCTACCTACCAAGTTTTATCAAGGTTGAATAAACGGTTCGGATGTTATCGTCGAACAAACAGACACAAAAACGCTTAATTGCTCTAGTAGACTAGAGATTTTAAAGACTGGCTTCAAGGCATATGGTCTTCGACAGCTGTTTAATAAGCCAGGACGTCTCTCCATAGTCTGACTATCGCTCCCAGACGAGATTTTATGACGTACGCTTCTCGGTGTGCGAGAGTGGAATTTCGCTATTTTGAGTATATACTTTGTCTTGCCAAAAACTAGGTTATCTAAGATATCCAAAAGTTATAACTGAACAGGAATCAAATTATATAATATAATACCAGACAATGTAAAAAGTATGACAGATAATTCATTTAAATTGTATATTAAAGGACATTTAATTAATAAAAGTTATTATAAGATAGAAGAAGCTTTTGCTGATAAAAAAAAAATTGAATGTAATCTAAGTTTGTTTTGATTATGTTTTAATTTCTGATATTTTTTATATTCTTAATTTTATTTTATACAATTTTGACGATGCTATTGCAGATGACTTAGGTACCTAGTGTTTTTTTAATGTTTTTTACTAAGTATTGTGTAACATGTTACATTTTTATGTTTTTTAGGTACCTACTTGTTTGTGAAAATCACCTTTTCTTAAATTGTATTATTATAAAAACATATTATTTGTAAATTTGACTTGTCCAAGAATGCGCAATGTGTCAAAGGATATGAATAAATGAAATGAAACAGGGAATTAGAGCCCATTTACTTGTAAATGTGCCCGAAATTCCAAATTTGTGGCCCCCACCATTTTTGAGATATTCAAGAAATTAAGTTTTTGCTGCAGTAACGTTTTTGGCTGGGACGAATTTTGTATGTGGTTGAGCTAGAGGAATAAAACTTATAAAGAAAGATAGCTCTTAATTTCTGCCAGTTGTTCCCTATTATAATATCTGTGGCGTAAGTATGTTGTGCCCGCCATCTTACATATCAAAACGGACCACATTCTTGAATACATACATACCTACATATAGTCACGCCTGTTTCCCGGAGGGGTAGGCAGAGACCAAGGAGTGCCAAGGATTTCCGCCACTTGCTACGATCCTGGCATACCTCTTTCGCTTCATTCATCCTCATCAAATTCTTCATCCAAGCTCGGCGGTTTAGTGTACTTCTGACCTGGCCTTTCTTTAGAATGACTCCAATTTGAATGACCAGTATACGTTCGCCGAGGCCTTCCTCTTCCAACTATCCCATTCACGCTCGCCTTGTAGGTATACTTGTTTTGTTAAACTTCTTACGTCCATCCTTTCTATATGCCAAAATGATCTCAACATACCTTTTTCAACTCTCGTTACTAGGTACATCTGCATTCACTCCCCACTGCTCTCTTAACACGCTGTTCCTCACTCAATCACTCAAAGTTACACCACACATACTTCTCACAGCTCTCATCTCCACTGCATTTACTTATTCTTGAATATCGTCTACAAATTTCGAAAACTAAGTATCTATTTAACGAAATATTAGTTTAATTGAATTAATACCAAGTTTAAAAGCCCTGACGTGTCGCAGGGCTTTATCAGTATTGCAGAGCCCTCTGGTGACGTATAACAGGTATATGATACTTAGTTGTACTTTCCCGGCCGAGCCCTTTACAAGGCGCTCTCTAAGACTACTACTAAAATACTAAGATTACGAAATAGGAGACAAATTTATTAATTTAAAAATAATTAGCTACAAACATGATACATTTTTATATTATTCATTATGTTCTCAACGTTTTTTCACCGCGTTAAATTCGGGGGGAGGATGTGGGCCTGTTTTATAGCAAGTCGAGCAATCGCACGGGGGGCAGATTGTTGAAGTCCCTTCTGTGGGTACCGTCACGTATTTGTTAGGAGTAACCTGAAAACAAAAAGCCCAATATTGTCTTATTCCACAAATCCTCTGATCAATTTATTTACACCTTATTTTTTAATGAAATACAGATAACTAAAAAGGTTATCAGTCTTTATTTTTTATACTTAGATAGGTACATAATCATTTACGATGACACCTCACATTAATTCAGTTTTTTTTATCAATTTATTTCACCAGTGTAGAAATTATCATATTATATTTACAATTCCCGCTCTCTACAAGTACCAACATTAAAAAAAAAAATACCGTCTTCGATTAACGGAACATCGATAAACAGTTCTAGATATGAGATTTAATTCCTTATTTTTAGAACTCTAAATTTTTAATAAAATTCATACGGAACCATTGTTTAAGGTAATTTCATAAGTTTCACATTTTAAAACTAGATGGCAGGGCTGAAAAATGCATACTAAACTTAATCCTAGATCCTGCTATCGCCATGATCTATTGTCCAACCCATTAGAAAAAGAATCATTTTGGCAGTAATATTCCTCACAACTTAAAGAGGAATCAGAAGCCACATTAAAAAAAACAATTGACGAAGACATCGCGTACAAAAGAAAACTCCTTTGAGAACCTTCTTTTTTGATTGAAAAATATTCCCATAAACTTTCTAACCTTTACGTATTTGAAGTGAATATTTCCAATCAACTTGAATTTAGTTAGCGGCCCCCGTGTGACGCACATACACTGAAAATTAAAGCATTTTTTTAATAAAATTTGAAATTTCCCGTCTTTGCTCTGTCTGTTAGGCCCTGAGCGAGGGCTGTGTTGGCCTAGTGGGCTGTACCCGACTTTTGATCCGAATTTACACTAGTAAAATGTCAATGGGATCGCGACAATGACTTCGATTCTGTAGTACACTGACTAAACTAGATTTATACTGTTGCTCTCTCTTACTGATAGTATACGCAAGAAAGAGATGGCAAGAATTTTAGTGCTGTGTGCTGCTGTCAAATCAGTTTACGTGCCGCTTTTCTTCGTGTTTATAGTCAACATGTTTTGAAATCACGACTAAATTTATATGGAAAACTTAAATCTGACTAATTTGATAGCACTAAAATTGTAGCTATCTCTTTCTTGCTTGCACTATCAGTAAAAGAGAGCGATAGTTTAAATTTAGTTTAGTTGTTGTACTACAGAATCGAGGCCAATGGCAATAACTTTTGACAGATTTGACCAGACAATACTATTTTAAAACTTTTAAAAGTTTTAGACAATTCTAAGAACGACAAAGTGATTGCCATAGTCGCGATTCCATTGCCATTTTGCTAGTGTAATTTGGGGGTAGGTCATGCTCCATCGAATTTTTAAGTTATGAGCGCTCAAAACGGTGAAGAAACACATCAAACCAACATGCCCTAGAACTGGTTGCTGGTTCTTTTTATACAATTTAAGTGGCAAACAAGCGGCCACCTGTTGGTAAATTGGTTCCCGTACCAGACGTAAGCCGACTCTGAGATGTAACGGGTGAAAAGTACCGGTGTAATTACATGCGCCTGTAATTACACCGGTCATACCTTTCAAACCGGACCACAGCAGCGCGAGATTAGCGGCAAAAATAGGAAAAAACATCATCATCGTTTCTGGGCACTTACAAATACATTTTCGCGAAGGAAAATGCATTGGTGCACAACGGGATTCGAACCCACAATTTTCGGTTCGAAGGTCGGGGACTCAGTCACTACACCGCTAGTGCTCTCAATGTAATATTTGAAACGCAGAAGACTGAATTAAATTTCATCCCGTACAAGCTCTATAGTGTGAAAAAATCTTACCCCTGGCTGTGAGGAAAAAAATATTTATGTGGGTAAATATAATTATATGGTGGTAGAAAATTTCTAGTTTTGTCTTCTCTGTCCTTTAGAAATACCTAATATATCACAATGTCTTAATTACTAGGCAAGTATCTACGGACAGAGAATTTTCATATAATATCAATCGAACTTCACTTCAAGATGTTCGTTTAATATTATTGTGTTGGTAATAGTTTAAAGTATAGGTATTATTTTATTATTAACAAAACTTTTAAGTATTTTAAATACTTCCAATTAATACTTACTATCTGCAATAATAAAAAGCTGTTTAAGCATATCATTATTTTATTATAATTATGTTAGATAAATTGATTCATGAAACTTAAATAAAAGAAAAAAAATGATAATGCCCAGATTTGAACTAGGTACTTAGGTACTTACAGTTACGGGCTGTTAAAATAATATATTTTGTAATTTTGAAATCCGTATAATTTTAGACGCAAACCAAAAAACCATATGAATAGAATTTTAATTATTATTAAGTATTGCAAAGTTGACGATGAGTCCATGAATTCCGGGGAAAATATATAATGATGTATTTTAAATATATTTTATTATGTACTATATTTTTTACAGTAGGTATATTACGGTGCTTATTCTTCAGTCTAACCATGACAGAGTGATTACTAAATTGCTCACTTTGGTGAAATACTGAAATAAAAACAAAACAATACAAAATTTTATGATTATTTTTTATTAAATGAATAAATGCAACATTATTTTAAATATAATTATTTTTAGGTGAAACTTGCCGTATACTGTAATAAAACAATGATAATAAATTTAAGTAGAGTTAAATTTACTGACTTGTCTTAGCTCAAATACTAAAACAATATTAAACTTACGAATTTCTGAAACAGATTTTTCGTCCTTAGTTTATTTGTATTGTTTATACTTAGTTATATTTATTTTTACGTCTAAAATGCTTACTAATTAATATTTATAAACAGTTCTTTCATGAGAATCATAGTTTGTTTGTGTTTAAAAAAAAAATGTGTAGTTCATAAATTAAATTACTTAATTTAATGAACTAAAGTAACTGAACAAATTAATTTGAAATTACGCATATCAGAGAGACACGTTTAACAATATTTAGTTTATTAACTGTTAGGCCCTTAAAATTGTGTAAAATTTTAGTTTAAACAATAAACAATTGAATAGTTAGCTATTAACTTAAATTAAAAAAATGTTTGTAGTTCATACGTAATTATATGTAGGTAATTAACTAATGTTCGGGATCGTAAATCTGGCGGTAGGTGCATTATTTACTTACTTCGGACTAAAAATCAAATAAATAGGTATTAAGTCAGGTACCATTAATTATATTGTAAAAGGGTAACAGACTAAAATAAATCTACTTACATAAAGTTGCTGTAGGAAATAAAAATAAATATCAATTATGTTACTACCAGCTCTTTAAAAAAGAATAAAATAATATTTTATTTCTCATTCAAATTAGCATACTTGTATGGTAATAAAAACACATATATTTTTTAATTTATAGAATATTGAGAGCCATAAGAAAATTTTCAGTTTGGTATTTGATTAAATAAAGAGTAATTTATATCGTTTGACTAAAACTATTAACTTACAATTGCCTTTAATAAAAAATAAATAGTTTTAAGAAAATCCTTTAAAACACATGCATGGTCTAATTAAATTTAAATTAATTTAATTTAAATTACATAGTAGTTTTATTGAATGAAGTAGTCAAAAAACTTACGCCGCCGTTCTAAAAAAACATAAACAATCAAATAAGTCGAACGTGGTACGTTTTAATTAAACACTTTCATTATATTTGCATAATTCATTATATTATAAACAAATGGTATTCGATAATGCTTACCATAAACTGCAACAAAATATATTGTAACATTATTTTAATTATTTAAAATAAGTACGTACCAAACCATATTTTTTTATACTTGTTTTGTTTGCAATATAATTTTATAGCGTCAGTTTACATACATCGTTATTAGTCGTTAGCAATTTAAAAGATATATAAACTACTTATAATCTTACCGTAAACTGTAATAAATAAATGTATTTTATTAATATTCTTTCAAATAGTACGAAAAAACATAAAAAATAATAATATATCTACTCACGTTTAGCTGTGAATTAAAAAGTTGTTTTTTTTACATCATTATTAAGTAAAAAAAATATTGTTAATTAAAATATTGTTATTGTTGTAAAAAATATTCTTAATAATGTAAAGTAGGTATTTAAAAAAGCACTTACGATTTCCTGAAATTGTGTTAAAATGAAATAAGCTTTTAATCATTTAATTGAAGTTATCGTGGTTAGTTATATTTTTTCGGAAACGTCAGCAGGAGAATAGTAAAGTACGTGGTATAGGCGTAATAATATCCTAAAAATTTAATAATTCATAATATTTATTACTTATAGGTAGAGGGTACTCACATTCGTCTAAAAAATATTTTTATTATTAAATTGAGTTAATGTTAACTTATCAAAGTAAAGAATACCTATAACCTTATTTTAATAGTTTTGTGCATGGAATTACTTACCACTTTCTGTGAATTTTTTTTTTTTTAGTAAAATTCAATCACCTATTGATAAATTGAAGTTTTACAACAATATTTTTGAATAGTTGTTTTATACTTACAGGATTCTGTAAGCATATTCAAATATATAACTTCTGTCAACAAATGTTAGTTAGCTTCTTTCGTAAATGTTATCCTAAGTTCAAGATACCAAATACTTGTGCGCAAAAATAATTAAAAATATAACTTACACCCTGCATCTGCAAAATTCAAAATTCAAAGTATCTTAACTAATGTTATTATTCATGAATAACCTTATTTGAAATATTTGATTATAAATTATTACCATTAACACCGCAACGAAATTATGTAAAAAAAGAGAAAAACATGAATTAATATTTTTATTATACTTTTAACTTTGAAAGAATCAGGAGCACCTATAGCATTAGGATTTTATAAGGTTCATAAATTATTATTACTTATAAAATACCACACGGTACTTACATAAAAATCCTAAACAAAAAAAAAAATTGGTAAAATACGTTTGCTTTTTAATATATATACATTTTAAATAAAAATGTCCGTTTGAAGAACTCACAGTGACCTGAAATCATAAATAAAGTGTAACTCAACTTATATTTTATTTGTATACTTAGTATTTCTTTTCTTAAAACAAAACTTACCACATTCTGAAAATATCGAAAGATAGTATTAAAAAGTAGTAATCGAACTAACTTTTCAGTTACTAATTAGTATTTCATATATAAAAGCAAACACCCAAACGCATTACAACTTCTGTGGCGAAAGCCCGCCTGAGACGCAGAAGGTTGCGGGTCCAATACCCGCAAATGTTTATATCGGCAAATATTTGTCTCGGGTCTGGTTGTTTTCTGTGTATAATATGTAAGAATTTACAAAAAAAAACATGTATATAAGTAAGTATATCAATCATGTAGTTTTATTATAGAATAAAAGCTCTGCTTAGTTTGGGGCTAGAGGATGCTGTGTGAAAATGTCCAGCAATAAAAAAAAATGTTTATTTGTTCTTGTGTTAGATAACGTAGTTAATCTAACACAACAACAAATCTTTTTAGTTCAAATTTGACTCCTCTGCAGAGCCAGCACTGCCATTACTCTGATATCAGGCAGGCACCGTTCCCAGCCCGAATGGTATCGCAGTTGATGCCTCAACAGCCTAAAATAAATTAAGATAGCAAGCAAGCTGATGTAGAAGTTTACTTCGATTCCTTGCGACTAATAGGCGATGAAAATGGGTAGTCCTGCCTGTACCAAGATCAATTTATGTTGGATGTGATAATTTTAAAACTTAGAATGAAAACCTACCTTTTAACTCATTAATTTCATGTCAATGAAGTCGATTCTCTAGTACACCAACTAACCAACTGAATGTTTACGAGTAGTGGAGCTTTTGTGCAAGGGCTCGTACGGGGAAGTGCTACCACCTTGCCTATTTCTGTCGCCAAGCATGATCTCATTGCTGTGTTCCGGTTTGAAGGGTTATGGTTGCGGAGAAATTAAAGGAATATCTCAGGGAGGTAAGACGCGAGTGATACCTCTGGTATTGAAAGCGTCCATAGGTTACGGTAACCGCTTACCAACAGGTAGGCTGTTAGTTTGTTTGACTCATAGGTAGTACAAAAATATATTTAAAAAAAACTGTCTTTCTCTTTTATTGATAGTGCACGCAAGAGATTTACTTGTGGCTTTGTGTTTATAGTCTGTATTTTTTGAAATCATGACTAAACTTGTATAGAAAAATTAAATCTGACTAATTTGAAAAAACTAAAATTGCTGCTCCTTGCAGTAAAATAGAGTGATAGATTAAATTAAGTTTAGTTGCTGTACAGCAGAATCTACGCCAATGATTTCTATTTTAATCAATTTATTCCGACCAGAAGGTATGTGGTTAACTATATAGCCTCTTCGATTGTCTGGATAAGCTGTTCCAAAGTGCAACTTGCTCTGTGCCCCATGAGAGCAAGTTCGCCTGAAGATCAAACAGGGGTAGGCCGACTTTCTGCTTGAGTCTATGCAGCAGACAGCTTAACCTAATTTTTAAATTAAAAACCTACCTCTGGCTGTTAAAAAAATTGATGAATTAATTAATTTAATTATTAAAATATGAAATTAACGCTGTAGCGAGATATTTATAATACTAGCCTCTATCCACGGCTTCGCCCGCATGGTACCCAGATATAAAGTAGCCTATGTGTTATTCTGATGTATAAGCTATATTACTGTAAAGTTTCATCAAAATCCGTTCAGAAGTTCTTACGTGAAAGATTAGCAAACAGCCTCACAAATCGCGTTTATGACATTAGTAGGATTAAACACGAGTCCCAACATTTACGCTTCTGGACATCGCTTCGAAACGTTTTGATGAAACAAAAGAATTCTACTGCTGGACATAGCCAAAGAGTGCTACGACGAACGGTCTTGAGCCACCTTCAGTTCCACAAACTTGTTGGAACTGTCGTAAAATTGGTTCATCAGATTTTCGTTATTTTAGTTAATTTTCTCAACTTCAACTTGTATTTGATACTTACTGTTGTCTGTAAATTAGTAAACAAAATCTGTAAAATAGCTGTTAATCTTAGGTTTTTTAAATTTTACTTGCATAACTTGTTTATAAAATAATCATAATTTTGACTCACATCTTCTGGCTAAAATAGTAATTGAAAAAATTATATAATACATTAAGGAGCACATTTTTTAAATAATTACATTAAAATAACGATAAAACTTACCCCAATCTAAAGAAATATAAAAAGTTAATTTTTGTTTTCAGAATTTAATAAAAACTGATCAATTTGTGTGAGATGCCTCTCGGTTAGGAAAAAACAACGAGATAAGTAGCGCATATTGGGATTTTTTTTTATATTTTTTTTTTCGTTTAAAATAGCTGTGTGTAATCATCAGTTCCACTTACCGTTAGCTATAAATCAATTGTTTTTTTTATTATGATTGTAATTAAAATATTATAAATTTTAAATGAAATAAAAATCTTACCATTGCTCGTTCCACGTTCTGTAAAAAATTGGTAATTAATATTCCAAACAAATTATTTACCAAACAAATACAAAGTTAAAGTAGGTAATAATACTACTTACATCTTCTGATGTTGACTAATAAGAAGTAAAATGTAAAATTATAGACATAATTTCTAATTATATTAAAGTTTAGATTTCAGAAAAAATACTTTTACATTCAATAAGGAAGATTTATTTAAAAAAATATCAAACTGCATGATAAGTTTAAGTTTATTTTAAATTCAAAAATTTTATAGAAAAAAACTACTTACAGCCGCGGGTGTCTATAATAGTGGTACAATAAAATAATTATTATATTTTATTAAAATAATATAAAAAAATATTTAACAATTATGACTATACTACTCATTAGTTTGTTTTAAAAATGTTAACCCACAATTAGGAAAAGGATATTATCATTATTTTTTACTATAAAACGCGTTACAAACCCATAAATCTTACAATTATATAAAACACATAAGCTATACTGTTAATTCAAACAATTCTGTCAACTGTCGTGCGATTCACGCCACGGCTGCTGTACTCTGATTGATCGAAACTGCAGTTTCGACCAATCAGAGCACAGCAGGCAACATGACGCAATGACAATGACAATATCCGCGTTTGCCAACATCAGTCCTAATAGATTGATGTGTTGACAGAACAGTGTGGTTCAATATGACGCCTCTCGGGGTTAACTGCTCGATGATCATGCTTGGTTGCATCTTTAGCTGTATAAAAAATATAAAACCGTTTTATATTATTTACCGTTGTCTCCGAATCCAGACTCTTTCCGTTTTCAGTTTCATCATCAGCATCGGTTGTGGTAACCGCTGCCTGTAAGTAAAATAAAAACACCACACAGTCACATAGTCCAGATCCCACATTAGGATTCCCTGTTACTTAGGTATAAGGAAATAGGAGGACCGTGGCGAAACATCAAGAATATCTTCAGAACTTGCAAACATCTCTTCCGCAGCGGGAATCGACTATTTTAACTAAGTAAATAACAACTGACCCTCTGTTTCATAATCACTTGCTAATTTTAGCAGCGTCGTAAAAGTTGCCAACCTCTATCCTTTGCTTAGTGTTAGAAAAGGACAGGGCTAGATTTAGCGACTTGCTAAGTTAGCGAGTGATTATGAAACAGAAGGTGAGTATTTAAAAAATTGCAATATTTTTTTAACAAAATGTCTATAAAATCTTTTTTTAAATTGCATTTTTTTTAACAAAATTTTGTCTATAAATCCCATTATTTGGCGTACTCTGAGAAAACTATTGATGATACATAAAAAATATGTACTACATGATTAAAGTACTTCATTATTACATATAAGAAAGCCCTCTAGGGAATATATCTAACTATCATAGTTAAGTCACAATAGCAGCTTTTGTGTTCTAAAATTTAATGAGATCGCCGGTAGAAACAAAAGTTGCGGTAAAACTTGATAGTAACATAGCTGTTACTTTTTATCCCGATATTCCCACGGAATCGAAACATACGCGGGTGAAACCGCGCGCGGAGTGCAGCTATTTTATAAAACAAAACTTACTTCTCCGGGGACTGTCGCGTTCTGTTAATAAAAAAATAAAATCTAAAATATATAAATAAACACCCAACATACACAGACTAGGATTTCCTGTGTCGTGAGTATTAGGAACCAAGAGTACCGTGGTAACATAATTCGATGCGCAACCAACGAGAGTGGTCGCGGCGGTAGCAGGCTGTGTAGTCAGAGGTACGGGTTCGATTCCCGCTGCGGGACAAATGTCTTCGTCATACTTTATTGTTATCTACTCTGAAAATACAGACGTAAATTACATTATTTTTATTGCAGTTACACCACCTATCTTCACATTCTTTTAAAGTAAAGTAAAGTAAAGTAAATCTTTATTGCAACAACTGTGTATAAAGGTGGTATTGTTTTTTTTTTAGTTTCAACAGCTTGCCCGTTTCGGACATACTGGTCTTAAGTTAAGTTACACTAAGGTTGGAATAACTACCTAACTAAACCATTCCTACTCTTTTAACTGTTTAATATACAATTATATATACCTAATTTAAAACATGTTAAGTCGTCGTTTCCGCAAAATACTCATCTAAGCTATAGAATACATTTGATAGGAGCCATTTTTTTAAACTCTTTTGAAATGGGGGACCATTAAGATCCTCAAGATTTAAGATCCTCTGTAAAGTGTTTTTTATCCTGGTGTATGCAAAGAGTTATCTATCTATATATCTATCTATCTACATTAAAGAACATGTACAAATTATGTTCTGCCGATATGTTGTTCCGGTTCCGGGTGTTGTGGTTCTATGATACTATGATATGACACAGGGAATCCTAGTAGGAATCTATATATATGTGACTATTGGGAATTTTATTATTATTAACTCTCATAGCAAATGTCATCGAAATATCCATCGATACTTTCATATAACAAACGAAAACTTACATCGCCTGGGGCAGTTGTGGTTGCCTATAAATAACATGTACTTATTCGTATTGTAAAAACGGGAATTTTCACGTACTGCACTATCGGTGAAGGCACCGACTAAGTTTCGACTCATTCCGAGGGTCTTCATCAGGGTGAGTGATCTCGACTTTCTCCCTCCGCGTCGCATCGTGCACTACGCGCTGCCGAAACTTCATCGGTGCCTTCATCGATAGTGCAGTACGTGAAAATTCCCGTTTTTACAATATGAATAGTAAAAACGGTAGTTCACGGTAGTTTTTTGGAATAAAACATGTACTTAGTTTAAAAAAAGTTAACACGCTTTCATCAGACCCTTTTACCCAGCCCAATCTGTTGTACTCGTCAAAATGAATCATATGAGCCCAAACTCGACAGGTTTACACACAGCCACTGAAGAGTTTCACTATCCACCTCCTGGTTCCATCATCAGATCAGCTCCAAGATACCAAATTATAGTATTTTCATCCGCACTACATTATATACTATAAAGTTTCATTTTGATTGGACAATTAGATAAAATTTTATTCAAAGAATCTCGTAATTATGTTACAAAAAGTTCGTGTAAATATGAAGGTACTTTACTTACATTGAGATAATCCCGATTAATAATTCTAACTAGGTTTACTTAATTTATAAAATTTACTCGATAATTTCTAATAACTTCTCTGTATCATCGTAGGAAAGACTTTGAAGTGGAAATTTAATACGGATTTTGATGAAACTTTAGTAATATAGCATATAGATCAAAATAACACATAGGCTACTTTTTATCCGGGTACCACGCAGGCGAAGCCATGGACAGTAGCTTTGATAATCAAATTAAAAGGTTGTTACAAAATAATTTTAAATATAACAGCATATAATTATCTATCTAGACCTACTAAAGCTGAAGAGTTATTTTTTGTTTGAACGCGCTACTCTCTGGAACTAGATTACCATCAGAGTGCACTCAATTGTCCAAGAATTTTAGGATATTATTACGACATACCACGTACTTTACTATTCTCCTGCTGACGTTTCGTTGACCGTTTAGAGTTCCTTCCTCAGTTTCCGTCTCACTCGCGTAGTCCCGGATGGTGTATGAGGAAAGATCTCTAAACGATCAACGAAACGTCAGCAGGAAAATAGTTCCCATCTAACTCGCGTGGTCGCGAACGGTGCATGAGGAAGGACCTCTAAACGGTCAACGAAACATCAGCAGGAGAATAGTAAAGTACGTGGTATAGTCGTAATAATATCCTAAAATGATATCAATTACTATATTTCCAATGCTATATCCAAGCAGTGTCTAATACAGTTTTATTCCAAAAACTATCGTGAACTTAAATTCATATTGTAAAAACGGGAATTTTCACCGATAGTGCAGTACGTGATAATTCCCATTTTTACAATATGTCTAATACAGTTGTCGGACAACCGATTATGCAAAACAAACTCACGTCATCAGCAGTGGGCGTGGCATCCTGTGTATAAAAACATCAAAAGATATGTAAATAATATTATTATATTAAATATTATTGTATTGCCAGGACCAGGTAATTCTTATTAGATAATAATTTCAAATTAATTCAAATTAATTATAAAACTAGGTAAAATTGCTCCCCTACTGGTTATGAAAAAAAAATAAGATCGCGTCTAATTGATTCCTACTACCCATTTATTTTGGGTGTTCATTTCGATCCAAGCGCGAACCAATCGCTTTATAAATGAAGTCCAATCGTGGCGAATTGATTAAAACATACCTCTTTTTTATCCTCCCCTTCCTGTTGATTAAAATAGGAATAAATATTACAGAAATAATCGAGTTGTTACCATATAATACATACTTGTTACAATATATAGAACTCTGACAACTGTTACTGTCGGTCCTAGGTCGTAAGTGGAGCAGACGAAACTTTTTTGGGCTCAATTAGATCCAAATGCGAAAAAATCATCTCCAAACAAATCGACAAATTAAAGTCCACAGCGTGGTGGAATAAATAATACATAGTACCTCTTTTTTATCTTCCCCTTCCTGTAAAATAAGAAAACATACATAGATAATCGAGTTATTAAAAATATCAGACTTAAGACATAAATTATATATGATATCTACTAGGTATCTTAAGAATAAATGCGAAAAATCATGTTCAAACAAATCGACAAATTAAAGTCCAGAGCATGGTGCAATAAATAAGACATATTACCTCTTTTTTATCTTCCCCTTCCTGTAAAATGAGACAACATACATAGATAATATCAATAAAGTGAATTTTAACCGATTCTTGCGCGCGACTAAGCTTAAAATAATCAGGCAACAAACTCTGCTTGGTTATTTTTTATGACCATACTCTAAAATCAGCCTTAATAATATAACCGAAACGTCTTAGTTTTCATTCAGAAAACAAGATTATGAAATACGATTTTACATAGTAGACCTGTGACTGTGACGTCACAGGTTGCAAGCCAATCGCTGCTTATCGGAAATTCGGAAAACTATCTAACATACACATGTAAAATTCGGACAACTAACTAACATACACATGTAAAATTCGGACAACTAACTAGCATACACATGTGAAATTCGGACAACTAACTAACATACACATGTAAATTTCGGACAACTAACTAACATACACATGTAAATTTCGGACAACTAACTAACATACACATGTGAAATTCAGACAACTAACTAACATACACATAATATACAATTTTGACAACTAACTAACATACAATACACATGTAAAATTCGGATATCTAACTAACATACACATGTTAAATTCGGACAACTAACTAACATACACATGTAAAATTCGGACAACTAACTAACATACACATGTAAAATTCGGATATCTTACTAACATACACATGTAAAATTCGGACAACTAACTAACATACACATGTAAAGTTCGGACAGCTAACTAACATAGACATGTAAAATTCTACCAAAAGTTCTAAGGCCCTAGAATTTTTGGATTTAGTGCATGCCGGTTTTTTCGCGATCTTAGAAATGTTTTTTCGGGTTATTACCGTTGTCCCCCGATCTTCGGCCCCATCGGGGGACAACAAGAATTATTTTTTCCCGATGTCCCCCGATTCATCCTTTTGCCATCTAGTATGAAATCAATCATGGCTTTCACGAATTTTCTAATGCATCGATCGAAAATAATGCAAATATTATATCGTGTCTAGTTAATCTAGTATGAAATCGATCATGGCGAGCACAAATTTTCTAATACATCGGTCAAAAATAATGCATAATATTATATCGTGTCTAGTTAATTCCTGATATCCATTCATTATTATTTTTCAAACTTTCGCGATTAGATAACATAATTATTATAAGTTTAACGGGTCTTTATCGCGTTTACCTTTTTTATTATTTTCCCGACGTTTCAACTGTATTGCAACAGCCGTGGTCACGGGATGACTGGAG
Source organism: Perizoma flavofasciatum (assembly GCA_958496245.1). NCBI lineage: Eukaryota > Metazoa > Arthropoda > Insecta > Lepidoptera > Geometridae > Perizoma > Perizoma flavofasciatum. Next base: position 4,897,852 of record OY292446.1, on the reverse strand, counting down.
TATACGGAGCTACCGTCGAGAAATAAAGGCAGTAGCCGCAACTACCCTCATTTCATCTTCAGAATCAGAAAAGTCCATGTTCACATTACGGCACACTACACTAACCGTATCACCGCACTGCACAATTGGATCGCGACGCGAACACCTGTTTATCACGGGATTCCAGGACGCAGAGAGTCTATAGCCGTCTTCACGATTAAAATTTGGGTACTTCTTTATTTCAATCGCTTCACGAACCATTCTCTTACAATATTGGCGTTCACTGGATAGCACCTTAGGGTCATGAAGCTCGATCCAAAAAAATAATAAAAAAGGTAAACGCGATAAAGACCCGTTAAACTTATAATAATTCCATTCATTATTTCATGCATTTCAATCCAAACTATAACAAATTGCGTTAAAAATAAAGTCCAATAGCGTGTTGCAGTAAATTAAACATACCTCCTTTTTATCCTCCCCTTCCTGTTGATTAAAATAGGAATAAAATACGAAAATAATCGAGTTATAGGTAACAGTATCAGAAACTTCCTGTCTATATCCTTTGTTCAATGTTTGAAAAGGACAGGATTATAATTATTAGCGACCAGGGGGTCTAGACAAATACCTCACGCTTACTTTTCCTTTCACGTTAACGCAACTTTTTCAAGGTAAAACTTGGCAGCTGTCACGTGACATTTCCGCAGCTAATGTCATTCCCATACAATTACATATTTCCGCAGGCGTTAACGTCAACAGAAAGTGGTATTTGTCTAGCCCCCCAGGGTATCTAGACTTCCACTTTCTGTTGGCATTAACGTCTGCGGAAAGATTGAATTATATGGAAATGACATTAGCCGTGGAAATGTCGCGTGACAGCTGCCAAGTTTTACCTTGACAAATTTGCGTTAGCGTGAAAGGAAACGTAAGCGTAAGGTATTTTTCTAGACCTCATTGTGTCCAGACGTTGTGTTTATTTTGTGTATGATAAATTGATAAAGAATAAAGAATACTGAAAATACTTAGTAGGAACCTATAATAATGATTATCTTATTCAAACATTAACTTAGCAGGGTGCCAAGACAATACCAATTTCTGTTGGCGTTAAGCAGTAAATAGAACATAACCACGTTTTCAAGTGGATAAATTAAAAAAATTAAAGGTTTGTTGAGCTAAATGATTTAAATATAAGAAAAATGATACACGCACCTATCTAAGTTTGTAAAATGACAACACGCCTGACTAACTTTATTCTGTAATCAACGGAATCAACGTCGGTAAAGACTTAGCCACGTGTTAGCGAGGACTGTCCAGTGAAGATGTAAACGCCTCCGGGGGATAGTGGACAGATAAACTGGTCAGTATCGCTGTTAGCGGCAGTTTTTTTAGAAACAAACCTTTGCTTTTTTTTTTAATTACACATAGACCTGGGGGGCTAGACAAATACCATTTTCTGTTGACGTTAACGCCTGCGGAAAGATAAAATTGTATGGAAATGACATTTGCTGCGGAAATGTGACGTGACATTTCCATACAATTTTATCTTTCCGCAAACGTTAACGTCAACAGAAAGTGGTATTTGTCTAGCCCCCAATATCGCTTATTATACTTATGTAATTGTATCTAGTTCTGTTGGGTTTTTAGATTTTAACTGATAAACTCTTTTTTGCACACCAAAGAAACGTACAGAACAAAGGAAAGACAAATAGGAACGTAATAGGTACCTACAATGGGCGGTCTTATCGCTTAATACGATTTCTCCCAGATAACCTTTTGAGTTACGGAACCCTAATAAACTTACTTCTTTCTTAGGTTCTTCTGCCTGTTAGTTAAAACAAATTAATATTGATAAAATAGGTTATTTTTTTAATCTTGTAAATACCTAATATAGTAGAATACACGGAGTTTCTGAATTTTGTAAAAAAATACAATAAACGAAAAACAAAAGAAACACGCTAACGACTGTGGTCGCCATGATAAATAGATAAATAATGCTGGACATTTTCACACAGCATCATCTAGTCCCAAAGTAAGCAAAGCTTGTGTTATGGGAACTATATGACTGATATACTACTTATATACATTTTCGCAAATACATACATATTATACATCGAAAACACCTAGACCCGGGATAAATATTGGCAGATCCTACAAACATTTGTCCTGCGGCGGGAATCGAACCCGGGAATTCAATATTTAATTCGTTGAGATTATATTTAAGTTTTAATCTAAGATAGTTAGGATTTTGGTGTTATAATGTAAGCTTACTATTTTTTGTATTAAATAAATCCATGCATCATCATTAAAAATACTAATTAATTAATTTCGTCCATCATTAAAAGTATTCAAACTATCGAATTATTTTAATGATAGACGACCTCAGATATAAACTCAGTGCGTTGATCTTTGAGGATATCAAGTACCTAGGGGGTAGTCAGAATCAGGTCCAAACCTCACATTTGCGTCACATGCCCACGTTTTCCTAATAGTTATCAACCCACGTGAAAAGATGGCAAATCCTTCAAATTTTCGGTTCTAGAACATGCCGGTTTCCAGGCACGATGTTTTCCTACACCGTTTAATGTAGAGCACGTGTGAAAGGTAGTAATTAAAAAAAACTTTCCAAATTAAAATCAGAAGGTCAGAACGAATTACAGCAAAAAAATGTTTACTTTTGAAGGAGCACAACTTTACAATAAACTACCCGCAATTTTAAAAAATGTTAGCTCGATTCATAAATTTAAAACTGAACTTGCTAGTTTTGTTAGGGAAAATTGGCCAATTTAATAAGATTTTTTATTTCTAGTACTCAACTAATTTGTATTAATATGTACCTACCTATCTTTTCATTTGTGCAAAACTGTAATAATTACTACCGACAGACCGAACGGCAATAATATTTACTTTATTAATTGTATACTTTAAGCTAAATAGCTATTCTCATGTAAGTGACTGTGTCTTTTTTGAGAATAAATATCTTTAAACCTATAAATACCATAAAGGGCCAGGTAAACTGATTCAGTGGCGATTAACGGGAAATGGTTGTCAAGTGGTTTTCAAAGTTCGCGTGAATGCCACCGCCAACGCCACCGCGTCATTTTGACCAGCCCTTAAAAAAATACTTACTGCGCCACCTTCGCCATCTTCCTGTCAATAAATAAAAACATGTAATCAGGTAGATACCTACCCTTTACTTTGACATAATGTTCGTCTCCCCTTTATGTCGTCCCTGTCAAAGATGACAGCTCAGGAACAGTTTTCAGAAAAACCGTCATAAAGACATTCCTAAGTCACGTTTTTTTCATAAAATTTTGTTATGCACCTATATATATCTTTAGATAGTTCTGTTGGTTAGTAAATGTTACAAGAATACATAGGTACATACATCCTCCTACTATTATAGACGTGAAAGTTTGTGAGGATGAATGAATACTCTTTCACGCAAAAACTACTAAACTTACTTTGATGAAACTTTACAGTATAGCTTATACACCAGAATAACACATAGACTACTTTTTATCCGGGTACTAAGTACACGGGCTAAGCTATATTACTGTAAATTTTCATCAAAATCCGTTCAGTAGTTTTTGCGGCATCATCCCCCCTCTTCTGGGAGACCGTATTATAATGTTTTCTATGAATAACATGTATGAATTTACAAAAAAAAGTAATGTAGTATACAGTCATGAACTTTCAGTCATAATACAAGCTCTGCTTAGTAAAGAGTAATAAATATCCATCCTCCCAAAATTTCACGTTTATAATATTATGTAGTAGGAAGTAGGACATTTAATTTGACTAGTTCAATACCCATTTTATGAACCTTTTCATCAGATAAGTACTATGACTAATAACTAAGTGTTACCGCGATTCGTTCAATAACCCAAATATTCCATAAATGGCAATGAATTTGAACTAATTTAATTCATATATTTTGAATAAACTTACTTGTGGCTGTTGATAACATAATAATATCAATGAGAAATTAAATAGATAGGTACTAAAGTAGTTTTTTTACAACTTACTTATAGCAGAATTCCGAAATTGAAGCGAATTAGAAAAAAAAACAATGAGGTGTTTTCACGGCCACCTTGCATCAAGCTTTCAGTGATGAAAACAGATGGCGCTGCTCTCAAAGGTGCAAAATGAAATTATTTTTAACGATATTTTTTGAATTTTTCCAGGAAAGCAAGCACCATGAACAACAACCCTCGGACCTCACGGTACTTTCAACGTCAGTGCCATATATCCCTCCAGTTGGAACGATTATTTTCTTTTTTATCTTGAATGAAAAGACCTCATTGAAAATAAATGGTCACCAGCGCTTATTGACATCAGCAGCACCAGGTGTACTGCTGATGCGCAGATTATTCTTCTAATACACTTTGTACACTAATAAAGCTCCAGGATCAAAATGTCAAACGTCAAAAATATGTCAATGTCAATGTCAAACTGACAAAATCTTACCATTGGGAGCATGTTCACGTAAACAGCGAGTAATACAACGATCACACAGAAGATGGCGCCACGCATCTTAGCTACGTACTAAAATAGAGAAAGTTTGTGTAAAGTTAATGCCTTATAAATTAGGTATATACTTTTATCAATTACTACTATAGTTATTTAGTTTTTAAAGCATTCATTCACACTTACGGGAGAAGACATTACATGTTAGATACGTAAAAAATAGGCGGACTTAATGCTAAAGCATTTTCTACCAGCATTTTATAAAAATCATGTTTCCATTAGCAGTTAGTTGATGCTCCACCGGGCTGATCCACTTACTCCAAACAGTACAGACAACACCAAGGTTTTATTAGATATAACTTTGTTTGCGAAAAATGTAAATAATGGTAAATTTTGAGAATAACGTTCATGATACTATAATTTTCTATAAAGTAAATAGAAATTTGCTGTTCTTTAGCAAACTAATAATTATAATGCTTATACCCTGAGATAGTTTCGCTTACGCGATTCAGAATGCATCAATGTATTCGATATAACGCCATCTATTGGTAGCATGTAGATACAGTTCGTAAATCAGTTTGATCACTCGTTGATACAAAGTAATAGATTTTCTAACACCCACCACAAACACGGTCCTGATTCCACACACGGATCCCCTGTGTCGTTGGGCTAAGGAATTATGAGTACCATGGTACCATGTCAAAAAAGTACATAGCGGGAATCGAACCTCCATCTTTTGCATCTCAGCCGCTTACGGAAGGATATTTAAACTTTTAACTAGTCATGATAAACTTATAGGTAATTAATTTATTTATAGAACATCAAAGTGGTTCACAAATTAAAGACCACTACCGTACCTTATAAAACCGAAATATTTAACGACAAACAGTCCACAAAGGTACTTAAAAAAAAACAATTTAAAATGTGTGGAGAAGAAACAACTTGGCCGATTTTTATGACCGCTGAAATATCGTACGATTTTATTTTTATGGGATTTAAAAATAAACCTACGTTAGCTTGCAAAAGAAATAAATACCTACACATTTTATAACACTTACACTATTCAAATAATAAAACTGTCAAGGAAGTTTCGAGCCATGCTACGTTAGGGTTCCGTCCGAGAATAAAATCCTACTATCCCATCATATTATTTACTACACTACCGTTAAAACAGCGATCGTAAAGAAACGCATTTACACTACAGTTTTCTCGTCGAGTTACGTTGCAAAATTGGTCCCCAATTATGCAAAAATCCCATTTTTATATAAAACAATAATCCGTTTTCCGGAATCAACACACAGCCTAAACCGCTGAAGTAGAAAGGTGAAATTTGGAGTGTTCTTTTTTTAACAAAACCATCTAAGAGGGGATTTTAAGAAATTCTAAACGGATGAAAACCATTGTATTAAAAATAGTATTCCTTGAACTTATAAACTTTGCGTATTATGTGCTTTGTTGGTGACTTTAATTATTCTACGGATTTCTTCGTTTTCGAGTCGTGAAAAGTCAATAAAAATATTCTACTTCCGTTTTACTTGCTTTGCTATTGAACTCTAAAAAAACACGCTATAACTTTAAGAAAATAAACATATATTCGAAAACTATTCTAAAACGTGCTTCTATAATCCTTCATCGGATTAGCACTAACATTGTGAATCTCTGAATTCGATGAGTACACAGAGGCGTGTGAAATATGAATTAACTCCAAATTCTTGCTTTTCGGCTTCTTTGCACCCGGATCAGACGATGTTCCCAACTTGGACTTCGATAAAAACGATATCACATTCTTTATGATGTTGTTTTTTGACGTCTTACTCGTCAGTTCCGTCAAGGATGACTTCTCTGGCGAGGTAGTTGAAGTGAACGAGTATTTAGAGGCGTTTTCCCCTAAAAAAATCAGACCGCGTTCAGATAATAACTCATCTATAGAATCATCAGAGAAGCAAGCTTGCGCACCTTTTTCGGGCGACATAGATATAGATTTCTTCTGTAAGTTACCAGCGCTAACATTATCTAATGCTTTAAAATCTACCTTTGATTTAACGTTGTAGATATGACACCGTATTTCTTTCTCTGATAGAGCGCTGTTCGATTCTTTTTGTTTGCTATCTTCGTTTTCTTTTGGTTTTTCTTCATATTTGGTACACTGCGCTACACTTACATCGTTCGCTTTGACTACCTTGGCTTCATCTTTGTAAGTTATTTTAGCTTCAAAATCAGTGGCTTCTATGATCGTATCCGATTTAGGTTTTGAACTCCAATCTCGTCTATTCAAGCATTTGGATAATATATCATCAGACATGCTCAGTTTAGCGTCATTCTGTCTTTCTTTCTGACAAGCTTTGTAGCATTTGATCTTTTTATCGATATTCGAGGATTCACTAACAAAATCGAATTCTGTGGTTTCTGTATCCATGTTACTAGTTCCTATAAGTGGAGTTGTAACCGAAGCATCTTGTCTATAGTTGAAAAATTTCCTAACTACCTTTTTCTTGTTACAGCAAGACGAATTGCTCGTTAGACAATACACCATCGTTACTATCAAGCAACATTGTACTGTAATCACTAGGCCTAGACCGATAAGTGTGTATTTGTTTTGCGTAAAGTACTGTATTGCGGTTTGGCACAGAATCTTGCTCTGTACCTTAAGAGCTGTAGCTTTTGTATCGTTAGAGATGTCAAACTTTGCAAAATTGTCAATGTTATTATCTAATAAATTATGGTTTAATTTGGTTTCTGGCTTGTATACTGATTTTATAATTAGTATATCTTTAGGGTGTCTTTCTTTTTTGGTCAGTGATTTAATAAATTCTATATCTTCATTACTAATAGAGTCTTCATCGACACACCTGTTGTTCTTTGAATTGTAAATCTGCTTAGATTTGTTACGTTTTCTGTCTATACAAGGCGGTACTTCCGTGCACCTTTTAGTAAGTTTATCAAAGTAAGACTTCTTGCCGTTATAATAAGTTTCACAGTTGACTGGCTTGCAATCATTTAGTGGATCTTCGTCTTTGTTCTTACAGTGTACTATACCCTCTTCAATATTACCTCTGTCTTTGATTCTGGTGTCGAACTGTATGTTCAGAGTGTCTCTCATTATACTTCTCTTTCTGTCAATGGGTCTGGAGTCCACGTGTACAGTGCAGTAGCCTTTTCTCTCGAACGGGTCTATTAGAGGAGCGACTAGCGTCAACGCTTTTGTGGTTTCTGAAACAAATCAGTATCAGATATTTGAAGTGGCTTTGTGCTGATCGTATCTGATACTCGCAGTATTGATAACCGTATAAGTTATATAATTTTCACTGGTCTGACTTTGATTAATAAAAACAAAGACGCTTTCAACTGTTCCCCCATTATGGATATCCTCAAATCTATTCTTAAAGGTCTGTCAGTTTGACATTTCCAGGTAAATTTCCGTTTTCAAATTATATGCGTGTAGGTATAAAGCATAAGACGTTATAATATTGGCTCTTTTGGAATCAACCTTAAAAACTACTAGGGTACCGATTGGAGTTCGGCAAAGTAGGAATTAACTAGGCATTAAATCTAAGTCTTGATATCACTATGCCAAATACAAATTTTAAGTATAAATTTTGAATTTGATCCCCTCTCCCAAGGGAACAATGCTGAATTTCGGGCTAAAAAGTATCCTATGTCCTACCCCGTAGTAGTCCTAATAGTTTCGGCGCTATGCGCGGCCCAGATTCTGACAGACAGACAGACAAAATTTTGAATTTTTTTTCAAAATTCTTCAATGTACATAATTTGACTTGTTACATTCTTATTATAGTCTTAGATAGATGACATCCTCAGATAAGTATTCTGTGCGCAGATTCTAGAGGATTCCAAATAGTCTGAGGCAAGTCAATATTTGACATATGCCCACGTTTTTGCAAGTAGTTCGTATCGCACGTGACAGTTTGCAAGCCAATCGCCTCTTATTGGAACACTAACTGGTGGTACATGCCTTCGAAATCAGCGATATGACCGTTTATTTTACAACATTCTCAAAGGTTTTAGTACTTATCTAAGCCGTAAATTTTTGTAGCAAATACCGTAGCAAACGGAAAAGTTCGAGCATTTTTCCCACCGCCCACTTTGACATTAAAAAATATACTAGCGTCCCCAAAGTTTTTAAACAAAACAACCTGTGCTATCCCTTTTAGACCGCCTTAGCGCTCTCAATATCTTCTAGAGTCTCCTACCGCCCCTCAGCGTTTACACGGGGGCGTTATCGCCTACTTTGAGAAACAGTGGTCTAAGATAACACAGACAAATTATCTTAAATAATGGTCGAAGATATTCGTAGTTAGAGGTGAATCTACGCTGATTCCTCGCGATCAAACTTAAAAAAATCAGGCAACAGACTCGTTTTGGTTTTTCAACCGACTTCAGAAAAAGCTCTCAATTCGTCTTTATGTACATCTTATCCAATTGTGAACCGATTTTAACGATTATTTTTTAATGTGTAGGGTATATATACTTTAAGGGTGATTCTATACCTACTATTACGACTGTTTTTTTATTTTTTATTCTTCACACTTTTAGTGCGGCAACGACACCGTCATTCTTTTAAATAGTTCTCTCCACCCTAAGGTTGTCTGGCAGAAATCGCTTCCAGCGATAAGACCGTCAATTGTGCATTTCTTTTGATTATTTTTTGATTTTTATAATGTTTTTGTGTTTGTACTATAAATTGGAGTTATGCACAATAAAGAGTTCAGCTATCTTTCTATACAAATTTTATGAAAATACCTTCGGTGTAAAAAATAGGAATGAAGTTTCGTATTTGACTACTTATCAACTTCCCGGTATTTGAAGTTGGTTGTTAATTTTACCTGAAAAAGCATTGTTTTGTTCGATGATTCTATATCTTACCTCTAGGGATGAATTCAGAGCACTCTCCAATTATTTGAAGACTGTCACAATCCTCGCTTTCATCAGTCAGGCAACACTCGTCAGGTATAAGTTCTACGTGGAAATCCTCGCTCGAAGTATTATTCAGTTCAGTGAAAAACTCTAACCCAATTTTACAGGGCGAGGGAAAGGCCACGCCGCTTTTGATGACCTTCAATTCTTTGTTATGGAGCAGAGCGGTGGGTAATTGTAAAATACTTATAAAATAAAATATATTTTTGTAAAAATTCATCTGTAGAGAAAACAGGAGTCATATTTTGACATTAGATGAATGACATTGTAAGAGCAAAAGATTTTTAATCTGTGATGACATTTCTTGAAAACAAAACTGGGTCTCTTCAAGTTATATGAATGAATAGGTAGGTATCTTGTAGACCTTCATGCTCCGTCGTCTGCCATAGCATCACTTACCTTAGGGTAAGATTGGGTGTGATTATGGCCAAGTGAAAGTCTATTATTGATAAAAAAAACCTAGCCAAGTGCGTGTCAGGCCACGTTCAATGTAGGGTTTTGTAGTAGCGCCCGTCATAATATGCGGTAAATACATGTTTTACACAACTTACAACTTCATCTTAGTAATTTTTAACGGAATTTGTAAGAAATTTGTAAATGTAGGTAGGAACTTGGGTTCCTACCTACATTTTATATGTTGGTTGACTAATACTTGTTAACTTGTAGAGCCTACTTAGCTGTGTTATTTTGCCGGCGTGATTAATATGCATACCCATGCCAAATTACAGCTTTCTAGTACTGCCTCTGAGCTAAGCCGCGGACAGACAGACAGATAAACAGCGACACTGTCTGTCTGCGGACGGACATGGAGAAACTTTAAGGGTTTCCTGTTGATTACGGAACTCTAAAAAGGTGGCAGATGACAACTCACATAGATGTGAATATTATTGACATTTAAAATCAATCTTGTATAGTCTGTGGGGCTCACGCTTTTTTACATAACAGCAAGATAGCTAATAATTGGCAACCCACCATTATCGTACTGAACTTCGTAAGTAATAAATCCAATATTGTTCTCAACCTTTATTCATATCATGCAATGATATTATTTTCATACACCGTTACGGCAGTTACAATAAACACACTAACATACAGAATCATAATCTAGCTGAGCAAATCTATTGCATATTATATCACATCACTTAAAAACTACCTAATCTTGAGTAAGACCTCTCCCTACATACAGAGCACTAATAAAGTAAAAAAAGAGTCCCTGTATTGTACGTCCATGTAATGCACAACCATGGAAAGTACACCCCTGGAAAGTACAGCCAGTATTACAAACCATTGGTTTCAAATACTTGGTTTGTAATACTGGGCGAACATTCCTGGGCGTGCATTCCCTACACGTGTTGACCTTGTACGGCCAGTTTTGTACAACCCTGGAATGTACAGCCATGGAATACGAACCAATTTCATGCTCTGTTTTCATGTGCGAGTGCTATCAAGGGGCAAGTGCTGTGTTGCCATAGTATTTTACGCTATTAGTAAATTAATGTAGATGTAGTAAGTAGATTAGTTATTTATGTCTGGTTTTTGCAGATGAACTAACCGGTTGGTGTTATTTATTTGAACCCAAGTTTGTTGGATAAAGTTCGGATAGCAATCCTCCTTTTCTGAGTGGTAATAAAAAAAAACCTAATAACCTAACCAATCCAAGACGGATTTGCTTAGGAAGGATTTCTCAGGCCAACATTAACTTATTGTTTACATTATTTAATTTTATCAATGGCAACTTTTAGTTGAACATATTAAAACTTGCTCAGTGCAAACGAGGCTCGTTCTCGTCATGCGACTTATTCGCATCGACCAATGAGAGCTCACGGATATGACGAACTCGCGACCAATGAGCGTCGAGAATATTGGTTTGTAATCCGGGGTGTACATTCCAGGGGTGTGCAATACCGTCATGTGTTTAGTTTGTACGGAGCGTATTGTACGACCATGGAAAGCACACCCAGATAATTCAAACCAAATGGTTTGTAATACTGGCTTTACTTTCCAGGGGTGTGCATTACATGGTTGTGCTTTGCATGGACGTACAATACGGTCTCCCTAAAAAAAGAAGAAAGAAAAAGACAAATACAACTTTCTGTTGGCGCTAACTCCTGTAGAAAGATTGAATTGTATGGAAATTACATTATCTGTGGAAATGTCACGTGACTACTGTCAAGCTTTACCTTGATGAATTTGCGTTAGAGTTAAAGAAAAACTAAGCGAGAGGTATTAGTCTAGACACCCAAATTGACAAAGTGCAAAACGACAAAAAAACTAGCACAGAAAGCACAGAAAGGTGTACATAAAAAAATGATTTGTGTTAAGTCAAAAGTCCCCTCAGCTTATGCTGCACCAAACCTAGAAGCGGTGCAGCGCTGGTTCTCGGACAGGGCCATCGTAATGTCACGAACAACGGGGTGCTATGATCAAGAAATAAAATAAATAGGACACAATAAATGCGTAAAATAATAGTAAAAGTAAAAGTATAATTATTAAGTAGGCACACTGAATTCTTACGCCACACTAGTTATTTGGTGACCGTCGAAATAATCCGTGTGATGGAAGGAGTCAATGCAGGTAGAGGGCCTATCTTGCACCTTTTATAAACTAAGATATATAAATAAAAGGACACAATGATACACATAAAATTGCTCTTTTGAGACTTCGCTCGATATCAATAATGCTTGAGACATCTGAGCTGAGAAAACTAAGAAAAACATACGTTATTTCCATTTCCACGCTCATCATTTCCCGGTATTTTGTATCATAACTTTTGGATATGATTATGAACTTAATTTTCAAAACCACAAGTACCCAAAAACTAACACGTTTGCAACTGATGCTCCATGATGCACACTCAGTACGTACTTTGATACCAAGGAGGAGGTAGTCAGAGAGGTAGAAAAGGATTCATCCAAATAATTATTTATTTATCTCAAAAGGTACCCATGCTTAGTCCAAGACAACTATAATTAGTTCGAGTACCAATATTGCAAAAGACCGGTGGTCTTCCTTCTGAAAGACCGCAAGAACTTACAGGTTATATAGTTCTGCGATTGCATATGTGATATTTAACATATAAGCAACTTAAGGTCATCTATACTAATATTATAAGAGGTAAAGTTTTTAAGTTTAGGTGTAAGACAAACTACTTAACTGATTTCAAAAAATATTTTAATAATATTTGAAATGGATCTTCGTAGTGGATGTAGGCTGTATTACCCCGTCAAAATGAAAGGTCTTTCCTTCGAGACGAATTTTGCAAATTTTGCAAAAAAAACGGTCAAGGCTTAACGGAAAGAGCTAATTTTATCCGGGCACAACGAGGGTAGTTAAAAATAAATCCTAAAACTAATTTCACAAATATTATCCATAAAAATAAGTTACTAAAGCCACTTAAAAACTAAACATACTATTGAACAATACCCAAAATAACCTTAGTACTATTAAGAACAGCACCGTTACGAAGACATAGTGTGTGATTCTCAATAAATTATGCTTTCTCCTACCAGCAGGGACAGTTTCTACTGGATCCTTTAGTAGGTAAACTCTTACACCTCTGACATAACTATAGAAGTATTCGGGCCAATGTAAACTGGCCATGTCGAAGTTGAACATGTGTTTGTCCGCATCGCATAACTCCTTGTACAGACTCTGCGTATTCTGATTGTGGAATTTCCACTGGCGGATTGCGAAGTAGCTGATCACGTCGGAGAACTTTTCGATTTTTCTGTACGCTTTTTTCAATCTGTCATGAAAAATGGTATACCTGTAGTGGCTAGTTCTATAGTTCTAGTGGCGAACAAAGTCAAAGTCAAAGTCAAAGTCAAAGTCAAAGTCAAAGTCAAAGTCAAAGTCAAAGTCAAAGTCAAAGTCAAAGTCAAAGTCAAAGTCAAAGTCAAAGTCAAAGTCAAAGTCAAAGTCAAAGTCAAAGTCAAAGTCAAAGTCAAAGTCAAAGTCAAAGTCAAAGTCAAAGTCAAAGTCAAAGTCAAAGTCAAAGTCAAAATTAATTTATTCATTTAAATCACAAGGATCACTTTGAAACGTCGATTTTATCTACTGCCTGTTCCTCCGCGACCAAGCCAGGAAAGAAAGGCAAGAAAACAAGGCTGGTAAATCTTTTTTTAATGATTCTTTTACAAAACAATAGCAACCTATTTTTTTTATCGAGTTGGAGCATTTTCAATCCCAATAGTTTTATCATCTAAATAATCCGATTTTTTTATAAAGTTTTTGTTTAAAAGCAAATGTGTTTTTTTTGCTTGTTAAACATAACGGGTGAAAAGTCTCATGTACCTGTAATTACTACGTATAATGTTTGTTTTTTTTTGTTAAATAAATGAATAAAATGAAATGTATTTACAAAAAAATATATAAGTAGTATATCAGTCTTGTACCTCCCATCACACAAGTTCTGCTTATTTTGGTGTTAGATCATCATCTAGGGAATTTTTCACACAGCATCCTGTGTGAAAAATGTCCAGCATTATTATTATTCTTATTATTTACATTAAAACAACTTACATCGGCTTCTTCCCAATCAGTAGAGCAATCCCATCAATGATATATGCAGGGATCCAGTGCAGGAAGAAACAGTATAAATTGTAGATAAATCTAGACGGAGTCAGGTGTAACAGGTAATAATATATTGCTGTGACGCTGGGCACGTCTATACCATACACTTCGTTGTATTTCATGAATTGTTCTGTGGACGAGAGACATGGTTTGTGTTACTTTCCATTATGCACCTTAAGAATAAGAATAAGACTAAGAATAACCTTATTTGGAAAAATAACAAAACTTAGTGAACAATATGCCACTTAGGGGTGCATGGTGACCAAGAATTAACCAGTTACAAGTCAAATTGATCGTCTGGCTGCGCCAATTGCTTAAGTTATAAAACTGGCGCAGCCGGATGAACATCTCGCAGTCGACTCACCCCTAAGGCAACTTTTTACATAAATGCTGCAATTAAAAAACTGGCGCAGCCGGGCACTTAATTTCTTTACTTGTGAAACTGGCGCTGCAGCCAGACAGATTAATTTCTCACAAACTTACCCCAGGTTAGAGGTTGCTGCTCTGAAGATACGTAGTTATAAACCGGGGGAGGAAGGTCTAACGGGGGCGCATCCTCATGGTTCCCAGGGTACTCCTTAGCGGTTTTCCAAGCAGTCGCGATAATTGCATTCACCACCATGTCTCCGGGCACCAAGTCTGCCAGAGCTTTGGGATTGCAATTCAGTACGTGGAGAAGACCTACCGCGGCACCGACCACCACCTGGAAAATTACGTCACAGTTTTTTTATATCCCAAAAATTTAACCTCGGTGCGATTCGAACCTGTAATCTCCCGGTTGATACGCGACGGCTGTACTATACCTCTATAATAAACTTAGCCACGAGATTTTACTAGACTGTTCATAATTTGAGGTTTATCTGAGGCTCCATCTACAGGGAAAACGGGCTGGGGCCTACGGCGGACGGCACTGCTAGTTAATAAAAGTAAACTTACGCCAGTGGGTCCATAAACGTTATCAATCCATCCTTCGATCGGTTCTTGTGATGTTCCAATTACTGAAAGAGATACCATTCTATGTAAAGAAAAAATATATATAACATACACATTTATTATGTGAGCATTATACTAGGATTCCAATTCTAGAATATATACTAGGATATATATTAGGTCCGGAGATACTAGGATTCTCTGTGCCGTGGTTATCAGGAACTACGAGTACAACAAAATTCAGACCCTGAACAAAAACCTGCAGAACATGTAAAAAATTGTCCCGCCGCGGGAATCGAATCCGCACCTTTTATGTCACAGCTGGATTTTTGCCCGCCGCGCCATCGAGGGCGCCACCGATATATTTAAAACTAGCTTCTGCCTACAGCTTCACCTGCATGGTACCCGGATAAAAGGTAGCCTATGTGTTATTCTGATGTATAAGCTATATTATTGTAAAGTTTCATCAAAATCCGTTCAGTTTTGCGTGAAAGAGGAACAAACATCCATCCTCACAAACTTTCGTGTTTATAATATTAGTAGGATCTACTGAACTACAAGTATTGAGTTATGGATAATCCAGTTCATTCGTCGCAATAGGAAAAGTGCCTAGCATGCCGGCATCCCCACGATGACTGGCAATACCTGTTCGTTGGTCAAAAAATGAGAGAAAAAAAACTGTTACTTAGGTATAAGTTAGTGCTTACAGGGTTTGGAGTCTCCTTTTAATTATATGCCTGTATTAGGAAAACCCGCTCGTCTATAACATTTTTATAAATTATCTTATAAGTTGTACATAATAAGAACATAAAAAAAACAAACTAACTTAACCTTAACTGGGGTGTGTGTGGATGAGTGTGTGTGGGGATGTGGGGGTGT
Organism: Perizoma flavofasciatum; assembly: GCA_958496245.1. Taxonomy (NCBI): domain Eukaryota; kingdom Metazoa; phylum Arthropoda; class Insecta; order Lepidoptera; family Geometridae; genus Perizoma; species Perizoma flavofasciatum. The sequence continues at coordinate 4,882,096 of OY292446.1, read as the reverse complement.
GTGTGGGTGAGTGTGTGGGGGGATGTGGGTGTGTGTATGGGTGAGTGTGGGGGGGGATGTGGGGGTGTGTGTGGGTGAAAGTGTGGGGGGATGTGGGCGTGTGTGTGTTGTGAGTGTGTGGGGGGATATAGGGGTGTGTGTGGGTGAGTGTGTGGGGGGGATGTGGGGGTGTGTGTGGGTGAGTGTGTGGGTGTGTGTGTGGAGGGATGTGGGGGTGTGTGGGGGTGAGTGTGTGGGGGGATGTGGAAGTGTGTGTGGGTGAGCGAGTGGGGGATGTGGGGGTGTGTGTGGGTGAGCGTGTGGGGGGGATGTGGGGGTGTGTGGGTGAGTGTGTGGGGGGATGTAGGGGTGTGTGTGGGTGAGTGTGTGGGAGGGATGTGGGGGTGTGTGTGGGTGAGTGTGTGGGGGGGATGTGGGGGTGAGTGTGTGGGGGATGTGGAAATGTGTGTGGGTGAGCGAGTGGGGGATGTGGGGGTGTGTGTGGGTGAGTGTGTGGGGGGATGTGGGGGTGTGTGTGGGATGTGTGTGTGGAGTGGTTTAAATAAAAGATTGAAATTTACCAATGGAAGGCCTGAACAGTGCTACCGGAAGTCCCTTGGAGTACTTCAGTACGATATCCTCGGCCGATGCTTTGGTATAAGCATAGGTGTTAGGATAGTCTCCTAGTAACCTAGAATTGTGAAAACATGTTCTGTTAGAAATTATATTATTTTAGTACACATGTTCTCAAACTTATATTTCCTATAGCCCACTTTGAAAAATTCTAGCGCTCCACAAAGTTTTTAAACATGCTTTCCATTCTAGACCGCTTTAGCGCCCCCAATATCTTCTAAAGTCTTCTACCTCCCCCCTGAAGGCCTCCAGCGCCCACAAGGGGTCGTTATCACCTACATTGAGCAATAGTATTTTAATAGATTTTAACGGGTGATTCGATACACGTCTTGAGTCTAGGTAGATGGGTTAGGTAATATAATTTATGTTTTTTTTTTATATATGTTATCGTTAATAAATGTATTTTCTTTCTTTCTTTCTTTCTTCCGTACCTTATTATATGTATGTATGTACGATCTTACCCAGGAGTGATACTGTTGATGACTTTCACGTCCATAGTTTCCACGAGGTCGATGAGTTTCTCACCGGGAAGCGGGCTTTCGTAGAACTTCTCATCAATATCTTGCTGGATGCAGTTACTGAAACAATAGATAAGCAGATCTATACTAATACTAGCTTCTGCCCATGGCTTCGTCCGCGTGGTACCACGATAAAAAGTAGCCTATGTGTTATTCTAATGTGTAAGCTATATTACTGTAAAGTTTCATCAAAATCCGTTGCGTGCGTTATTGCGTGAAAGATTAACAAACATCCATCCTCACAAACTTTCGCGTTTATAATATTAGTAGGATTATAAAGAAGTGAAATTTGTAAGTTTGTAAAGGGAGTAATCTCCGAAACTTCTAATCTGATTTTAGAAATTCTTTCACCCATATGCAGAATGGACTTACAGGGAGGACATAGGCTATCCCTCTGTTTCATAATCACTCGCTAACTTAGCAAGATCTTTCCCATAAAATAGAAGGACTCTTTGTGACCAATTTCACAACAAGGGAGACCGGTTCTGTACGTAAGTCGACGAAATAACGGTCGAGCGAATGTTTTTCTTAATAACGCTACTTTTTATCGGCTACTTTTTATTTGAGTACCACGCGGACGAAGCCGTGGCCAATAGCTTGTAATATATATTTTTATTTAGTTACCAACTACTGTCCACGGTTTCATCCGCGTTGTATTCAGATAAAAATAGCATACAAAAAATTTAAGTTATTTATTCATTAAACATGTAGGATAACAGATTCATCAACTGCACTGTTACAAAATAAACATAGTCTGTATGGCACCTAAATTTTTTAAATGAGATACCGAAGTCCTTCTTAAATCTTAGTGAGACTATGATTAAAGCTAAATTAAAACAATAGTTATTAAGTGCTATTACAATATTGGCCTCGATTCTGTAGTTCACTGACTAAACTAAATTTAAACTGTCGTCGCTCTCTTTTACTGATAGTGCAAGCAAGAAAGAAAGTTTTCCATACAAATTTAGTCGTGATATCAAAACATGCTGACTATAAACACGAAGAAAAGCGGCACGTAAACTGATTTGACAGCAGCACACGGTACTAAAATTGTAGCTATCTCTTTCTTGCGTACACTATCAGTAAAAGAGAGCGATAATTTAAATTTAGTTTAGTCAGTGTACTACAGAATCGAGGCCATTAATGACTTTTTAGTTGACGATTTGAAACTTTGGCCATTTAATTTTATGAACAATTTACTTCAAACAAATATAATTTTAAATATTTGCCTAATTTTAAGGTAGAACATAATTGAAACATTTAATATATTTATGACCTACAAATGTAATCTACATTATGCTGAAGCAAATAAATTAATCTTTATCTTTATCTTTAAACCTAATTCGCTACACCTTTTATGTAGGAATTCACATATAACACTCAAAAGTAGCTCTTACATGCCATAGTCGTAATGTTCGTTAAAAACGCATTCGCTCAACCGTTTTTTCGTTCACTTACCTACGTTACGTTGCAAAATCTATCACCACGAAAAGCCCTTTATTTTAAAGGGGTGATATAATATGTCCACCTTGAAGGCACGTTTTGAATATTGGTGAAATAATTTTTGAAAGGGGATAGGCAGTTAACCTAAAAACATACACCCTCTGTTTTATAATCACTCGCTAAATTCAGCAGTTTGCTAAAAGTTGCCAGCCTCTATCCTCTGTTTAGTGTTAGAAAAGGACAGGGCTAGATCTCGCGACTTGTTGAGTTAGCGAGTGATTATGAAACAGACGGACAAACTTTAACTCCTAATAATGTTAGTGTGGATAGCAACAAAGCACAAAATATATATAATTCACACTTTATAGAGATTAATAGTAAGATTTGTACAGCAAATGAGAAATAGCAAGAATTTTCATGCCAATTAATCCCATCTTTTTTGCAATTAGTATTCTACTAGGCTATAAGCCCGTTGCTACCTAATTGTGCTGAACCAATTTTGATAAATTGATACCTACCAAGAATCCACTAGAAAATTACATTAATTTGCAACACCGACGAGGTCGATGCGAGTAAACTAGTTTCTAAATGTGTATTTTGCATAAATATCTACACAAATATTATCGTTTTGCGGTGACCAGAAGCTGGATTGTTCTGGGACATGTGCTAGCACTTGTCACCCTTATTTCATTTAGATACGACAATTAGAAGTAATTAAAAATGTACTTCCAAGATTTGATTACTTAGTTTGTTTGTTATTAAGTTAGTTACAAGTAAAAGCTTGACAAGAAGCTAATAAAAGCAGTGGCGAAGAGATTCTTCAAAAAGGGCATTTTTACAGAGTTGTTTTATTGCGGGTGATAGCTTGGTATTACAAGTGTCCATTAGTTACGGTAACCGCTTATATTAGGTTAATGTAAAGCCTTCACTTGTAACTTACTAAATAACAAACAAACAATGTAATCAAATCGCTTTTGAGCGATAAGACCGCCCTGCTTTAAGTTATTTTCGTTTTGTTAAGTTATATCTGTTTTTCTTATGGTGTACAATAAAGTATTTTCATTCATTAAAAACTGAAAAGTCTTTTTTTTTCTTAAAAAATTTACTTGCTATCTTGGTATTCTAAAAACGTGCAGTTTCGTGCTAGTGATTTAATGAAACTTCTCATTTATGAATAAAAACTTTGGACTTTGACTCCGACTTAAAGACCGTAACTTATGGAAGGCCTTAACATGACACTCCTAGTTATGTCCTTACTTAATGAGCAGTTGAGGTCATTTCAAATACATAGTAAACTTCCAATACATATAAACTTATAAGTAGTTATAGGTCTTGCATAGTTATAGAAACAAGGAAAATCTATGTTATCGCGTTTACCTTTTATATCAGAGTTCAGAGTCAGATTCAGATTCAGATTCAGATTCAGATTCAGATTCAGATTCAGATTCAGATTCAGATTCAGATTCAGATTCAGATTCAGAGTAAGATTCAGATTCAGATTCAGATTCAGATTCAGATTCAGATTCAGATTCAGATTCAGATTTGTTTATTTGCGAAACGTGGGTTACAATGTGTGGTAAAAAATAAAGTAGGTACAGCCATGGTCGGCTCATAAGCATGCCAAATAAATGTCATTCTCATCTAATAATTAATACATAAATAAAAAATATTTAACATGTCCTGCAAATAAATAAATTTAAATGTACAACGACAACAGAATATTAGAAAAAAATAATAAAAAAAAAGATAATAATTTAAGTCAAAATAATAATTTAAGCTTACTTTTTTATTTGATTGTATGTACATTATTATCTACATATTTTATCTTCAAAACGGGTTAACGGATTGTAGTGTCTTTTTGCTATTGATTTTTATGTCCTCAAAGATCGATCACAATAATAAAAAAATGTTTATTTCTATATTATATTGGTTGATGGCACATTTGGGTATGTGTCATTCCTTGTTTTGTACAGTTTTCATAGATAAATAATCTTATCTATAAAAGCTTACCTGTAAGCTATAGATAATTTTCATCAGAGCCTTAATTTTTTTAAAGGCTTATTTCCGATGTTATGTTCTGTGTTGTATTATACAGTTTTCATCGATTAATGTATACTTATCTTATCTATCTGTGTTTGACTGTAAACTGTAGATAATATGCATTAGAAACATTAACGCGTTTGGATATATTGTTTGATGGCATTTGGTATGAGTTATTCCTTGTTTTGTACAGTTTTTATAGATAAATAATCTTACATATAAAAGCTTACCTGTAAGCTACAGATAATATTCATCAGAGCCTTAATTTTTATGAAGGCACGTTTGGATATGTTATTTTCTTTGTATACAGTTATACAGTTTTTATCTTTGAATTTATTCTTATCTTATCTATCTGTACTTAACTGTAAACTGTAGATAATATGCACTAGAGCCATTTATTGCATGAAGGCGCGTTTGGATATATGTGATTTGTTGTTTTGAACAGTTCTTATGAATTAATGTTATCGTATCTTATCTATGTGCTTATGTATAAGTTGTACAGTACATAATGCATTTTCATTTTGTGCAGGCGTGTACAGTTATACATTGTTTGAAGTGTACAGTTTACATGTATAATTGTATTTTTATCTTATCTAACTGTGTTTACCTGTAAGCTGTAGATATATATACTAGAGCATATTTACGTTTGTTTTTTCTTGTTGTTTTCAGTTTACATGATAATCTCTGTGGCGCAGTGGGTGAAGGGTCGCCTGAGATGCAGAAGGCTGCGAGTTCGATTCCACCACGAGACAAATTTTGTATAAGCAAATATTTGTCTCGAGTCTGGGTGCATCCCATGTATAATATGTATGTTTTAAAAAAAATATATACAAGTATTATATCAGTTATATTGTTCCCATAACACAAGCTCTATTTAATTAAGGGCTAGATGATACTGTGTGAAAATGTCCACCATTATTATTATTTAAATATCTTCTTATTTTACTTTATCTTATCTAACTGTGCTTACCTGTAAGCTGTAGATATATGTACAAGAGCCTTCAATTTCGTGCAGGAGCGTGCCAAATTGCACATATTTCTAGTACCACGTACATTTATTTCCACCGCAGACTTGAGGGGCTCGTCAAACCTGACTGTTGCTGCTCCGTGGAATATAATTTCGACCTAAAATCAAAGATAAAATAAGATAATATACCAAAATATAATATTACTAGCTTCTATATTAGTAGCCTATGTGTTATTCTGATGTATAAGCTATATTATTGTAAAGTTTCATCAAAATCCGTTCGGTAGTTTTTGCGTGAAAGAGTAACAAACATCCATCCTCGCAAACTTTCACGTTTATAACATTAGTAGGAAGTAGGATACATTTGTATGAAATGCCTTTTGTTGCGTCTGAGACGCAGAAGGTTGTGGGTTCGTTTCCCACCGCAGGACAAATGTTTATGTAAGCTGCAAATATTATTATTTATTTTTTTCTGATTTGTGTGTTTTTTATGTATAATATTCATGTATTTACAAGAAAATGTATGTAGTTTACATAAGCTCTTAGTTTGGGGGGAGATGATGCTGTGTGAAAAATGTCCAGTATATATTATTTATTTATAATAGAATAAATAAAACAACTACATATGTAAGTGCAATAATTATACGAGAAGCTTCCCCAAAATGCTGGCTGTATTGCCCCGCTCGATGGCAATATTACGTGAAATTACTGTAAAAAAAATCTCGTACATATATATTAAGGAACTTTACCTCATTCATAATTTTGGTCCTGTCTTCTGCGCTGATGCCGAGGTCTGGATGTCCCATATCACCTTCAATCACCTTGATCTTGTTGATGAAGTTTGGATGCGATTTTTTAAGTTTTTCGTAGAGCTAAAAATAGAAGAGTTTTTTTTACTCATACTCATTTATTCTTTGACGACGAAACTTTACCGCCCTATTTAACCACCTTAGGGGTCGATTTTTGAAAATTAGATTAGCCTATGTGTTATTCCGGATCCTAAACTATCTACATTTCATCAAAATCGGTTTAGTAATTACGGAGATACGTGGTAACAAACATTCACACACACACACACAAACTTTCGCATTTATTATATTATAAGGATTTTAGTAAACGATTTAATTCGATTATGTGTATTATAAAATGTGGAACATATAGTATCTGTTTGGTTCTTCCAGAATAATGTCATCATTTGTACTGAATTTATTTTGTTGAAGTCGTTATTTTCTTTATTTTTGTACCAAATATAATACTTTGATGTGCCTCCGACTACCCTATACGATGTAGATGAGGTAGATTATAGACATGAAGTACTCTGTTAGATTACATATTCTATATTATAATACTAGTTATACTAGGTTAGAGGGTTCTTGTTTTAATAAATGACCAAAAATATAGCGCGTTCAAATCTTTTGTATGGAAAAAATCACATAATTTTTTATGTGATTTAAATTATGTGATTTTTTTCGTTCCAGTTGTTATTTTCTTTATATTTTTTACAAAAAACACTTATTTATCTTCGAAATGTTTGGTTTATTTTATAACAAAAAAAAACTAAGACATGTGCCATTAGTGAAAAATACATTTATCCATATAATTATACTAGCTTCTGCCCACGACTTTGCCCGTGTGGTACCCGGATAAAAAGTAGCCTGTGTTATTCTGATGTATATTACTGTAAAGTGTAAGTATAAGGTGTCTGTTTACGTAGATTTTTCAATTTTATTTTCTATTGACTTTTTGATTTTATTTCATTTGTATCCGGACATTGACATGCATGGTAGGAATAAGTAGATAGTATTAATTGTATTTATTTTATAAATGCCATTTCAAATAACTATTTATCTGACATTATTAAATAAAAAAATAAATTATTATAGATCAATTTATGAAGTAAGATTATTTCCTTATTATGTATTATTTGACATTTATGATTACGATATTGTTTTAGTATTAATTATTTAATTTTAAATAAATATTGACTTAAACTTGCAGCGCCCTTTACAGGGTCCATGTACTTCCCTACAGCTACTGTGATGTAAGAACTAAGCTGAATGTACATTTGAACATGAATAAATGATTATGAATAAGTTTCATCAAAATCCATTCTGTAGTTTTTGCGTGAAAGAGTAACAAACATCCGTCCTCAAAAACTTTCGCGTTTATAATATTAGTAGGATACTAGTAAAATATATAACAGCTATACAGATGAAACAGCTAGCCTATCTAAAGATCGTTAAACCTTTATATAGGCCATTAATCAATTAGTCTAATTATGCTCTATTTGGTACCCTCTGGGATCTTCGTACTGCGTAAAGACCTGAATAGGTCCGTCGGGAGATTACAGTGGGCGTGCTTGTTCAAGGTTTATTTTTGATATGTGAAAAGATACTTACAATGTCCTCAAATTGTTCCTGCAGTCTTTTAGCAATGTCCTTGTTCTTTTTCGGTCTCGACAGCAGATATAGCGTTTTTATTTCCGGGCATGATCTGTAAAGAACGAAAATTGTGTTAAAAAAAACTGCTAGTCGTTTTCTCATTTTCACACTAGCGTCATCTAGTGTATATGTATTATAAAAATAATGAAGTGGGAAGTTCCGATACAAATTAGGTATTTGTTTGTCTGTGGTCTGTGCAATACGAATCTAGTGGCTATTCGATTTTAAATCACTTAGAGGCCGTAACCTGGTTAGAGATGCGGCAATCTGTAGATATACTTAGTATCTCTAACCAGTCTGTGCTTTTCCTATATTAAAAGTACTGATGTATAAGCTATATTACTAAAAATGTATATAAGTATATCAGTCATTTAGTTCCCATAACACAAGCTCTGCTTAGTTTGGGGCTAGATGACGCTGTGTGAAAAAAAAAATATTTCTCTCTTTCTTTCTTGCTTTCTTTCATCAGAATAACACATAGGCTACTTTCAATCGGGTACTACGTGGGCGAAGCCTAGCCAAGCTAGTTTATTCATAACCTGAGTGTTTACGGGAGAAAGTTCCTGGATACTGCGCGGGCGAAGCCATGGGCAGAAGCTAAAGCCGCATGGTTTTCTTATAACAGATATTGTGAAGATACCCGTTACTATTCTCCCAAATCTGTGTGTGGCCTATTTAAGATTCAATAGCTGTGTCGGAAGGCAGTTAGATTTAACATATTGTATTGATTAGGTCCTAAAAAAATACAATGGATTATACGCGCTACACCACTGACTCATATAGCTATTTTTGAATTTACTATTGGTTAAATTTACTGCTATTTATTTACATTATTCTGATCTCACGCAAGGATTCCTTGTGCCATCGCCCTCCCGTGCTTTTACTTCTTTTGTTCGGCTCCTAAGCGTCGTAGCATATAGAGGTAAAATGACCTTCCTCAAGATTTAGACTATCAAAACTAAAAGACAAAACCGACGTTTCAAAGTGATCCTTGTGATTTTAATGAATAAATGAATTTTGACTTTGACACCCGACTACCGAACCATAGTTCAGAAAACCCCTAGCCGATCCAGTTCATAATCAAACTCCGAAATTCAATTAGTTTAACCTACTACGAAGTTAAACTTCATTAGTTTTATTTTCACACAGCATCATCGAGCCCCAAACTAAGCAGAGCTTGTATTATGGGTACTAAATGACTGTTAAACTACTTATATTTTTTTTAATACATACATTTTATACATAGAATAAACGGCTGACCTCATGTGGAATGTGTACCAAATATAATGATTGAAAGTGCCTCAGACTACGTCTTATTTAGTCTTCTCAAAAAACTACGCCCTAAGTACTTATGTATCCATAGATGTATGTTTTTTTTAAATACTCTCTATTTAACGTCCGTCATTCGACTGCACCGTTATATTAGGAACACCCCTGAACTTAAATCAAACGTTCAACAGTGTCTGTCCTTTATAAGAATATATTTTTCTTTTATTCATAGAACGCTCAATATAACGTCCGTCATTCGACTGCACCGTTATCTTAGCAACACTTATGACCTTAATCCAAATACTCAACGGTAGCTAACAGGACGTGACATGACTTTAAAAAAAAATAATGACATAGGTATATACTTCTTTGTGTTCATAGCAGACACAAACGGTAGCCTTGATAAGTTTCTTAACAGATCAGCTGAGTTAAGAAAAAAAACTGTAATTTCCAGGAAGACATCCTCTGATACATACTCAGTTCCTAGATCTTTGAGGATATCAAGTGACGGGTAGTCATAGGCACGTCCAAACATATTTGGTACATGCCCGCGTTTGGTTAGTAGTAAATATTTAGATCAGATTGCAAGCCGATCGCCGTTTATTGGAACACTAAAGGGTTAGGCAATGTTCTGTTAAGTCACTGTTTGTATGGGTCGCTTCAGTGGAAGCTTTCGACTATAACTCTAGTATCAGGAATTACGAGTACTGTGGTACACCGAGACCCAGATCACAGTATATACGTACGGATTTTCTGAAACAGGCAGGTTATCTGAAGAATGGTTAGTTGATATGCATTGCAGGGTTGTAGAGGAACGGTTACGTTTTCTGAGCAGTTTACAGAAACATAACTCAAGCAATGCGCTTAGGTCCGCTCCACTTCAAGAAGTTGAAATGAGTATCGAAGTCGCGAATCAGATTCGTCAGGATGAAACCATTCAGGGAGAGGGGATAGTACCAGGTCGCGTTTATTTGCCCAGCACTTTTACTTTTACCCGCCCGAACTCACAACATTTAAAAAAAACAGGACCTAACGAATTATTCGAAAAAAAACAGCGAAACATTAAATCTTAATGAAGTATTTTTTTATAAAGAATTAATTCCTCAAAGAGGTTTTTCTTATATTTGAACGAATCATACATTTTTATTATTATTATTTTCCCGCTGTGGGACATATGTTTGTATGTTGCATTCATTTGTCTCGGGTCTGGGTGTTTTCTATGTATAATATGTATGTATTTAAGACAAAAATTTATGTATATAAATAGTATATCAGTCATGTAGTTCCCATAACACAAGCTTTGCTTACTTTGGGGCTAGATGGTCCAGCATTATTTATTTCAGATCATAATCCATAAACATAAAACATTTTAATAAGCACAAATTATTGACAACATAACCATAATAAACGCGAAAGTTTGTGAGGATGGATGTTTATTACTCTTTCACGCAAAAACTACTGAACGGATTTCGATGAAACTTTACAGTAACATAGCTTATACATCAGAATAATACATAGTCTACTTTTTATCCAGGTACCACGCGGGCGAAGCCGTGGGCAGAAGCTAGTTATATATATTATGTTTTTTGATATAGGAATCTATGTATTTATAGTTTCTAAGATTCACTAACATATAACCCAGAAATCATTTAGTGCGTAGTTCCTGCTTTAAATGAACAACTTTTAAAACCACCTTTCGAGACAAGACGGGGATTTTCCACGGCTTCCGGGATATTGTCGACCATAGCGGAGCGGATCGCGTGAGGATACTTGCCCACTTATCAATAAGAGAGTTAGTGTAGAGTAAAACTTAGTATTTTACATATCTGATAAAGATGGTCAAACATATGCTTAAAACGAAACAATGATGGAAAAAATCTAGATAGAAACTAAAAATTCGAAGACATGTGCCTTGACTTAGTGTTCCAATAAGCGGCGATGGGTTAGCAACCTGTCACGTGGAATGCGAATTACTTGCGAAACACGGGTAAATGCCAAATGTAATGTTTGGATCTGACAACCCCTACTTGGTAACTACAAAGATCTACGCACTGATTATATATCTGAGGATGTCCATACAATACTAGCTTCTGCCCACGGCTTCGCCCTCGTGGTATCTGGATAAAAAGTAGCCTATGTATTATTCTGATGTATAAGCTATATTATTGTAAAGTTTCATCAAAACCGTTCGGTTTTTTTTTGCGTGAAAGAGTAACAAACATCCATCCTCACAAACTTTCGCATTTATAATAGTACTAGCTTCTGCCCACGGCTTTGCCCGCATTGTACCTGGATAAAAAATTGCCTATGTATTATTCTGATGTATAAGCTATATTATTGTAAAGTTTCATCAAAACCGTTCGGTTTTTTTTTGCGTGAAAGAGTAACAAACATCCATCCTCACAAACTTTCGCATTTATAACAATAGGATTTGTTTCGGTCCTCCTAGATCTTGATAGCTATGGGGAATCCTAGTGTCAGGTTAGATCCTAGGGTCAGATTTATGTATGTGACTTTGGATTTTATATTATTTTTATGCTAATATATTATACGTAGCTATTATGAATAATGTAATATGTACGTAGACGTAAACAGTAATTTTATTCGTGGGTAAAATACCTATTTCTAGTTTTCAAGAAACTGCTGTAAATAAGTAGGAACGTCTCTTTTGCAATTTTTGTTTTAAACTGTCAAAATAAATAAAGATTTTTTTTATTCCAAAAACTATCGTGAACTTGAACTATTCATATTGTACAAACGGGAATTTTCACGTACTGCACTATCGGTGAAGGCACCGACTAAGTTTCGACTCATTCCGAGAGTCTTCATCAGGGTGAGTGGTTGCGACTTTCTCCTTCCGCGTCGCGCCGTGCACTACGTATAATCAAAAAATCAAAGTAAATTAATTTTTTACTTTGATTTTTGATATTGACTATATTTGTGACATTTAAACGTCACGGAGTTTGTAACTCGTCGCGTCGATCGTTTGTCCACGTGACAAAGACTGTCCACACTTGTGACTTCGTCACACGTATCAACCACGGTCACGGAGTAATCTATACTATTTATCTATACTAATATTATAAACGCGAAAGTTTGTGAGAATGATTGAGAATGGATGTTTGTTACTCTTTCACGCAAAAACTACTGAACGGATTTTAACGAAACTTTACAGTAATATAGCTTATACATCAGATTAATACATAGGGTACTTTTTATCTGGGTACCATGCGGGCGAAGCCGTGGACAGAAGCTAGTCTAATATAAACGCGAAAGTTTGTGAGGATGGATATTTGTTACTATTTCACGCAAAAACTACTGAACGGATTTTAATAAAACTTTACAGTAATATAGCTTATATATCAGAATAATATATAGGCTACTTTTTCTGTAGGTACCACGCGAGCAAAGCTGTGGGCAGAAGCTAGTCTAATATAAACGCGAAAGTTTGTGAGAATAGATGTTTGTTACTCTTTCACTTAAAAACTACTGAACGGATTTTAACGAAACTTTACAGTAATATAGCTTATACATCAGATTAATACATAGGCTATTTTTTATCCGGGTACCATGCGGGCGAAGCCGTGGACAGAAGCTAGTCTAATATAAACGCGAAAGTTTGTGAGGGTGGATGTTTGTTACTCTTTCACGCAAAAACTACTGAACGGATTTTAACGAAACTTTACAGTAATATAGCTTAAACATCAGAATAACACATTGACTACTTTTTATTCGAGTACCATGTGTGAGCAGAAGCTAGTAAAAAAATAAACCAAAATACCATCATTTATTCCAAGACCGTGAATGATCAATATTTATGTTTTAAAAAAGGGAATTTTCACGTTTTACAGTACGAACTATACTTGCAAAGTAAGTAAGAAACAAACACCTCATTACGTAGCCACACCTCCAACTACGCATTTCAATCATCGTATTGAATAATATTATTATTCTGTATTTATTCGCATTACATTTATTACTTACTAGCTACTGCCCTCGGCTTCGCCCGCGTGGTATGTTAATAAAAGCAGCATATGACCGTCTCCAGGCTTCAAACTATGTCCACCAACTTTTGAATGAATCGAACCAAGGATTACAATTTTCATACAAAGTTTAGAACTCAATAGCACACCCCTAAAGGGTAGTTTTGAAAAAATAAAAAATACGAATTTCATTATTTATTTTAAAGTTTATTTGTACCGAGTTTTGAGTGAATCAAAGCAAGGAATAATTTTTTGCATAGAAACTTTACCACCCTGTTTAACTCCCTTAGGGGTTAATTTTCCAAAATAAGATTAGCCTATGTGTTATTCCAGAATCTAAACTATCTACATTCCAAATTTCATCAAAACCGGTTTTGTAGTTACGGAGATACGTGGTAACAAACATTTACACACACAGACTTTCACATTTATTATATGAGTACTATAATCATGTAGTACATCATTTTTATGTATCATCAATAGTTTTCTCAGCGCACGCCAAATAATGTATTTTATAGACAAAATTTTGCTACTTTGGGTTACATTATTGTAAAGATCTCTATTTTTTGTGAAAATAAATTATAGCCTATGTTAGTTCGTGATAATTTAGCTTTCTATTAGTGAAAAAATGGTTAAAATCGGTCTAGTAATTTCGGAGCCTATTCGATACAAACAACCAAACAAAAAAATATTTCCTCTTTATAATATTAGTATAGATAAGTGGCAAAATGATATTCTAGTTCAAAAAATCCAAACCGGTCCGGCCGTTATGGAGATTAGCAATTATTTTGTAACAGGTTATTTCGTGAACCATTGGCTTCTCTTCATCAGGTTGCGGCCCACGCCTTGACCGCTTGGTATCTGCGGTCAAAGCCGGAACCCGGCACTTGTAAATGAAAAAAAGTATTCTTCTTTAAGCTTATATAAGTACCTGGATAAGAAACTGTTAGTTTTATATCGAAGCTATCTGCTATTGATATTGGGAGAGGACGGAAGATCACCGCGTAACTTACCTTCGCCAGGCCTGCGGCGCTTTATGCTGAGTCCCATCACAATTCGGCTACTTATCAGCAGTCCAATCATCTTAGTTATATACATAACTAGCTTCTGCCCCCAGCTTTGCCCGCGTTATACCCGGATAAAAAGTAGCCTATATGTTATTCTGATTTATAAGCTATATTATTTTAAAGTTTCATTAAAATCCGTTCAGTAGTTTTTGCGTGAAAGAGTATCAAACATCGATCCTCACAAACTTTCGCGTAGGTAAGGTATTAAGTGGATCTACTTAATGGGATTACGTTAATACATAAGAACAGTATTGTGTTTGACAGCAATTAATAAATATAAATGCAGACGTGAGTGTGTTTTTATGTATTTATTATCTGTAGTAAAGAGTAAAGATTTTTTTCTCTGCTTTAGCGGAAACTGGACTTAACTTAAGTTTATAAATAGTGCCACTTAATTTGGCACAAACACGCTGTGACGTATGTTCGGCCAAAATACCAATCATTGTGTGATGACGATCTAGATCGTCATATCATCGTTGTATCGGACCAAGTTTTTGCTTTAGCAAAAACTTGATCCGTTTTTCCGAGTTTGTGGATTTTTTTATAAATTATCGTTTGAAAAAAATCCGGAACTTTAATGTATAAAAATTCATATTTTACATGCATCAATATAACTAACTAGCCAGCCTACTATATTGCTCACTGTAGTTGTGTCTGTAAACTATTTATTTATTTATAGACAAGCAGCTTTCGCTGATATGTCTGTGTCATACAGTGATGGGTCAAAAGTCTTGTTTTTTTAAAGTATGTTTCATTTTTTTGAGTTATGAAATGTTCTTTTGTAGCCAGTTGTTCTTAAATGCGTTAACAGAGGTAGCGGAAACAACATCCTCCGGCAGTTTGTTCCAGTTGTGGACTACTCTGTTGCTGAAGAAGTGGTGCGCGACAAGTGAATTTGCACGATCTAGCCTGATTTGGTGACCACGTGATGGTCTGTCACCTTTCCTAGTGAGGATATCATGTATATCCGGCAGATTGTATTGATATGTCATAATTTTAACTAAAAAAAATTATATTTATTTCAGAGCAAAGCTTTTTTTAAATCTTTTTTCTTTTTATGGAGTTTTGCCATACAGCGGCTAGAGCAAAGCTTACTTAACCGTTGTAAATACTTCTTGTTACCTCTTTTATGACGTGACACCTCTTTATAACTTCAAGTAAGATAACTGTCATAAAAAAACAAAAGTGTAGACAGCTGCCGAGTCGAAAAAAATTCTAACGCTAAGTTTTTATCAGCAAATGAAGATACCGCGCTGACAAGAATTCAAGAAAACACACGTTTCTTACATTTTCTCTTTCAAATGATTACTATCCAATTATGTATATAAAAAAAACAGAAAATATCCGACCTTAGATCTGGTGAAGTGCAATCAATATCTATTTCACTTTCGCAACCTTTGGAACTCATTTTATTTATGTATTTATTATCAAAATAACAGAATTGAGATGACCTTCTTCTTTACCGTCATTTTGTTTTGGTCACAGTCATTATTTCTTTTTTGTTCCAAATTTAAAACGAATGCAGTGTATGTAAATGCGATACTTCGCATGTTCTTTTATCTAAAGTTATTACGACAGTATTTCCGAGCATGTTTAAAAAAATCGCGAGTTTATTTTATACGTTTTTTGGCATTTTTTATCGAGACAACCTTGTTAGATCTTGTTTAGAAACAATTAAATGCTTAGTTAATTAAATACTCATAATTATTTTCCTACAACCACAAATAATAAAAAAAATAAAAATACTGTATAATCCACACAGCATCATCTAGCCCCAAGCTAAGCAGAGCTTGTGTTATGGGTACTAGATGACTGATATACTTCATACAATACATTACATAGATAAATATTTTTTTATTATACGTTGGCACGTAGTATTAACGCAATATTGCGGGCAAATACCAACGAACGAACAGTGAATTATCGGTCTACCGCTTTCGTTTGGGAAATGTTGATGTCGCAAGCAAATCTCGTGGACGCCCGGAGGACCGAGTTAATAATGACGAATTGAATATACGGTTTGCATATTTCTAACGCGAATAACTTTCGCGGTTTATAATATAGTGGTGGATCCTCAGCACGTGTGGCACCACTTTTGTAGCTACACACTCTCTCGAAACGAGGCCTCACTCTTTTCGTTTGGACGAGCTAGCACACCTGCACACCAACACAGTTGCACAAACGTGCTAGGCGCGAGGAAAGATCGTGTTGGCTCGCACAATGCGCCTCGCACATATCACTTACTCCATTACCACACCACACAACACGCACAGTGCACACTGTGTTCCCAAGACTGCCTCACTCAACTACGCTCAAAAACTGCCTCGCTGCCTCGCCTCAATTGTGGTACCACAGTGTGCTGGCTCAGTTGTAAAACTGAGCCCCTCGCATGATCCTCGTTTTCAAACAGTGTGCTACTCATGACTAGTAGGATAATAGCAAAAAGATAAGTATGTCGTAATAGTTTCTCAGGTAATATTAGTAATGATGTTGATAATGCCTAGCAGTGACGATAATGAAATTAGTTAATTAGTTCACTAAATTAATTAATTTATTTTAGACCGTCCAATTTATCCAGTCATCAAAACAAAAGGTCATAATGGGCCTGATTCCCAATTAACTTTCAAATTAGTTTAATTGTTCTTGTATAGTGATGTATTTATATAATAGAATTTATGTATTTATATTCTAGATATTTATTAGAAGGTCAGAAGTTTGCGGGTTCGATATAATTTCCATACGATTCAATATTTCCGCAGGCGTTAGCGGGCAATAGACAGAAAGTGGTATTTGTCTAGACCCTGACTTAGACCCGTGTACGTCATCTATTTTCCGGCTCCATGTAAGCTGAACTGATAAAAATGTACAACATAATAATAAAACGCTCTACCGTTTAATGGACGGCAAGTCATTATCTGCCTATGATTTGATCTGAATCTTTAGTCAGAATTGGCAGGTACCGCATTTCATCCCACTAACGTTCACTCTCGCAATAAACCAATTTCATAGTAGTTTTCACCCATATTTAATACCTGCAATAGTATTATATCTGTCTCGCCTACTCGACCAAGTTATTATCTGTCTATGATTTGATCTGAATCTTTAGTCAGAATTGGCAGGTACAGCATTTCATCCCACTAACGTTCACTCTCGCAATAAACCAATTTAATAGTAGTTTTCACCCATATTTAATACCTGCAATAGTATTATATCTGTCTCGCCTACTCGACCAAGTTATTATCTGTCTATGATTTGATCTGAATCTTTAGTCAGAATTGGCAGGTACAGCATTTCATCCCACTAACGTTCACTCTCGCAATAACCCAATTTAATAGTAGTTTTCACCCATATTTAATACCTGCAATAGTATTATATCTGTCTCGCCTACTCGACCAAGTTATTATCTGTCTATGATTTGATCTGAATCTTTAGTCAGAATTGGCAGGTACAGCATTTCATCCCACTAACGTTCACTCTCACAATAACCTAATTTAATAGTAGTTTTCACCCATATTTAATACCTGCAATAGTATTATATCCGTCTCGCCTACACTAGCAATCATCTAGTATTTTAATTTTACACAAGGCCTCTTGCTTCGGTTCCAGTAATGCCGCACAAAAGAGCAGATTAAAGTTAAAGTTAAAGTATAATTAATAAATTTAAAATAAGATGGAAGCAGCATTCGTTTACGATACCTATTAGGATTAGTTAGGGTCGAGTTACGGGTGGTTAGGTCCTAACCAAAGCTTTTTAACTAATGTTTTCAAAGGAATCTGTGTTCAGTTTCAATCATTATGGTAAAATTATTCATGTTTAAATATTTGATCTGCAAATATTTGTCTCGGGTGTTATCTATGTATAATATTTACAAAAATAAAGTTTATAAGTAGTATCAGTCATGTAGTTCCCATAACACAAGCTCTGCTTAGTTTGGGGCTAGATGATGATGTGTGAAAAAAGTCCAGTTTATATATTTTTTTACCTTGAAGGTGCGTTTATTTTGTTAGTGAACTCATTTCTAAAGCCAATACGGAAGTGACAACAGAAAACATCATTTTTGACAGTTACTGTCAAAAATGATGTATTCTGTTCGTTTTTATGGAAAATCGTTTTATTTATTAGAACCGGCCTCTTACAGGCTCAACCTTATACGGGTTACCAACAGCAACCATAGTTTTAAACTTTTCGATTTAAGGTCGAATGTTTAATTAAATATTTGTAGCCGAAAACAATATCAAAAGACCCTTTGTAAATCCTATCCCACTAATATTATAAACGTGAAAGTTTGTGAGGATGTTTGTTCCTCTTTCACGCAAAAACGACTGAACGGATTTTGATGAAATTTTACAGTAACATAGCTTATACATCAGAATAACACAGGCTACTTTTTATTCGGGTACCTCGCGGGCAAAGCCGTGGGCAGAATAAAATAAAAAGCTAGTATAAAATAATAGATTATTGCAAGTGTAAGCGAGACAGATGTACAGATATTGCAGTTAATAAATATAGGTGAAAAAATTTTGTTATTGCGTGAGTGAAAAGTATGCTGGGTAATGGAATAAAATGCGGCACCTGACCAAAATTTAGCGTGGTTTTGGCGGATGACGAGTTGCCTTCCAATAAACGGGCCCCTATTAGTGCCGCCAACGATAGGCAGCGTAGAGGCAACGTTGGTGTGGACGGCTAAAGGGTGTGGAGAGGTGTGCTGCAGTTTCACTAAACGCTACTCCCGGCTTTATGTCTTTAACACTTCCACCCTTGGAGCATAGGCTCCGCTCTTGCCCCTCCTCCCCTGACATAAGCAAAGGCTCTCGCTAAGATTTAGATAGTTTTGTTACATAATATGTAAACATTTGTCACAAACTTTAAGTATCATTACTAAAAAATAAATTAAAAAAATGTAGGTAGGTAAGTTCTTATCTATAAGTAACTAGTCTGCGTTAGGTAGGCAGGTTTCACAGGCCAAGTGCGTCTCCCGAGTACCGCATGTATATAAGTTGTATCTGTGTATGGTTTTATGGTATAAAAAAACAAATAAATAAAAAAAATGTACTTAGCCATAAAAAATGGAGATCCTCGGCTAAGGAAAGCTGAGGGTTAAATTATGATTATTTTTTAGATAAAAAAAAAATTGTGAACTCAATATTTCTATCTATTGAATATTTTAGTTTCGGTAACACAAATTCATTGTAAAAAGCTTTTAATCTATAGGACTAGGTCAATGTTAAACTAATTAGCGTAGGATTGATTAATATATTACTAGGCTAGATATAATGTAATCTGGATAGGAAAAAGACATTTCAAATCAGCCCATGTTCAATGAACATATTCCAAACCTTGGTCTACAGTTTACCTTAAAACAATATTTGGTAAATTTTACGTTGGTAAAATAAATATTAATTTTACAACATGTCCACAAACATTCATTGAATGCTGAGGAACCGGAATAATTATTTATTTTGACATCTTTATTTATCTAGCTAAGCAGATAATGGAGTTTAGAATGATGAGTCTTATATTTAAACTAGCCTCTGCTCACAGCTTCGCACGCGTGGTACTCTAATAAAAAGTAGCCTATGTGTTATGTTTCTTATTCTTATTCTTTATTGTACACACAGATAATACAGACAAAAGACTTACATATAGGACATGTACAAAGGCGAGCTTAACCCTAACAAGAGTTTTCTTCCAGCAAACCTTTGAGGATAGGGACAGCTGATAAATAGCGGTGGGTACGTGTACACAAATGGGGAAAAAATATACAATAATAGCACACATTTTCATATAATATAATACATAAATAGGTACATAGTATAAATATATATATATATATATATATATATTTATACTATGTATATATATATACACGTACCTTTATCGACTACGCACAACCTTCCTTTATTGTTTTCGTAAATTCCTATCCATCCAAAGGTCATCTGGAAGAGATCGCTATCAGCGAATTAGCGATAAGATCACCTAACGCATTTCTGCGATCAGTTTGCAATTTTCTCTGTTTGAAATTAAATTAAATAAAATGGCTTATTTGCGAGAAATACAAAGAGTTCTGTCAATAAGCCTTTTTTTTACCTACAATAATCTTGTAGGTAAATCTTTAACGTCCCCAGGAATTTTATTAAATATTTGGGCACACATTGCAAAAATTTTTTTTTAGATACTTGTTTTAGGCACTCGAGAAATAACGATTCTGTCTGGACTTCTTACACATCCATGATATAAATTATATTACTACTTAACAAACTTAACTGCTTCTAGAATTTGCATGTTAGGCAATGTCAACACTTAAGGATCCGGCGTACAGCGCTCATAACTTAAATTCGAAGCGCGTCCAAAAATATAGCTATATCTCTTTTTGACTGATGCAGGCCCGCCCGTGCTTGCGCGATAGCAATATTAGCCGTTCAGAATTTGTCATAAATTAGATGGTGTTCCGTAATACCAAAAAAATGAATGAAAACTTGTTGTATTTTTCACATTGTGTTGTTATTCTGTAACTAGACAATATAATCTATGTACCAAACCAAACGATACCTAAGGTATTGTTGTTTTTAATACGAAACAAATAAGAGGAAAACATGTCATGTATGACGTTAATATATCCAAAATGCGATTCGTTTACATTTCATTTTAGGTAAGTATTTTGAAAAAATATATAGCAAGGCGCGTAGATAAATACTATTCGAATGCAAATAATAACATAATATGCTGGAAATAAGCTCTAATTACAAATGACTATGGTATTACGTTTGTATGGGCAATTCATCAAACGCAGGCCTCTTAAGTCTCCGAAAGATCGGCTTACATTAGATTAGTATAAATTGGTAAGCAACATAATTACGTGCTAAAAAAATAAAATAAAGTGAAACAATCTATCTACTCTTTTGCTTTCACAGATAGTCTTTTAGTAAACTGTATCTCAAATAAACTTTTATCTTTTTTTTATTATTTTCAATAAACTTAAGAAAGAAGGGCCTCGATTCGTCTTCTAATAATTGTGAACAGTTTTTTTAATGAGTAGTATAATTTAAATTTTATGAAAAAAATTGGGGATGCCATTTTTCATATTGGACGTTCCGTGAACTTTCCCGTATTTATTTTTCTTTACTGTTGTAAAGAAAAATAAACATCGTGATGTTTCACGATGTGGCCTAGGCATAATAAAAAGGTATTTCTATAGCAATACCAGCTGTTTGATGTTCTTTGTTGATGCTATCCGCATAAGTTTGCGTAAGCTACAAGGCAATACGCCACGCAACTGACATTTCTAATTAGATCTACACACAACACAGACAATGACGTCGATTCTCTTGTACAACTAAACGATTAAAACCTAACATAGATAGATAGATAAACTCTTTATTGGGCATAACACCAATTTACAATATCAACACAGAAACATAGTAAAAAAAAAAACAAAAAAAAAGAAAGGAAAAAACAAAAAAAAATAAAGAAATGCACAATGGGCGGTCTTATCGCTGAAAGCGATTTCTTCCAGACAACCTTAGGATGGAGAGAACTATTTAAAAGAATGACAGTGCCTGAATAAAAGTGTGAAAATAAATATAAAAATACAAATTAAACATTAATTTTGATATAATACCTAATACCCATATCTAAGTATATATTAATACCCACGTCATAAATATATACATATTTATAGGCACAACATACATTATAACTAACATATAAATAAATAATGCTGGACATTTTCACACAGCATCATCTAGACCCAAACTAAGCAGAGCTTGTATTATGGGAACTACATGACTGATATACTACTCATATACATTTATTATTACAAATACATACATATTTTGACTTATATTATTATTATTATTTTTATATTTTAATGTGAATATCTTTAATTAATGTTATGGGTGTGCAACCGTTTTAATTAAAGTAAATAATTATTACACATAGAAAAAACCCAGACCCGAGACAAATATTTTTAGATACAAACATTTGTCCCGCGGTGGGAATCGAACCCGCAACCTTCTGCGTCTCAGGCGAGCCTTCGCCCACTGCGCCACAGGGGTCGTCATAAGGTCGTTAAACCTCGTGTTTAGTTTATCGATTATTGTTACTTGTTAAAATCTTTATACGAGTAATAAGGCCCTTAGTTTAAACGATAACGTTTTAAATCATCCTTAGTTTATACGGTGACTTTTAAATCATCCTTAGTTTATTCGGTGACATTTTAAATCATCCTTAGTTTATACGTTGACGTTTTAAATCATCCTTAGTTTATACGGTGACATTTTAAATCATCCTTAGTTTATACAGTGACGTTTTAAATCATGTTTAGTTTATACGGTGACGTTTTAAATCATCCTTAGTTTAAACAGTGACGTTTTAAATCATCTTTAGTTTACATGGTGACTTTTTAAATCATCCTTAGTTTAAACAGTGACGTTTTAAATCATCTTTAGTTTATATGGTGACTTTTTAAACCATCCTTAGTTTATACGGTGACGTTTTAAATCATCTTTAGTTTATACGGTGACGTTTTAAATCATCCTTAGTTTATACGGTGACTTTTTAAATCATCCTTAGTTTATACGTTGACGTTTTAAATCATCCTTAGTTTATACGTTGACGTTTTAAATCATGTTTAGTTTATACGGTGACGTTTTAAATCATCCTTAGTTTAAACAGTGACGTTTTAAATCCTCTTTAGTTTATATGGTGACTTTTTAAACCATCCTTAGTTTATACGTTGACGTTTTAAATCATCTTTAGTTTATACGGCGACGTTTTAAATCATCCTTAGTTTAAACAGTGACGTTTTAAATCATCTTTAGTTTACATGGTGACTTTTTAAATCATCCTTAGTTTAAACAGTGACGTTTTAAATCATCTTTAGTTTATATGGTGACTTTTTAAACCATCCTTAGTTTATACGGTGACGTTTTAAATCATCTTTAGTTTATACGGTGACGTTTTAAATCATCCTTAGTTTATACGGTGACTTTTTAAATCATCCTTAGTTTATACAGTGACGTTTTAAATCATGTTTAGTTTATACGGTGACGTTTTAAATCATCCTTAGTTTAAACAGTGACGTTTTAAATCATTCTTTTGATTTCATTGAACTCCTATTTACTTTGCCGATTACTTAACGATGTTTTCCTTAGCCGTTTTGAGCACGTGTTATGAATAACCAATAGGTACCAGTTTTGAATATTAAGGTATGTATATGTAATATGAGTGTTATTATATAATTAGTTTGCAATGGCCTTTATATAGCTTTCTGTTTCAGCTGATATAATCCTACTACTATTATATATGCGAAAGTTTGTGAGGATGTTTGTTACTCTTTCACGCAAAAACTACTGAACGGATTTTGATGAAACTTTACAGTAATATAGCTTATACATCAGAATAACACATAGGCTACTTTTTATCTGGGTACCACGCCGACGAAGCCGTGGACAGAACCTAGTAATATATATACTACTGATCCGATTTGAATAATTCTTCATCAATATTTAGAATGGACTTTCAGGGTGGATATAGGCTGTATATTATCCCGTTAAAATAAAATGGCTTCTTGTTAAGACCAATTTTGCAATGTAAGTTGACGAAAAAATGATCGAGCGAAATTTTTACGAACACTGCTATATCAATAAGAACTATTTTTCATACCAAGTAAAGGTGCCACGAGGTTGAAGAAATAGTAAAGCTCCTTGTTAAAACTCGTCCACGGAAGTATTACCACCATATCTATTTATACCGCCAAGTAGTAATGCACAGCTTGTACCGGATTGAAGGGTATTACTGGAGCCTAACCATCAAGTTTTATTGCGATTCAATTCAGACAAAGATTTCAAATCCCGCTTTGCGAATAAAAGAAAAGAAAGAAAGAAAATATTTTTATTCACCTTAAAAACTACCACAAATGTTATGGTATCTGCTAAATATTTATATATACATTTTCTTAATTGTGTTCGTAGCAGAGTCTGAGGTCAGAGCCTCCACTCAGCGTTGTGCTGGATAAACACTGGTGTGTCTACCCAGCGCTGGTTTTCAGTGGAGTCCAATGACAAGCCAACGCCACGACCGCCGAGGGTGGTACAAAGCTTTAACTACGCCATAGCGTCCTCAATAACAAAGAAGAAAGTGACATCTTTGCCTGAAATGAATCGCTACAAGACTTCATGGTTAGGCTCCAGGCCGATGAAATTACAGGCAAATGAGGCTTTTAATCCGTTATGTCGCAGAGTCGGCAACTCACGAGTGATACCTCTGATGTTGCACGCGTTTACGGTAACCGCTTAAACAGGTGGGCTTTATGATAAAAAGAAACTCTTTAGTGTGCATAACACCAATTTACAGTACAAAACACAAAGCATAATAAAAGAACAAAAAAAAAGAAATTCTCAATGGGCGTATGATTATTTGCCATCTATTAACAGCAAAATGTAAAAAACGTTTTGATTTTTTCCTGCACAACTGATAATTATCCGTAAAAATTTATCAAAATTCGACTTATAAAGAATTTTCAAAACACGAAACGTGTTAAAACGTGTCATATTTATTTGAATACAATAATTGATAAAATATGGAAAATATACTTAGTAAAGTAGAGCAAATTACGGTCCGTTTCAAGTCTTGCAAAGTTAGTCATTACTGCTTACTAGGATGACAGCGGGAAGCCCTCCCCGCGCTCGGTACATTGACGCAAATCTTATATTTTGTGTCTATAGACTGGGCCCTTAAATAAAAATTCAACCTCGTAGTATAAGAGGTAGCTTCTAATTCAGCTTGCAAGATATAACCTAAACTAACATACAAACATTGCAAGTTAAATAAAAGCTTGTAAAATAAGATGCCGTGTGCCAATAAAAAGTTATATTCATCAGTTTTATCAGTATCTAGTTCCATCTTACCTCATCAGTTTCTCCACCATCAGCTTCCCGAGGAACCCAGTGCCTCCTGTCAGCAGCACCGTGGAACCGGCGAAGAACTTCTGTATCTGTGATGCTCCAAGAGCCTCCGTTTCATCCTTCATATCCATGTACGTGATATCACTCCCTTGCTTCGCCTCCGAGAGCGTCCTTTCCATTTCAGCTTCTGTCATTCTGGAATGAAAGATAATTGAAAATTAAACGAACTTACCTGAGTGAAGTTTTATTGTGATTTTGTGAATGTTGATCTGAGATATAAATTGATTTACAGAATAGTTCTCTTTTCGCTATTCCATAGCCATTTAATGGCAATTCTTCTTCGCAATATCATCGAATAGTGAAAAGGGTAGGTTCAACTGTAAATCCTACTAATATTATAAACGTGAACGTTTGTGAGGATGGATGTTTGTTTCTTTTTCACGCAAAAACTACTGAACGGATTTTGATGAAACTTTACAGTAATATAGCTTATACATCAGAATAACACATAGGGTACTTTTATCCGGGTACCACGCGGGCGAAGCCGTGGGCAGAAGCTAGTCCATTTATATTTCATCAACGTAGAAGAAAATGCCATTTCAGTGCGTGGTATTCAAATAAGCGGTGTGGAAGCGTATCACGTGGACATTCATTTAGTGTTTATTTGTTAAAACACAGTTTATTTGTTTTTGGTGACCTCTGTAGCGCAGTGGGCGAAGGCTCGCCTAAAACACAGATGGTGGTGGGTTTAATTCCCACTGTAGTCATGTACTTCCCATAACACAAGCTCTGCTTAGTTTGGGACTAGATGATGCTGTGTGAAAAATGTCCAGCATTATTTATAATTATTTTATTATTATTATTGTTTAGATCGTATTTTAAATTACTTAAAACTGTAACACATAAAACGCTAACTATACCTACTTGCAAAAACGCGGGATTTTGAAGAAGACCTTAAATAATCAATATATATAAAACTGTTCCGTTACTGACAGGCGGATCAACGCACAGCCTAAACCACAAATCCTAGAGGCATGAAACTTGGATGGTATATTCTTCTTATGATATAGGGGTGCATTAAGAAAGGAATTTGGAAAATTATATCCCAAAGGGGGTGAAAAGGCCTAAAAACCTTTGTATGAAAAAATCGTATTCCTTGAACTTACAGTCTTAACTTCACATAAATATTTTTCAATCCAAATGATAAAAGTCTTATATAATTATTTCCCCAAAATACCCCTCTAAGGGGTTGTAGAGGGTGTCCAAGTTTGCATCGGAACTTTTTAACGAGTGGTCCAATTTGTTTGAAACTCGGGATAAATATTATTCAGTACAAATGATAAAAGACAAATACATTTTTTTTTCTATACTACCCTTGAAAGGGGGTTGGTTGGTATGTTAAGTTTGTTTAAGAAATGTTTAGTGCGTGGTACAATTTGCTATAAACTTAGTTTGAATACTTAAAATACAAAAGAACTGAATACGTATCAGAGTATTCAAGGCATGCAATTATCTATCCTACGCGAGTAAAACCGCGGGCATCGGCTAATAATCTATATAAATCAATTGCCGCATGTATGACAGATCATCTTTTGAAGACGGCTCGTCCGATTTGGCAATTTTTTGCTTAGTTCATAATTATCAGGACAAGCCAAGGTCTGTATGTATGAAAAGTCGGAAATTTGATGACCTGTGCGAAGCCGGGGCGGGTCACTAGTTACATAAAACAAACTACTACAGCAGTATATTATTATAATATTAATAAATACATAAACGCGGCCATGTTTGTGCTACATGTTTATTTATAATATTTGCACGACAAATTTAGTCGAGTACAGTGATACATAATAAAGTAGCATAAGAAATAATGTACCTCTATTCAAGCAAATCAAGTTTCCATTCATTCATTCATTCATTCATTCATTCACTCATTGTTTTTATGGTTTTTGTATCTAGAAAAACTGGTCAAGTAAGAGCTCGTATGATAGGTTTGCACTACTAGAGTCCGCCATGTTGGAATGTTGAAATAGCTGATTTTAGATCTATCGCCAATAGAACAGATATAATGATACGAAATAACGGGTTGCTAAAGTGTTCATATATTGCAAAATGTTGAGTTATAGATAACCACCTTCTGCCCACGGCTTCGCCCGCTTGTACCCTGATAAAAAGTAGCCTATGTGTTATTCTGATGTATAAGCTATATTACTGTAAAGTTTCATCAAATGCCGTCCAGTAGTTTTTGCGTGAAAGAGGAACAAACATCCATCCTCACAAACTTTCACGTTTATAATATAACTAGCTTCTACCCACGGCTTCGCCCGCTTGTACCCTGATAAAAAGTAGCCTATGTGTTATTCTGATGTATAAGCTATATTACTGTAAAGTTTCATCAAATGCCGTTCAGTAGTTTTTGCGTGAAAGAGGAACAAACATCCATCCTCACAAACTTTCGCGTTTATAATATTAGTAGAACTCCGGTACTTATAGTTCCTGATAACGATGACACAGTGAATAATAATATGTATGTATTTTACAAAAAGAAAGTATATAAGTAGTATTTTTTTTAATATTATTACGACTATACCGCGTACTTTAAACTTTCTTACAGTCCGTTCCAGTCCACTATTTAGCGATAAGAACGCCCATTGTACAACATTGTTAAAGTTGATAGTACTTAACTAAGCTGATATGTTATTTGGTGTACAATAAAGTATTTTCTATCTATCTATCTATCTACTTTACTATTCTCCTGCTGACGTTTTGTTTCGTTGAGGAAGGACCTCTAAACGGTCAACGAAATGATACCAAATCAATAATTTTAATTCTATGACATAAGTCAGTCATGTTCCCATAATACAAGCTCTGCTTAGTTTATTGCTAGATGATGCTGTGTGCAAAATTTCCAGCATTATTTATTAATTATTTAATTAAATGATGGACATTTTTCACACAGCATCATCTAGCCCCAAACTAAGCAGAGCTTGTATTATGGGAACTACATGACTGATATACTGCTTAAATACTTTTTTTTTTGTAAATACATACATATTATACATAGGAAAACACCCAGACCCGAGACAAATATTTGCAGATCTTACAAACATTTGTCTCGTGACAGGAATCGAACCCGCAACCTTCTGCGTCTCAGGCGGACCTTCGCCCACTGCGCCACAGAGGTCGTCAAAATTTATTATTCCGCTTTATTTATTTTAAATCTCAGGCTCATACCTGGAGTCTTTATAGACATTAGTGGAGCCGAAGCTAATACTAAGAGGTCTTATTTTTTTTGTTTTTTTTCGTTTTTATTTCACGAAATGGTTAATTTCGATATTTGTGATAAGCACGAGCCTAAGCCTATTGAATATCATTGATTATGTTAGGGTTTTCTTGTAAAAACTTTCGAACAGTTCTATAGAGAATGCTAGTCTATACTAATATACTAAGAGGGAAGATTTTTTGTTTGTTTGTTTGTATCGAATAGGCTCCGAAACTACTGGACCGATTTTACACATTTTTTCACCAATAGAAAGCTTAATTATCAGGAAGTAATATAGTCTCTAATTTATTTTCAAAAAATTAGAGATCCTTAAGAAAATTGCAATAATGTACAAAGTAACAAAATTTTGCCTATAAAATTCATTATTTGGCGTGCGCTGAGAAAACTATTGATGATAAATAAAAATAATGTACTACATGATTAAAGTACTCATTATTACCTACAAAAAAGTCCGCGAGGGAATATATCTAACTATCATAGTTAAGTCACAATAGCAGGTTTTGTGTTCTAAAATTTAATTAGATCACCGTTATTCCCACGGAATCGAAACATACGCGGGTGTAACCGCGGGGCGCAGCTAGTACGGGGTCTGGTTATGTGTCAGTTGGGTGTCTATTTATTTATTTATGATACATTTTCGAGTGGAAAAGTCCATGAGTGCGCGACCTGGATCTAACCTACGACGACTGGATTGGAATTCCAGCAACTACCTACAAGGTCAACAGAGCTCTTCAAATAAAGAAAAATGTAGAAAAAAATCTTAAGTACCTGATTAAATATAGATTTAAAGTGTTTGGATGATGTCACTGCTAAAATAACTTACCGAAATAGGTAGTTTGATGTTTACCTCAAATATTAGCTAGTCTTAGGGATTTGAAGAGAATTTACCATGTGCCGAACGTAATACTTATTTGGACGTGCCTCTAACTACTACTTGATATCCTCAAAGATCAGTTCACTGAGTATGTATCCGAGAATATAGATAATGTGTAATATAGTCATGTATGTGTTTTTTACCGTATCTTTGTAAGTACAACTTATTAACTATGTAAATAATAATAAATAAGTTATACATAAGGCGCACTATATGTTTCCGGAATTTAACACCTACATTAATAATATTTAAAAAGTAAACGCCTTATATTTGGATACCCGCAAAAGTAAATCAAAACCTATAGAGTACTTCCAATTGACTTAGAATTTTAAAATTTGGCAAGAAACAAGATCTCACAAGTAAAGGAAAAAGTTTGAAATTTATTATTATGTAGATTTATCATTATTATTTTTATTACTAACTTACAATAAATAACCTTTTTCATTTAATCGCTGTTCTATCTAATCAACCTGATATTTAATAACAGGTTTTACTTTAAATGACATTTTAAATTTACTAATTTACAATTTTTAATTTACAGAATTTTGTTATAAGGAAGTCTAGAAACGTAGGTAACACATTGACCTCTAGAAGTCTAGACAATAATTTTTTTTTGAGCCTAGCTTTTGAGTAGCGAGATTATTGTGATTGTTTTTAGGGTTCCGTACCTCAAAAAGGAAAAGAGGGAACCCTTATTGAATCACTTCGTTGTCCGTCAGTCCGTCCATCTGTATATCTGTCAGTCTGTCAAGACCCTTTTTCTCAGAAACGCGTGGGTGCTGGTCTTCAATATTAAATTAATATCAAATACGTAAGTCACATTTGTTCTACAGCGGGAATCGAACCCACACCTCTTGAGTCGCAGCTGTCTACTCGTAATTAAATCGTAACCCAGGTTAAATTACTATCCCGGCGTTACGCAAGTAGCCTAGACCAAACTTTGAAACATATTTTTTACTAAAAACGGGATATTTTTCTTTCATTTCAGTTCATTTATTCACATCCTTTGACACATTGCGCATTATAGACAAGTCAAATTTACAAAAAATAGTACATAACATTAAAATAACGCTAGGTACCTAAGTTATTTGCAATAGCATCATCAAAATTGTATAAAATAAAATTAATTTGTGTTTTAATTGTTTTCCGATATTTTGACACAGTTCCATGTAGATATTGTGAAGGCTCTTAAATAACGAAAGTAGGAACGGTATATGTGTAAATGCTGATTTCGGAATGGGTGCAGAAGTGGCTTCCTACACCCATTCCGAAATCAGCCCCTTCTGTGATAGTGACGTAAAATATAGCTAGAAAGAATGAAAATATTGTTATACGACTTAACCATAGTTCAAAAAGAAGTGGCAGAAAAACAGGCAAGTACTTACAATAAAAAAAAGCACCACGGGCAGTGTAGGGTTCCGTAGTTGCCCATAAACTTTTATAGATATTTACTACCTGTTTTACACAACTAACAAATTTATTTAAATAATTTTCAATGGAATTTGTACGTAATTTTTCTTTTTACTTCTCCAAGTACATTTTCTATGTTGGTAGACTATACTCGTTAACTTGTAAAGCCTACTTAGCTGTGATAGTTTTCATTTGAACTTCGTTATTTTAAAGTGCAGCTGTGATTTTTTCACGTATCCTAAAATTGCGATAGCGATTTATTTTCGAATGAATACCGCAAAAATGCCAATTGGAATTGGTGTTTTGTAGCCTACAGACCTTTGCTGCAGAACACTGTTTGACAGGATTTTGAAATATTTTCTGTACTATATAAAACTCATGAAAGTAAATAAGTTTTCCTAACAAAAGTTTATTTTTCCTTAAAAATATCGGCAATTTCAGACGTTATTTTCAAAACCCTTTATCCTACTACAAGATTTTTGAAAACGAATTTTTAGTTTTAAGTTCTTGCCGATTTCCTAACGATGTTTTTCTCTACCTGCTCACACAAAATTTACCATCTGATTCTACCATTTACGAGCCAGTACCGCCTATTAGACCAACACGACTCTGCATTTATGCAAAAAATAATATTTTCTCAGCACAGAAGAGTGCAACCTGATTATGTAAACTTAACACCTTTATAATACAATTAGGTATTTATGTTTATACCGAGTTAAGTAGTATTATTCGAAGACATGGCAAAGATACCTAGAAATATATATATTTAAATGTGCATTAAGATATTTCAATTTTGTTTTGTGTCCTCCATAATCTACCTTATAGCATTCAAAATTGGATAGGGTCTAAAAAAAGGTATTCTAAGTCGTTTTTGTTTTTTAAAAAACAATTTAGGGTGTTTCTGTTGGCGTTAACGCCTGCGGACAGATAGAATTGTATGGAAATGACATTAGCTGTGGAAATGTCACGTGACTTCTGTCAAGTTTTTCCTTGACAGATTTGCGTTAGCGTGAAAGAAAACTAAGCGTGAGATATTTGTCTAGACCTCTAGGTCTTCTGGCGATCTCCGTCTTACCCACAAGCATTGGGGCAATTCTAGTTGTCTCCCGATTCGACCCCATCGGAGGAAGAGGAAGATTTTATCTCCATTTTTCCCACTGACCCCTGATTCACAATTTTGACAGCTAGTTTGAAATCAAAGATGGCGAATACGAATTCGATCCTCTTATTCATAATTTCTCACAAACTTTAGAAACGTGCTAAAAATTATGGGCCTCTATCCTTTGTTTAGTGAGTTACTAGTTACTTTTTTACAGGGCTAAGCTAAGTTAGCGATTGATTATGAATAAGAGGTTAAGTTATTTAGTTTATTTTTTTATTTTTTTTAGTTTTCTTTTAGTCCTCTGACATAAGTTTCACTTCTTGCTCGATATAGTTACTTTAGTTTAGTTGTGCGCACATATGTTTATGTTGCAATCAAGATTTGAACCGAATTTTGTTAGTTGTATTCTTTTATGTGGTTGTAATGTGTTTTGTGCGTGTAAATAAATAAATAAAAAAGTTTGAATATTTATTGATGATAATTTCCGTATCAGTTAGACCGTTATGTCTAACTGATGAAATTTGGGTACTAATAATTCGAGTAGCACGCGGGCAAAGCCGTGTGCAGAGACCGGTGATACATAAATAACTTATGAAAAGCTACAGAAACCATATTGAATGTTTCAAGTGTACTTGTTTGAATATTTGTTTAGACGTGTGACTTTTTCATTATGTATGTATACCTAATGGAAAAGTAAATATGTTTGTTTATCTGTTTATCTGAATGTTACATCCTGCTAGACAGAGCGAGGGTAATCTAAGACTTAAAGATTTAAAAAAGGCTTGAAGAGTATACCTAATGAAAAAGTAAATATGTTTGTTTATCTGTTTATCTGAATGTTACATCCTGCTAGACAGAGCGAGGGTAATCTAAGACTTAAAGATTTAAAAAAGGCTTGAAGAGTATACCTAATGAAAAAGTAAATATGTTTGTTTATCTGTTTATCTGAATGTTACATCCTGCTAGACAGAGCGAGGGCAATCTAAGACTTAAAGATTTAAAAAAGGCTTGAAGAGTATACCTAATGAAAAAGTAAATATGTTTGTTTATCTGTTTATCTGAATGTTACATCCTGCTAGACAGAGCGAGGGTAATCTAAGACTTAAAGATTTAAAAAAGGCTTGAAGAGTATACCTAATGAAAAAGTAAATATGTTTGTTTATCTGTTTATCTGAATGTTACATCCTGCTAGACAGAGCGAGGGTAATCTAAGACTTAAAGATTTAAAAAAGGCTTGAAAAGTAATTTCTGGAAAAAATATTAAGGACCCAGATAAGTATCCCAATTCAGGTTTTTTGCAATATATTTGTAAGACTTTAAGAAGGGTTCGTAGGCGTGTTAAGAAGTTTGATAGTTTTATGTTAAGCTAGCTGCGCCCCACGGTTTCACCCGCGTAAGTTTCGATTCCGTGGGAATATCGGGATAAAAAGTAACAGCTATAGGTTGTTACCTATGCACCTATCAAGTTTCAACGCAACTTTTGTTTCTACCGGCGATCTAATTAAATATTAGAACACAAAAGCTGCTATTGTGACTTAACTATGATAGTTGGATATATTCCCTCCAGGACTTTTTTGTAGGTAATAATGAGTACTTTAATCATGTACTCCATATTTTTTATATATCATCAATAGTTTTCTCAGCGCACGCCAAATAATGAATTTTATAGACAACATTTTGCTACTTTGGGTTACATTATTGCAATTTTTTTGAGGATCTCTAATTTTTCGAAAATAAATTATAGACTATATTACTTCCTGATAATTTAGCTTTCTATTGGTGAAAAAATGGTTAAAATCGGTGCAGTAGTTTCGGAGGCTATTCGGTACAAACAAACAAAACAGCTTACCTCTTTATTATATTAGTAGGTATAGATTATGATTATTACATGCCTTTTGAAACTGCATGCCATAGAACCAAAAATTCGATGGCATGTGCCATCATATAGTGTTCCAATAAGTGTAGCTTGCAACTTGGAATTCTAACTAGGTACATGCAAAACGTAGACTTGTTCCAAATGTACTTAATGTTTGGATGTATCTCTGACTAACCCCTAATTGGTATTTTTAAAGATTCACACACTGAGTATGTATCTGAGTATGTCCATCGTGAAGAATATAGCCGAGAACGAGTTTTTATTTTAATAACGAACATGGACAAAAATAAGCAGCTTATTTTTTTTATTTTTAAAGGCCATCAAGGATATTGATTCTGAATTTCGTCTAAACCGGTCCAGCTGTCATAGTTAGGTATTTATTAGCAAAAAAACCTCAAATTTATCGTATCTATTCGAATATCCTACTAATATTATAAACGCGAAAGTTTGTGAGGATGGATGTTTATTACTCTCTCACGAAAAAACTACTGAACGGATTTTGATGAAACTTTACAGTAATATAGCTTAAACATCAGAATAACACATGGGCTACTTTTATCCGGGTACCACGTGGGCGAAGCCGTGGGCAGAAGCTAGTTACTTATAAAGGGGTAAAGTTTGTAAGTTTGGACGTAGGAGTAATCTCCGAATTAATAGAACAAGTTTAAAAGAGGGTTGGGGGGCCAAAAAAATTAATCCTCACTTTACGTGTAGATAGGTAAGTACCTTAAAAAACAATCAGTGTGTAGATAAAAAAAAATGCTGGACATTTTCACACAGCATCATCTAGCACCAAACTAAGCAGAGCTTGTGTTATGGGAACTACATGACTGATATACTACATATAACCTTTTTTTTGTAAATATATATTATAATTGTAGAAAACGACCAGACCCGAGACAAATAATACAAACATTTGTTTGGCGGCGGGAATTGAACCCGCAACCTTCTGCGTCTCTGGCGGACCTTCGCCCACTGCGCCACAGAGGTCGTCAAAGATCTTTTAGGATACGAAGTAAGGGGTACTTAGAGACACGTCTTAACATTATATTTGGCACATGCCCATGTTTTGCAAAGTAGTTATCATTTTAGTGGTTGTAAATAATTTTTAGAGCTTTTTATTATTCTAGGCACACATTTTTCTGTTAATTTAGTGGTTGTAAATAATTTTTAGAGCTTTTTATTATTCTTGCCATACATTTTTCTCTTAATTTAGTGGTTGTAAATAATTTTTAGAGCTTTTTATTATTCTAGGCACACATTTTTCTGTTAATTTAGTGGTTGTAAATAATTTTTAGAGCTTTTTATTATTCTTGGCATACATTTTTCTGTTAATTTAGTGGTTGTAAATAATTTTTAGAGCTTTTTATTATTCTTGGCACACATTGTTCTCTTAATTTAGTGGTTGTAAATAATTTTTAGAGCTTTTTATTATTCTAGGCACACATTTTTCTCGTTATTTAGTGCTTGTAAATAATTTTTAGAGCTTTTTATTATTCTTGGCATACATTTTTCTGTTTATTTAGTGGTTGTCAATCGTTTTTAGAGTTTCTCTGGTCTCTCTGGGTTCTCTGTGCCACAGTAGCAGACGGAAACTGTACGAAACACAACAAACTAATAAGGTAAAATATACACTTGGTTCTAACCTTGCTATAAATGTGTTGCTATTTTCCGTATCTTTCCCCACATAAAAGAGTAGTCAAGGTGCTTATGGAGCCATGTTGGCCTAGTGGGCGATACTCCGGATGCGGAGGTCATGGTTCCGAACCTGGTTGTGCATCAATGGATTTTTTCACTGGAAAAGTTATGTGCAAAAAACGCAGGCATGTGCCAATTATAATGTTTGGACGTGCGTGTGAATACCCCCTACTAGTTCCCCTCAAAGATCTACCCAATGAGTATGTATCTAAGGGTGTCCATTGCCAATCATGGGCAGAACAATCGTGTACATAATATACCAATAATATATTAACCGATGGGATATACCTTCGCATCTTTTATTCTTGGCACGCGATTATCGCACGATGTTTGCCTCCACCGTTTCAACGTGAGCTCAGATCAATCGAAAAATCCATTGGTACACGACCAGGTCCGAACCGCAGACCTTCGGATTGGAAGTCAGTCAGACTTACCACTAATTCAACAAGGCAAATTAAAATAACACAAATCACCGCAGGAAAAATACGTCACTAGCTTTGCTGATGAACATAAAAGCCAACATGACTTGCGCTACTCACTTCCGGGTAAAATCATTCATAATCCTACTATTATAAACGCGAAAGTTTGTGAGGATGGATGTTTGTTACTCTTTCACGCGAAAACTACTGATCGGGTTTTAAAGAAATTTTACAGTAATATAGCTTATACATCGGAATAACACATAGGCTACTTTTTATCCAGCACCACGCGGGCGAAGCCGTGGGCAGAAGCTAGTCAATTCATAATCCTACTACTATAAACGCGAAAGTTTTTGTGGATGGATGTTTGTTACTCTTTCACGCGAAAACTACTGAACGGATTTTGATGAAACTTTACAGTAACATAGCTTATAGATCAGAATAACACATAGGCTACTTTTTATCCGGGTACCACGCGGGCGAAACCGTGGGCAGATGCTAGTTAATAACTTAAGCTTAATCACAATAAATCACATAACGTCATTTTGTATTTTATGACACTTTGCTTATAGGGTCCTATTTCGAAGTACCTTGTGATATAATTTGCTTTGAAAACAAATTTTGTAATATAAAACTATAGTTAGGTATATTCGATTAAGTTTTGTAAAATGACTTAAGTGTTAAGTTTCAGAGCAATATTTGCGAGCTCTGCAGATAATTGTTCCGGGTCTGCGTACAGTTGTAGGTAACACGGTACCAGTATTTCCTGATACCCGCGACACAGAGAATCCGTGTGTGGTAACAGGACTATGTATCTGTTCCGTGTTTATTTATTTACTAGCCGATGCCCGTGGCTTTACTCGCAAAGTGTAGGTAATTGAAATGTGCATCAAAATCAATACTGACTGTAAGTTTAAGGAATAGTATTTTTTATACAATGGTTTTCAGCCATTTTCATCCCATTAGGGGTAGAATTTTCCAAATTCCTTTCTTAGTCACCCCTACACCATAAGATGTATATACTCTCCAAGTTTAATGCTTCTAGGACTTTTGGTTTAGGCTGTGCGTTGATCCGCCAGTCTATATATATATCCTACTAATATAATAAATGCGAAAGTCTGTGTGTGTGAATCTTATTTCGAAAATCAACCCCTAAGGGGGTTAAACAGTGTGGTAAAGTTTCTATGAAAAAAAATATTCCTTGGTTTTATTCACTCAAAACTCGGTACGCATAAACTTTAAAATAAATAATGAAACACGTATATTTTTATTTTGTTCAAAACTACCCTTTGGGGGTGTGCAATTTAGTTCTAAATTTTGTATAAATGGTAATCCTTGGTTCGATTCATTCAAAAGTTGGTGGACATAGTTTGAAGCCTGGAGACGGTCATATGCTACTTTTATTAACATACCACGCAGGCGAAGCCGCGGGCAACAACTAGTATAACTATTTAAATTAATAAATTCATTCATTCGCTCACTATTATTTTACTTATTTCACGAATGTTTTTAATATTGTTTTTTCTTAAATCCCGCCGGAGAGCATTGGTACCAAACCGATGTACTATACAAGGAATATCATCTTCTTAGTAATAATGATTGATTGATTAAAATTTACATAAAAATTTAAATTTCGTGTTTATTTTTTTATTACCTGATTCTTATAGTATTGTGAATTGGCGTATAAGACGAAAGAATGATTCAAAATGGCTTCATAAATATTTGCCAATATCAATAGGTGATAATAAAAATTGACCTTGACTCTGAAAATTTATGCCTTTTAATCAATTTTTTTTGCTTACTTTAAGTGTCTGTTGAATTGCTTGTCTAGCAATTTTATGGCAGTGCCTACCAAAACTTTATAGAATACAATTCATATTATTATATCATAAGTTAATTATAAGTTTTAAAAAGATATATAGGCTTAATTTAAAATTTTAACTTTAAATCAACTTTAAAATTTAACGTAGCAGACGTTGCTATGTAATCCTTGTTATTTCTATGAATAAAAATCTATTGACTTTTGACTTTAATGCGTAATTTATCAAAATTTTGCCAAAATATAAATATTTGCGTAAATGGGTTCAATAAAATATATAAAGTCAAAGTCAAAATTCATTTATTCAATAAAATCACAAGGATAACTTTGAAACGTCGGTTATATCTACTGCCTGTTCCTCCGCGACCAAGCCAGGAAAGAAAGGCAAGAAAACAAGGCTGGTCATTCTTTTTAGTGATCCTTTTATAAAACAATAGGTTCGAGTTGGAGCATTTTCAATCCCAAGAGTTTTAAAAGAGCAGATATAAATGATTAATTTCGTGTCCTAATAATCTACTTTTCGGTCAGTATGCAAATTAAAACTTAAACTAGGTATTTAAAATTCAGACATTAAAATTCCATTCCATTTAAATTTTAATGCATAATTTATGAAATTATTAGCTTTTTCACTAAAAAGTTAAAGAGAGAAAACACAGATAAATTTATACTACCTACTATAGAGGCAAACAAACTTAAGGATCCGGCGTACAGCGCTCATAACTTAAATTCGAAGCGCGTCCAAAAATATATCTTTTTGACTGAAGCCCGCCCGTGCTTGCGCGATAGCAATATTAGCCGTTCAGATTTTTTTATAAATTTGCTGGTGTTCCGTAATACCAAAAAAGATGAATGAAAACTTGTTGTATTTTTCACATTGTGTTGTTATTCTGTAACTAGACAATATAATCTATGTACCTAACCAAACGATACCTAAGGTATTGTTATTTTATATACGAAAAAAATAAGAAGAAAACATGTGGCGACATGTGGCGAAACACGACGACCGATGTGGCGCGGTGGGCGAAGGTCCGCCTGCTACACAGGGGGTTGCGGGTTCGATTCCCGCCCTGGGACAAATATTTGTACGATCTGCAAATATTTGTTCCGGGTGTTCTGGGTATTTTCTATGTATAATAAAAAAATATCTATCTATGTAATGTATTGTATTAAGTATATCAGTCATCTAGTGTCCATAACACAAGCTCTGCTTAGCTTGGGGCTAGATGATGCTGTGTGGATTGTCCAGCATTATTTATTTATTTATTTATTTATGTCATGTATGACGTAAATATATCCAAAATGCGATTCGTTTACATTTCATTTTAGGTAAGTATTTTGAAAAAATATATAGCAAGGTACGTAGATAAATACTATTCGAATGCAATTAATAACATAATATGGTGGAAATAAGCTCTAATTAAAAATGACTCTGGTATTACGTTTGTATGGGCAATTCATTCAACGCAGGCCTCTTAAGGCCCTGTGGGTATGCGGTTTCAATACCAGAGGTATCACAAAAAGGTATCAAAAATCTCATGTGCTTGTAATTTCACCGGTAACCATACCCTTCAAACTGGAACACAGCAATGATAACACTACTGCTTTGCGGTAGATATAGGCATCCCTGGACGAGCCCTTTCACAGGAGCTCTTTTTTTTAATAATGCTGGACATTTTCACACAGCATCAGCTAGCCCCAAACTAAGCAGAGCTTGTATTATGGGAACATGACTGATATACCACTTATATACATTTTTTTGTAAATACATACATATTATACATAGAAAACACCCAGACCTGAGACAAATATTTGCAGATACAAACATTTGTCTCATGAC
This sequence comes from Perizoma flavofasciatum, assembly GCA_958496245.1. Lineage (NCBI taxonomy): Eukaryota > Metazoa > Arthropoda > Insecta > Lepidoptera > Geometridae > Perizoma > Perizoma flavofasciatum. Next base: position 4,842,536 of record OY292446.1, on the reverse strand, counting down.
GGAAATTGAACCCGCAACCTTCTGCGTCTCAGGCGGACCTTCGCCCACTACGCCACAGAGCTCTACTACTCTTATTATGTTTACTAATCGCGAGAGTTCAAAAAACACTAAATTACCTAATATAATAGTTAATTTACTTTGTATCTAATATGTTAATATGTTGTGGATTGAATAAATAACTATCTATCTATCGATCTACGTTAAAAAGGTCATCCTTATTGCACAAGGAAACTACTTAAATAAATTAATAAATAATGCTGGACATTTTTCACACAGCGTCATCTAGCAATGTTTTTGTAATTACATACAAATTATGCATAGAAAACACCCAGACCCGAGGACAAAAATTTGCAGGTCATATAAGCATTTGTCTCGCGGCGGGAATCGAACCAGCAACCTTCTGCCTGTTAAGCTTGCCTGAGGCAAGCTTTCACCCACTGCGCCACAGGGGTCGTCAAATACATAATTTATAAAAGGATCATTAAAAAGTATAGCCAGCCTTGTTTTCTTGCCTTACTTTCCTGGCTTGGTCGCGGAGGAACAGGCAATAGATTAAATTGATGTTTCAAAGTGATTCTCGTTATTTTAATGAATAAATGAATTTTGACTTTGACTTTGACTTTTATAAACTTACACGACTTTATAATATAAAATTATGTGAACGCATACACGGGATCTTATAGGTTAATTTTATTTCTATACGTGATCAAACATAATTATTCCTTGCACAAGAATCTATGCTTTGTAACTAAAACTAATAAAATTCCTAAGTATTTGCAAATAAGTATACGAGTTTTATAAACTAATAAAACTTCTAAATTAATTACGTCCAGAACTATTATTTATGCGGAAGTGTTTAATAAATAAATTTACGTAAAAAAATATAAAACCTACCAAATTTTACCGCTTCCAAAAAACTATTCTCTACTCCAAAACATGACAAACTTTATAAAAAAAAACAATAATCGAACCCAAACATGACAAACTTTATAAAAAAAAAACAATAATCGAACCCTTCCAAATACCCGTTTTTTAATCCTAAACATGAAAACTTTATTAAAAAAATCGTACCCTTCCAAAAAACCCTTCTCTTCTTTTGGAGTAGAGAACATGACGAAGTTTATAAAAAAAAATATTGTCGTTGAAAATATCACTCACCTGTCACGAAATATCACTGAGCTGTCACAAATGTAGATATATTACGTCCGAACCACCGATCGGTCGCAAGGATAGCCACCAACTGGACGGATTGCGATTCGAATCGCGAAGAATCACTCGCTCTGTGAAGGCGAAAGGGTTTGAATACAGACCGTGCGTCATTTGATTTTCCGATATTGTGAGGTCACTGGTCTGTTACCCGACTGCAGCAACGAAAAGAAGGGTAATGAATCAGAAATGAACAAAATAAATGAAAAAATGAATCAGAAATGAAGGGTAAGGTCCAAATAGTATGCAGGAATTGAAATTATCGTGGTTTGGTATCATTTTAGAATATTACTAGCCTCTGCTCACGGCTTCGCCCGTGGTACCCGGATAAAAAGTAGCCTATTTGTTATTCTGATGTATAAGCTATATTACTGTAAAGTTTCATCAAAATCCGTTCAGTAGTTTTCGCGTGAATGAGTAACAAACATCCTCATAAACTTTCGCGTTTATAATAGTGCGACCTGTAAAAGGAAAGAGGAAGGACCTGTAAAAGGAAAGAGGAAGGGCCTCTAAAACGGTCAACGAAACGTCATTTAGGAGTATAGTAAAGTTCGAGTCGTTATCATATTCTGAAATAAATTCAGCATTTTAAGGTTACGTACATCTCAAATAAACCTGAACAACAACTGAAATTTTATCAGACTAGCCTCTGCCCACGGCTTCATCCGTGGTACCCAGTTTATTATATGACATGTGGCGATAAAACCTGTGTATGAACCATCCTTGAAGTCATACAAATCAATTGCAAAAATAAAAAAAATGATTTTATGAAGAGCGGTAATTTAAAAATGGCCAAACACAAACACACGAACATACTGTGGGAAGTCAGGTGGATGGAGGCGGCCCAAGATCGTTCGTCACTCCTAAAGGGAGGCCTATATCTACCTACTAGAATTCACGGGCTGTTCATGATGCCATGAAGTCCACCCCAAAGGTTGTCTGGAAGAGATCGCTCTTAATGATAAGGCAGAGAATGTGTAAGTGGAATGAATGCAGGGCAATGGAATGAAATGCGTCAGCGCTTTTATTATTATCTCAATTTATAAGTACTTAGAGCTTTTTTTCGAGCGATTTCTGTAAAAGTTCCCCTTCAACAAAATCATTCCCAAAATCTACCCTTTTTTACTCCATGACTCGTTCGGCCATTATTAAATTTAACACAGCAAAGGTAAAAAAAAAAAATTTGTAACACAAAAAAAAAACGGGGACCTTTTGCGGTTAGAATTTTAGACCGTCGTTACACGGAAAGTTTATGTTGACGTCAGAATTTAATATTTATCATTAGAGCAAATTACGTTTCACCGAATTTTCAAGTCATATACTCTTGTGCGTAAATCGAACAAAAAGGTTTTAAACTTTAACAAACCTAACCAGTATTTCGTTAACAGCACCCTTTTAGCGCTGCTAAGTCTTGACAGAGCAACAATAAGCTGAGATAGGACATTTTCGATCAATACTTACCACTTCAGCATAGACTGCCCTCGTTAGCACTGGATAGCACTCACGTATACCTACTAAAGCTGGTGAATATGTATATACCTAATTAATTACAAGCAATAATTAAGCAGTGGTGAAGGCCCGCCTGAAACGCAGAAGGTACGGGTTCGAATCTCACCGCGGGACAAATGTTTGTATCTGCAAATATTTGTCTCGAGTTTGCGTGTTTTGTTTGTAAAATATATATGTATTTACAAAAAAATATATACAAGTAGTATATCAGTCATGTAGTTACCATAACACAAGCTCTGCTTACTTTGAGCTAAATGATGCTGTCTGAAAAAATGACCAGCACCTTTCAGATTCAGATTCAGATTTGTTTATTTGCGAAGCATGGGTTACAATGTGTGGTAAAAAATAAAGTAGGTACAGCCATGGTCAGCTCACAAGCATGCACGTGGTATCGTTTTTTTTTCTTATCGTTTTGTTTTCCCTTTTTCTTTTATACTCTACTGTAATTTTCTGTGCTGTATACCTATGATATTTAATAAAAACCTACCTATCTATCTTGTGACTTGTGTCCAGTATTATTAACTCATTTATCTAGAATGCAAGCTAATCGCCACTAATTGGAATACTAACTGATGTATTTGTCACTGCAAGCCTGATTTTTAATCTGTGGAAATTTTTAATCTGTGAAGTCTGGGGCCTATACTGTCGACATAGTTACCTACGCTGTGAAATCAGCCCACCGGCCACTTTTTCAATATTTTTCATAGTCCCTACCGAATTCAGGTAACACTACGGATCTCTTTCAAGGAAACTATCGTTTTTTACCGGAAACGTACCGAAAACAACTGTCAACTTTACGGTTTCTGCAACTGTCAGTGATATAGACATAACACAGTTTGACGAGTAGCATTCAGTATGCGAACTACCGATTTTCAACTTTAGGAAATAACCAGAGGACCCTATCCTAGCGTCATAATTATATCATAATAACTATGTATTATGATATAATTATAATTATTTTGTTTTGCCTATTGATGGTGCAAGGACATAAACACTAGATAATAAATAAAAATAATTATCATTATTTCAAAATATTTTGCACAAACAATAATGAAAAATTATAGTATTTTTTTTAGTTTCACATAACTAGTATAGTCTGTCGTGTCAACTGAGAAATACTTTACAAAAGGTAAACACGATATTTCAAATGACATTTCAGCTTAGATAAATACTATTCATATTGTAAAAACGAATAGTAAATTTTCACGTACCGCACTATCGTCTTAGTGGACGACGCGACGCGGAGAGAGAAAGTCGCGATCACTCACCCTGATGAAGACTCTCGGAATGAGTCGAAACTGAGTCGGTGCCTTCACCGATAGTGCGTTACGTGAAAATTCCCGTTTTTGCAATACGAATAGTCAAGTTCACGATAGTTTTTGGGAAAATATAGATAAATACTTTAAACTTTGACAATGTTCTACATTGTTATGGGCTTTTTATAGCTAGATGGGAAAAACCACCAACTGATGTATGCCCGAAATCGATGAATGCATGCCATTTGCCCGCGTTTTGCATAACAGTTAGTATTCCAAGTGACATGCTACAAGCTTATTGGAACACTAACATCGCACATGCCTGGAAATTTGATTCTACGCCATTCCCAGTTTGTTTGCGATGTTTCCTTATCTGTGCACTTATTGTATGCTAAAATGGTTAACAGTAGAAAAATGCATTAGTGAACGGCCGGATTTGAACCAACGTCCCTTGGATCAGTAGTCGTAGAGCCTCTACGCCGAAACGGGTTATACCAATCGTAGGAAAGTATAATTAATTAGTAAAATGTCAACGACCAACGGCACGTTATTAATGAATGTATAATTATGTTTTAATAACAAGTCCATAATTCTATTAACCTTTGGACTTATTGTTTGGTGCAACAGCTTATTTCTGAAAAGCTATAACTCTCTTTTCATACACACGTACCGCCTGAGACGCAGAAGGTTATGGGATCGATTACCGCCGCGGGATATATGTTTCTGTGATCTGCAAACATTTGGTGTTTTCTATGCATAATCATGTGTTTATTTAAAAAAAAAGTCTGTATTTATAAGAAGTGCATCAGTCATGTAAAGACAAGCTCTGCTTAGTTTGGGACTAGATGATGCCGTGTGAAGTTTTGATCAGTTTGATTTTGTAGTAGAAAGTATTGATCCTGTTTTTGAAGTCAGTTAAAAACCCTACGACTATTATAAACTATGATGGATGTTTGTTACTCGTTCACGCAAAAACTACTGAATGGATTTTGTTGAAACTTTACAGTAATATAGCTTATACATCAGAATAACACATAGGCACACATAGGCTACTTTTTATCTGGATACTACGCGGACGAAGCCGTAAGCAAGCAAATAAATAAATTATATTCTACTAACCTCAGTAGAATATAATTTATTTATTTGCTTGAAATAGGTGCATACAGGTTGTTGAGAAAGAAAATATAAAGGTCGATATACCGCTATAATATTAGTACTAGCAAGCAAATTTTTAACACAATTTTTAGATAATTTTTTTCATAATTTTTATGTAGGTATTCACTTACGAAATTTCACCAACAGAAGCCGTCAACGAAACCGGTATATGAGTTCATTACCACGCCAGATGTGACCTGATGACTTCCAGCAACCATGGCATTTAAATGAAATGGCATGTACCTACATACATGGTTACATAATTTATATAACATTTGGATTTATTAAAAAAAAATGTGCTCATTAACACTTGCTCAAAACGGTGAAGGAAAAACATCGTGAGGAAACCGGCATGTCCAAGAGCTAAAAACTCTGAAAAAAGTAGCATATGTGTTATTTTGATGTATAAGCTATATTACTGTAAAGTTTCATCAAAATCCGTTCAGTAGTTTTTCGTGAAAGAGTTACGAACATCCATCCTCACAAACTTTCGCGTTTATAATAATATAAGGATAGGGGTTTTTTTTAAATAAAATGACAACGCTATTGAATTAGGTAATGCCTTTAATGATACTTAGATATATTGTTGAGACAGGATCTGTTTAGCCTACACGGCACAGAACGGACTAATTAGCACAAAAAAAAATCATCTTAGTCTTTTTGTTAAAAATCTTACCTATTAATAGTGTTTACTAGCTTCTGTCCACGGCTTCTCCCGCGTGGTATCCGGATAAAAAGTAGACCATTTTGAGTTCAATATACTCGAAATGTCAAGAAAATAATACATTTGAAAAGAAACATGCAAAATATGAAAAATATTAAATTAGTAGGTACAAAGTCAAAAACATTGTCAAATTCATTAAATTAGATTCGAATCAAGAAAAACATATAAAGAATAAATTAGGTACAATTAGATTAGATTGAATTAAATTATATCACTAAGAACTACAAATTAATTAAAACAGATGGCAGTATTCACATAAAATTAAATAAAACATAATCAGGTCTTAGGATGTCATTTTACATTGGTCATAGTGTCATAATTTGTCACATAAGAATTCGTCAACGGAGTAATAACATTTAGATAGGAGTAAATTTTTTGGACTATTATGAAAAGTTGTGTCATTTTGTTCTTTTTTATTATTATTTGGAATGTTATTAAATATTTTAAGTAGCCTAAAGTTTGGACTGTTATGTACCATTTTTAGTCTTGATAGGGGTAAAATCAAATGGTCTTTATTTCTTCTATTGTAATTTTTGTTATTTTCTACCTTGGATAAAAAAAAATATCTATATTTTCTTACAAAGAGGGACATTTGTAATATGTATATACATGGTAATGTTAACAATTTGTTTTTCTTGAAATGCTGTCTGCAGCTTATTTTTTGGCAGTGAAAGGCTCATGGGACAATACGTATCTAGTATGTACCTATATCTACGTTTTCTTGTCGTTTCATATGAACCTAAGCACATCTACTAATGAATAGATAGGACGTAATATTATGCTTCCACGAACCAGTTTAGCTGTAGATATAAAATCTTGCACGTGGTAAGCAAGTAGATTCATGAATTGATTAACTTCCTTGTAACCTATCTGTACTGTATTATACAATTATATACGCAGACAGTGCCTATTTTAACTACTATAAATTGATTATACTGAATTAGTTTATTAACCTCAATTCAAATTGTAGGAACCTATTTTTAAAAGCGTGTTATTTGTGTGCACCTATTTAATTTATGGACCATTGAAGTCTAAAATAAAGTAACGATAAAAGTTAGGTAAAAAAAATACGCACTTTACTGTTTTTTCCCACGATGGGCAGATACATATTCAGTGGCAGATCTTTGAGGATATCAAGAAGAAGATAGTCAGAGGCACGTCCAAATAATACATCCTATCCTACTACTATTATAAACGTGAAAGTTTGTGAGGATGGATGTTTGTTACTCTTTCACGCATAAACTACTGAACGGATTTTGATAAAACTTTACAGTAATATAGCATATACATCACAATAACACATAGTCTACTTTTTATCCGGGTACCACTTGGGCGAAGCCGTTGGCAGAAGCTAGTAAAAAACAATAAGCGCTCGTTACCCAAAAAACCTGTTCACGTAAACGGCAAGCAATTAACGTTGGCCATCGTAGAAGATATTTCGCAATTGACAAACAATGTTAACAATTTCCACGAGATAAAGCTAATATTTGTCAATGTAGTCCAAAGTCAATGATTTGAAGCAAGGTTTTTTAATATTATGTTACCTCGGAACACGCCCGCATCCTAGTAAATAAAGACATTGACAAACATGTTTATGTTATTTGGAGGTAAACAGGTAAATTGCCTATGGAATGTGCGATTAACGTTACATTTGCTACACCAAGGGGCTGCGTTGCTAAAAAAACTAGATAAACTCGTTCAAAAATAAGGTAGGTAGCTTTTCTAATATTAATTAGGTATCATACCTACCAAAGAAAATCCACCACGCTTGTAGAGATTCAATTTTCCTTTGAATTGCGACCTCTGTGGCGCAGTGACCAAGTTTTTATTGCCTGATTCGTATAGGATTAGTCGCGCGCGAGGAATCGGCGCTTAAATCCTACTAATATTATAAACGCGAAAGTTTGTTACTCTTTCTACTTAATAATAACTAAACTAGTACTTAATAAGAACTTTAAGAACTAACCTAGTACTTAATAATAACTAAAAACTTTAAAAAAGGACCAATCTCAAAAAAAAAAAACCCCCGAGCTCCTTACATCGAGGATAAAAATGCATATCACGGGTCTGATTTAAAGTGCAATAATCCGAGCCAATGTCGATGCCCCATCTCTAAACCGGTTTCATACATTTAAATTCATTTTGATTTCTTAAATAAGGTGAGGAAGGGACTTACGCTTTATTTGTTGTAGTAGATAATCTTAAATTAGATGTTTTGTGAAATGGCTAGTGACTTTTACAATTTTAAAAGCGGAATCTGTTTAAATTTGGTGTTGGTAGCACCTGGTAGGTGATACATCATATCCATCCTATCTTACTATCCTACTAATATTATAAACGCGAAAGTTTATGAGAATGGATGTTTCTTACTCATTGTTTAAAGGTAATTTCATTAGTTGTCACCATTCACAACTAGATGTCGCGACTAAATAAGGCCGAATCCTAGAACGCGCTATCGATGCGTTTCGGACGTTCCTACACTAGGCAAATAATATTTTGGTCAATAAACTCACTTAGAACAAGGCGGTGTTTTCTTGGACACCCCTCCCCTCTCTCAGGACACCTACCTATGTGCTAGTACATACCTAGTTTATACATGGTCCTTCGTCAGCCAGATTGGTACCTGCATTTATTGTTAGGTACTTAATCAGTTACCTAGGTAGGGCAACGCTGTACTCGCTGTGGATCGCAGCGGATAAGGTACAGCAAGAAACACGGTGTGGTGAAACCATACCCCCGTGTTTCTCGAGAGGATTGCAGTGCAGTGCAAGGATTACAGTGCAGTGCAAGGATTGCAGTGCAGTGCAGTGAGTTTCACAGTGAGTGGTGGCGAGAAGGGCCCCCTCGCAAGAAGAGGCCAAGGCACGCGAAGGCAATCTTGCCCTTCAGCGCGCCCCAGAAGAGATCAAGGCGTGAGGAGTCCCCGGACTTCTACGTCCCCCAAGAACCAGTACAAGGCGTGTGGTACCCCTGAACCCACGTCCCCAGCAAAGCAGATCAAGGCGCGTGGTGGACCCCTGGCTCCCGCGCCCCCCGAAGAGCAGTTCAAGACGTGAGGCCCCCCGGACCCCACGTCTCCCGAAGAATAGTCCAAGGCGGACGGAATCCTCGCCCGCCCCTGAGGAGATAGTGAATAACCGCTTGCGCACCAGCAAGGCGGTGGATCTACCTAACAACAACAACGTTACGTGTTTGTATTTGTGGTGATAAAATCGTGAGTACTCTTTTCGTTCACTTTATAAAGTGAATCTTGTGTCGATATTGCATCATTTTTGAGACTTTAGTGTTTGAATTTAGAACTAAACTTTATATTTTGCGTAAAAAATTTACTTTACTGTTTTTGATTTGTTTGTGTTTTGGTAAAGACTTTTAACTTGTAGAATTTTCATTTTATCTTTTAGAAACATAAATATTGATTGAAAAATTACAACTTAAACTATATTTAAAAAATAATTGCTACAATTTGAAAGTCCATAAATTAATTAGAAAAATTAAAACTTTAATTAAATATTAAAATTAGTTTCTACAATTTAAAAACTTTTCGGTTTTGTGAATTTCACTATGGAGTCGATTGTTAATTTACAGAAGGATATTCAAAAGTCAATTGAAAGAGCTCTAATTAATTTTAAAAAATGTCCTAAAGATAGAATTACTAATGAATACATTGAGGCCAAGATAGATAATTTAGAAAAGGATTGGACTTTGTTTCGTAAAAATAATACCAAATTATATGAATCCTATAGAGCTTGTGACTTGGAGGTTTCTAGTTATGTAAAAAATGACGTGTATGCAAATACGGAAGAAAGTTATATTGTTGCCAGGTCACATATAAAGTCCACACTAAAATCAAGTCAAATAATAGCGAGTACTAGTACAAATGAAAGTCATTCGAGTTCAGTTGCGAAATTGCCCAAGATCACTATTCCAACATTTAGTGGAAAATACGAAGAGTGGACTACTTTTAAAGATTTATTTGTTTCATTGGTTCACAAGAACAAGTCATTAGATAACGTGCAGAGACTTCACTACCTTAAAGGTCAACTCACCGGTGAAGCCGAACTTCTGATTAGGCATACGCCAATAGCTGACTCCAACTATGAACGTTGTTGGGAGTTATTAGAAAAAAGATATAGTAATAAAAGGTTTGTGTCAAACTCAATACTCAACAAGTTGTTTGGACAACGGTCCATGCGAGTTGAGTCAGCTACGGCAATGAAAGAATTAATAGATACGACATCGGATTGTTTGAGTGCCTTAGAATGTTTAGGTGTTAATGTGAGCACGTGGGATATCATCATCATCCACATCATAAGTTCAAAACTAGACCCAGAAACACGGAAACAGTGGGAGTTAACAATCTCCACTGGTTCAGGTTCCGTATCGGAGAGTACAAATGAGTTACCTACCTTCTCACAGTTCAAAACATTTTTGGAAAATCGTTTTCGTGCGTTAGAGCTTGTAGAACCTGGTAGTAGTAAGCGGTCTATAGGTCAGTATGGAGGCGGTTCACAGTCCTCTTGTCGGTCCATGATAGCGACGTCAGCGACAATGCCTTGCGAGTTTTGTTCCGACGATCACAAGTTGAGCTTCTGCAAGGCCTTTGCCAAACAAGATGTTACTGACAGGAGAGCGTTTGTTAGCAAGAACAGGATGTGCTTCAACTGCTTAGGCGGCAACCATAACGTCTATAGTTGCAAAAAACCAACAATTTGCCGTATTTGTAAGAGGAGGCATCACACCCTACTTCACCAAGCCACAGAGGCTTTCAATGCGAACAAACAAGTGGTTACGAAACCCGCAGTAGCAAGTGAGGGCGAAAATCCATCCACGAGCGAAAATGTCGTAGCATGTCTCTCCACAGGCGAAGTACCGATGACCAAGCAGGTTTTATTAGCGACAGCTTTGATAAAAGCGGAAGCAGTAAATGGTGAATACCAAACAGTACGCGCCCTGATGGATCAAGGATCGCAAGCGTGCTTCATTACTGAAGCGGCCGTCCAACTTCTGCGTCTGAAGAAGATCCCTGCCAAACTAACAATTTCAGGATTAGGCAGTGATAGCAATATTAGAGCGAAGTATGTAGTACAAACCACAATTCAGTCTCGTACGGATTCCATGGTTAAATTAGAAGTACAAGCCTACGTTTTAGGTCACATTACATCCTATCTTCCGGAAAAACATATAGAGAAGTTGGATTGGTTGGACATAGGAGCCATTCAGTTGGCGGATCCACAGTTTGCTACTCCAAGAAAAATTGATATGTTGTTAGGTGCGGACGTCTATAGCCAAGTCCTAAAACAAGGTATGAAGAAAAGTTCGACTGGAAAATTGGTAGCGCAGAGTACGAGCCTAGGATGGATCCTCTCCGGAGCTGTCACACCTGAAAACAGAACAAAAAATAACATATCAGTCATGCATATCGCTTGTAATGAGAACGAAAATGAGCTGTTAAAGCGATTGAGGAAGAAACAAGTACAAAGAAGCTATTTACCGAAGAAGAACAAAAATGTGAAGCATATTTTAAGGCAACCACTAAAAGAGAAGAAGGTAGATACATAGTAAAGCTGCCATTCAAAGATGAAAATCCACAATGTAAATATGGAAGTTCAAGAGATATAGCTGTTAAGAGATTACTGTCACTAGAGAAAAGATTATCAAGAAATACAGAGTTAAAGAAACAATATACAGAGGTTATCCATGAATATTTGAGTTCAAATCACATGCGACCGGTTAAGAAAAGCGATGATAGAAAGGATGAAGCTGTATACTTACCACATCATGCTGTAGTAAGGAATGATAAGGGAACCACAAAGGTGCGAGTAGTTTACGATGCATCCAGTCCAAACAACAAAGGTGTATCTCTCAATGATACTCTGATGGTTGGTCCAACGCTGCAAGCAGATCTTCGGCACACCATTTTGCGTTGGAGAGTTCATCACATCGCCCTTGTAGCAGATATTGTGAAAATGTATCGTCAAGTTAAAGTAGATGAAAAGGATGTCATTTATCAGCGCATAGTTTGGAGAGACGATCCTGAAACAGAAATACAAGATTACGAGTTAATGACGGTAACTTTTGGAACAGCTTCGGCTCCGTTCTTAGCAGTGCGAGCAATGCATCAAGTTGCATATGATGATGGAGAAGAATATCCACTAGCAGCAGAAAAAGTGTTGAATAGCTTCTATATGGACGATCTCATGACGGGTTGCTCGACGGTCGAAGAAGGAATGAATCTGTACAAACAAATGGTGGCATTAATAGATAAAGGTGGATTTAAATTACAGAAATGGAACAGCAACAATCAGGAGCTTCTAAAACAGATAAACAAATATGAGAACACAGATAAGTACAATATAAAACACAAACAGATCAAACAAATAATAAAACACACAGGGGAAGAAGATCAAACAAACAAGGACGAAGTAGAATTTATTGAACAGGACAAAATAGAATTTATTAAACAGGACAAAGAAGAAATGAAATTAGATATAACGATTAAAATATTAGGTCTTACCTGGAGTCGCAGTGAAGATAAATTCCAGTACAAGGTGCAGCTCCCGCCGTTGTCTGGACCTGTAACTAAAAGAAAAATGATATCGGACATAGCAAGAATCTTTGATCCGTTAGGGTGGATAGCCCCAGTAGTTATACTAGCAAAAATGATGATCCAAAAGCTGTGGTTATCAGGAATAGGATGGGATGAAGCAGTACCTATAGAATTATTAAAGGAATGGGATGCTTATCGTATAGAACTGCCTTTACTTACCGCAGTAAAAATCCCTCGCTGGTTAGGTACGAGAACTGATGATGCAGATGTAGAATTGCACGGCTTTTGTGATGCCTCAAAGTTGGCTTATGCTGCCGTAATATATCTTCGGGTGCTTAGATCAAGTGGAGAAATTGCTACATCGTTGTTGGTGGCAAAGACACGAGTAGCTCCAATCAAACAAATCAGCATCCCACGATTAGAGTTATGCGGAGCAGTGTTGTTGGCAAGACTTATGAGTGAAGTTATTGAGGTCATAGGTATTTCCAAAGAAAAGGTACGAGCGTGGACAGACTCCACGATCGTTCTGGCATGGCTAAATAGCCATCCCAGTAGATGGAAAACCTTCGTGGCAAACCGTGTGTCAGAGATTTTGACCACTCTGGATTCTTCGCAGTGGTGGCATGTTATATCCAAGGACAATCCGGCAGACTGTGCCTCCCGAGGAGTTCAACCGTCCCTATTAGCAGAAACTGATATTTGGCTTTCTGGACCGCAATTCCTACGAGAACAAGTCATAGAGTACAATAGACCAAGGGATTTTAAGGTCGAGATAGAAGAAAACGTTAAAGTACATATGACAACAGTGCCAGAAAATACAATTATTGAGAGGTTTTCTTCACTGCCAAGGCTTTTAAGAGTTATATCATACTGCAGAAGATTTTTAAGAAGCAATAAAGGTCACACACAATATATACAAAAGAAAGAGATAGATCAAGCGTTGGAGTGTTGCATTAGAATAACACAAGAAGAAGAGTTTTTAGAAGAAAAAAGACAGTTGCAGACAAAAGGATGTTTACAAGGTAAATCAAGTAAGCTGAAGTCATTGTGTCCGTACCTGGACGAGCAAGGAATAATAAGAGTCAGTGGCAGGATCCACCATTCTCAGCTCGCCGAACAGACAAAACACCCCATTATATTGCCGCATGAATCACATTTGTCGAAGCTTATTGTTAAGGATGCACATCACAACACTCTTCACGGAGGATGCCAGTTGATGGAAAATTATTTAAGGACGTCTTACTGGATCATAGGCATCAAGAGTCTCATCAAGCAGCACATTCGCAAATGCGTGACGTGTATTAGACAAAACGCCACATTTAAAACACAGTTCATGGGGTCTCTCCCCACAGTGCGATGTACTCCGGCTAGAGCATTTAAACATAGCGGTGTTGATTATGCGGGTCCGATCCAAATTCGTACCTCCAAAGGAAGAGGCAACCATTCGTACAAAGGGTACATTTGCTTGTTTATTTGTATGGTCACTCGAGCGATTCATTTAGAGCTGGTAAGTGATATGACTACATCGACATTCCTGGCAGCCTTTAGAAGATTTGTGTCCCGACGCGGGCACTGTTCACAAATTTGGAGCGATAATGGCACAACGTTTGTAGGTGCTTCAAAGGAACTAGAGCAACTAAGTACCATCCAACAAGAGAGTGCAGCAAAGTTAGAGGCCAGTGGCACCCAGTGGCACTTTATTCCACCTCGCGCGCCCAATTTCGGTGGATTATGGGAGGCTGGGGTAAAGTCGGTCAAGTTCCATCTAAAAAGAGTAATCGGAGACTCAACACTTACCTTTGAGGAAATGAGCACACTTCTTAGTCAAGTGGAGGCTTGCTTAAATTCTCGCCCTATTACTGTTTTCAACAGTACCGAACCGAGTGAACCGCTTCCACTGACACCAGGTCATTTTTTAGTAGGAGAACCGCTGGTATCTTTGCCAGGAGTAGATTTTGAGAGTTCAAATATAAGTTCGTTAACAAGGTGGCAAGGAGTTCAAAAAATGTTTCAAGGTTTTTGGCGTTGTTGGTCCAAGGACTATCTCACAAGTCTGGTTCATAGATATAAGTGGACAGATCAGGTTCCAGAACCAAGTGTAGGTGACGTAGTCCTCATAAAGGAAGATGATCAGCCACCTGGAAGCTGGTTGCTCGGTCGAGTAATGCAGAAGCACCAGGGTCAGGATGGCTTAACCCGCGTGGTCACATTAAAAACCACCAAAAATGTATTAAAACGGCCAACATCCAAACTTTGTATATTGCCAATAGATTAAACTTAAGGAAGTGTTTTTTATGAAAACTAAGTTGTTAAAGGTAAGGCTTAAAAAATTGTTTAATTAGTTCATAAAGTTCAGATTTGTTAGTATAAAATAGTTAATTAGGTCAAAATGTTAAGTAAGTACCTACTGTATTAAATTTAGTTAGCGCTTAAGTTCAATATTGTTATATCACTGGTTAAGGACCCTTTATTAGGTCCTTGGCGGGCGATATGTTTAAAGGTAATTTCATTAGTTGTCACCATTCACAACTAGATGTCGCGACTAAATAAGGCCGAATCCTAGAACGCGCTATCGATGCGTTTCGGACGTTCCTACACTAGGCAAATAATATTTTGGTTAACTCACTTAGAACAAGGCGGTGTTTTCTTGGACACCCCTCCCCTCTCTCAGGACACCTATCTATGTGCTAGTACATACCTAGTTTATACACTCATTCACGCAAAAACTACTGAACGGATTTTGATGTTACCTACAGTAATATAGCTTATACATCAGAATAACACATAGCTACTTTTAATTCGGGTACCACGCGGGCGAAGCCGTGGGCAGCAGCCAGTTTATTTATAAATACCATTATGTATTAGTAAGTATATATAAAATAAAGCTAGCGAAACAGCTAGCGGAAATCGTACCCGCATTTTTGCGCCACAGCTGACGATACAGAGGCCGTCACGGTCAAGGTCGCTAAATAATAATTAAGTAATTCAATTCAACACAAGCAAACCAACCTTTTAAACCAAACACGTAAACTGACTCCTTGCATTGCGGGTAAAAATAGTTTTATCAAAAATGCTTCTACATTCAAAGTTTTACCGCTACATAACATACCTACCTATCTTACCAAAACTTCCGCTTGCAATTTTTCTGACAGGGTCAATAAACGATGACGTCAATGAAATGTTTTTTTTTATTTGCACCTGTGCCCGCTTTGAGTATGCGAGAATTCTTAAAAAGTAAAAAAAAAAAACTGAACGGATTTTAATGGAACTTTACAGTTATATAGTTTATACATCAGAATAACACATAGGCTACTTTTTATCCGAGTACCACGCGGGCGTAGCCGTGGACAGAAGCTAGTCATAAAGAATGCTAAAAATCATTAATTTTAAAGAGTCAGTTTGATAATTATGTTTCCTTATGCAACTCTAAGCTGGCTCTCTAATGATTGCAATTTTATATAGGTAACTTAAGTGTCAAACAAGTATACGGTCCACCTGTTGGTAAGCAGTTACCGTAACCTTGCAATAGCAATGGGCGCCAGGTTTCACTCGCGCGTCGCCGACCATGAGACAACGGGCGAAAAGTCTCATATGCCAACAATTTTCAAACCGAAACCAATATTTTTCAAGCGAACACAGTAATGCGAACATAACCTACTGCTTTTGGGTGACCTTAACCACATAATCTTTGCCTGCAAATTGTATGATCATACCTATTTATTTCTTCCTACTAATATTAATATCCTTCTTTTCTTCCTTAGGAAATATATAACTCAGGATAGTTATATATTTCCTTAGCTTCTTTCTTATGCACAAATATTATTAACCTGTAATATATTTTATATCTTGGTCTTAATTATAGTTCGGTAGCTGAAACGTGATTGCTGGTTTAGATAAACGACAATCGTAGTTATATTTTGGCTTTTTAGTTTAATACCTAGTGTTTTTGACATGAAACCTCTTTCATTTCGGTCAATAGAAGGTTGCAAACACCATAATAAATAACGAAATATGTTGTTACGAAAAGATCGCCTATTACTTTAAAAGTATAGCACTTATCGGCATTACTTTATGACTATTATTTTATAGGATAGATGCCATTACTCGGTAGTGCATTATGCCCACAGACTAGTAAGAGATACTACGTATATGTCGCGACGTTTCACGTACCTACAGAGTCGTACTCCACTGCAGCTGCCTCCCAGAATACGCCTACCCGTTTTTTTTTCAGAATGGATTATAGTGCTGCAGGGCCACAAATGGCTTTGGTCGACATCACCGTACAATCGGCGAGCGCAAAAGGCGCTTAGCCTATAAAAATTAGGTTGGGGCAACTAGCATAAGGACACCATTTATGTGTCCTAGCACTTAACCTAACATTATTTAAAACTAAAATAAAATTATGGCTTGTCGAGAAGGCGTTCTAAAACGTGGAGGAATTTGCAAAATTGGCTCAGTTCAAAATGAGACTGTAGGTACCTACTACTACGAGATTGTAATATTTATTTTTTTGCTATGAATCTTTATGTGTGTATAATTAAATTCATAGTTAATTTTATACTGTAATTTGTTCTTCAATATTGTAAATACTTGTAATTTATTTGATTGACGTGTTAATTTAATTACCAATAAATTGATTATTCTTATTATGGACCTCTTCTTGGACTGTTGCCAGGTTGGAGGAATATGATAGTATCTGTGAAGTGGTATCTCTATCGGGACTAGATGATTTCACCGCCGCTTTAGCATTGCTGATGGGGCCATCAGGGTCACCAAAAACGTGTTTAGGCTTATGTAGGTTTCTCCGTAGTAGTAGACGACTACTAATACCGAATACCGTAATCTAAAAATCCTTTAAAAGATTACGGTATTCGGATGGGAAGCACTTTTTGGACGTGAAACGTCTTTCATTTCGGTCAATAGGGGGTCACTTAGAAAAACCGTATGTAACGAAGGATGACAAGTTCGCATATTACTTGAATGTATAGTATTATTTTAACACCATTATTCGTCTCGGGTCTGGGTGTTTTCTATGTATAATATGTATATATTTACAAAAAGAAGTCATGTAGTGCCCATAACAATAGCTCTGCTTAGTTTGGGGTTAAATAATGCTGTAAAAAAAATTAGAGGATATATGCCATTATACTCGGTAGTGCATTATGTCCCAGATACACCCTTCTATTTTTTAACTTATTAACTTACTTAACATTTTTGTACTACTGTTCGATATTTTATTTAAAGTTGACATTGTAAACAAAAATACTAAGTTTTGTTTTGTTATTGTATATCACTTACGAGAAATAAACAATTGGAATTTAAATTAACATAACACATATCATTATGTTACGTTAGGTAACTGTTCATAGTATTAATTTACATAGCAATACCAAGTAGAGTAAACCTAGGTAAGTACGTCCGTACCTCATAAGTACCTTAGTAAGTAGGTAGTCGATTTGTAGGTAGGTAGGTAGATCAACTTTAAATTAAAGTCTTAGCTATGTTCGCGTCTAGAATCACTTCCTTGGTGAAGTACCTTTATATTTTTTTTAAATTACAAATTGAACTTTTAAAAAAGTAATTTTTTTTCGTTTTTACGGTTGTTGCAATTCAGTCGAAACGGCGAAAAAATAATTCAAAATCAAAGTCAATAGGTTTTTATTCTTTGAAATATCAAGGATCAGAAAGAAACGTCTAAGTACTTAAAAACTACGCGAATTTAAAATGTGAATTTACGGCGATTCCTCGCGCGCAACCAAGCCTAGAAGAATCAGGCAATAAACTCTGCTTGGTTATTTTTTTGATGATCCTTCATTCAGCTTTAGTGTGGTGCCAATCGAAATTAAGGAGATATTCATTCATTCATTCTGTTAATTGGCTGAGGGGATGAAATAGTTCCATAACAAGCGCTCGCAGTATAAGTACTGGATATCCGTACGAATTAGTCCCATACTATATAGGTATTACTCAATCCTACTAATATTATAAACGCGAAAGTTTGTGAGGATGGATGTTTGTTACTCTTTCACGCAAAAACTACTGAACGGATTTTGATGAAACTTTACAGTAACACATCTTATAAATCAGAATAACATATAGGCTACTTTTTATCCGGGTACCACGCGGGTGAAGTCGTGGGCAGAAGCTAGTAATGTTGTACTTGTCAGTACCTACTTATTAATAAAGAATTTTAATTTGATTTTAGTTGTGTTGTAGGATAAATAGGTAGGTGTGTAAAGCTATAAAGGGAAAAGAGGTAGGTTAGTGCTGTTTCACAGAATCATTTTTGTATGTGTAGTTTTATAATAATACACAATATTATTTCAATGGTAATTTTATTTTTCCATTTATTTATCTATGTCTAAACAAAGAAATTGCATACATTAGGTACTAGTTACAGAATGTTAAATTGACATCATGTTTGAATTACTAAAAACAAAGGCTAAAAATATGTAAATGCTTACCTATATTTTTGTTTTGATATAGCTATTGTGTATTTTAAGTAGGAAGTTACGTCGTACGCCCTGCGTACTTACAAAGCGCATTACCTAATACGTAATTTTGGTAGAAATAAAAATAAACCTACTTAATTTAAATAAGGAACGGTAGAAAGCGCCATCCAGTGGGAGCCGCACGACATTATATACTACCTAAGTATAGATAACAGTGTAGGTATTGTTAGATAAAACGCTAACAGTACCTACATTATTGCAGAGACCAGAGAACATTATTTATTCGTCACTGAGTAACTTTTCATATTGTAAAAACGGGAAGTTTCACGTACTGCAATATCGGTGAAAGCACCGACTAAGTTTCGACTCATTCCGAGAATCTTCATCAGGATGAGTGGTTGCGATTTTCTACTTCCGCGTCGTGCCGTGCACTACGCGCTGCCTTTTTTTTCTGAATGGACTTTAATGCTGCAGGGCCGCAGATGGCCTTGGTCAGCGTCACCGGACTACGGCGAGCGCAGAAGGCGCTCAGCCTGTAAAAGTTAGGATGGGGCAACTAGCACAAGGGCACCACTTAGGTACGGACCTCGGCTTGGGCCATTGCCAGAGGGGGTGGAATAGGAGAGAAACGCCCCGGTACATATCTGTACCGTGAGTAGGCGGAAGTGGGGGCTCGTCGAGCCCGCCGGCGGGCTCGACGAGTCCCCACTCGGTGTATCTGTGGAGTGTTTGCTCTGTCGGGGCTTGATGACGTCACCACCGCGTTAGCGGTGCTGATGGGGTCATCAGGGTCACCAAGAACGTGTCTTGGTCTACGGAGGGTTTTCAACTCGGGTGACTCGATCGAGTAGTCGGGGATAGTGGAGATTAAGGGGTTCGGGTGGGATGAGGCCAGTTCATAATACCGCTGAGAAGCGGTTTTTATGAATTTGGCTATGGACTCGAGCTTGGTGTCTCGGTGGAGATCTATGTTGCGCGAATACCACGGCGCACCGGTGGCCTTGCGCAAGAAACGATTTTGGACAGCTTGGAGTTTTTTGACATGAATGGAGTGGCCGAAGGCCACTGCGGCATATGTCATAATAGGGCGGATGCACGTTTTGTAAAGTGTACTACGCGCTGCCGCACGTTGTGCGCGGTTATAAAGGCGCGCGAGTGGAGGCGGCGATTGTGTTCGTAGCGTTGTTGTAACTACTGGTGGTAGGGGTGCTACATCGTCTACGCTACTGCTCACGTCGATGCAATAACCTATTCCTGGAGGAGCCAGACAGGCTACGCTCACTGTGGCAATGTCAGATTCGACTCCCCCGTTATCATGCAGTCCATACAGACATGACTTCCAGGCGGGGGGTAAAGCCCATCCACGGTCTCTGTTAAAGTTAGGTAGACGACCTATCTCGATAGCTTCGCGGATCTTGCGAGGAACGAAAAACTTTCTCTTGCCAAGACCCGGGCTTTATCAAAACGGATATAGTGCGTCGTACCAGTGACCAGCGAATGCTCTGCTATGGCGGAACTGTTGATATCTAAGTTCTTCACAGCGCGTATGTGTTCGGTGAGCCTTTTAGAAATGTTGCGTTTTGTCTCGCCGATGTAGCATTTACCGCAGTCACAAGGAATCTTGTAGACACCGGGGACACCTAATGGGTCTCTATCCTTGGGAGAACGTAGCAATTGTCTCAATTGTGTCAGGGGTCGGAATATTGTTTTTATGCTGTACTTTCGACGTAAGACGTGCCCGATTTTATCTGTTATTCCCTTAACAAATGGTAAGTATGCTACAGCTCTCTCTACCGATGCCTTGCGTGACCTCATAGACGTGTTTGCGATCCGAAAACTTTGTCTCCAACCATAGCCGTTTCTCTCTAACACCTCTTTCACATGTGACAGTTCAGCATCCACGTATTGTGGGTCACACAACCGAAGAGCTCTATTTATTAGAGTGCGTGGTACAGAGGCGAGGTGTGCTGGATGGTGGTGAGAGTC
The DNA here is from genome assembly GCA_958496245.1 of Perizoma flavofasciatum. NCBI lineage: Eukaryota > Metazoa > Arthropoda > Insecta > Lepidoptera > Geometridae > Perizoma > Perizoma flavofasciatum. The sequence continues at coordinate 4,821,701 of OY292446.1, read as the reverse complement.
AGCTCTAAGGTATCTGTCTGTATGTGCTGGTTTGCGGTATATCGAATGTGAGAAGCGTCCTGAAGTTTCTCGCTTGACCACATCTAGAAAAGGCAGAGTTTTGTTTTGTTCACGCTCCACAGTGAAACTGATTTTAGGGTGTCTGGTGTTCAAATGTGTAAGTAACGGTGTAATGTTATCTTTATGTATTATGGCAAACACGTCGTCTACATACCGCCACCAGTGTCTTGGCTTAAACATTTTCCAGCGTTGTGGACTCAAACCACTCCATAAAAATGTTTGCGACCACCGGAGCTATAGGAGACTCCATCGCTACACCCTCCATTTGCAGAAAATAATCACCCCGCCACATAAAATAGCCACTAGACAAAAGAAACTCAATCACTCGATAGGTATTGAAGTAGGTAGCAATAATTCCTGAATTATAGTTATGGTGTCCGCTATCGGTACATTGGTGAACAGAGAGGTTACGTCGAAACTCACCATACATTCATCTTCCTGTATTACTATTCCATCCAACAGTTGTGTGAAGTGGGTGGAGTCTTTCACGTAGCTATCCGTTTTTCCTGTGAAGGGAAGCAGTACATTCGCCATAAAGCGCGCTGCTTTGTACGTTGGTGAGTCTATCTGGCTTACTATGGGGCGAAGAGGCCAATTGGGTTTATGGATTTTAGGAAGGCCATAGATCTTTGGAGAAGTGGGATTCATGGGTCGTAATCGCTCATACAAGTCGTCAGAAGTTGCTTGAAGTAACTCCTTCAACTTTTTAGTTACCCTAGCTGTGGGATTGTAGGTGGCTCGTTTATAAGTTGTGGCGTCGTCCAGTAATTCCAGCATTTTTTGTTCATAAGCCGTTGTATCCACAATAACAGTCGCATTCACTTTATCTGCTGGGAGCACCAGTACGTCCTGATTATCCCGCAAACTCTTCAGGGCTTTCCATTCGGGCTTTGTGATATTGGGTTTAGGTAAATTGGCTATCCGTACAATAGACGCAACATCTTGTCGTAAGCACTCAGCGTCGTGCGCAGGAATTTTGTTTCGCGAGATGGTTTCCTAGACGCTAGAAATGATCGCTTCAACTGGTACCTTATGCGGGGTGGGTGCAAAATTAAGACCTTTTGATAATACCATTTTTACATCATCTGACACCACTAGAGTTGATAAATTAATCACCGTTTTGTCATCATTAATGGGGCAATTTGCCACGACTGGTTGCTTGTTTTTGTTTGTCAGACGCTCAAAATTGGAGTTATGGGTATTTGTTATCCTGATTCTCACTAACTCTGCCCTGTTAGCTGACATTGCATCCAGTGTATCCCATAGATCCGGTCTTTTTTTTTGGAATAAAACTGAGTGACTTTCTGATACAGAATAGGGGGACACATCGGGCAGTGCGTAATCCATCCACTCCGAAGAACAACAGCTCTGAAATGCTCATATACCAACCGGTCAAAACCGAGTCCAAATCCAGTGAAACGTTGCAACATAGGATCAGTCAAACTACGCTTCGAGACAACTACTTCAACTTTCCGTTTCCTGTTAACATAGTTAAGTTAACATGGCTTCTGGTTTTTATTCATACGTTCTTTATTGAGATAGTTCCTTTACTTCAATTTCTTTGTATTTCATAATGTTGCAATGTCAAGTCAATTTGACATTGACAGACAAACATTTCTGCTATCACCTGATTGCGATTTGTCAATCAAATTGTCAAATTCTCAATTGAATTTTTCTTTTTCTCATTTACTTTTACGGATTTTACCCTAATTTATTTTAATATGTCTGAAAGCAAGGACGAATCCAAAAAAGAGGTCGATCCCGAACTGGATGACCTCTTGAACAGTAAGTGGTGTATTTTAATTCAGATTCATGAGATTACACAACCTAACCTAATATTGAGTATCTACTAGATGCAATTTCGCTATTATACCCAAGGACTCACTTCTAGGCCAAGTCTTAACTGGTTTTTTATAAAAAAAAAATTCTGAAAATTTCATTCTAAGACTTTTGAGGTGCTGGGCCTAAATCAGTAAAAGAAAAGTAACTTTATATAAGTAGAATATCATTCATGTAGTTCCCATAATACAAGTTTGGGGCTAGAAGATGCTGTGTGATTTTTTTGCTAGGATTCCCTGTGTCTAGACTACAGTTCTTTAAGATCTTATTGTATTGGGTCAAAGCAGATATTTCCCATCTTGATGGAGTGCATTCAAAGTGCGTAATGAAGTGAAAAAGTTTTTAAATTCTTGAAAGCAAAGCTCTATGTAGGCCTGTTACAGGGCATGCTAGCTTTTCCAACTTCTGAAGTGGCTTACACACCCTACAGTGGACCGTTAGGGCATATAGGTATGGGCAGTATATCTTGAGCAGAGCACGAGGAAACAATAGATTATGGTCAAAAATAGATAAAAGTTCCAAAAAGCAAAGAAAAAACAGACATACCTGAACTTTTACTTTAACTGCCTGTCTATATTTATTTATTTATAGACGAGCAGCTTTCGCTGATATGTCTATGTCATATAGTGTTGGGTCAAAAGTCTTGTTTTTTTTAAGTTTGGTTCACTTTTTTGAGTAATGAAATGTTCTTTTGTATTCAGTTGTCGAGCTTGTTCTTAAATGCGTTAACATACATGTAGTTACTGCGACTCATGGCACGGAATCCTAGTTAAGGGTCAGGAAACACTTCTACAACATCGGAGCCACAGACAGCTCACTCTGCAGAGGATGTCTAACCGAAGAGGAATCAGCTGCCCACGTAATCCTGGAATGGGTGGGCGTAGCAACTCACCGCGCAAAAATCCTTGGCAACCCAAGGTCATTCCGCGAAGCCCCAGGAAACTTCTGTGCTTCTGGGCGGAATTGGGCTGGCTAACCCACTAGCCAAAACTCCCACGCATAATGAACCAATTAAGAGTTTGAATGCAGAAAAGGGAGTCCACACACATAACATACATACATACATACATAAAGGTCAGGAATATGTATAATAATAATGCTGGACATATTCACACAGCATCATCTAGCCCCAAAGTAAGCAGAACTTGTGTTATTTATGTATCAGTTATATTTGTTAAAAAAAGAGTGATTCACCAAATGCAAGTAGGGGTATTGCTTAATGGATGTGACTGTGGGGTGTTATTTATTTTCAATGTATATGACTGTAAGTGCTATATATTTTCAATGTATATGTATGTTCGGTGTTATTTATTTTCAATGTATGTGACTGTAAGTGTAATTTATTTACATTGAGCTTCTGCCCACGGCTTCGCCCGCATTAGACCGAGATAAAAAATAGCCTTTATGTTATTCTGATGTATAAGCTATTTTACTGTTAAGTTTCATCAAAATCCGTTCAGTAGTTTTTGCGTGAAAGAGTAACAAACATCCGTCTTCACAAACTTTCATGTTTATAATAGTTGTTAGGATGTATATGACTGTTGGGGCTATTTATTTTCAATGTATATGTATGTTGGGTGTTATTTATTTTCAATGTATGTGTATGCTGGGTGCAACATACAAATAAATTCATTTTCAAATAATTCCAGGTGCCCTCCAAGATATGACGAAGAAAGACGACAAGCCTGAAGATACGAAGGTGGAAGGCTCGGATCCTCAGAACCTTTGGAGCGAGGAGTTCATAAAGGAGGCAGCGGCACAGTTTGAAAGCAATATGGCGGCTATATTAGGCAACTTCAGCGGAGTACCTGGTAAGAAGTTAATGAATCAAACTCAGTCCTTTCTCATGATTGATGGGCCTACCCATTGTGAAAGGTGTGGGTTCGATTCCCGCTAGGGGAATATGCAAACAAATGTTTGCATATTCTGTGGATATTTTTCTTTTTCAGGGTGTTGTGGTAGGTACCTATGGTTACTGTCACAGGATTCCCTGTGTTTTGGATGTAAGGACACACACACTAGTGGGGTCATGTATCTGTAGGCCATTTCTTTATTTTTAACCAACCAACAAAAAAGAGGAGGTTCTCATTTGGTTGTTTTTTTTTTGTGTTTTTGCTTGATATCTTCGCCAATCGTTAACCGATTTTTATGATTCTTTTGTTGTATAGATAATGATCCCGAAGTGGTCCCATAAAAGTGTTATTCCTGAGAGATTGCTACTTTTCCCGTTAAACTCAATAAACATCATCTTATGGAATCACGACTACCCGAAACGTTTTTTGTGCGCTATTCCCGTCGCGGGACAAATGTTTGTATTATCTGCAAATATTTGTTTCGGGTCTGGGTGCTTTCTATGTATAATATGTATGTATTTACAAAAAAAAATGTATATAAGTAGTATATCAGTCATGTAGTTCCCATAACACAAGCTCTGCTTACTTTAGGCTAGATGATGCTGTGTGAAAATGTCCAGCATTATTTATTTATTTGTTTATTATTTATTAATACAAGCTGGTTAAATAAACTGTGTGTATTTAATATAAACTGTGTTATTTTATTAATAAATAATAAATTAAACATAAAACATAATGTTAAATAACTGTTCCAATCTACGAGGGTAGATTAAGTTCTGATAAGTTCTAAAATACCCTCCTAGATTCAAAAATAGTTGTAGTCAAAAATGTATGGAAGTTCTTAAAAAAAACATGTTAAGTGAAAGTAAAAGTCAATAAATGTATCACAAGGATAATTAAGAAACGTAAACTGATGAAGTTTGAATTTAGAAAATTGTGTTTATGAGTGAACTAGCTTCTGCCCACGGCTTCGCCCGCGTGGTATCCGGATAAAAAGCAGCCTATGTGTTATTCTGATGTATAAGCTATATTGCTTTAAAGTTTCATCAGAATCCGTTCAGTAGTTTTTGCGTGAAGGAGTAACAAACATCCATCCTCACAAACTAAGTAGTAATTCACGTTGATTTTTATCCTTTTACTGAGCATGAACCTGAGGGTGTATGTCATGAGCGTGTTTGTTTTTTGTGTGTTGCTGGATAATGTCAAAGTAAAAAAAGACTTATCACTTAGAAGACTTATGAACGAAGGAACGAATTCTTTTTTTCATTTATGCTATATGCAGGCCTATTTATTTTATTATTCACTCTGTATGCATACCAATAAGGGGGTAGTCTGAGGTAAGTCTAATCATTAAAATTAGCTATTAATGTATCCTACCTACTAAAATGTTTTTTTTTCATTTCAGAGGATCAAATATCACAGGATCAAATTGCGCAGACATTTTCCAAGATGGCTGGTATGTAATATTTATTTTCCAAGATGGCTGGTATGTAATATTTATTTTCCAAGATGGCTGGTGTGTAATTATAACAGACAACCGCTAATAATAATATCGTATCGATATCGTACTGGTACGATATCGGTCGGAGCGCCAAGCGATATTCGTTCACGTCACTATCCCACATGATGCTAATCTTGTGAAGGCCGAGATGGACTAGCTTAGTAAGTACCTAGACTTGGCCCACGAGATTACTGCCATATGGGATGTGGATTCGACGATTATCGTCCCGATAGTCGTGTCAGTGAACGGACTGATAGCGAAGAGCCTCGACCAACACCTTAAGAGACTTTCGCTAGGTTGCTGGATCAAGGGTCAGATTCAGAAGGCGGTGCTCCTGGAGTCGGCGCGCATCGTCAGGAGGTTCCTCTCTCTGCATCCCTAGCCACCGACCGCTTGGGTTCTGCCCCGCGGTTTGTGGTTCTCCGTTTTTATATATTTTTTACTACAATGTTTTGATGTATTTTATATTGAATTTGTAGTGAAAAATTTATTTAATCGAGATTATAAAATAAATAAAGTGAATTAATAATAATAACTTTATTTAATAATAAAATTAGAAAACAATTGTATGCACTAAAGTTATATTAATGGACTTAAAAAAAATGCTTAATAGGTAACACAATCAGCAGAATAAACGCAATAATGAAGGTAGGCATACAGTTTAAAAATCTTTACCTCCCGTGCTAGTTACAAACTGTGTTACGGCGAGGTAATGATTCTCGCCCTATACAAATACGGGTCAATATTGGGTGCATTCTGTTACTATCTGTCCGGTTTGAGCGCACAATAGGACCGAGCCAGCCGATTCCATTGTGAGTCCAGCGGGGCGATCACACTATCTCATGGCTATCGAGATGGCAATCAATTTTGTCACTAGTTCAAAGTCAAAGTCAAAGTCAGGTTTTTATTCATTGAAATCACAAGGATCATATAGAAACGTCAACTTAAAAACTATACGTGAATCTAAAATGTTAAAGTGAATTTACGCCGGTTCCTCGCGCGCGACCAAGCATAGAAGAATCAGGCAACAAACTCTGCTTGGTTATTTTTTTGATGATCCTTCATTCAGCTTTAGTGTGGTGCCAATCGAACGTAAATGAACGAGACTCATTTATAGAAAAAAAGTACTAGTCAGAGACTTAAATAAAGTCTAAAAAGTATCAACCTAAGTTCTTATGACAAATATTTTTTTTTAAAAGTTCCTTATTTTAATGGCCCATCCATCCATAAAACGGAACGTCCAATATGAAACCAATTTTGTTCAGTCGCATTGTCCATTAATGGCTCATCCAGCTTACAAATTAGCGTGATACGATTCATCCCATCCGATGATACCAGCCATGGGAAATTAGTGTGATCGCCCCGCAGTACTGGACGTAAACAAGATTTTGCAATATATGCTAACGGTATATTGTTAGTAAGACTAATACTAAACATTAATTATATAAACTAATATTATAAAGAGGAAATCGGAAGAAAAGCGCTGCTTGACTGTTCAGCGTGTTAAAAATAGTTTTATTTTTCTGCATTTTTAAGAACTTTCGTCGATTTTCGATGAGCTCGTAGACTAAATCAAACAAAAGCTGTGCGTTAAAAAAAATATATTACAGAAATGTTTTTTAGCAACACAGTATTTATACATAGCATACATATGAACTTTTATTATTAAAAAAAAAAAGATGTGGATGGCTCCCTACCCCCGCCCGCGCCTGGGCCACTAACCAACCGCGCGCGAAGGGCAGAGTGGCGAGGCCAAGTCAGTTCCCGTCAGACCGTCGTCGAGGGATGTCGCGTACGGAGTTCATGAAATGATCTCTAAACGGGCGACGAAACGCCATCAGAAGAATAAACTACGATGTCTAACATTCTATATGCCATTTCAGAGGCAGCCGCACAAGTCATGAAGCCAGGATCAGCTGCAGCTGTGGAACCCGCCGATCCCAATGTACAGGAAAAAATTGATGAGGTACGAACAGAATAGAAATAAATCAATAGTATTTAAAAAAAACAAGCTTTTAACCCTGAGTGCAGCAAACATGTCATGGTAAAACTTAAATCCAGCTATCATTTTTATTCCAAAAACTATCATGAACTTGACTATTCATATTGTAAAAACGGGAATTTTCACGTACTGCACTATCGGTGAATGCACCGACTAAGTTTCGACTCATTCCGAGAGTCTTCATCAGGGTGAGTGATCGCGACTCTCTCCCTCCGCGTCGCGTCGTGCACTACTAGTAGAAGTGCACGGCGTGTACAAACGTCGACTCTCGGAATGAGTCGAAACTTAGTCGGTGCCTTCACCGATAGCGCAGTACGTGAAAATTCCCGTTATTACAATATGACCAGCTATCATAATAAAATGCGTGCACAACATTTTGTGTCTGTGCTGATGACCGTTGAAGAGTTATTTAATCTGGAGCTAATCCTGGATATAGATTCAGGTTATGCTTACCATAAAAATGAATTGTCATTGGAACTGAACCAAAATGTAAAAATTCAACTCCATAAGTTAAGAGGAAGTGGTTCTGATTCAGTTTGCAAGATTTGATCTAAACAAACTAACTAACATTGCAAGTTAAATAAAAGCTTGTATATTTTTTTTTTGCTGTAATTTATTTTTATCGCAGTTATACCACCTCTCTTCACATTCTTTTAAATCAAGTCCATCTTTTTGCCTGGAAGAGATCGCTCTCAGCGATAATGTCGCCCATTATATTACCACAACCTATTTTTAAGATCCCTTGTAGAGTGTTTTTTAATCCTGGTGTATGTAATAAGGACAGCTATCTATCTATCTAGAGCACTGTTTCTCAAAGTGGGTGATAACGCCCCCTTATGGCGTTGGAGGAGGAGAAGATATTGGGGGCGCTAAAGCGGTCTAGAAGGGAAAGCATAGGTTGTTATGTTTAAAAACTTTGGGGAGCGCTAGGATTTTTAATTCTCAAAGTGGGCGGTGGGAAAATAAGTTTGAGAACCTGTGATCTAGAGTTATCTAAATATCTATAATAGATTATTTTTCCAACCTGCAGGTCTCAGCGGCTATATCACAAACTCTTCAGAATCTGAACACGAATTCGGAGGGTTTGCAGAATCCACTATCAGACCAGGACTTGGCGAACATGTTCAGCAATTTCAACGTAGGCGGCGCTGACGCCGGACAGGTAACTATATTGGATGAAAAATTGTATTATAGTGTTAATCAATATATATAAAACTGTTCTGTTACTGACTGACGGTTCAACGCTCAGCCTAAACCATAAGTCCTAGATGCATTAAACTTGGAGGGTAACATTATCTTATGTTGTAAGAATGCACTAAGATATATACATAGATGACTCAATGATGAATGACCTTGATATTTATATTGACGACCTCTGTGGCGCAGTCGGCGAAGGCCCTGAGACGCAGAAGGTTGCGGGTTTGATTCCCGCCGCGGGGCAAATGTTTGTATGATTAGCAAATATTTGTCTCGGGGTCTGGGTGTTTTCTATGTATGTATTTACAAAAAGAAAATATATAAGTAGTATATCAGTCATGCAGTTCCCAAAAAAGCTCTGCTTACTTTGGGGCTAGATGATGCTGTGTGAAAAATGTCCAGCATTATTTATTGTAAAATAAATAAATAATTATTAATCAACGGTTCGGCAGTTAACGTCAAACAAACGAACATACGTACAGACGGTTTTTTTTTTATTTACAAGCTTATATTTAACTTGCAATGTTTGTATGTAAGTTAGTTTGCTTCGGTCAAATCTTGCAAGCTGAATCAGAACCACTTCCTCTTATCCTACGGAGTAGAATTTTTACATGTTGGTTCAGTTCCAATGACAATACATTTTTATGGTAAGCATGACCTGAATCTACGTCCAGGATTAGCTATAGATAAAGGAACTTTTCAACGTTCAACAGCACAGACACGAAATGTTGTGTAGGCATTTTATTATGATAGCTGATTTTAAGTTTTACCATGACATGTTTGCTGCACTCAGAGTTAAAAGCTTGGCTTCGAAAATGTTTTCTAACTATTCATTTTTATGGTTTCAGGATGAAAACATGTTTGTGCCTTTCATGCAAGGTATGATGCAGTCGCTCCTGTCAAAGGAAGTACTGTATCCGTCTCTGAAGGATCTACTGGAGAAGTATCCGGGGTGGCTCGAGACTAACAAAGGGAAGATCGATGAAACTGAATATAAAAGGTGTATATTAAAAGCTTTTATTTAATTATTTAATTACGAGTTGTTGCCCGCGGCTTCGCCCACGTCGTACCCAGATAAAAAGTAGTCTATGTGTTATTCTGATATAAGCTATATTACTGTAAAGTTTCATCAAAATCCATTCTGTAGTTTTTGCGTGAAAGAGTAACAAACATCCATCCTCACAAACTTTCGCGTTTATAATATTAGTAGGATTTTATCTGCAAATATTTGCTTCGGGTATAATATGTATGTATTTACAAAAAATTGTATATGAAAAGTATATCAGTCATGTAGTTCCCATAATACAAGCTCTGCTTAGTTTGGGGCTAGATAATGCTGTGTGAAAATATCCAGCATTATTATTATTATTAATTTAATTAATTGAATTCCCCAGGTTCTCGCAACAGTACGAGCTGATGCAGAAGGTCTGCGCTGAACTGGAACCGGAGGAAGAGTCCGACCCTGACGATGTGAAGAGGAAACGATTCGAAGTGGTTCTGGAACTGATGCAAAAAGTACGTATATAATATACTAGCCTCTGCCCACGGCTTCGCCCGCGTGATACCCGGATAAAAAGTAGTGTTATTCTGATGTATAAGCTATTTTACTGTAAAGTTTCATCAAAATCCGTTCTGTAGTTTTTGCGTGAAAGATTAACAAACATCCATCCTCACAAACTTTCGCGTTTATAATATTAGTAGGATAGTTTTATTTTATTTCATTTCTCTTCTGTCTTCCGACGAACTCTATGGCACAGTGTACGAAGACACGCATCAGACGCAGAAGGTGGCGGGTTCGATTCCCGCAGCGGGACAAATGTTTGTACGATCTGCAAATATTGTTTTCGGGTCTGGGTGTTTTCTATGTGTAATAATTATGTATGTTTACAAAAAAAAGTATTTTACAGCAGCCATTTTTGCTTACTTTGGGGCTAGATGATGCTGTGTGAAAATGTCTAGCATTATTTATTATTAGAATTTATTTATAAATGTATTATTATTATTTCCAGATGCAAGACCTAGGCCAGCCCCCCACTGAGCTGGTGGGGGACATAGCGACCCCCCCAGTGGGTTTCGCCCCCCCTGTGAACGACGGTGGACAATGTATCGTCATGTAGGACTGAGGTTTACCCATTGGGTATAGAGCTTTCACCCTTGGCATGCGCAGGGAAACGATTTTTGAATAGAACCTATTGTATTGAAATCACTCATCTCATGACTGACTGAAAAGTCGTCGTTGACTTTGTAATAAGATCGCCGCTGACTTTGATCGACTGAAAATTCACCGATGACTTTGTATTGAAACCGCCGATGACTTGAAATAATATCGTCGATGAATGCGGGATAAGATAGCAGATGACTTTGTTATAAGATCGCCGATGACTTTTTAATAAGTTCACGGATGACTTTGAAGTAAGTTCGTTGGTGACTTTGAAATACTTTCGTTGATGACTTTGTAATAAGATCTCCGATGACTTCGTAGATAGATTGCCGATGACTTTGTAATAAGATGGCCGATGACTTTAAAGTAAGTTCGTTGATAACTCTTAAATAAGATCGCCCATTACTCTGAAATACAGTGATTATATTTGAAATCATATGACTTTGAAATCACTATTTATGAAAAGTCGCATATTTTCATACAGTTGTGTTCTATTACGCAAAATACCAATAAAATGCTTGCCAAATGCCGGTTCTCGTTTCGTTCTCGTAAAACGTAACGTATTCTATCAATGCCAGCTAGGTTAGTGTAAAATGTCAGTGTCAAATAGTCAAGCAGTGATTTCAATAGGACGGCGCCCCCCACCCCACGAGGGGGCGATCCTAGCGGCGTCTTCTCGCGATACCTGGACTTCACCAAACCGACTCCTCATAGTGAAGTGGAGTCCAAACAATAGCCGATTACAGAATGGTACCACCCGAAGCCAGGATCAGATCTATTCAATTCCCCTTTCACCTGGAATTTTTTGCCTCCAGAGAAGTAAAAGGCCCCTAACAATTGTGCAAACCAAATAATTAAAATAATAATTATAATAATTAATCAACTGCGTTATTAATTATTATTATTATTTGGTTAATAATTAACCAATTTCAAAATCTACCTCCATCCACGGACTTCCCACAACCTTTGAGATGTCATCGATCCATCGCGTGGCTCCCCCACGTTTCTACCGCCATTCCTACACTGCGTATTCCGGTTCGTGAACCTTCGAGAATCTTTCTCCGCAAGCGGTTGTCGGTTCCCGTTAGCTTTGTTACTTTGTAATACAAAAATGAGTGTCTAAGAATGTCATAGTCTATTTGTTTGTTTGTAAAAATCATGGAATATTGTAACGGGGAACTTAGTTTTGGGTGTTTTTTGGTGATAGGTTAAAAATTAGATTTTTTTAGGGAAAAAGTTATGATGAGCATTTTTTACTAGAAACATTTGTTGAGTTATGTTAGGGGCCGGTCACACTGACGCGGTGGCGATGGCGGTGGCGTGGAGATTAAAGGGAAATGATTGTCAAGTTGTTGTCAAAGTTTGTGTGAATGTCCTGATCGCCCGCCGCCTCAGTTTGTCGATCTTAGCATCCCGTAAGCGTATTGAAATTTTAGCTTTACAAGCTTTTATTTAATTTGCCCTGTTAAGTTAGTATGTGTGGGTCAAACTACATAGTTATCCCCAACCGATTGAGCTGACATTTTGCATACACGTTTGGTTTGGATGACAATGCAGCTAAGTGACAGCATTCTAAATCCAATATGGCGAACTCTCAAAGATGGCGGACTACCAAAGATGGCGGACCTATTATCCTCTATGCATTGATATGGAAATAAAATGAAAGGGTTTGCTGAGATAAATACGAAAAAGCTTGAATTTAAAAGTTTTTTTTAATTAATAATTTTACTGGGTAGATTGGGCTCTTAATCACTATATGATATAATTTGACACTTTTTTATTTTCTATAAATATTTCGATTATCTACATCATAATGCCGGTAAATTGCGCGTTTCTAGTAAAAAATGTGTCAGAAAATTGTTTTTTTTTCAAAATTGTGAATGTTATATTTTGATTTGCTTGTTGAGTTTTTTATTATTTACTTACAATATGATTTAGAAAATTGTTAAAACACATTTAGTACCACGGTATCAACTTATTGCCAAGGTGCCAAGATATAATTTGGTACAGTCAGCATCGTAACATCATAAATGTGCACTGGTATTTGAGTAGGTACTCGTAATTGAGTATTTTTTTAAATTTTTCCGATCAATCGACATAGTTATAGCTAAAACTTATAATTCGTATACTTAGCACGGTCGAAAAAAACTAAATGGATATTAAAAAAATGGTTGCACACTAAATCATATTTCAGCTTAGGTAGGTACGTAATTACTACAAACTTAGACAATAATAAATAAAATAATGTTAGACATTTTTCACACAGCATCATCTATCCCCAAACTAAGCAGAGCTTGTATTATGGGAACTACATGACTGATATACAACTTACATACATACATACATATAAATATATATATATGTATAGTCACGCCTGTTTCCCGGAGGGGTAGGCAGAGACCAAGGATTTCCACTGGCTACGATCCTGGCATACCTCTTTCGCTTCATTCACCCTCATCGCATTCTTCATACAAGCTCGGCGGTTTAGTGTACTTCTGACCTGGCCTTTTTCTAGAATGTCTCCAATTTGGTCAAGAGTACATTCGCCGAGGCCTTCCTCTTCCAACTATCCCTTACACTACTTATATGTATATATACACATATTATACAATGATGTATAATGGACAGTCTTCGCTAATTAGCGACCTCTACCAGGCATCCTTTGATAGGTACCTAGGTGGTATTTTTTCTTAACTACAATAAAATTGCAAAGTGAAGCATCTGCCGGGTTATTTGTGTGTGAGAATATTAGCATACCTGCTTGTTAATAAGCTCGTATTTACGAGCGGACCGGCATACATTGGATGCTTCAATGTAGGAGTTAGTCCTTTTTCCCAGTCAGTGGTATTTTTCCCCAGTATTTAACACGAAACGGAATAAATAATTATTTGTTAATTATCAAAATCGTATTTCAATTCTATTTCCCGCTGCGGGTCAAATGTTCTTTATTTGAGTGTTGGTACTCATAGTTCCTGATACCCACGACACAGAGGATCCTATTGGGTCAGGACTGTGTATGTGGTTTTTGAGTATTATTCGTTATAATGACTGATTTCTATGAAAAAACCCGAAGGTTTTTGCGCCCGCGACTAAAGGAGCCGTTATATGGTTTTGGGGTAAGAGGAAAAAAGTAGTTGGACAAATAAATAAATAATGTTGGTCTCCAGTTTAATCCAAAACGGCTTAACTGTTTATTATGGGGTTCTTTGTCATTGCAATAGTTTTTTCACCAAACCAAACGATCGCAAAAACTCACGCAGTTTTTGCGATCGTTTTGTATGAATTCAAGGACTGTTCCTGAATAAACTTGTTGACTTTATAATATATAATAATAATAATGTTTATTTCAGATTAATGATCCATCATTTGTTAGTATACAAAAACAACTTATAGAAATATGTTACTCAACACAAGCAAATAAAATATCTACTTAGACACTAGGGCACTACCAGCCAGTGTCTCAGGCAATAATGATTTATGCAGGCATTAATGGTTTATGCAGGCATTAATGATTTATGCAGGCATTAATGATTTATGCAGGCATTAATGGTTTATGCAGGCATTAATGGTTTATGCCGGCATTAATGATTTATGCAGGCATTAATGATGTTATTACGCCGACTGTACCTAAAACTTTTGCAGGCATTAATGATGTTATTGCGCCGACTGTACCTAAAACTTTTTAAGCATTTACACTACGATAATTGTTATTTTATTGCGAAAATAATTCTAGCAATGCATTGAGGTTTTAGCAGCACAATTTTTAATGTATTTTTGGTCAATTTGAATCTTGATTATTTTTACGTGGTATTTTTGGTCAATTTGAATCGTGATTTGACATTGAAAATGCGTCACCTTTCTGTGGTTTAAAGATTTTTTGGTGGTTTATAAATTTAATACATATTCTTGGGATACCCTGTGTATAATAGTTTTCTACATAATAGATTATATACCTTACTATGGTTACATCAACGTGGATGCAAAATATTACTTGTCTGTATTCCTTAACTACGCTTTTAGGTACGGACAATAACCAACTGCTTACCCCACTGGAAGATATTGTTTTTTTTTTGTAGAGGTATCTTTTGTTCATTTTTCTGTGGCATAAATTATGCCGAAGTCTAAAAAGATAGATAGGTAACACAACATATCATTATGTTCCTTAAGAAAACATACAGCAAATTAAAAATTAATCGCGGGTAGAATGGTAGTACAATGAACGCCCCAAAAAACACAACTTGTAATGAGACGACCGATCTGGCGCGGTGGACGAAGGTCCGCCTGCGACACAGGAGGTTGCGGGTTCGATTCCCGCCCTGGGACAAATGTTTGTACGATCTGCAAATATTTGTTCCGGGTGTTCTGGGTATTTTCTATGTATAATAAAAAAATATCTATCTATGTAATGTATTCTATTAAGTATATTAGTCATCTAGTACCCATAACACAAGCTCTGCTTAGCTTGGGGCTAGATGATACTGTGTGGATTGTCCAGCATTATTTATTTATTTATTATTATTTATTAATGAAAAGAATCTTTAAATTACCATCCTGCATTTGCAATTAAATATAATTTTTTAAATTCAAGATTTGTGACGGTTACCATTCCTAAAAATCCGTATTTAAGTAATACGCAACAGTAATATTATTTTTCCATGTTTACCTACGTAGCTCTATATGTTTAGTATCAGTTTTGCGGAAAACTATTTTATTCATATTGTAAAAACGGGAATTTTCACGTACTGCACTATCGGTGAAGGCACCGACTAAGTTTTGACTCATTCTGAGTCTTCATCAGGGTGAGTGGTCGCGACTTTCTCCTTCCGCGTCGCGCCGTGCACTAAACTATTTTATCCCGTATAAAATTCCCAGAAAATGTATTCTAATCCGAGTAATGGCTGCTACATGTAAAAGAAAACTACGTTTATTGCCACAAGTTTTCTTAAATCCTGCTATTTTTACCGACAGGCGTTTTTTGTGAGTTTGGTTGTAAATGGTATAGGATTTTTATGCGGTTTTTTTGCATTCGATTTGTGTCATTTCAAGGTTGTTTCCTTGCTAGGTTTCATCCGCATAAGTCAATAGGTGGTACTTCAATCGATGTTTTAAATACACATCTAAGATCTCATTACGAAATGTTGGACTTAAGGACTTCTGAAACCTGATTGAAGATAACTTGTTTTGTACAAAAGAAACAAGGTTTTAAAATTGCCGACAGTCTATTTGACATTTCAAAAAGATGTTTGACCACGAATCCTACTAATATTATAAACGTGAAAGTTTGTGAGGATGGATTTTTGTTACTCGTTCACGCAAAAACTACTGAACAGATTTTAATTAAACTTTACAGTAATATAGCTTATACATCAGAATAACACAGGCTACTTTTTATCCGGGTATCTCGCGGGCGAAGTCGTGGGCAGAAGCTAACAACTGATAAAAGATAAACTAGACGGTTTAGTTAAAATGTTTTAATTTTGTAAAAATGTACATATGTACCTACAAACATAATCCGATAAATCGATTTGGAGATAAATGCCACGAACTGATACCTAAATAATAAATGTGTTTTATATATTTAACCAAACAAATGGAAAACGCATATGAGGTCTCATAACGTAGCGGGTAAAAATATATTAATGGAGAAGGAAAAAAAAATCTTATTTAGATCATAGGAATGATCAAAGCTGACCAAAAACATCGCACAGTTCTAAGTTTCTATGTAGTAGGTAGGTATTGAATTGTATTTCTATTTATTACCTAGTTATTTAGTCCATTGTTATATGAAATATAAAATTTAATATATTATTATTGATTTTAATTTCGACGACGATTTCGGTGGCTTAGCGGGTGAGTGGCTGTGGCACCCGCAATGATGTCAGGGTTTTACTCCGAACTAACTTGCTCACATTAAAAGAGTCGTTCCTGCTGCAGGACAAAATAATGTTTGCATGGTTTCAGAATATAGCCTTGGTTATTATGGTACCACGGTACTCGTAATTCCTGATACCCACGACACAGGAAATGCTAGTGTTGGATCTAGACTAAGTGATTGTTGTTTGTTAATTATTGAAATTTATTTATAATGTCAAGGAAGGAAAACAACTCGCATGTTTTGTCATGACACCTACCAGATAACTAATTAAATAGTTAGCAGGTACAGTCGTTTTCAATATCATCCGTGATATTGTATTAATTTATCCTGTAGCTATACCTAAGTATATTTTATTTATAGTTGGATGACTTTTTTATGGTACACACAAATGAAAAGGCAAAATTATTTTGTTTAGTGACTCCTTTATGGTACAAAAATGGTATGACTCAATATTTGGAGGTTTTTACATTTGTGCAGACATATTCATTTTTAAATTGTACTCTTATGCCATCGTTTCATGTTTCTCAATATATTAAGTATAATATACTTAATATAATAAAAACATACAACATATATTTACGCCTGTTTCTCGGAGAGGTTGGCAGAGACCACAGATTTCCACTTACTACGATCCTGGCATATATGCCATCTTTCATCCTCATGAAATTCTTCATAATTCTTCAAATTCTTGAATATTTTAACGACATTGGCGGTTCAATTCCCGCTGTATGACAAATATATAAATAAAAGAATGCTGGACATTTTCATACATCATCACCCCAAACTAAGCAGAGCTCGTATTATGGGAACTACATGACTGATATACTACTTACATTTTTTTTGTAAATAAGTACAAATTATACATAGAAAACAGCCAGACTCGAGACAAATATTTGCAGATACAAACATTTGTTTGCGGGCGGGAATTGAACCCGCAACCTTCTGCGCCTCAGGCGGGTCTTCGCCCACTGTGCCACAGAGGTCGTCAAATGTTTGTATACTCTGCAGATATTTGTCTAGATGTTTTGTGTAACACGGTAGGAACTCGTAGTTTCTGATACCTACACAAGGTATCGTAGTGGGGTTAATTTTATTTTATTTTTAGATAGATACAAACATATAGCCACGCCTGTTTCCCGGAGGGGTAGGCAGAGACCAAGGATTTCCAATTGCAACGATCCTGGCATACCGCTTTCACTTCATTCAACCTCATCAAATTCTTCATAGATAGATAGAGAAATAATTTATGTGGAACTACTTATTAATTAAGCATCTAACTTAGATGATTGGACTGCTGATGAGATAAGTAGGCACAAATTGTGATGGGACTCGGCATAAAGCGCCGCAGACTGGTGTAGGTACGTATCTTCACCAGCGGGGCGATCACACTAACTCATGGCTATCGAGATGGCAATCAATTTTGACACTAGTTTCTTATTTTAATGGCCCATCCATCCAAAAAACAGAACGTACAATATGAAACCAATTTAGTTCATTCGCATTGTCCATCTATGGCTCATCCAGCTTACAAATTAGCGTGACACGATTCATCCCATCCGATGATACCAGCCATGGGAAATTAGTGTGATCGCCCCGCTGATCTGCGCGCTGTTCTTCCGTCCTGTCCCAATATCAGTAGCAGATATCTTCGATATAAAAATAACAGTTTCTTATCCAGGTACTTATATAAGCTAAAGAATAATAGATCAATACATTCATTTACACATTTTTTACAAACTTAGACGTATGTAAGTATTCATTGGCCTCGATTCTGTAGTACACTAACTAAACTAAATTTAAACAGTCGCTCTCTTTTACTGATAGTACAAGCAAGAAAGAGAAAGCTACAATTTTAGTGCTGTCGAATTAGTCAGATTTAAGTTTTCCATACAAATTTTGTCGTGATTTCAAAATAGCTGACTATAAACACGAAGAAAAGCGGCACGTAAACTGATTTGACAGCAGCACACAGTAGCATCTCTTTCTTGCGTACACTATCAGGAAAAGAGAGCGACAGTTTAAATTTAGTTTAGTTAGTGTGCCTACTACAGAATCAAACCTACTTTATGACTTCGGATTTTGTTTTCCTCTCACTTTGGTTAGTGTGTTCTCTTTCTCTCTTTGTCGCACGGAGGCAGTATTTTTTTCCTGTTACCCAGCTAAATTGCATTCAGTGTTTTTATTTGAAGTACCTACGTTATGTGAGCTATGTTGCTCCGTTTTGTTTTAATTTTAAACTTTTCTCCTTGTCTTCATACCGTCAATCATAGTATTCGTGAGAAATGGGATAAAATAGTACCCCTTCGTAACCAGAACTTCAAAACAAGTGAACATTCGAGTGATAATGAAGAGAGTAATACCAAAAAAGGTAGGTATGCCTTTATTTGTTGAGTCGTGTAATCCTTTATTGATTAAAAAAAAATCGTGGGTAAAAATAACGTAAATTATACGTAAACAACTTAAGACAAAAGTCTACCTAGATCCTACCTAGTTATGTGCGCAGGAATTACAAATTGATTTACTTAGGTATACCTATATTTCCTGACTTTGTACACCAACTTTATCACTTCTCTGTCTCTCCTCAAAGGTTTGCTGGAATAAAACTCTTTTTAGAGTTAAGCTCGCCTTTGTACATGCCGCACCCAATATTTTGTTTTATATTTCTCTGTTATTTCTGTGTACAATAAAGAATTATAAAAATTGATTAGGTATTAAAAATTTACCCATTAAAATTTCCTCTGACCCAAAAGTAGTACTTGCACAACTCAATATTGTCTAGGGATATTTCATTTCAAAATGATTTGCATAAAAACTATTTGCTATTTATAAAAAGTTTGTAAATGAAATTAATCCTCTTTAGTTCTTTTTTTTGAAATTGGAAAAAAAAAGAACGCAATAAACAAAAGATAGAACGGGGACTCTGATTTGAAAGTTACAACGTTAATTTTGCCTACGATTAATTTACTTTAATTTTATTAATAACAAGTGTTACCTGGGCCTTTTTAAATTTTAACTAATTTTGTGATCTTAGATAGATAGATAGATAGATAACTCTTTATTGCATACACCAGGATAAAAAACACTTTACATAAGATCTTAAAACTAGGTTATGGTGATACAATGGGCGGCCTTATCGCTGAGAGCGATAATGTCATGGAACGTCAACTTTTAAGCGGAGAAGAAATGATAAGAGCTGTAGGCATGTTAGGAGCTGGTGCTTCGCATGGTTGCCGAGGGTCATTCCCACTCAATGTAAATATTTTTCCCTTGCAATCCCACTAAATAGTTTAATAATAATTTAGCTACTTATTTTGTTTCAATCAATCCCACGCCACAGAATATATACGCCAAGCAAAAGTAGGTACAGCCAACAACAACATCGTAGTAAAAACACCTATTAAAACATAATTCTTGATTGTGGTCACTTTATCGTATTACTGGGGATGTAGCAGAGCGCAACACTGGGAAAAAACGAGTCACCACCCAATACTCAATACATTTATTGCTTTCAAGCCCAGACATACGACCCCGTGCACGCCACGTTTCCAACTGAATCAACCACGATCTGCGGGGCGATCACACTAACTCATGGCTATCGAGATGGCAATCAATTTTGTCACTAGTTCCTTATTTTAATGGTCCATCCATCCAAAAAACGGAACGTCTAATATGAAACGAATTTTGTTCATTCGCATTGTCCATCTATGGATCATCCAGCTTACAAATTAGCGTTATACGATTCATCCCATACGAATGATACCAGCCATGGGAAATTAGTGTGATCACCCTACCCCGATGCCTCCGCCCAACAACACAAATATTATAATACCCAACACAGAGCGCTTGCTCAACTCTCCCCCGAAATCATCTTCAACCCTAATAATGTTTTAAACAACATTATTAGGGTTGAAGATGATTTTGGAGCTCAAATTAGCCTGTACCCGTGATTGTGATGAAGGCGAGGATCGTTTTCTCTACCTACCTACCTATAAGAGTGTCTTCACGGACGTCAGCGAACGTAGCTCCATTTCCATACGAATTTGTGCCTGGTACTTTTTTGTTTTGTGTAAATTTTCGTCCGAACGGCCTTAAATAACAACAGCGAAAAATCTCTGATAACAACCAACAGGATATTATTGATGATGAAGTTATTTACAGTGTTGCAGCCCTGTAAATGATTTCATCAGCAAAACTTTTTTTGCAAGTGTAGGTATTTTCCCAGATACCTATACCACAATAATTTGCTGAAAACATCCATAAATTAGATTCTAGTTCAAACAGTAGGTATCTATGTAAATATATTTGAATTTACGAACGTCGATGTTAGGTAATATACCTAACATAAAGGTAGAAATAAACAAAATTTAATTACGATACGAAAGGTTGTCTGTACTTTTGCCCATTGTACTTTGAGTTTTGTTTTTTTTAGTTTTGTTATTTTTATTTTCTTATGGTGTACAATAAAGTGTTTTCATTCATTCATTCATTCATTCATTCATACGATACGATAATTTTAGCAATAGGCTAAAATTGTAATATAAACAAATATAATATGTAATATAAACACATATCTACTAGTATTTTTGGAAATAAAGTCTTTCGTATATGTAGGTTTACCTACCTACTATAGAGCTTTTTAAAAATATTTCCTTTATTCAACTAGACTTAGGTAATATTATCACAGCTTATTTATCAATTATAATTTATTTTCAGCTACTGCAAGTGTGATTGGCGCTATATCCAATGTTACTGATGGCCTTTTTCGTCGTAAGTCCTGTGTACTTAAACATTTTATACAAGTAGTTAAAAAAATAACCTATTAAGGCACGCAATGTACGGGTACCAAGGTTTTTTAATTTCATTTTTATAAGAAGGGGCAAATTGCAAAATTCCTTAAGTCCACTTATGAACTTTTTGATTTGCTAGCACTAACGTGTCATATCCGAATTATGAATGAAGGTACAAAATTTTATTTGTAAGTATGGCAAGATGTACCTACGTCCAATCTATTTTAAATATTTTGGCAAATTTTGAGGGTAAAAAGGTTTTTTTTTTTCAAGAAGACTGCTTCCTGGCTGTTTGGGTTTAAAAGTGGCTATACTTTCTGTATATACTTCCATTTTGCACCATCAAATCCTTAGTTCAACTAAATTGTACGAAAAATGCCTTAAAATAGCAACATTATGAAGAAATCATGAATTCATAGACTAAAAAAGTCTATAAAACTATACAAACTATACTAGGTATCCGTTTGTCATTAAGAATATTCCCGGCATAGCTTCTTTTCGTGAAGTTAAATTTAATTGAACTGGGAATTTGGTATCTTGGCCCATCTAAGACTGAGTCATTTATTGACTATAACAGCTCGTACGAAGTAGGTACGTAGTCTTTGTTTAGCCCCATAAAAAATAGTTCCCTTCCGCTCTAAATAATGTCATATTTATACCAACTTACCTGTATATCACTCATTGATGTGGCTAGGACAATATGGAAAACATCAGTAACACAAAAATATAGTCAAAAACGAAGTAAGTCGAAAAAAATATTCTTTGATATCACAAGGATCATAATATAAAATCACAAGGATCATTTATTTATTAGATAGACAAAGTTCAAAATTCATTTATTCAATAAAATCACAAGGATCACTTTGAAACGTCGGTTTTTATCTACTACCTGTTCCTCCGCGACCAAGCCAGGAAAGAACAAATTCATTATCATAGACTAAAAATCCGTTGAATCAATTTTCGCTGGCATTTCTTATCGAATGCTTCTCAAAAACACGTAAGTATAACTATTTGTTTTTTAAGTTTTGTTCTATTAGATAGAGTTTTCGCGAAAGCGTTCTTTATAGTATTGGAGTCAGTGAAGACAGAGGAGACTGAGATTGAGCGGAATAAGTTACTAATTATTTTGAGTCTTGAATAAGTATCTTAAATCCTAAAGATGGACATCCTCCGATCTAAGTTAAACTTAAAGCTAAGAGATCCTCTACAGACAACTAAAAAAAATATGAATAAAAAAATACACATTTCACAAAAATATTAATTTGTTTAAGAAAAATTGTGATAGTCACAATGTTAATACTAGAAATAAACATAAACTCGCTGTTGCCACTTGTAGACTCCATAAAGTTATTAGATAAAATAATCGTTTGGTGGGCAATGCCCTACTAGGTACCTACGCTTCTTTATCAAACTCCCAAGAGACAGGAAATTGACAATAAGAAAATTTAAAAAGTAATTAAACAAAAACTTTATAAAAAAGGCATACCATAATATATGGGATTAAAAAACTCTCGGGATTGAAAATGCTCCAACTCAATAAAAAAATAAGGTTATGTATTATTTTGTAAAAGGATCATTAACCAGCCTTGTTTTCTTGCCTTTCTTTCCTGGCTTGGTCGCGGAGGAACAGGCAGTAGATAAAACCGACCTTTCATAGTGTTCCCTGTGATTTTAATGAATAAATGAATTTTGACTTTGACTTCGAAACGCTCAACAGACACAACACACTAGAACACCCTGTGTCGTGGGTCTCAGGTACCGTGTCTATATCAACTACTGGTACCGATGGTACCAGAACACTCAGACACGAAACAAATATTGCCAGAACATACAACTATTTATCCCACAGCGGGATTCGAATCCGCAACTTTTGGCGTCGCAGTTAGACCACGTATCGTAATTAGACCGATATGGATCAAGTTATCTGAAATAAACTATTAACTAGTTCTTCAACTTACGTATCCTACTAATATTATAAACGCGAAATTTTGTGAGGATGGTTTTTTGTTACTATTTCACGCAAAAACAACTTACCGGATTTTTTGAAACTGTACAGTAATATAGCTTATACATTAGAATAACACATAGGCTACTTTTTATCCGGATACCATGCTGGCGAAGCCGTGGGCAAAAGCTAGTTTTTTTTATAAACTAAAGAACACCTTGATTAACTTATCACTTTCTTATCTCCTTCTGATGTATGTCATTTTTAATATATTCAACTGTAGACAACATACTGTACTAAATGTAGATAGACAACTTTTTAAAGCTTTTTACGTGAGGTCCTAAAATGATTACCAACTCTTTACAGCCCAGTCTATGATCGATGGTAACAAGTACCCTTTTGAAGATGGACAATACATAGAAATGTTTTGTGAAAGTAGGACATTTGGTTCCCTGGAATGGAGAGGTAAATTGATTGTATAACCTACCTTGATAAGCAGAAGGCGACCAACGTAGATTTGTATTG
Source organism: Perizoma flavofasciatum (assembly GCA_958496245.1). Taxonomy (NCBI): domain Eukaryota; kingdom Metazoa; phylum Arthropoda; class Insecta; order Lepidoptera; family Geometridae; genus Perizoma; species Perizoma flavofasciatum. Next base: position 4,797,956 of record OY292446.1, on the reverse strand, counting down.
CGAAAATCCTAATTAATATTATAAACGCGAATGTTTGTGAGGATGGATATTTGTTAGTCTTTCACGCAAAAACTACTGAATGGATTTAGATGAAACTTTATAGTAATATAGCTTATACATCCGAATAACACATAGGCTATTTTTTATCAGGGCACCACGCGGGCGAAGGCGTAGGCAGAAGCTAGTTTGCTATAAATAAATTAATTAACATCCTATAGTACGGAATAACAATTTGACCTCTCTGAAGCAGTGGGCAAAGGCCCGCCTGAGTAAGTGAATGAATGAATGAATGAATGAATGATATTTATTTGCAAGAATATAGGTACATTAATATAATTACATAGGTAGTCAGCTTCTCTATATTCGACATTTTGGTCGTGCAAATTTTTACATTAAGTAGGTAAATACCTAGTTACAATAGAAGAGACGCAGAAGGTTGCGAGTTCTATTCCCGCCGCGGGACAAATATTTGATCTGATGATCTGTAAATATTTATCTCGGGATATGGGTATTTCCTGTGTATAATAAGTATGTGTGTAATGCTTGACATTTTTTTATTTCAGTTAACCAGTATGACTTATTACACTCTCGAAAATTACTTACAAATCAAACTTTTTTGGAAATTCGACTGAGTAGGTAAGAGTTTTTATTAGATTAAAGTAATATTGTAATTCTTTGTTGGTTTGTTGACGAATCTTGACAGAAATTCTTGAATTAGAGATTATAGTATTTATTTATAATTTCGGAATTCATAATCTGAAGGTCAAAAAAAAAACAAGATACTCAAGCAAGATAATTGAGCTCAAGCAAATACTCAAGCAAATTTTAAAATTCCCATTTTTACATTAAGATTGAAAATGTATTGTTTTATTTTAGGTATGATCATGGATTGGAGATTTCATGTATAACAAATTCATCCGACACTCAAACTGTGACTTTCATTGAGTCAAATGCGACAAAAGCATCTACAAGTGAGTACCTTAGCAATATCCACTTTAAAGTGAAAGTCAATAGGCTTACTTTGGGGCTAGATGATGCTGTGTGAGAATGTCCAGCGTTATTTATTTATTTTCAACCGACTTCAAGGAGGTTCACAATTAATCTGTATGTTTTTTCTGTGACTGTATGTATTTTTGTTTTTGTGTTTTGATTTCACGCGATATGTCGATTGAGAACCGATTTTGATGATTATTTTTATGATGCGTAGGATATACTTCAATGGAGGTCCCATAATATGAGTTTTATAAAATAAATTCACCCCTAAGGGTAAAAAAAGGATGAAATTTCAATAGTCGGTTTTATTTATTTTTTCTCAAAAAAGAATTACCTACATAACCTACCTCGCGCTTAGCAACATATTACAGTTACGATTTAAATTAGATGCTTCGGCAAACTTCGTCTATCATCGAAAATATGAACGCCCTATAGTGATATTTATATAGAGTTGTTACAACAAGTATGGATACATTTTTTAGTGTTATCGTGATTTTATTAGTTCGGAAAACTATGAAACGACCGGACATTTATCGGTAACCGTACTAATTCGGAAACACGAATATTGCCGAAGCATCTAATTTTATTTAATCTGTTGTTATTCGATTCTATTTATAAGTTTTTATTCATTTTTCATTGTAGAACCTCGCACTGAAAAATTCGAAGAGATGACATACTATGAAGGAGATTCAGTTTACCCACGTAAGTTTCACATCTTTATTCCTTTGTTTCCACTTCTTTCTTGTTACCCAGCGTTAGGTCAGTGATCTGTCTAGGGCCTGGTGTGTTGCAAAGACAAAAAAAAATAGAGGGCTCTGGCAGTTAGCGTCCAACCGTACCCGTAGCGTACCCTGTGTCCTGACTGAACTTTTGATTAATGTGTCTAATCGTGCATTGCTCTCATAATATAACCTCAAACACTCTCTGAGAAAAGACCCTTCGTAAAAGTGGCGCCCAACGTGGGGCACCAGACAGTCGCCTATGAAAATGCGCAGGCGATGATGTCTCATGAAGAAACGATGGCGGGGCTAGCTTGACTCGTGCCATAGTTTCTATAGTCTGTTAGGGAGGTGTGTATGTATGTGTGTATGTGTGTGTGTGTGTGTGTGTGTGTGTGTGTGTGTGGGGTTTATTCTGTATCTGTGCTATAGTGTTATATTAGATTTGAATTATATTTTTTTATATAACTATTTCATTTTTATAGCACTAAATTAGCAAACAAAAGTAAGGCCCACAGTCAGCGGTTACCTATGGACGCTTGTTGCCAGGGGTATTACTAGCTGGTCGCCGAAGCTGAGACATAATAATGAAAAGTCTCATGAGCCTGTAATTTCACCGGCACTCATACCCTTCAAACCTGACTACAGCAATCCGAGAATTACTGCTTAGCAACAGAAATATCCTCAGATACTCCAAGTGTGAATATCCGTTTTCTGTTTAAATAAAATATATCATCGTTTTAACGCCTTCTGTTGTGACTTAAACTCCCGCGTTTACTCAGTTAACAGTTAAATTATTTGAATACCTTCTTTTTATTTAATATCAAAAACACCAAAATCTCGTTGGTCCCTACATCCTAAGTAACGTTAGGTACCAGGTTTAGGTAACTAAAATCACTTAGGATGTAGGGTGGAGGATGTAGGTAGGTATTTTATGATGTAGTTGGGATCGAGAGTAGGTATCAACTAATCGTCTGTGGACCTTCTTAAGAATGAAAATTTTTGGTTAAAGGTTCGTTGGCCGCCTGTTACGAGACACCACGCAACGATTATAATTTATATAGCTGTTGTTGTATAATTTTATATATATAGTCCATAAAGTATTTATAAATATGGGCACATGTTGCCTGAAATAAATCTTACCGTATATTATTAACATTTGTCTCTGCGTTTATTGTCCTTTCTATACTTTGTTTTTGTCAAATAAACTACTTTCTATAATATTCTAAAGATGACCAATATGTCGTTTACAGTTGAAGGATACCAATGCATATTGATTGACAAGAATTTAAAAACACACAAAAAAAACTCGTATGCTTTGGCGATTAAGGTAACAAAAAAACACAATATGACAACAAGAAGCTGCGCAAAATTGGTACAAAAACCAAATGTAAAGACAAAGTTTGTCTTGCAATTTAACAAAACTCTGATTATTGTCAAGCTTAAGAAGACAAATGAAATTATTGCCTCAAACACTGTCGAGAGTAACAGGCTAAATATTATCAATACGAACAATACTGACAACGCTGAAGGTACGTAAGTAACAAGTAATCATTTTTGAAACAAAAGGACTCGACTGCAGTTTCTTAAGCGTGGTTCTATAATCTTAATATTCCCTTAAATCTCAAAATACATCAAGCCGTTTAGGCTACAGGATAAGCTTAAGGATTTTTGGTTCGTTGGAGATCGAATAAGGCATTTTCTAGCCGCTATAACAGATTTCTTGACACTTTATCCTACTATCCTACTTCCTACTACAATCATAAACGCGTAAGTTTGTGTGGATGGATGTTTTTTACTCTTTCACGCAAAAACTACTGAACGGATTTTGATGAAACTTTACAGTAATATAGCTTATACATCAGCATAACACATAGGCTACTTTTTATCCAGGTACCACGCGGGGGAAGCCGTGGGCAGAAGCTAGTATATCATAAGTTAGTTCCGTGATCGCTACGAATCCAAAACACCTCATTTAACAACATCCATCAAGCCGTTAAGGCTACAACGAGATTCAAAGGAACAAACATACATACTTATATACATACACCTGAAAAACACAACCCTCCTTTTGGGCAGTCGGGTAAAAACTAACCAAGACTGGTCGAGACACGCTATGTTAGATTCAATAGTAATTTATTTGGTAAGGGCGTCACAAATTAAATTATATTGGATACTTGAACAGTAGTGAAATGGCAATATTCTACATAAACTACAATAATAACCAGTTGTTGCCCGCGGCTTCGCCCGCGTGGTATGTTAGTAAAAGTAGCATATGACCGTCTCCAGGCTTCAATCTATGTCCACCAACTTTTGAATGGATCGAACCAAGGATTACAATTTATACAAAGTTTAGAACTCAAATTGCACACCCCAAAGGGTAGTTTTGAAAAAATAAAAAATACGTGTTTTATTATTTACTTTAAAGTTTATTTGTACAGAGTTTTGAGCGAATCAAACAATTTTTTTTTCATAGAAACTTTACTCGTCTATTTAAACCCCTTAGGGGTCCATTTTCGAAAATTAGAAAATTAGCCTATGTATTATTCCAGATGCTAAACTATCTACATTCCAAATTTCATCAAAATCGTTTAGTAGTTACGGAGATACGTGGTAACAAACATTCACACACACACACACAGACTTTCGCATTTATTATATTAGTAGGACAAATGTAATTAAATAAATAGTCCCTTGGGAAAGGGGCAGGCCTTTGGTTGGGAGGCCACATGCGTAGATACCCTAGCACAATCTCATCTGTCAGGGACATCAGTTAGAGTCGGTGCGGCGGCTGATTCGACCGAGGATCTCAAGAGGCGCAAATATAGAAGTATCGACAGAGCTTACTTATTTAAGCCTTTTGGGGTTGAGACTCTGGGTCCGTGGGGAAACGAGCCCTTCGCTTTTTCAAATTTATTTCAGGGCTACTGGTCGAAGGCGACGCGTGACCAGAGAGCTGGCTCTTATCTGGGTCAACGTATTAGCATTGCCATTCAGCATGGCAATGCGACCAGTATTTTGGGAAAGCTTCAGCCTGGTAGTGATCTGGATCAGTTGATCTATCTGTAAATCGTTTGCAACGTTCTTTAGAGGTAGTGCCTCTTACTACCCCCTTATATCCTCAAAGATTTACTCACTGAGTATTTAGCTGAGGATGTGAATCATGGAGAACACAGTTGTGAACGTGTTTGTTTTTGTTTTGTTAAAATACAATACAAAAATAAACACGGCCAGCATTCAAGATTTTTTTAATTTTCAGTGTCAAAATTCCCGACCATCGAAATTATGTCAGGATCCATTGCATTCATTATAACAGTGCTTGTCATATATTATTATATCGCGCGAAGACGAAGACAGAGGGAAAGACAAGACAACAATATTTATGTGAGTAAGATACGTAGTTACGTATCCCAGAATATATATAAATTATTACCGAATATCCATGTGTGAACATCTCAACCCGTCTTTATTGTCTGTGCTAGTCTGTAACCGATGCGATAGTCTGTGCTCGTGTGCATTCGCTTCTCAATAATAATAAATAAGATGTCTATGTTGAGTATAATATTTATATTATTTCCTTTCAATCAACCCCTGCAGAGGCATCTGAACGAACCGATAACAGAGGTGGTATGGGTCTGTGAACGATTGCAGCGCGCCCTTGTGACTTGTGGCGGTAAAACTTATCTAAAAACATCATGGAAGATATTCAAATTGATTACAAACAAATTTGACAGGCGTAAAATTCTTGCCATCTCGTTCTTGCGTGTACTATCAGTAAAAGAGAGCGTCAGTTTAAATTAAGTTGGTGTAAAATAGAATCTACCTATTGTTTTTGCAGGCGGAACCCCAAGTACTCTATGCTGAAATCGATATTAAAGGTCAAGGCTCACCCCCGAAGCTAGAAAATACACCCTACGCGAAGATCATAGGGGTAATAAAACCGAAGGAACAACAATTGCTGAAGAAACCCCAACCAAACGTACCGTTACCGCCAAGAAACGGCAATACCAATGATAGCTGAAGAGACACCGACAATTTTCCCGAACAGACCTCGCTTGTAAAAGTACCTATGTACGTAGAAAAATGTAAAAGTAGCTGGCAGAGAGAATGTAACCTCGATATAGTATCAAAAAATTTTAATCTGTGGAACTGGCATGGCAAAGGCACAGATTATAATACTAAACAAAGGAAAATAATTACACTGTTTTTCAAACCCATTGACATTAAAATGGGTCTCAGCTATTGACTCTGATGATACGAGATATATAGGTATACCTACCTATAAAATAGTAATAATTAATGGTAATTTTTCGATAAATGATATTGTATGATAAATGATATACATATACTACTTAAATAGGTACAGATTTTTTTGTAAATACATACCTACACAATATACATAGAAAACACTCAGACCCGAGAATTAATCGAACCCGCAACTTTCTCAGGCGGGCCTTAGCCCACAGAACCATAGAGGTCGTTGTCTCTATAAATAGTCCCTTTAATTTCAGTAAAAAAAATATGATAAATGTTAATTTATTACTTACGTAAGATACCTTTTTCATTAGCCCCTTTTATTACTATTTTTAAGAAAATTGTACCTACCTAATAAAATTGTGCAGTTACCCATATGTATGTAAAATTGTGCATTAAAGCGTTTAAACAAATGTTTCGCTTATGATTTATTTATGATTGCTTCGTACCTTTAGGTTGAACGATTGAACTTACTTTAATTGATTTTATTTTATTCTATTTTTGAAATCTTAGGAAAACTTACAGATAGCTTGCAGGAAAAGTATTTGAATAAACATTATACAACTATAGATGTTAAATTATTTGAAAGCCAATAAAAAGTTTCCACAAATAGAATAAAAAATGTATAAGTATAAACAGATAAAGTAGGCATTTGGAAAGGTAGAATAGAAATATAAATCACCTACAACACGCACTCAACACTAACATACATTAAGTCATCAAGTGACATTGAAGTCCCATATAAATCTGTCAATGTCAGTCATGTAAAATTATTTTGAAAATTGAAAGTAAACTCATTTCGTCTCTTTCCTTGTTCGTTCAAAGAAATTTCATTTTATGAAGTAATTTTGTTTGCGAATCAATTTAACCAGCTAAATCATGAAAATATAGTCTAGATATTCATTTATAACAACTCCGCTGCTCGAGCAGTACTGTGTGTGTTACATTTTAGTGATTATCAACGTAAAATTGAGAGCCAAAAATGGACGGGACTTGGGTGCTTATTTTGCTGGTTTTGGTAATGTTGGTGGGTTCCTATGTGGCTGGGAGTATTCCACTGAACGTAAACATGTCTGAGGTAAGTCTTTCTGTATTTATTTGGAGGAATTAGTGTTATTTCGATTCAAAAACTACATCCTTTATCACCCATCTGTTCGCCACGCGATATCTTATTTGGTAAAGTTTACGAAATAATTTCGAAACTTGACGATGCTAAGGTCGTACCTCAAAGCTAATAAAATTATTTTAGTTAAAGGTATCTAGGAACATAAATTTGTTTGTTGTCTGTTGTTACATGTATGTTATTTTCTCTCTGAGCAGCTAACTAATTTAGTTAGAAGAGTAATAATTATATCTATATATTTATACACATATTTTATTTCAAAGTGGACTCTCGAGTCTATGGTCATTACTTTAAGCGGTCACTTACCACCTTACAGGACAAATTAAAGAAGGTGACAGTGTTTGGAGCTGGGCTGCTGGTCGGTACAGCCCTGGCTGTGATCATCCCGGAGGGTGTTAGAGCCTTGTTCAGTGAGCGGCCAACACCAACAGCTGTGGTCAAGAACTTTACAGTTGAGCCACCAGATCACAATGACGACCTGCACTCTGTTATTGGGATATCGTTGGTTCTTGGTTAGTTTGGAGACAGAGGAATTATTTATTTTGGCACAAATTACACAATTCAAAAAAAAATAATACATAACTAGAATACAGTTTTGATTTGGTTTGGAACAAAACCTATGTGCGCATAGCAAAACAGTATAACAGTGTTGATCAGACAATAAGCAATTATAAAGTTTGTTTGAGGACCTAATTAATAAACAAATAAAAAAATATAAAATACAGATATTAAAAAACCATAAATGATATTCATATAATATCTTACTATAACCTAGTCAATGGACCTTAGGTCCCAAGATGCTACTATGAGATGCTTATTGCTATGAGGTTGCTATGAGAATCCCCTGTTGAAATGGAGGATGTCTATGTTATGATTTTGAGTTAATAATGTCAAGCTCCAAATCAGCTTTCAATAACTCATTGTACTGTCGACACATTCTTGTTGAGGATTATAAAAATAAATTGTTTCTATAGACAAGTAGGGTAAAAATATTGGCTTGGTTAATATTGAAATATATTATATCCAATTTGCCTATTTTTGTTTGAAAATGTTCAAAATATAAAAAATACTAGCTTCTGGCCATGGCTTCGCCCGCGTGGTACCTGGATAAAATGCAGCCTCTGTGTTATTCTGATGTATAAGCTATATTACTGTAAAGTTTCATCAAAATCCGTTCAGTAGTTTTTGCATGAAAGAGTAACAAACTTTCACCTTTATTAGTAAGATTATTATTAAAAAAATGTTTAAAAAATGTTGGTTGTCGAATGTAGTGGTTACTTCATATAATGTTGAATTGATGTTTCATATCCGTCACATTCAAGGACAGAACTATGTGTTGGGTCATCTAGTTTTCAATGTTTTCAATGATTTTCCAGGATTTGTCTTCATGCTGTTGGTAGACCAGATGTCCTCTCGGTACAACGACGCCAGTAATCCAGTCGAGAAAAATGTTACCGCTACTGTAGGCCTTGTGGTGCATGCGGCCGGTAAGACTAAACAATAAGTAAATAAAAAAACAATATTTATTTATTGTTTTTATTTATTTATTGGGTAAGATAAAATCTCCGAGATATTTGGCACATTCCCTCGTTTTGCATAGTAGTTAGTATTCCACGTGACATGTTGCATGCCCATCGCCGCTTGTTGTAACACTTTATAAATATAATGACATTCCCTTGTCAATACATTCATGAAAATCTGATGTATGTTCACAAAAATATTAATTTGTTTAAGAAAAAAAGCGATAATCACAATGTTTCCTTAGGTATCACCCTAGATAATAAGCTTCAATGGGGTCCTCATATTGATGGGTTATCGAAGAGACTTAGTTCTGCGGCATATGCAGTCAAAAAGATCCGTCTTTATACAGACGTTGACACAGCTAGACTAGTTTACTTCAGCTACTTCCACAGCATTATGTCGTACGGTATACTGCTGTGGGGGAGTGCTGCTGATATCAATACCATTTTTGTGCTGCAGAAGAGGGCTGTTCGAGCAATTTATAATATGGGCCCCAGAGAATCACTTCGCGAAAAGTTTAAAGAAATAAATATAATGACATTCCATTGTCAATACATTTATGAAAATCTGATGTATGTTCACAAAATTATTAATTTGTTTAAGAAAAAAAGCGATAATCACAATGTTAATACTAGAAATAAAGATAAACTCGCTGTTGCCACTTGTAGACTCCATAAAGTTAGTAAATCGTTTAAAGGGCATGGTGTACGCTTTTATAACAAACTCCCAAGAGATATACAAAAATTATCAATTAACAAATTTAAAAACGTAATTAAACAAAAGCTTTATAAAAAGGCATACTATAAAATATCTGATTATTTAGATGACAAAAACTCTTGGGATTGAAAATGCTCCAACTCGAACCTATTGTTTTGTAAAAGGATCATTAAAAAGAATAACCAGCCTTGTTTTCTTGCCTTTCTTTCCTGGCTTGGTCACGGAGGAACAATCACCTAGATAAAAACCGACGTTTCAAAGTGGTTCTTGTGATTTTATTTAATAAATGAATTTTGACTTTGACTTTGACTAACCAATGGCCTTTGAGTTGACCAAACTGGGGACTACCCTCAGATTGTAAAAATAAAAGGCCTATAATGTTTCGACGTGCTTCTGACTACAGCACCACGTGGAAACATGATTGGCGCAAACCCACGTATGTGGAGTACCTAATTAAGAGGCAGACAGCTGCCGAATTTGCACATCAAAAAGTAGCCGTGCTTCCGAAAGCAAGATCTTACGAAATCTTTCCAAAAATAAAGCAAAATCGCACCTATTTTCTCAAACTTATTTGAGTCTACTGAGTAAGGGTCTTATTTAAGAAAGATCATTAAACAGTTGATAAAACTAAACAGTGCTTCTTTCTGATATGTATCATTTCCAAAACAGTCTTCTGTTAAATAACACTGTTTAGCTAAAAAACGCTTTCAAATCGTTAAATCGTACAACGATTAACGAGCTATAATGTAAAAATAATATAATGTTGGTCGTTTTTCACACAGCATCATGTAGCCCCAAAGTAAGCAGAGCTTTTGTTATGGGAACTACATGACTGATATACTACTTATATACATTTTTTTTCGTAAATACATACAGATCATACATAGAAAACACCCAAACAGACTTATATGTTACCATATAAGTCTTCTTTTCATCAATGTCTGTTGACCAGTATCAGATATTATTATCGCAAGTATTATTTTAGTTAGAGGCAATCTTTGGCATTTCTTATTATAGAGCAAACTTTGTAAAATCGTGTTTTGGAAATGTTACTTTGGTAACGTGATATGTTATTAACATTATGCTTGCCCTACTGCTACAAATTAAACCGAAATTTCTGAAAATATATATATATATATATGAATAAGCGTATTATCGGCTTCAGCCCCTTAAGGATCCGGCGTACAGGGCTCATAACTTAAATTATGCGCATCCAAAAATATAGCTCTTTTGTTCATCTAACGCAGGCCTCTTAAGTTAATATTTCGCGTTTACAAGCACATCGCCGCTTTTTTAATATATTGCTTATTTTACGTGCTTTGTGCGTTATTTCAACATAGTTTCTTCTAGATATCATTTATGAAATAGCTAACTATGCCTAGTACTAGGTAGCTAATTTCAAAACCAGTCACGTTTATTGTAATTTTCACCTTATCAAAGTACTATATGCTTGTAACAATTATACTGTGAATTATATGTTTATAACTTGATAAGCATGCTATGTCAACATCAGATAAGCTATCAATGTTACAAGGTAAATTAATTAATATAAAAAAATGTGTTACCAAACTTAATCCCTCTACTCGCCTCGAAAAAATCCTATTTATAAACGCGAAAGTTTGTGAGGGTGGATGTTTGTTACTCTTTCACGCAAAAACTACTGAATAGATTTTGATGAAACTTTACAGTAATATAGCTTATAAATCGGAATAACACATAGGGTACTTTTTATCCGGGTACGACGCGGGCGAAGCCGTGGGCAGAGGCTAGTAATAATATATGCTTGACTTTTTTTACACAGCATCATCTTGTGATGTGTTCTAGTGGGGCCCCAAAGTTCCCAAAACTAAGTAGAGCTATATTGTTCAATTCCCGCTGAAGCAGATGCAGCTTTTTGTACCGAGTTACACAGTGTTTTGTGGTACCAGAAGCTAGTACTCGTAGTTTCCGAAACCCACGACGCAGGGAATCGTAGTATCATTTGGGTGTTTATCTAGCTATTGCCCACGGCTTCGCTTGCATGGTACCCGGGAAGCCGATTAAATGTAGGTCTTACCGTTGAGGCAGCGTTCGTAAGAAACGTATTCGTTCGACCGTTTGTTCGTCGACTAACGTTGCAAACTTCGGTCTCCACGAAAAGCCTTGTCTATCCTGAACGTACACCTATACTAATACTAGCTTCTGCTCACGGCTTCGCCCGCGTGGTACCCGGATAAAAAGTAGCTTATGTGTTATTCTGATGTATAAGCTATATTACTGTAAAGTTTCATCAAAATCTGTTCAGTAGTTTTTGCGTGAAAGAGGAACAAACATCCATCCTCACAAACTTTCGCGTTTATAATATTAGTCTATATTAATATTATAAAGAGGAAAGATTTTTTGTTTGTTTATTTGTTTCTACAAACAAACAAAAAACAGGAAGTAACAAGGGCTATAATTTATTTTCAAAAAAATAGAGATCCTTAAGAAAATTGCAATAATGTAACCCGAAGTAGCAAAATTTTGCCTATGAAATTCATTATTTGGCGTGCGCTGAGAAAACTATTGACGATACATAAAAATTATGTACTACATGATTAAAGTACTCATTATTACCTACAAAATAGTCCGCGAGGGAATATATATAACTATCATAGTTAAGTCACAGTAGCAGCTTTTGTGTTCTAAAATTTAATTATACGCCGGTAGAAACAAAAGTTGGTTACATTCATATTGTAGTATTGATTCTTTTTCAAATAAATAGTTTATCATCAAGCGTATTTACCTAGCAATAAAATACTTTTTAATTCATTCGAATCGGACATTTAATTTCGAAGTTATCACGAGTATAAAATCGAAACTTAAGCGGGTGAAACCGCGGAGCGCAGCTAGTTTTAGATAAAGGTGATTTTTTTGAAAACGTAGGATTACATACTACATCCAAACTTACAAACTTTACATCTTTATAATATTAGTTTATATACAATTATATCATAGTATTTTTTTCCAGCTGATGGCATCGCGCTCGGCGCAGCCGCGACTACATCCCACGCCGACGTTGAGTTAATAGTGTTCCTAGCCATAATGCTTCACAAAGCGCCAGCTGCGTTTGGACTTGTCACTTTCCTAATGCACGCTGGACTTGAAAGGTAATGCACCCAACAATATATAATACTCCTTAGAATATGTGTACAGCCGGTGTCAATGTCTGTGTACATAAGAATCAGTAATGGGCCCAGTAAAGGTCCTTGAGGTACCCTATGGAGGATGGTGTACACAGTCAGTTTGAGATCAGTCAAAATAATGCCAATATACAATCAGCGTCAGATTGATGTCAGCGTCCAAGGTGCCTAATTTAATGTCTCTGACTACCCCGTACGGTGTCCGCATGTATCTGCGTTCTGTATAAAGATCTGGGGATGTCCATTATGGCGATTACAGATGATTGGCCGCCGTCCTTATTTATTCTTCTAGTTTCGGTCCAGCCAAAGTTTTCCTGCAAGAGATCGCTTTCACCACTAGTTTTCATTGTGATTTCTTTTTTCATGTTTTTTGTACTATACATATTGTGTTTCCTTAAACAAGACTTTTCAGAACGAAACATTTTTTTTTCTTTTTTCTTTCCAGGAATCGTATCCGCAAACATTTGCTAATATTCTCATGTGCGGCCCCGCTATTAGCATTGCTCACATACTTCGGAATTGGAGACCAGAGCAAGCAAACACTGAGCGACTTCAATGCTACAGGTAAAATACAATTGAATACCATTCGGTCTACGCGGTGCTCTTTGCAGAATTGCTAAAGAATATAAAATACTAGCTTCTGCCCACGGCTTCGCCCGCGCGGTACCCGGATAAAAAGTAGCCTATGTGCTATTCTGATGTATAATCTATATTACTGTAAAGTTTCATCAAAATACCAAAATATATCAAAATAATTATATATTAAATAATAATAGTAGTTTTTGCGTGAAAGAGTAACAAACATCCATCCTCACAAACTTTCGCGTTTATAATATTAGTAGGATTATACATAGATATAAAGCAAACAATAATCATATACCTGCGGAAAGATTGAATTGTATGGAAAGGACATTAGCTGTGGAAATGTCACGTGACCTCTGCCTAGTTCTTGCATGACAAATTTGCGTTAGCGCGAAAGGAAAAGTAAACGTGAGGTATTTGTCTCTAGCCACCCTTGTAAACTAATGTTGTGGGAAATATTATGAATAGGTAATTAGACTATTGTAAGGAGTTTATTCGTGGTGTTCTGTAGTTTTTGATTATTTAACGAAAGCAATTTACCTACTAACCGATTTGTTTACATTTGCACGATAAAAGGTATAGAAAATAAAAGGACCTACAAAAATGTAACACCTAAATAATGCTGGTTATTTATCACACATACCAAAGTAAGCAGATCTTGTGTCATGGGAACCACTTGACTCTTAGACAACTTATTTAAATTAATGTCATTACAACAATGGTCACATGCTTGGCGCTAGAAATAAAAAAAATATATAAAGAAAGAAAGAGAGAAAAGAAAAAGTAAGAAAATCCTTTTATTTTTCCCCAAACAACACAAAAGGTAAACAAAAATAAACACAAAACAGATACTTAGCATTAACAAAGCGAAACGAAAAATAGACTAAGTACGTGATTTTGTGTTGCGGGATAAAAATACTCCAGAGAAAAAGATAAAATTAATAAATAATCACCCAAAACACAATATAGTCATGACTCAGTAATGGGATTCCCTGTATCGTGGGAATCAGAAACTGGTACCGCAGTACCAGACGGACAAATGACTGCAGAACATGCTAAAGTTTATCCCCAGCGAAAATCGAATTAATAAAAGAAAATAATTATATGATCTCTGTCACTTTACTGTGTTCTAAAACATAGGAAAATCCTGTAAAAATTTCAACAGCCAGCTTGCCCGAGGCCCCGACGAGATTCGAACTCGTGATCTCCTGTTTACTAGACAGGCGCTTTAACCAACTAAGCCACGGCGCCTACAACAGATATTGCGATATAATCCAACCTATGGGGATGCTTATGCTTAATATGACTTTTCGTACAAAGTTTTTATAGTTTTTACCTATTTTATTATTTTTCGGACGTTTTAAATACCCGTTATGACTTATAATAAAATTATGTTTAAAAAATAAAATAAGATAAAGTTTGAAAAATACTGTTATATTCCATGGGGATGCTTATTATGACTTTTCGTACAGTCTTTATATTTTTTTTTATATTGTTATTTTTCCGACGTTTTAATGTATTATATGAGTTATAATAAAATTATGTTTAAAAAATAAAATAAGAGAAATTTTGAAAAATACTGTTCTATTCTATGGGAATGCTTATACTTAATATGACTTTTCGTACAAAGTTTTTATAGTTTTTACCTATTTTATTATATTTCGGACCTTTTAAATACCCGTTATGACTTATAATAAAATTATGTTTATTGATTGAGAAAGTTAGAAAATTACTGTTTTATACATACTTGCTACTTCGAACCTATTTTTTTTTTGTTTTTTTTTTAATTCAACTAAAGTAGCAAAAGAGCATACCACGGTTGATGTTCGTAAGCGGTTACCGTTACCTTTGCCCTGAGACGTAACGGGCGAAGTAATGTGTCTGTAATTTCACCGGCACCCACCATTAAATAGGTAAAGAAATAGGTATAGTGGTAGTAATTCCCCTGACGAGCTCTTTCAGAAAGAGCTACTACTGCTAAAGTTTTTTGAGAATTTTGTTCATCAACAATACGCCATTTTGAATATTAATATTTTTATATAACATAAATAAAATTTATAAATATCATATTATTTAATAGGTTTACTTGTACACCGCCGTCTTTTGATTCCATTTTATCTTGGCCATCCAAAGGTTAGCTGGAAGAGCTTTTAGCGATAAGATCGACCATTGCACCTTAGATGTTAATGAATTCCTTATAATTTTCTATTTCATATAACTATGTACAAGTAGGTATATACAAAAAATACAGATGAAACAGCTAGCTATCTAAAGAGCGTTGCAAACGATCTATAGATAGCTCAACTGATGCAGATCACTACCAGACGGAAGCGTTCCCAAAATACCGACCGCATCGCCACGCTGAATGGCAATGCTAATTTTGCTTTGGTGTTCAGTAAAGATTTTATCTATCTATCTCACCATTTATATTGTATCTCTACAGGTATAGCTATGTTGTTCTCGGCTGGTACTTTCCTGTACGTAGCGACGGTCCACGTGTTGCCCGAGCTGACACACCCACACACACACACCAGCACACACACACTGCTGCCGATGCAAGATGGCGGCGCCAAAGGCTTTGGCGGGCTGCAGCTGTTTGAAGTTATAATATTAGCGGTTGGCGCGCTTTTACCAGTATTACTGACTATGGGACATCATCATTAACTAAAGGACATCATCGTTAACTATGGGTCATCGCCGTTAACTATGGGGCATCGCCGTTAACAATGGGCATCATCGTTAACTATGGGGCATCGACGTTAACTATGGGGCATCGTAGTTAACTAAGGGACATCGTCAATAACTATGGGGCATCATCGTTAACTATGGGGCATCGCCGTTAACTATGGGGCATCGTCTTTAACTATGGGACATCGTCAATAACTATGGGGCATCACAGTTAACTATGGGGCATCGTCGTTAACTATGGGACATCGTCAATAACTATGGGGCATCACAGTTAACTATGGGGCATCGTCGTTAACTAAGGGGCATCGTCGTTAACTATGAGATATCAATGTTAATTATGGACATTATCATTAACTAATGACACCTTTATTAGACAAGCCAAAATGAGAAATAGTAAGAGAGATATTACGAATTTAAAAACAAATAATTCTGAATTCCTATTCAGAGTAACGAACGAATTCAAACATAGTCCTTATACTTGACTGGGATTCCCTGTATCGTGGGTATCAGGAACTATGAGTACCATGGTACCACAACATCCAGGAAAAAATACTTGTTGACACATTTCTATAAAAAAAATATTGAACGAATTTCAGACTGAATCCAGAAAAATCCAACATAAATAGTCCTTACACTTGACTGGGATTCCCTGTATCGTGGGTATCAGAAACTATGAGTACCGCAGTACCACAAAACCCAGGAAAAAAAACTTGTTGTAACATTTCTATAATTTTTTTTTTTAAATGTGGGAAAAATCTTACTCGTAGTTCGTAACCCACGATACAGGGAATGCTAATGCTGTGGGGACATGACTATGTGTAAAAAACTATCAAACCAAGCTATGACCAAGATAAACTTTGGTTTAATAGTTCATTACTAGCTTCTGTCCACGGCTTCGCCCGCGTGGTACCCGGATAAAAAGTAGCCTATGTGTTATTCTGATGTATAAGCTATATTACTGTAAAGTTTCATCAAAATCCGTTCAGTAGTTTTTGCGTGAAAGAGTAACAAACATCCATCCTCACAAACTTTCGCGTTTAATATTAGTAGGATAAGTTCCTTATGTGTGAGTTTTACTTGTATAGGTGACATGTCTTTGCCCACGATTTTTCCCGGATAAAAACCCTATGTGCCCAAAACGATACCTGTGCCAAATTTTACCCAAATCGGGACAGCAATTATTTCGATCTTTAGCGACGAATATCAAAACGTTGCATTTATATTAGTACTAGCCTCTGCCCACGGCTTCGCCCGCGTGGTACCGGGTAGAAAGTACTCGATGTGTATTAGTATCTAAGTAGGTCACGCACTATATCTGTTCAAAATTTCATCCAAATCGGTCCAGCCGTTATGAGCTTTGACTTTCATAATATTAGTAGAAACACAGATATTATAATACTTTAAAATAGGATATGCAAAAAATAATTATAATATATTGATTGATAAATCTTTGCTACCGAAAATCTATCGACTGAACCGATTTCTATAAAGTTAGATCAGATGTTAATCTTGGCCTAGGATAATTAGGATAGAATACTTTTACCCGACTGCCCCGGACTGTATATTTTTGATCTTATGAAATAAACTAGCCGATGCCCGCGATTTTACTCGCGTAGGGTAGGTAATTGATAGGTACGTCAAAAATCAAGTTCGAGGAATACGATTTTTCATACAAAAGTTTTCAGCCCTTTTCACCCCCTTTGGGGTAGAATTTTCCAAATTCCTATCTTAGGGCACCCTTACACCATAGGAGGAATATACCCTTCAAGTTTCATGCTTCTAGGACTTATGGTTTAGGCTGTGCGTTGATTCACTTCTTGGGCTTTGACACCTCCTACATCCCCTTTGAGGGGTATTTTGGGGAAATAATTATATAAGACTTTTATCATTTAGATTGAAGAATATTTATGTAAAGTTTCAAGACTGTGAGTTCAAGGAATACGATTTTTCATGCAAAGATTTTCAGCCCTTTTCACCCTCTTAGGGGTAGAATTTTCCAAATTCTTAGTGCACCCCTACACTATAAGAGGAATATACTCTCCAAGTTTCATGTATCTAGGACTTATGGTTTAGGCTGTGCGTTGATCCGCCAATCAGTAACGGAACAGTTTTATATATATTGATGATTGAAGCTCTATGTCTCAGTGGCCAACTTTGATGTCGGAGTCTGAAATCTGTCCATAGATTCGTCATAGACGATAGACCACCTTAACACGTACTCTATGATCCTTGTGATTTCAATAAATAAAAACCTAGATATATTTGACTCTCTGGAGCAAGGAGATGAATAAAATTATACTTTACTAGCTTCTGCCCACGGCTTCGCCCGCTTGGTACCCGGATAAAAAGTAGCCTATCTGTTATTCAGCTATATTACTGTAAAATTTCATCAACATCCGTTCATTAGTTTTTGCGTGAAAGAGTAACAAACATCCATCCTCACAAACTTTCACCTTTATAAAGTAATAGGATGAGCCGATCAAATGGTTTCACCCCTACTGAAAATTATTTTATTAGCTCAAATTCTTTAGATATTTTAAAATATGAATTTAGTGATATTTTTAGTCGTATTAGATTTTATTTTTAATTGTTTTTTTTTACGTTTGTAACTTGTTCGAGTTCAAACGAGTAAATTTAAGTTTTTCGCCCGCCTTCTCTATGTTTAGGCAAAGACTTAATGTAATTTTTTTATAGAAATCAAAGATATACTTAGGTCTTCGCCTAAGCCTAGTGTAGACGGACATTAATCTATACAAACATTAAAAAAAGTTTGCGATCAGTTTTAAAACTTAACATATTTTTTGATATGTTAAAATATTATTAAAAATTATACAACGATTTGTTACCTCGTTAAAAATTTTGAATAAAAACAAAGCGTTTTATTTCTAAAGTTTTATTTAAAAAATGAATTGGAAACAATTCCTATCAAAAACTGGTTGAAAGGAAAAGGAATATATTTCAACTTTTTAAAGTGATCGCAAACTTTTTTTATAGTTGTATATCATTTAGTGAGATTTTAATATAGTTTTTCTTTAATTAAACAATAAAATTCCATATTGCATTCTGGAAGATAGATTTTTTTTACCAACTGCGGATACACATTTTGCTGTTGATTTTATTCTTGTCAAATATGACAGTTACGAGAAACTTTTATAGGCAAGTTTAAAGTAGGTTTTAAAGGATTTAAATTGAGCTTTTTTTATATTTTGTAATTCAATGTATCTACTATATTTTTAGTTTATTTTGTGAATGTGTAAATGTAAAATGTATCTCATGTAGTTACAGAATTGTACTGTATATAAATAGATACCTAAGTAAATATACATAGTTTTTCTGTATATTGTGATGTTATATTTGTAAATAAATAATGCTTACAATTTATGTTTTTATTTACCTTTAAGTATAGAATCCAATGCAATAATTACCTACATGGTCATATTAAATAAAACAGCCTTTAATACACAGTTAATTTTTTATTTTATTTGTTTTTTTCATCACATATTTTTTAAAGTAGAACCTATGTAAAATTATTTGCTATATATTATTAAATATTGAGCTTCGTATACAGGGTGTGGCAGAAAAATGGGCTTTCTTTTCTTAGACACTATCGCTTGGCACTACTAGTAGAGTGAAAGTAAATTTTACTTTAGTAGTGCCAAGCGGCGGCAGTGCCTATGGAAAGAAAGGAAAAATGGAACTCTCAAATAAAATATACCTTTCCTTTTGTAGTTGGAAAGTTTTGTTTGTAGTAAACTGATTTGAAAACCTGATTAGTATTAAATATATTCCACTCCATCGTGAGGTTGCCTGGAAGAGATCGCTTAGCAATAAGATCACCATCAAAAAAAATGCTGTAATGATCTCATAATGTATTCTGAATAAATAAATAAAAACTGTAAATTTATTTATCAAGCTTTTTACCAAGTTATATATTTTTATGTTTTCTTTTCATTATAATATGTAGAGATCATCTATGAATTTACAGTTTTTGTTTTCATGAAACGCCTTAAAAGTTTTCTATGAGCTAAATTTTCTAATACAAAAAAGAGCTTTCCTAATTAATCCCATTATCTTAACACACACTGTAATATGTATGTAATAATATTAACATAAAACAAAGTACTTTCTTAATGAGTCCAATTATCTTGCCACACCCTGTATGTAATATATTTACATAAAACAAAATACTTTCCTAATGAGTCTAATTATCTTGCCATATTACCTGTTTGTAAAAGGACATTGACTGTAAATATGTGATATAAAGTAAAACCAAGTAAAGCACTAAGACCAATATAATAATATAATATAATAGCATAAATCAAATTGAAAATGAGATTGAATTTGATTTTTGTTTGTCAAAATTAACTTTTTTTTGCTGTTTCATTTTGATCAATTTTTTTTTATACCGGGTGTAATAAGACTATTCCCGAAAACTTCGGGAGGTGAAAGTACCCATCAATATGAACAACTTTTACTATGGAACCAACACTACGAACGCGAAAAAAAAATCAGCTGTTCCATACTAAAGTTCAATACCTACATGTCTGAAATGTATGGAACAGCTGATTCTTTTATTACATCCGAAGGAGTAGTCTTATTACACCCTGTATATTAGCCAGTAAACAAAACAGGAAAAGAACAGTTACAACAGTACAGTAAAAAACAGTACAATTTACATCAAGCGACCAAACCAGGAAAGAAAGGCAAGAAAACAAGGCTGGTTATTCTTTTTAATGATCCTTTTACAAAACAATAGGTTCGAGTGCAGATTTAGTTCAGTTCCCAGAAACATGTTTACCATGATCAGGCAAGACACAATGTTAAGTAGGTACCTACAAGTGACAAGAAAAATAAAATATATTTTGCTTATCCCAAGTTTTAGATATTAAAACTTGGGATAAGCAAACAATAGATACTTATTCATTTACATACCAGAAATCAAATACTCGTTTTAGGGCAGCGCCATCTATTTTCAACACTGAAAGCTTGATTCTTTCATTGCAATTGGCTAACATTTTACATTCGCTGTTAGTCGCTAAAATTCGACACTTCAGAAAAAAAACAGGTACGTGAAGGTACTTTAAAATTAAATACTGAAAATAAATCTCTTTTTAATTTACTTAAATTAGGCTACATATTTAATAGTTTAATCTCAAGATATAATTTGTAATTACGGACGTGCCTCTGACTGGCTGCCTCTTATATAGTTGGTATCCTCATATATATGCACTGAGTATATTATCTGAGGAATATACAACATGGGCAATATAGTCGTGAGCGTGTTTGTTTTTACTTACTTAACTTTAACTTAGTGGTGCATCACTTAAAACCATAGAGTAGACAGCCTCAAGAGATGCAATGTTTGATAATTTGCTAGGAAACACTTCTGTCAACTGTCGTGAGAGTCCCGCCACGGCTGCTGTGCGCTGATTGGTCGCAACTGTAATTTCAACCAATCAGAGCAGAGCATGCAACTTGCCGCAATGACAATGACAATGTCCGCGTTTACCAACATCAGTCCTAAAAGACTGATGTGTTGACAGAACAGTGTGGTTCATTATGACGCCTCTCGGGATTAACTGCTAGATGCTTAAAACTAACTTAATGACTAATGAATGACCGTCTGCAGTAAGCTTAAGCGATGACTTAGGCATTATCTTAGTGTCAGATTTTTATGTTAAAAATAGCCTCTACTCCTCTAAGGGTCTAAGGGTTCACCCGCGGGATGAAAATAGCCTTTGACAAAAGATATATAGCTTATAATCTATATAGATAGAAATTACTTTATTTATAATATATATCTATAAAATATATATCTTTATAGATATATATTATCTTTATCTTTATAGATATATATTTGCTGTAAAGATATATATCTAACAATCTTATACCTATCTATTACTTTAGTGCACATTATATTGCTTACAATTTCAAACAGAGCAAATAACAAGCTAATAGCCAAAGTACAATGGGTCTTATCGCTTATAGCGATATCTTCCAGTGCACCAGGGTTTGCTGGAAGAAAACTCTTGTTTACGGTTAAGCTCGCCTTTGTACATATCCTATAGGTAATACCACATTTACACATGCGTCTTTCGCGCTCAAATCTTAGCTTTTTAGTAGGTACTAATCTGTGGGGGAAAATGTATAATTTATTAGTATTCCTTCACAGATTAGTACTAAGTAATCGACATTCGTGCGCAAAAGACGCATGTGTAAATGCGGTATAAGTTTTCTGTTTGTAGTATCTGTGGGCATACTAAAAAATAAAGAATAACCACTAAAAATTGTGCAGGCAACATTCAAACGAGCATTTATAATGTTATGTAGGCTAACCCAAGTCATGGCTTAAGCTTGATGCAGATGGACTAAGCCTAATATTTTTTTAGAATAAAGCTGAATAAACTGGCCTAAATATTATATATAGAACATTTATAACTAAAACAACAGTTACTAGTTTCAAAATTTGATGGATGTAAAATAATCTGAAAACAAAAAAAAAATATTCAAACAACGATCGTGAATTTTATCTTTCGTATTGTAAAATGCGAAGTTTCACGTTCCGTATCTACTAAGGCAACGACTAAGTTTCAACTCATTCAGAGAGTCCTTATTTTCTCCCTCCGTGTCGCCATAAATTATTCCATTCTAGCTGTGCTTGGCCGCCCTCTGCTCCGACCGTCGCCGCATCGCTCGCGCTATTACTTCTTTTGCTCGGCTCCTTAGAGTCGTAGCGTTATTTTAAATAGCCTATCATTATATCACTCTAACGCGTAGAACACAAGCGAACTCTCCATTCGCTTGCCCAAAGAACCGCGCACAACGAGCGGCAGCGCGCAGTGCACGGCGCGACGCGGAGTGAGAGCGGCACGATCACTCACCCTGATAAAGACCCTCGGAATGAGCCGAAACTTAGTCGGTTCCTTCACCGATAGTGCGGTACGTGTATATTGCCGTTCTAGAATATGTATTTATGTAATATCATTTACAAGCTTAGTAAATAACGTTACATAAATACATATTGTTAAAAAGAGTAGCAGCGCCCCCTAGTGAATTCTGGCGATAAAAACTATCTAAGAATCATCATTGAAGACACAAATCGATTGGAATATGTTTATACCTAAAGTACCTAAATTTAGTAATTTTTGGACTTTTTTTAATTAAATACAACCTTGGTACGAGAAAAGTTAGTAAATATATGTGTGTCAAATAAATTTATATTCTTTCGTTCGTCTTCCATTGATACTCAATACTCAATACATTTATTGCTTTCACATGGTAGGTACATAGATGGTGTTTATAGGTAGGTATCTCACATGAACCCTGTCTAAGGGTATAGCAATAGATAGGTAGGCAGGCCGAAGTTTTGTGTAAACAAAAAAACTAGTAGGTACAATAAAATAAAGTCAAGGTAGGCGAAGTATCAAGCATTTGGAATAACACAATTAGGTAAGTAGGTTTAGTCATTTTTTCTTTTGTTATAATTTTCATTAGTCAAAAATAGGTACGTCACTTTTTATTTATTTTTAAGGTTTGTTAGCTTTCTATTCTAAATAATCTTTAATGTCATAGTAGCATTTGTGAATTAGGGAATGATTTTAGTCTTTTAGTGAACAACGAATCTTTTTGTAATTCTGTGATTTGTTTTGGAAGTTTGTTGTAGATTTTAATTGACATTGATTTTAAATTCTTGTGATTTCTTATAAGTGTGTTAAACATATTAAAAACCAAATAACCTATATTTTTATATATATAATTATATATTTTTAAATTAATACATTCTTAGTCTATATTACCTGTTCCACTTTTTCCTTGCCTCAGGGAGGGTAGACAGGTCGTCTTTTAAAAGGTAAACGCGGAGACCTGAAAAACAATTAATATAAACGCCCAACTGACGCATGCCTAGTCCTTACACCACACTAATTCCCTGTATCGTGAGTTTCAGTACAATGGAACCAAAACACATTTGGATTCCCCTGGAACAAAATATCCGCAGAAATGGCTAACATTGTTTAGCCCGAGCTGTCTTTTTTTGTTACAAATTGTACATAAATCCATAGGCTATTGCGAGATTTCTTGCGATAATTCGCTATAGCACTATCTGTTGGTCGCATATGTTACCGGCAATCTGTATAATTCAGGTATTCTATACAATACCTAGACAATGGCCTCGATTCTGTAGTACACTGACTAAATTAAATTAAACTGTCACTCTCTTTTACTGATAGTGCAAGCAAGAAAGAGATAGCTACAATTTTAGTGCTGTCAAATTAGTCAGATTTGAGTTTTCCATACAAATTTAGTCGTGATATCAAAACATGCTGACTATAAACACGAAGAAAAGCGGCACGTAAACTAATTTGACAGCAGCACACGGTACTAAAATTCTAGCTATCTCTTTCTTGCGTACACTATCAGTAAAAGAGAGCGATAGTTTAAATTTAGTTTAGTCAGTGTACTACAGAATCGAGGCCAGTGTGTAGAATACCAAAGGCGTCTAGGCAACGTATGAAATATTACGAATATTATTGTCCACACATTCTTTGCCTAGGGAATGTATACAACTCCTAGTGATTGTATAGAGTACCTACCTGGTGGTCCATCGGCAATTTGTAAAATAAATAGATTTTGACCTTTTAAACTGTGCCAGTTTTAGTATTTTCAACCAAAAGTTGTTCATTGATAAGTTAATGTTGTCCAAAAAACCTTCCAGGTCAGATCCGACTCGGATAGGTTAGGTTGTTAGGTTTTTTCGGCTTATTCCCAGAGGTCCATGATTCTATATTTCTTTATTTCCCAATGGGTCCATGAAATATATTACTATTATTTTAAATATTCATACATGAGCTCCCAATGAGTCCATGAGATTTAACTAATATACAGTCAGTAAAAACGATACTAATTATATACTATTTCATTAGTTCTTGAGTCTTCATGTTTATGACAGAACAAAAATAACAAATTAAACAAAGTCTTAAAAAGTATTTTTAAGTGAAGTATTTTATCTATCTGTCTATCTATCTATATTACCTTAACGTTTTAGGCATTCTATACAATGCCGGATTATACAGATTGCCGGTTACATATACTTCGTAGGTATAGGTATCAGTGAATCACTCCTGAACCCTGGGTATGCCTTCGACTTGCTTCTAAGAGAACTTTAGTTCTACGGACTTAATTGTTTCGTATTTAATCGCATACCTACTGTAACTCCGAGCATAGATCTATCCGTGGCCCATAATTATGCGTGTTATAAATTAGTTTAGCCACAGAGACAAGCTAGCTTACCAATTAAGAATATCTCGCACAGATATTCCCAGCTCATCTCTCCAATGCTGAATGGAAACATTGTTTTATCAGCCTCCGATAAAGATCCCCACATGGCCCTGACACCTGTAAATAGTAAATTTTATAAAATATCAAAAGTAGCAAAAAGATGATGGGTATTTTACTAACGCGATTGGAAGGAACAACATAAATTATTGCTGCGAAATTGACGTCAATTACTGCAAAAATGACATATTAGAAAGCAGATAGAAAATAGCGTAAAATTACTTTTATGTCGATTCAGAATCACTTTATATGACGATTCAAAATCACTTTATATGGCGATTCAAAATCATTCCATATGAAGATTCAAAATCACTCTATATGACATTAAAAATCACTTTATATGACGATTCAAAGTCACTCTAGATGAGGATTCAAAATCACTTTATATGACGATTCAAAATCATTCTATATGACGATTCAAAATCACTCTAAATGACAATTCAAAATCACTTTATATGACGATTCAAAATCACTATATGACTATTCAAAATCACTTTATATGACGATTCAAAATTATCCATGTAATTAATAAAAAACTATTGAATTTGGTTATTTATTTGATATTTTGAGAGGCATAGCAATGAAATGGAAATGTTTAGGTCGAAAAACCTATAGTTTTTACACAAATATATAGTTTAATAATAATTATCCAAAGGTTGTCTAGAAGAGAGTCTGGTGTCTAGTTGTCTAACCAATGAGACCGCCCAATTTAGGTAGGTACTTCAAGTTTGGTCTCCTCTGTGGCGCCGTGAGCGTAGACCCCCATGTGACGCAGAAGATTGCGGGTTCGATTCCCGCCGCAGAACAGATGTTTGTATCAGCAAATATTTGTCTCAGGTATTGTTGTTTTCTATGTAAAAATGTAGTATATCAGTCATGTAGTTCCCATAACACAAGCTCTGCTTAGTTTGGGACTAGATGATGCTGTGTGGAAATGTCCAGCATTATTATTATTTATGTTTTAAGTATAACTTATAAATAAGCCACCTGTATCTTGGAACTTCCAGTCCTGGGTTGAGAAATAGAATAGGATGTTTGCGAGCTTCGTTACTTTTTTATAAAGTTTCAGCATTCTGAAAAAAAAGTTTTTCATTAGGTACCTACCTATTTAATACATCAATACATTTTTTATTCAATTCAATTCAATTCAATTTTTATTCATCTTTTGACAAATTTCATGTTCTTAGATAAGTCATTTTAACAAAATACAAATTCATAAAAATCTATTTATAAAATACATAATTAATCATAATGTCAAAGAATTAAATAAAACTAAAGTCAACTAAGTATAAAAATATGATTTGTAACAACAAAACGAATAATAAGAATAAATAGAAAATCTGCAAAAGCATTGTCAAGTGTATATAATAAACTAGGTTAAATTAACTTTACAATGTCAAACATATAACAACAGTCCTATTAATTAAGTTATAAATATACAACAAATATTTTATTCGCTAAAGAAAAGTTTTTTGTCCATAAGAGCTTCATCTAGTCGATAAAAACTCTTATCAAGCAATTGTTTCCTAACAAGCAGATATTTATCATACATTTACGTAGGTATTATAACATCCCTGCAATGACAGATTCCGCTCCATCATAAGGTTGTCTCTTTTTGACTGATGCAGGCCCGCCCGTGCTTGCGCGATAGCAATATTAGCCGTTCAGAATTTATTATAAATTTGGTGATGTTCCGTAATACCAAAAAAGATCAATGAAAACTTGTTGTATTTTTCACATTGTGTTGTTATTCTGTAATTATACAATATAATCTATGTAACTAAGCAAACGATGCGTAAGGTATTGTTGTTTTTAATACGAAACAAATAAGAAGAAAACATGCCATGTATGACGTAAAATATCCAAAATGCGATTCGTTTACATTTCATTTTAGGTGTTTTGAAATAATATATAGCAAGGTACGTAGATAAATACTATTCGAATGCAAATAATAACATAATATGGTGGAAATACGCTCTAATGACAAATGACTATGGTATTACGTTTGTATGGGTAATTCATCAAACGCAGGCTTCTTAAGTATTTTCATTCGTTAATTCTTTGCTTAAACATAAATACCCAACTGACAGATAGGTACAAGGTCCTGATCGTACACTAGGATTTCCTGTGTCGTTGGTATCAGGAACTACGAGTACCTACCGTGGTACCAACCCAGACCCAGAACAATCTGCAGAACATGCAAATGTTGTTTACCAAACATTTGTTCCGCGATAAAAATCGAAACTCTTGCGTCTCGTCTAATTTGTAGATTTCCTTTGTCAAATAGAGATACCCAGTGCCATTGCTGTGTTCCGAGTCGAAGAAAATGGGTGCCGGTGGAATTACAAGTGGAACTTTGAATTTCCACGCATACCCATTCAAAAGACACGGATGTCTCGATTTCATTAGCGAAGCGAGCAACGCAATTTGCTAGCAACGAAGTCTTACGAGCTGTAGCGTGCGAAGTGAGCCGCGAAACTCTTATTTTAGAAATAGCGCCATCTATTGGTAATTAACTTACACTCGTCGTTTTCCAGTAAGCACGCAAAACACGTCTATGAATAACGCAGGCAAATAATGCAGGAAGAAATTGTAGAATAAAAACATATAGTAGCAGTTTGTTGGGTTGAGGCCGTAGTACCTGCGGATGAAAGAATCATCAAAATTGGCGAAGGAATCGCTCTTAAGCCATTAAGAAATTTATACCCCAAGCATCCCAATACAATAAGGACGCCCCGAATGCAAAATAATCTAGAGTTTTAGACATGAAAAAAAATATTATTAAACGCTAGACAATTATCTAAAAAAATTTTTTTTTAAAAGTAGCGTTTTTTTTAAATAAAATAAAAATAAATTTATCTTTTATTGCTGCGCCCCCTAGTGTATTGTCTGCCTATACAAAAATCATCCTTGAAGTCATACAAATCAATTAGAAAAAACCGCATTTCAATTGTATAAGCGTTTTCGGCGATAGGTTTGATAACATGCAAACATACAAACACAAGCATATAAACATGCAGTCATACAAACATACTACAAACAAGTAAACAACCTCGTATTGCTAGTGAAATAAAGTGATAAAAGCTTACTTACCATACAGCTTTGGTTGTGGGTTTATCGATTCCGTATTTTCTATTGAGCTCTATGAATTCTCCCCACGTGATCGGATTCTGTGCGCCGGAGACGAAATTGTAGATCGGAATGTGCGATGTTTGGCTGGAATGCAGGGAGTTGTCATAGTTAGAAACTAGATGGCGCTATCATAAATTTCCAAAGAGAACCTACGAAGAAGTAATTTAGTCACATATTGGCGTCGATTCTCTTGTTCACCATCTAAACTAAGTTTACTGATATGTACATAAAATTCAGTTTAGTTGGTGTACAAGGGAATTGATGCAATTGTAATACTATACTAGTACTAATCAGCGCAGAGATTTATATTATGATATCTAGAAATAGATGGCGATAAAATTCGTTTGCAAAGATAACCATGTACATGTACTATTCAATACATATGTGTAATTGCGCTTGGCCCAAAAGACGAATGACTAGAAAGCTTGTGGTGTTACTATTTTCTGTCACTCGCCGTCACAGAGTACCACCCGTACTTGAGTAGTAAGAAAGGCTACTATGCAGCAGATATTCGACGACCTCTGTGGCGCAGTGGGCGAAGGCCCGTCTGAGACGCAGAAGGTTTGCGGGTTCAATTCCTGCCACGGGACAAATGTTTGTATCTGCAAATATTTGTCTCGGATCTGGGTGTTTTCTATGTATAATATGTATGTATTTACAAAAAAAAATGTATATAAGTAGTATATCAGTCATGTATTTCCCATAATACAAGCTCTGCTTAGTTTGGGGCTAGATGATGCTGTGTGAAAATGTCCAGCTTTATTTATTATTATTTATTTATTTATATTAATGAAACTGACACACTAAGGGTCCGGGAAAAAACAGAACAGTTAAATATACGCGGTGGCGGTTGTGGTTGGTAACAGAGGCAAATAGATTAGAATAGAAATAGAAAAAATAGAATAGATAAAAATGGTTGTGAAGTGGTTGTGGGGCTCCTGCCACCTCTGTTATCGGTTCGTTCAGATGCCTCTGCAGGGGTCGATTGAAAAGGAAACTATTTATATTTTGCTCAACGTGGACATATTTTTTAAATCAGTATTTTTCCAGAAAAACGAATGCACAAAGTATAGATACACACAGAGCTACCACAGATAATATATTATTTATTAAACTATGGGTTGAGTTTTTCACAGTGGTTGTCTAAGTCCTCGTCAATGTATTTATCGCCACTATGTCAGTTTGACCGGTTCCTAAGACAATTAACTCATTACATAGAGTTGTTACAGATAGAAACTAGATGGCGTTATCATAAACTTTCAAATAAAACCTACATCTAGTACTATTCATTATTTGCCTACAAAATACACCTGGGGATATTAGACAAATACGCAAATAAATCCACAAACTTAATTTTCCTTTCAAGCTTACGCAAATTTGTCATGGTAAAACTTGGCAGAAGCACGTGCCATTTCCATTGCTAATGTCATTTCGCAGGCGTTAACGCTAACAGAAAGTGGTATTTGTCTGGACACCCTAGTCTACCTCATTGCAGAGAGTTGTTATATTTAGAAACTAGATGGCGCTGTCGAAAATAACTTACTTTTCCTTGAAGTTCTTAGCCGTGTGCCACGCAGAAGCTAGGATAGCGTTGACTGTTAAATCAACGGGCACCATATCAGCCACTTTATTAATGTCTATATACATCGTTCGTAGGACCTGAAATAAAGGAGGGCTGATTGTGTGAGCGAAGCAAGTGTCTTCACAGATTTGCGTACTAAGTATGAATCTGAGGATGTACCTATATCATAGGGATTACAGAGTTGTTTTTTACATTGAGACTAGACTAGTGGCAGACAGCTACCAAATTATCACATCAAAAAGGTTCTAAATTTTTTTGACTATGTACTAACCCCAGTTCCGATTCCAATGACAAGTCCTGTAGGTCCGTAAACACTGTCTGTCCAGCCTCGTATCGGCTCCTCGTACGAAGATATCACTGAAAGTGAGAAAGTGGAATTTAATCATTTTGGAGTTCGCATTCATTCATTCATTTCGTGTCAATTACTTATTTTTATTTATTTATTAAATCTTTATTGCACATTTTATAAAAAGTGAACAATAGACGAACTTAATGCTAAAGCATTTTCTACCAGCCAACCAATTTGTAGTGATTGGAGGTAAGCGTGCTACAAATCTTACAAATTTTAAATACAATATTATTTTATATATTCAATCTTATTTCTTTTATTTGTTTTGACCAATTAACGTGTATCTTTTTCACCTGCAGTCCGGAGTCATGTATTAAGTTTTCCCTAAGGTTATTTTGTTCAGTATTTAAAATGTAGAGAAAGGCCAAGTCAGAGGTTAACTAACCCGAAGAGCTTGTCGAAGAATTTGATGAGGATGAATGAAGCGAAAGAGGTATGCCAGGATCGTAGCAAGTGGTAATCTGTGGTATCTGCGTCCAATGTCATTCAAATGTCAAAAAAAGTTATACCATGATCGTAGCAAGTGGAAATCTGTGGTATCTGCGTCCAATGTCATTCAAATGTAACAAAGTTATGCCAGGATCGTAGCAAGTGGAAATCTGTGGTATCTGCGTCCAATGTCATTCAAATGTCAAAAAAACTTAAATAATAAAGATTAAAAAACGTTAAATTTGCAACGGAAAACGGTTATCAAGTGGCTGTCAAAGTTCGCGTACCACCGCCACCGCCACCGTTGTTTGACCGGGTCCTTACAAGAGCCGACAGACAAACGGTCCTATCAAAACAGGAAATGTATCAGCCCATCCGCAGATACGTACCTATACTAGGTCTGACGATACAGATTGGCATGCCTTCGCCAAAAACCCTGACCGCCTCTTCCGCCACTGCCTTCGTGAAACAATATGTGTTTGGTCTTTTGCCTAGTAGTCTGAAAATATACAAAGTTTATTTTGATATCACGGGTTGAGTGAAGTCCAATTCACTAAGGAATTTTAATAATAGATACATGCAATTTTAAAAAATGACTCGCACATCTCGTCTTAGTAGACTACCCTACATTTTTTTACACCACAGGAGGTTAAACTTTTGGAAAAAATTCGCAAAATATTTTACTAAATGTATTTCTAAAAAAACTGTAGGTATCTGTGGCACAAAATTGTAGTTATCTTTTGATAGCACAGTTATCCAAGAACGCTAAAACAAAAACAGGTTGAGAAATATCTTTAATATGTGATAAGAGGGGCTAGACAAACACCTCACGCCTACTTTTCCTTTCACGCTAACGCAAATTTGTCAAGGTAAAACTTGGCAGCTGTCACGTGACATTTCCACAGATAATGTAATTTCCATACAAATCAATATTACCGCAGGCGTTAACGACAACAGAAAGTGGTATTTATCTAGACCCCTGGGCGTCTAAAAATATGGACAAGGGTAAAATAGATTGAAAATTTCGTAAATGTTCATTCAATAACTAGAAACTTGTGAGATTTTAACTGGGTACCTACATTTTTTTTGTTTTCTGATCAGTTATTACCCCACCCGTAGGTAAAGTGTTGGCTTGGCTCATTACGCCACACTCTGTATAAGTAGTATATCAGTCATGTAGTTCCCTTAACACAAGCTCTGCTTACTTTGGGGTACCTCTGACACTGTGTGAAAATATTAAGGATTATTTGTTATATTTAACTGCCACCGCCGCCACCACCGCCACCGCTTCAGTTTGACCGGGCCCTAACTCACGTGGGTAGAATATTTTCAATTAGATTCTCGTCCAATTCCGACACGGCTTCTAAGGCTTCGACAGACATAGGAGGCTCGTAAAACCTGCAAAGATAAAATTAGGTATACAACGCTCAAAAAAACATAAAGACACCGACTAAGTTTCAACTCATTCTGAGTCTTCATCAGGGTGAGTGATCGCGTTTTTACAATATGAATACCTTATCAAATTTACGATAGTTTTTGGAATAAAAAAACATATATAACAAAATTGAGTAAAAACATAACCAATGTTATCCATCAAGGAATATCATGTTTTTATGATCATATTAATCATAATAGGTATTGTTTTAACATGTAACTGTAATGTTTATAAATCACGATAAATTTCATTTTATTTCGTTTCTAAAAACAATTACCTACTCTATTTTGATTGTTTTTCAGAACGTCATTAATTTGTGTTATAATTTTTGTTTTTACTATTGATATTCTAGAGGTATAATCTAATTATTGAGCTCCCATAAATTGATTATTTGAATTTTATAGCATAGTTAGTCTGAATTATTTTAAACTAGTTATAATTTTAATTGTAATACTAGTTGTTGCCCGCGGCTTCGCCCGCGTGGTATGTTAATAAAAGTAGCACATGACCGTCTCCAGGCTTCAAATTATGTCCTCCAACTTTTGAATGAATCGAACCAAGGATTACAATTTATACAAAGTTAAGAACTCAATTGCACACTCCCAAAGAGTAGTTTTGAAAAAATAAAAAATACGTGTTTCATTATTTATTTTAAAGTTTATTTGTACAGAGTTTTGAGCGAATCAAACATTTTTTTTTACATAAAAACTTTTCCGCTCTATTTAACCCTCTTAGGGTCGACTTTCGAAAATTAGATTAGCCTATGTGTTATTCCCAATCCTAAACTAAATTCCTCCAAATTTCATCAAAATCGGTTTAGTAATTACGGAGATACGTGGTAACAAACATTCACACACACACACACACACACAGACTTTCGCATTTATTATATTGGTAGGATGATTTGCCCTCGGCTGTGTTAATTAAAGAAAATAAACAAAATAGGGAAAAAGTTGTGTTTTTTTTTTATTTAATTATAACAAACTCACTTCTCTTCAACACATTGCACTTGTGTATTGGAATACGCAGTGGAGACGTGTGTGATTGCCTTTAGATGTCTGCACTCCTTCGCCAGTCGAAGCACCTCTTTAGTTCCCTTCACGTTGATAGCCGTGGCAATTGACAGTTTCTCGTCAAATTTCACCGTGGCGGCTGCGTTTATGATAACATTCACCTAAAATATATGTTTTATACACTATCCCTCTGTTTCATAATCACTCAGCGCTAGATTTAGCGACTTGCTAAGTGCTATCTTCTAAAAAAGTATCTAGTGTTAAAAAAGTATAGCGTTAAATCTAACGCTATCCTTTTTTAACACTAAGCAAAGGATAGAGGCTGGCAACATTTAGCAAGCTGCTAAAGTTTGCGCGTGACTATGTAACAGAGAGTAATTGTTGCAATTTAGACGGAACTTATTTTCTGCTAAGTTTAGGGCTAGATGATGGCTGTGTGAAAAATGTCCAGCATTATTTATGATTTGTTATCATTTTATAGATAGCTGCAACGATCCAGAACACTAAGCCACAAATATTATAATACACTAAGCTTATGCTAATTCTGTCTATAAAAGAATGTACTTTTTGGCGCAGATTCTCTTGTAAACAACTAAACTTAATTTAAACTGTCGCTCTCTTTTACCGATAGTGCACGCAAGAAAGAAATGGCAAGAATTTTCTCCTGTCAAATTAGTTTACGGGTAGCTCGTGGGGTCACTCACAAATAGGTTATGTCTGAAAACCAGCGTAGCTTCACATCCAGGTGTTGTGGAGTTGCATATTTATGCTGAGACAGGAACTATTTGGCCCACGCGTTGCGGAGAGGAATTTATATTATTATTATTTATATTATTCTGCCTGTATCCTCTCTATAAAATTGTGCGTCAAATTAATGTATTTTCTTTTTTTCGTTCTCTTCTTGGTGTTTTTAGTAAGCATGTTTTGAAATCATGACTTGTATGGCAATAAAATTGTTGCCATCTCTTGCTTTTGTAACTGTTAGTAAAAGAGAGCGGTAGATAAAATTAAGTTTCGTTGGTGTACAAGAAAATCGTTGCCAATCTGCGATGACGAATACACTCGTACCTTGCTAATTAGCGTTTTTCTATCTTCATCACTGATCCCCAACCCTGGTAGCTCCATGTCTCCGACTATAGGAATCACTTTGTGAATGCCTTTTGGGTTATCGTCGTGTGCTCTGTTAAATACCTGTAAAAAAGCTTTTAACGTAGGTAATAACACAGACTAGTTAGAGTAACTTTAACTAGTCTGTGGTAATAGGTACCTACCTAACCTAATAATATAGATTTACCAGAAGCCACGTTTCATACAAACAGTGTTAATAAATAATAACACGCTGAATATTGAATCTACGTGATGTTATTTCGTGCCATCGTGAAAAACTTATAATATGTGCTAATTCGGCGCCTAGTTTTAGCTTCTGTGAAACCATAGAGTAGATTGTAAAACATAGTAGAATGATGGCTTATGTCTTTGCCATATTATCAGGGCTTAAAAATTATCTAGAGGACAACGCGCGCCACATAAAATAACGGGACGCTGTCAAATAATTGTAGTTATACAATCATTCGTAGCTAGGTACACTTGCAACTCGTTCTGCTTGGTCGCAACAGGTTTTTGGCTGAAAATCAGTGTTTTTGCTTTTAAGCAAAAATTTTTCACTGAGCCATGGCCTTTTTGTTGTGCTGCAACACACACAAACACAAACTTACTGACAATAAAATGTATATTGGTGTGTGTCTGTAGCAACGAATAAATGTTTTATCTATCTATCCAATAAAGAAGTGACAAGTTAAAATAGGTACCTACTACCTACCCACAGACTTATTGTACTAGGTTGAGACGATTTTCTACATAAATGATGAATGTAAGAAAGTAGTGTTAATCATAAAAATAGAGGTTATTACAGTTTGAAGGTTAAGTAAGTACTATTTACTGGTGGCTTATGATTAACTATGGCTTTTGGTTCGAGGTAAGAAGACGTATAACACTTCTTAACAGCTATTCCTCAACCGAAAAGGATGTTCAAAAGAAACCAGTGTCAGGGGGGTACCTACTTGTTCATCCAATAGCTCATGTATCCTAGCGTGCGGATCCTTGCCTTTCTTGTTTCTGACTAGCACGAAGATAGTGTCGACATCGCCGCACGAACGCAGCAACTTTTCAATCAGCACTGTAATAGTTGGATGGGTCAGAACATAGATGGCGTTGTTTGAAACAAACCACGCTCACTCTGTAATCCTTATGGATATTCTCAGATCCATACTCAGCGTGTTGATCTCATGGGATTACCAAAAAGGATAAAAAGGGTAGGTATTCCGAACCGTTCATGCTCACGCTTTGCACGTTTACCTGATTCGGTTAGAAAAATTTCCGCCTTAACGTCCGAAATTCGTTCGAACGAATGTCAAGAGATGGCGCCACTGCTTTTTGTGTAAAGTTTTTGAAGTTTCAAAGAGACAACAACAATATTTATTTATTTATTAACATTTTATTGCACCTTTTATGAAAAGTGAAAGTGAAAAGTGAAGACGCGTGCTTATGTATTATACCTACTACCTAATGTTTCGAAAATCTATAGAAATCCTGTATAGTACTTACGTACGCTGTCATCTCGAATATACTTCTCAAGTTTGGAACCCTGTCTACGGAAATTACATTAATAGACTGGAGGCAATTCAAAATTTTTTTTTGCGTTTCCTTAGTTTTAAAATGCGAGTTATCTATTACATTGTGCCAAGCAGCACCTCCTTCCTCTTTACCTAAGGCGTGAGTTTGCGTACATTATTTATCTAGCGCGAATTATCAACTCAGGCGTTGATTGTCCGCCACATACAAATTAAATTAAATTTTATGCACCCACATGAACATTTAGGCATAGAAACCTACTTTATCTGCCTAAAGTTTCCTCTAACTATCGTCAAATGCATTTATCTACCGTTCGAGTAAGCTGTTCAATGGCCTCGATTCTGTAGTACATTAACTAAACTTAATTTAAATTGTCGATGTCGCTCTCTTTTACTGATACTGCAAGCAAGAAAGAGATGGTTACAATTTTAGTGCTGTCAAATTAGTCAGATTTAAGTTTTCCATAAAAATTTAGTCGTGATATCAAAACGTGCTGACTATAAACACGGAGAAAAGCGGCACGTAAACTGATTTGACAGCAGCACACGGCACTAAAATTGTAGCTATCTCTTTCTTGCGTCCACTATCAGTGAAAGAGAGCGATAGTTTAAATTTAGTTTAGTCAGTGTACTACAGAATCGAGGCCAATATATTGAGTACAGAGCATGAGCTTGATCTTTTCAGCTGTAGTGTTCCTACTTTTAGAAATAAGCTGAATAACACTTTCATTGGTAGGCCTCATATCTGCTAGTTTAAGTCATTAGTTTTGTATTTAAGTGCCGATGGTTTTCCTAAAATAAAAAAATGACCCATAAATTCAGACTTCATTCGCGACGGAATTGGTCAACGCAATTCCGATTATTAGGGAATGCAAACTACTGGCAAAAACGCGGTCATATGCCAAATGTAATGTTTGGACGTGCTTCAGACTACTCCATATTTGGTAGATCTTCTCGCGCTGAGTATGTATCTGGAGGATTTCTATCAAGCGGAAAAATGAGGCGATAAAAGGCGTTTTTTTAATTGCCGATTAAAGGCAAAGTACGAGCCTATAGCTGAATATTTTAAATATAATGTTATGTTTAAATGAAGTTTTCGCTTTAAAAATAGTAGATCGAACAACACAGACACAATGTACACCATTTTGTTTGGGCAAACCATCTTAAATCTCGTCAGCAGGTAATATACACCCTATATACATATTTTATACTATCTGTTGCGAGCGGCTTTGCACACATGGATTCGTGTTTAAAAAACTCATATTCCAATACACACTTTCACCCCCATTGCCCCCTTTAAAATGTGAAAATCCGAAGACCTTGAGACACGTCATAATTTATTTATGATGAGTCGCTGCAATTCCAATTCCATAAACCGATACTCATATACGAAATATTTATAGATGTACATAACACAAGCTCTAGATGATGCTGTAAAAACGTCCAGAATTAAAAAAAAACACCCCCCATTTCCTTAAAGTGGTAATTTCCAAAAATCCTTTCTTTTACACATGCTTCCGTTATAAAATAAACTTTTTCCTTTCAGCCTTCGAGCAGTTTTGGCTGTGCGTTGATTGATAGATTCCTCAGTCAGTCAGACAAGACAAAAGATTTTAGATAGATTTTCTGCAACTGGATAAAACATGTAGACCTATTGTTTTGTAAAAGGATCATTAGAAAGAATAACCAGCCTTGTTTTCTTGCCTTTCTTTCCTGGCTTGGTCGCGGAGGAACAGGCAGTAGATAAAACCGACGTTTCAAAGTGATCCTTGTGATTTCAATGAAAACATAATTGACTTTGACTTTGATCATGTACTCGTAAGTCTATGCATATACCTCGTGTGTTCATAAGTTTTGAGACGAACTTATTTAATTAATTTAAAAAGAAAGTAATTCATGCAACCTTTTTTAAACTTTTAAAATTTTAAATTTCGAATGTTTTGAATCAGAAAAAATATACATTTGAATATTTGTTTCATTCTCCGTGAAAATGGCGCCAACAAAAGATTTGCGTGCGACTGTAATTTCACTGTTTCAAGCAGGAAAAAAACCAATGCAAGTTTTTAGTGAAATCCAAAGTTTGGGATGTAGTCGGAACTTTGTGTATTATACCATAAAGAGGTACAAGGAGACCGGCTCTTTAAAAGACCGTGGAAGATGTGGCCGCCCGCGGTCTGTAAGGACGCCCGCCAACATCAAAGTAATCAGAGAGCGAATTCGTCGCAACCCTTGTCGGACTCAAAAGAAATTAGCTCTGCAGACCAACATTTCGCGAATATCGGTGAACAGGATACTTAAATATGATCTTAAACTAAAGGCCTACAGTCGAAGGAAAGTGCATTATTTAAACGAGCGTCTTCGTAAATTGCGACTGGAACGATGTCGGAACCTATTGAAGAGACACGATCCAAAAAATATCC
Source organism: Perizoma flavofasciatum (assembly GCA_958496245.1). NCBI lineage: Eukaryota > Metazoa > Arthropoda > Insecta > Lepidoptera > Geometridae > Perizoma > Perizoma flavofasciatum. The sequence goes on along the minus strand of OY292446.1, from coordinate 4,759,875 downwards.
TGTTTACCGATGAAAAGATCTTCACGGTGGAAGAAAAGTTTAACCGGCAGAACAATAAGGTTTACGCCAGAAGTTCAAAGGACGTCCAGCCATCTGTACGCAATGTCCAGCGCACTCATCATCCAGCAAGTGTGATGGTTTGGTGGGGTGTTTCCTACGAGGGGGTCACTTCGCTTCATTTTTGCCAGCAAGGCGTCAAGGTGAAGGCACAAAATTACCAAACCGACATATTGGAAGCGGTGGTTAAACCATTAAATGATACGCTATTCGCTGGAAAATACTGGGTATTCCAACAGGACTCTGCTCCCTCCCATAAAGCTAAGACTACCCAACGTTGGCTGGAGGCCAATTTGCCAGGCTTCATTCGGAGCGAAGATTGGCCCTCGTCAAGCCCTGACTTGAATCCTTTGGATTATTCTTTATGGACGGAATTGGAGCTGAGGGCATGCAGAAAGTCTCACCCAAACCTGGATTCTCTCAAGCGAGCCCTTATTAAAGAATCGAAACGGATTCCCATTGAAAAGATTCGTGCCGCCATAGATAAATGGCGCACGCGTTTGAAGGCCTGCATTTAATGCAAAGGCGGCCATTTTGAATGATTTATTTTTAAATACAGATCTAGATGTCAGTAGTTTTAATTTTAATATCCAATAAATGAATACTCAACTTAGCTCCAAAAATATTTTAGTTTTACTGTGTCTCAAGACTTATGAACACACGAGGTAGACTTAGCCTTATTTACCTATATAGTGCTTCGTTTATTTACCTTTTATCAATACGGAGGTAGTTATTAATTTGTCTCTGATTATTTTATGTCGTATTATAGCTATAGTTTACGAAAGGCATGATTTTCAAACTCAAAAGTGACCAATTAAAAATTATTACTTTAAATGCATTTTTATTTCATTTTCTTACACCCAGCATTTACCTAGATATCAGAAACTAGGAGTAGCATGATACAAAAAACCCGTTACAAATATCTACAGAACATGCAAGCATTTGTCTCGCAGCGGGAATCGAAATCGTTCCTCTTGTGTTACAACTGGCTGCTCACCCGCCGCGCCATCAAGGGCGTCAATTTTTTAAGTAATTCTCCTACCTAATTTCACAACTTTATACCTTTTAATTAAGTAAAGTGACTTATTTTCTCTCGACTCACACTAATTAAAAATATTTAATTTCCATGCGTGATGATACGTAATTATTCTACCAACAAGTTCCTATCAAAAACAATTAGAGTATTCAACTACATACAAAGAAGTCAAAGTGAAAATTAAATTAAATTTTAAAATGCAAAAAGATATGATTCCGGCCAGGATCGAACTGGCGGCCTTCTGCGTGTAAAGCAGATGTGATAACCACTACACCACGGAACCAGATGGGAAGTGATGTGAAATTAAGATATAGTTTCAGTTTCTACTAAATTTACTAATAAATGTTAAAAAATGTAATCATTTATTATACCTATTTTTAAATTTTCGTAGTCTGTCCATTCAAGAGATCGTTCAAACAGTATTATATGGTAAAAAAATATTTTTTTTTAATTAGTCTGCTATAAAGTACGTACCTACCTATATTTTCTATCCATCTATTTATCAAGGCGGGTATGTATATAGACTTAAAAATAGCCCCACATGGTTATATTTCATAATACATACATATTCTAGGATATCCAGTATTTTATCGACCACAATCTTGTTTATCAGATATTATGTAAAGTGTTTTTTTCTATTTCTGGTGTATGCAATAGAGTTATCTATCTGCACATCTTTTATTATAGAGAATCCATGAAAAACTAGTTTTATTGATAGAGTTTCACTGCTTAATAGTAATGATCAGTACCTAAGTACCTACCTAATTATCTTATTGACTATTATCTAAGTACAGTGAAAATAAGGTAGGTAGATGCCTACCTACATTAGTTATATTAATCAACTTATATCTAAAAATAAATAGCCAAATCAATCAAAAATAGTTTTAATTCACATTAACTTATCAACATTGTCATAATTTAATTACAAATTCGCCATTAGATACTAAAGTTGATAAGTTCAGAAAGTACCTATCTATCAGATTTTTTTTTATTGTTTTTTAAGCATTTTAAGGGTTTTCTCGTTTGCCCCCGTACACGATTGTACCCGAAACATATAACTAAATAATGACTATACCTCCGACAGACTTTTTTTATTAAGTCTAAGTACCTATTTTATTTTTGTAATGTGATGTAAGTACCTGCTTTTACCTGTTTCTTGATGCTATCTACTTTACTGTTTAGTAGATCCTCGGGTATATTATTTTATTTTTCTCGTTTGCCCCCGTACACGATTGTACCCGAAACATATAACTAAATAATGAATTTATCACCGACAGACTTTTTATTATTAAGTCTAAGTATTTTTATTTTTGTAAGATGATGTAAGTACCTGCTTTTACCTGTTTCTTGATGATGTCTACTTTACTGTATAGCAGGTCCTCGGGTATATTATTTTATTTTTCTCTTTTGCCCCCGTACACGATTGTACCCGAAACATATAACTAAATAATGAATTTATCACCGACAGACTTTTTATTATTAAGTCTAAGTATTTTTATTTTTGTAAGATGATGTAAGTACCTGCTTTTACCTGTTTCTTGATGATGTATACTTTACTGTATAGCAGGTCCTCGGGTATATTATTTTATTTTTCTCGTTTGCCCCCGTACACGATTGTACCCGAAACATATAACTAAATAATGAATTTATCACCGACAGACTTTTTATTATTAAGTCTAAGTATTTTTATTTTTGTAAGATGATGTAAGTACCTGCTTTTACCTGTTTCTTGATGATGTCTACTTTACTGTATAGCAGGTCCTCGGGTATATTATTTTAACAATGATACTGCTGGTAGGGTCACGGGGAAGAAAACTTATGTCTGATGTATCTATCCTTTAATTTAATTATTAGTATCTAAACGTATTGTAAATTTGCTAAGTTTCACTCAGTTTTTATGAGAAAGGCTGTTAACTATGTACTTACTCAACATCTTTTGATTCGATTTTATCCTGCCCAACCAAAGGTTGTCTGGAAGAGATCGCTTTTAGCGATAGGACCGCCCATTGTACATTTATTTATTTATTAAATTCTGTGTTTTTTTATTTGCTTTGGTGTGCAATAAAGAATTTATCTATCTTTCTATGAAAACAAACTTGTATAAATTTAATGTTGATAAACGTGGACCTATATTTATAAACATTCTTATATTTATAACAAATTATTTTTGTAAACTTTATTTTGGTAGATAAAAAACTATCCCTACAAAAAATATAAAAAATAGGCATCAGATTCGGGTGCAATCGTGTACGGGGGGATATTTTTGAATTATCTTTTATAAATTTTACTGGCATTCTGTACAACCCAAATTAAAAAACATAACCAAACAATATTTGTTCTAACTTTTGTTCTAAAAATACACTCAGACAATGGGAATCGTAAAGTAAGCAATCATATTTATTTATTCATCAAATTATAGAACGACCTTCTCCACAACACGACTGGCCTTCAAACTTATTCTGCCATCTGAAATATAAAAAATAATAATTAAAAACATCCTGGTAGAATGCACCGACTATCCAATGCAATGTTTGAGGAAATAATAAAAGTATTCCTCATTGAAATTATAAGTTGTAATGCCATTCGATTGGCATCATACTATACCTGAATGGAAAATCATAAAAAAAAACTATTGTTGCCTTATTCATCTAGGCCTGGCCGCGCGCGATCGTAAATTTACTTCAAGGTTTTAAATTGACGTAATTTTTAAGTTGACGTTTCTCAATGATCCTTGTGATTTCAATAAATAAAAAGCTACTTTAATATCGACTTTGACATGATGTTAGTACCTACATTTACTTTAAGATTTTAAATTGACGTAATTTTTAAGTTGACGTTTCTCAACGATCCTTGTGATTTCAATAAATAAAAAGCTACTTTAATATCGACTTTGACATGATGTTAGTACCTACATTTACTTTAAGATTTTAAATTGAAATAATTTTTAAGTTGACGTTTCTCAACGATCCTTGTGATTTCAATAAATAAAAAGCTACTTTAAAACCGACTTTGACATGATGTTAGTACATTTACTTTAAGATTTTAAATTGACATAATTTTTAAGTTGACGTTTCTCAACGATCCTTGTGATTTCAATAAATAAAAAGCTACCTTAAAACCGACTTTGACATGTTGTTAGTACTTACATTTACTTTAAGATTTTAAATTGACGTAATTTTTAAGTTGACGTTTCTCAATGATCCTTGTGATTTCAATAAATAAAAAGCTACTTTAAAACCGACTTTGACATGATGTTAGTACATTTACTTTAAGATTTTAAATTGAAATAATTTTTAAGTTGACGTTTCTCAACGATCCTTGTGATTTTAATAAATAAAAAGCTACCTTAAAACCGACTTTGACATGATGTTAGTACATTTACTTTAAGATTTTAAATTGACGTAGTTTTTAAGTTGACGTTTCTCAATGATCCTTGTGATTCAATAAATAAAAACCTACTTTAAACCCGACTTTGACATGACGTTACTATTTTCACCTTAAAAATAAAGGAATAAAGGAAGGAAGGAGTCCGATGCTGGACTTATGTTCGGATGTTCTGTGAATATTTTTTCTTAGTTTTAGGTGTTGTGGTGTCATGGAGACACGTAGTTCCTGATACCCACGACACAAAGGATTCTAGTTTGGCTTCTGGGTCGGGTTTACTTATGTATGTTTTCGGGAATCGAACCCGAGGCGAGTACGCCTTAGATTGTCGTCACGTTGCCATTTTTGCTATGAGTCCTAGGTTAATCCCAAGATTTTTGACATTTGAACTACCTATAGCGAAACTGGCAACGTGACACAACTGGCAACGCGGGCAGAACTTAGATTACTGCCAGTTTAATTTTTAATATTTATTTGTAATATTATGGACACATATTACAAATTAAATATTAAAAAATATATATATTGTCTATGGTCGTTTTCTGTAATACTTTTGTCCAGAGGTTGTGAAATTAATAACTAAATAAGTATATGAATACGCTACATATAGGAACTTATGTTTGTAGGTAGGTAAATAGGAATAAACCCATAAAAGTATATCAACTTACCCCTTCAATAAACCATAAAGCACACAAAAAGCGGAAAATATCACAAAAACACGAAATAAGGCATTTCCATTGCACCGAATCCTTTGTCCAGATTCATAAAACCACGCAAAAACACACTTACCTACTTATGACATTCCATGCCTATTTCTGTCGCCAAGCAGTAATGTTCTCATTGCTGTGTTTCGGTTTGAAGGGTATGATTGCCGGTGAAATTACAGACACATAAGATCTTTCATCTCGATATCTCAGGGAGGCAAAACGTGAGTGAAACCTCTGGCACCTATTTCAAGCGTCCATAGGCTATGGGAACCGCTTACCAACAGCTGGGCTAGTGGTGGGTCCTCAGCACGTGTGGCACCACTTTAGTAGCTATACACTTTCTCAAAACGAGGCCACTCTTTTCGTTTGGACGAGCTAGCACACCTGCACACCAACTCAGTTGCACAATCGTGCTAAGCGCGAGACGCGAGGAAAGGTCGTGTTGGCTCGCACATAGCACTCCACTCCATTACCACACCACACAAAACGCACAGTGCACACTGTGTTCCCAAGACTGCCTCACTCAACTACGTTCAAAAACTGCCTCGCTGCCTCGCCTCAATTGTGGTCACAGTGTGCTGGCTCAGTTGTAAAACTGAGCCCCTCGCACGGTCCTCGTTTTGAAACAGCATGACAAACAAACTAACGGCCCAGTTTAGGCCGTTAGTTTGTTTGCCTCTTTCGTAGTATAAAAAAAACCGAAGACCAGTCTTCCCAAATGTTAAAATAACACATGAAAAAGCTTTTAAAATAATATCATAAAATTAATCAACATAAAATAAAAACCATGCAGCAAAAATAGTATCAACAAAAACTAAAATAATTATCTCTTAGGAATAAGTTGGTTGTAGTAACATTATGACGGAGATTGTCCATATTGGAATATGGACAATCTCCGTCCATAACATAACATTATGACGGAGATTGTCCATATTCCAATATGGACAATCTCCGTCATAATGTTATTCTGAAAATAATTATTGTTTTAATTGAATAATTGGGAGTACGTATTGTACGACCAAGGAAAATATGATCCGAGAATGCACGACAATCGAAAGCACAGCCAGTTTTATGGGTTTGAATGTAAATAAACGAACTAACTACTCTGTTTCGAGAAATCGTAAATACTCTGTGTTTAGAAGTTTACGTTCATAAAATTATTGTGAATTCAATGAATATAAATATTTATCAGCTGTCCCTATCCTCAAAGGTTTGTTGAAAGAAAACTCTTGTTAGGGTTAAGCTCGTCTTTGTACATGTCCTAATGTAAGTTTTTGACTGTATTATCTGTGTGTACAATAAATAATAAAGACTTTGACTTTGACTGTGCCTATACGATATTTCACTTATATCCTATGTGAAGATTTATCGTTGTATGATAAATAAGATAAGTACCATTTGATTTTCCCATTTCTTCAACAGAATACGGGGACCTATTTGACATACAACACGAAATTTGTCTGTTTTTCGTTTCGTTTTTTGCTTAATGTTATCTGTTTTGTGTGTTTACATCTTTTGTGTCTAATAGGGTAATATAAATTAATATTCTTTGTTTCAAGACTTTTGACTATTTTAAAAACTTATAAGGAATTAAAGAATTAATGTACTTTATATTTCTCATAATTAACCTTAGTTACGAAGTTTTTCACGTAAAACTTGTAGGTACCTACTAGTTTGACCTTGCTCTTAACGAACAATATAATAATTAATAAATTAATGTAAATTGCTGTTTTTAAGGCTTAATTTAAACTTAAGGAGTAGGTATGATCGCTTTAAGTGATAAGACCATTGTACTCCCGCGGTTAGCTTGTAATTTGCTCCGTTTGAATTTGTAAGCAATATAACATTAAGTGGTGTACAATAAAGAGTTCTCTATCTATCTATCTATGATTTTTAGTTAGGTATTATTTATAATATAGGTTCCTTCTTATCTATTAGGAAAATTCCAAGCTTGGTGTTACTAGATTTAACACCAATATTGTACGACTATATTAACGCTCCCTTGCTCAAATATTTCTATGAGAGGCTTATGTATTTGTATGAGTGGCTCATATATTTCTATGAGCGGCTTATGTATGCGGCTCATACCTTTCTATGAAAAGCTTATGTATTTCTATAAGTGGTTCATATATTTGCACGAGTGGCTCATGTATTTCCATGAGTGGTTCATATATTTGCACGAGTGGCTCATTTATTTCTATGAGCAGCTCATACCTTTCTATGAGAGGCTTATGTATTTCTATGAGTAGCTCAGATATTTGAACGAGTGGCTCATATATTTGCATGAACGGCTCATATCTTTCTATGAGAGGCTTATGTAATTCTATGAGTGGTTCATATATTTGCACGAGTGGCTCATTTATTTCTATGAGCAGCTCATACCTTTCTATGAGAGGGTTATGTATTTCTATGAGTAGCTCAGATATTTGAACGAGTGGCTCATATATTTGCATGAACGGCTCATATCTTTCTATAAGAGGCTTATGTATTTCTATGAGTGGCTCATATATTTGCATAAACGGCTCATATCTTTCTATGAGAGGCTTATGTATTTCTATGAGTGGCTCATAAATTTGCTCGAGTGGCTCATATATTTGCATGAGCGGCTCATGCATCTCTATGAGCGGCTCATACGTGTCCAAATCAAAAGCCATGCAAAAACTCACCTTTCCCCAGGAACCCAGTCCCGCCCGTCACCAACACACACTGTTCCTTATAGAACTGCTGGATCTCCGTCCTTGCAGCGTTACCCTTAGTGAGTCTTCTCTTCTCTTCTTCCTTCGCGTCCACCTTGTCTTCTTCTGCATAGCAGTTGTCGATGTCGTTTGCTGATACGAACTCGTGGTCTTCTGAGTAATCCAGCATTGGAGCTGTAGGATTCATCGCTTGGTTTTCCACCTCGGCAATGCGTACAGAGTTTTCTAGCTCCTAGAAATTATAAAAAAATAATTAAAAAAAAAAATCTTGACTGTATTCCCCATCTTGGACATCCTCAAATACTCAGTCAAATTCAAAGTCAAGGTTAAAAACAAAGTCAAAGTCAAAATTCTTCAAAATCACAAGGATCACTTTGAAACGTCGGTTTTATCTATTGCCTGTTCCTCCGCGACCAAGCCAGGAAAGGCAAGAAAACAAGCCTGGTTATTCTTTTTAATGATACTTTTACAAAACAATAGGTACCTAAATTTTTTATCAAGTTGGTTGGTGGTGAGTAGATCTTTGAGGGTACCAAGTAGGGGGTAGGTAAAGGCACGTCCAAACAATATAATTGAAACATGCCCGCTTTTCGCAACCATTTGCAAGCCCATCAACGCTTATTGGAACACTATCTGTTGGCACGTGCCTTAATTTTTTTGTTTTTGGTCATGCAAGTTTCCTCTAGTTGTTTTCTTTCACTGTTTCTGAACACGCGTGCGCATGGAAAATCCGACCGGGTTCGAACTCACGACCTCTGGATTGGAAGTCAAGGTATCACCCACTAGGCCAAAACGGCTCACAAAAAGCCACAAAAGTATTTTTTTCTATATAACTTATCTAGTGATATACATTTAAAGTCAATGTCAAAATTCATTTATTCATTAAAATCACAAGGATCACTTTGAAACGCCAATTTTACCGATTGTTCCTCCGCGACCAAACCAGGAAAGAAAGGCAAGAAACAAAGCTGGTTATTATTTTTATTTATTCTTTTAAAAATTAATAATAAAGCAAATAAGATACGTCTACATTGCGACATATTTTTTTTCATGGATTGATTCATAAAACTATGTATACAATCTCCTTTTTCCTGTTACACATTGTAGTTTTAACTGCCTGAAGGTCGTCTTGTAAGTACCTGAAGGTTGCCCTGTAGTTCCCTGCTCAAGCTCCTGACATTCTCCAGTTCTCTGAGCTGTTTCTCCGTAAGATTGTCCATTTCCCCGTTTCTCCCCGTTTCTCCGTAAGGTTATCCTGTAATTACCTGAAAGTTGTCCTGTAGTTCCCTAATTAGGCTCCTGACATTCTCCAGTTCTCTGAGCTGTTTCTCCGTAAGGTTGTCCTATAATTACCTGGAGGTTGTCCTGTAGTTCCCTGCTCAAGCTCCTGACATTCTCCAGTTCTCTGAGCTGTTTCTCCGTAAGATTGTCCATTTCCCCGTTTCTCCGTAAGGTTACCGTGTAGTTACCTGAAGGTTGTCCTGTAGTTCCCTGCTCAAGCTCCTGACATTCTCCAGTTCTCTGAGCTGTTTCTCCGTAAGATTTTCCATTTCCCCGTTTCTCCGTAAGGTTACCGTGTAATTACCTGAAGGTTGTCCTGTAGTTCCCTAATTAGGCTCCTGACATTCTCCAGTTCTCTGAGCTGTTTCTCCGTAAGATTGTCCATTTCCCCGTTTCTCCGTAAGGTTACCGTGTAATTACCTGAAGGTTGTCCTGTAGTTCCCTAATTAGGCTCCTGACATTCTCCAGTTCTCTGAGCTGTTTCTCCGTAAGATTGTCCATTTCCCCGTTTCTCCGTAAGGTTACCGTGTCAATTACCTGAAGGTTGTCCTGTAGTTCCCTAATTAGGCTCCTGACATTCTCCAGTTCTCTGAGCTGTTTCTCCGTAAGGTTGTCCTGTAATTACCTGGAGGTTGTCCTGTAGTTCCCTGCTCTGGCTCCTGACATTCTCCAGTTCTTTGAGCTGTTTCTCCGTAAGGTTGTCCTATAATTACCTGGAGGTTGTCCTGTAGTTCCCTGCTCAGGCTCCTGACATTCTCCAGTTCTCTGAGCTGCTTCTCCGATGGTTTGCCGTAAACGTCAATCTCTATCCTCTCTCCCCGTTTCTGCGCTTCCACCCATTTCTCCATCTTTTCCTTGGTAAGAGAGTTCTGTGTTAGTGGAGACTGCTGGTATACGTTGCTCATATTCTGTAACAAAGGACAATGTTCCATATCACATTCTGTAACAAAGGACAATATTCCATAACACTACAGGACGGAAGCGCTCCCAAAATGCTGGCTGCATTGCCACGCTGGATAGCAGAACCATGACAAGAACGCTATGAAGATATTATGTTGCCTTAAGGAATCGTCTATCGGTGTTTCCAGAGTCGGTTACCGAACCGTATTATTGTTACGAGTTATTTATTTATTTATTGCTGTCATGCACATAAAATAGGTTGTAATTGTCATAGTATACATTAAATAGACAGGTAGGTACATGAGCCCTGTAAGGGCGCTGCAAACGTGAGTTCGATACATAATCAAATTAAATAACATTCATCTAGATGAATGTTCACAATAGTTGGTCAATAAAATGTCGAATCAAATTATAATTAAGTAAAGGTAACTAGTAAAATACAAATTGTTATGGAAGTCATAGAAAATAAATGTCAAATATTATTTGTTATTTTTGTACAATAAATTATATCATGTCAAAATTAAATTTATTACACAAGTATGTCTAAATAAGTAGATAGGCTTAAGATTTATTACATAGGTAGTCAACGTTGTGAGTGATAATTTGTTTGTTAGGGTTCAGGATAAAATAATTAAGTCCAATTGAACACCAAAATTAACACTGTATTAATAAATCACTCAATACAAATGTCAACAAAACAAATAACAACGAAACTACGCAATTAAAACAAAAACACTAAAACACTGTATCACTAGGTACAACACTAGCACAGCTGTCACAACACTAGTCACTGGATATCGCTTATTTATCACTTCGAATAATTCACTCTCAAATCTTGAAAGAAAAACTTCCCTTACCGGCCGCTTGCCGCGCTTATATATATCTTAAGACGTCTCTTCCAGAACAATCTAGTAGGAGGCGTGGCCATCACACTGTCTCACTTTGCTCCGCCCCGTCTCGTACCGTCTCGAACGTTCTGGAAACTACCGTCCTTTTCTAGCGCGGTTTGTGCCAGTCGATACTAGATGACGGTAATAAGTAGTGCGTCCATTTGATAAGAGATGGCGCTAGCGTACCGTAGTTAGCTAGGCCGCGCTCGTCACATTATAATATACAAATATTATAATGTGCCGAACCCAGCCGCGCCCGCATCGCAGTCAATACGCGTGAGATAAATACTTAAGTTTTGTTGTATATAATTTAATGTATTTTATTTTTTAAGGTATCTATCATAATGGGCCATGTATTTTTATGTATACTTTACTATGTTGCCTGAAATTAATGAAAAAATATTATTATTATGAAATGACAATGCCGTTTATGATGAAATTCGATATGCTTAGTTTGTCTTATATTGTACTTTTATATTTCTAACTTTTTTTCATACATTTCTTGTGGTGAAGGTATAATACGAGTAAAGTATTTTCATTAACTCATTTAATATCTAATGTCATATTTTTGGTAAATAAAACTATTTAACTAAGCTTATGTATTATTTGGTGTGCAATAAAGCATTTTCTATCTATTTATCTATCTACTTATTTGTATTTCTAAAAAAAAATAGGCAGCAATTTTTTTAAATTCAGCTATATTAATTGCCCTCAAACGATTTGATTTTCAATGTTACCAGTAAAATTTATATTTCCTTTGTATGGTAATCGTAATGGATGCTCCAATGTCAAAAGTCATATAATACAAGTCAAATACATCCATAAATCAGCACATTCATACATTAATTACTACGTAATATACAATAAAAAAAAATAGTTTCCTGTAAATATGTTGCACAAAAACATTCAGGGTGTAGAAGTAAGTTATAATAGTAATAATTATAATAAAGAATAATTATTTTCAAAAAATATTTACATTGAAACACTTATGTTTGTTACTCTTTCACGCAAAAACTCCTGAACGGATTTTGATAAAACTTTACAGTAATATAGCTTATACATCAGAATAACACATAGGCTACTTTTTATCCGGGTACCACGCAGCCGAAGCCATAGGCAGGAGCTAGTTAATAATATTTGTATGATCTTGTTGTAAGATGAGACAGTTGAGTGTATATTTTATAAATGTACTTTATGTACTGATGTACAGTCAAATACTTGGGTACCTTGCTCTAATTAAGTATACCTAAAACTTGTGTTTAGACGCAAGGGATCCTAGCTCTGGCTTACATTAGACATATACCTACGTATAACCATACAGTATTTAGAAATAGTAGAGCATCTGTTGAAAGAGCAGTGGGTCGATCACGCTAACCCATGGCTATCGAGATGGCAATCAGTTTTGACACTAGTTCCCCATTTGAATGGCCCATCATCAAATTGCGATTACACTGATTCCCCATCCCCATATTACCCAGACTAAACTGAAGGCCATAAACCGTCCACGAATGAACGAAACTTGTGATTTTGACAAGTAATCGCATCATGGTAATGCCGTGCCTCCATTTCGATAGCCATGGAAATTAGTGTGATCGCCCCGTTAGTTTACATAAGACATATACCTACGTATAACCTTATAGTATTCAGAACTAGTAGAACATCTTTTGAAGGACCAAGGGGCCCAAACAAATACCACATTCTGTTGAAGTTAACGCCTGCGGAAAGATTGAATTTTATGGGAATGACATTAGCTGCGGAAATAACACGTGACAGCTGCCAAGTTTTAAATGGAAAAATTAGCGTGAAAGGAAAAGTAAGCGTGAATTATTTGTCTAGCACCTCTGGGTGCCGTGATAGTTACGGTATTCGTCCAGGGTGTTAAGGCAAATGTCACTTTCTGTTAGCGTTAACGTCTGCGGAAAGATTCAATTGTAAGGAAATGACATTAGCTGTGGAAACGTCACGTGACTACTGCGGCATAAATGGCTGTATTTTTTGATTGCGTTGACTTAGAAGCTTGATTTGTTTTACGGCTCCATGAGACCGCTGACATAAAGTACGTATTTGATATAAATACGTACTTTATGTCAGCAGTAAACTTACGACAGTAAACCAACATATAGTAGGTAGAAACTACCCAATAACTTCACAGCAAATCTTGAAGTATAATGTACGGCTCCTAGGTCAATATGGACTTCGCTCAACACTATTTAAGTTCAATGTCAAAAATAATTATAGTATAATGAAGAAGAGTGACGTATTCACACCAACCTATTACGTAGGTATATATAACTTACCACATAACATAAACAGATTGTGTGTTGTTGGTTTTAAATCTGACAAAAAATATGACCCAATTTTATTTATGACGAATACATATTTTAACCTGTAGCATTATGCCAACATATAAAAAAATAAACACCAAATGTATCAGTTAGGTACGTATATTAGTCCTGAAACTACCTCGTGTGTTCATAAGTCTTGAGACACAGTAAAACTAAAATATTTTTGGAGCTAAGTTGAGTATTCATTTATTGGATATTAAAATTAAAACTACTGACATCTAGATCTGTATTTAATAATAAATCATTCAAAATGGCCGCCTTTGCATTCAATGCAGGCCTTCAAACGCGTGCGCCATTCATCTATGGCGGCACGAATCTTTTCAATGGGAATCCGTTTCGATTCTTTAATAAGGGCTCGCTTGAGAGAATCCAGGTTTGGGTGAGACTTTCTGCATGCCCTCAGCTCCAATTCCGTCCATAAAGAATAATCCAAAGGATTCAAGTCAGGGCTTGACGAGGGCCAATCTTCGCTCCGAATGAAGCCTGGCAAATTGGCCTCCAGCCAACGTTGGGTATTCTTAGCTTTATGGGAGGGAGCAGAGTCCTGTTGGAAAACCCAGTATTTTCCAGCGAATAGCGTATCATTTAATGGTTTAACCACCGCTTCCAATATGTCGGTTTGGTAATTTTGTGCCTTCACCTTGACCCCTTGCTGGCAAAAATGAAGCGAAGTGACACCCTCGTAGGAAACACCCCACCAAACCATCACACTTGCTGGATGATGAGTGCGCTGGACATTGCGTACAGATGGCTGGACGTCCTTTGAACTTCTGGCGTAAACCTTATTGTTCTGCCGGTTAAACTTTTCTTCCACCGTGAAGATCTTTTCATCGGTAAACAGGATATTTTTTGGATCGTGTCTCTTCAATAGGTTCCGACATCGTTCCAGTCGCAATTTACGAAGACGCTCGTTTAAATAATGCACTTTCCTTTGACTGTAGGCCTTTAGTTTAAGATCATATTTAAGTATCCTGTTCACCGATATTCGCGAAATGTTGGTCTGCAGAGCTAATTTCTTTTGAGTCCGGCAAGGGTTGCGACGAATTCGCTCTCTGATTACTTTGATGTTGGCGGGCGTCCTTACAGACCGCGGGCGGCCACATCTTCCACGGTCTTCTAAAGAGCCGGTCTCCTTGTACCTCTTTATGGTATAATACACAAAGTTCCGACTACATCCCAAACTTTGGATTTCACTAAAAACTTGCATTGGTTTTTTTCCTGCTTGAAACAGTGAAATTACAGTCGCACGCAAATCTTTTGTTGGCGCCATTTTTACGGAGAATGAAACAAATATTCAAATGTATATTTTTTCTGATTCAAAACATTCGAAATTTAAAATTTTAAAAGTTTAAAAAAGGTTGCATGAATTACTTTCTTTTTAAATTAATTAAATAAGTTCGTCTCAAAACTTATGAACACACGAGGTACACTAGGTTTCCCACAAAAAAACTTTTTTGTGTGCGACAAAGATTTATTATTGAAAGGATAATTTGGAAAGGATTAATATTTGAAAGGATATACTTTAAGAGGTGCTAGACAAATACCACTTTGTGTTGACGTTAACGCCTGCGGAAAGATAAAATTGTATGGAAATGTCACGTGACATTTCCGCAGCAAATGTCATTTCTAAAAAGTAGCTTTTGTGTTATTCTGATGTATAAGCTATACCTCTATTATTGTAAAGTTTCATCAAAATCCGTTCAGTAGTTTTGCGTGAAAGAGTAACAAACATCCATCCTCACAAACTTTCTATTATATCTATTGTTTATAATATTAGTGGGACTGTGTTTAGTGCCTCGCTTTTATTGTGATGTAGTATGTAGATACATTGTGTATTTTGGTTAAATAAATATAAATAAAAAATAACATATACGAGTACCTACATGAATTTATTAATAGATAAACTCTTTATTGTGCATAATACCAATTTACAGCACAAACACAGAAACATAATAAAATAACAAAAAAAAACAAAAGAAATGCGGGTGGTCTTATCGCTGAAAGCGATTTCTCCAAGACAACTAATGTAATAATTGTCCGAGACATAAAATTCAGTAATCGATGTAGATTATTATTTTTATAGGTGGTAGGTGTGGCAACACTTCTCGTTCTTCAAATTCGTTGTTCTTCCAATTGTGCGCTATGAACTGTGTATATACCCAAAATAAAATTAAATCTGCAGAAACTTTAAGGAATTATCAATATTTAAGGCTGCAGTCTAGTAAAATTTGCTCAATTCAAATTATTCGCGCAACTTAACATGGTTCTTTTAAACAAAGTAATTAAATAACTTAAAATATTTTGAATGCACATAAATTAACATGACATAAATGATAGCTCAGTATTTTTTGGGTTCAACTTCAACTTCTTAATTATGGCTTCTGTGGCTAGTTATCACAATTCCGCCAGTGTCCGTTTGATCCATGATACATTCATCTATACTAATATAATTTTTTGTTTGTTTGTATGTACCGAATAGGCTCTGAAACTACTGGACCGATATGAACAATTTTTTCACCAATAGAAAGCTAAATTACCAGTAAGTAACATATGCTATAATTAATTTTCAAAAAATAGAGATCCTTAAGAAAATTTCTATAATGTAACCCAAAGTAGCAAAATGTTGTCTATAAAATTCATTATTTGGCGTGCGCTGAGAAAACTATTGATGATACATAAACATTATGTACTACATAATTAAAGTACTCATTATTACCTACAAAAAAGTCCACAAGAGAATATTTCTAACTATCATTGTTAAGTCACAATAGCAGCTTTTGTGTTCAAAAATTTAATTAGATCGCCGGTAGAAACATAAGTTGGTTACATTCGTATCGCAGTATTAATTCTTATCCAAATAAATAGTTTTATTACCAAGGGTATTTATGTAGCAGTAAAATACTTTACTGTTACTTTTTATCCCGATACACCGAATCTAAACTTACGCGGGTGAAACCGCGGGGCGCAGCTAGTAAACAAATCTGAGGGTGTGAAAATAAGAATATGGTCGGTGTAGGAAATGATATATAACTGGTTTATATGACGTTAATTGCACTGACGCTCGATACATTGACGCAATTCTTATGTTATGTATTAAAAGACTGGGCCCTTAAAAATACTACTGACTCCCGCAAGTTTTAGGTTTTCGCGATTGGCAGACTCTTAGACCTTTTTTTAACAACTTTGACTGATAATCTTTCTCAATAAAGGATTTAACCTTGTTCGATCGGCACCATTCAGCTATAGTCAGCTGAATGAAGGATCATCAACAAAAAACCAAGCCACAGATAATATAATACTAGACCTAGCAGAGTTGTTTGCCCGATTCTTCTAGGTTTGGTCGCGCGCGAGAAACCGGAATATATTCACGATAAAAAAAAACTCTTTTATTTTCAATTCAATTCAATTCAATAATTTTTATTTCAGACATTAATTATTACACACACAAATAAAAATATAATATTGTCCATATATAAAGAAGACTATAAAACAAAATAAAAAACTACATTCCTTCTAGGAGGTACTTTGAAGTCAGTTACAAAACATTAATTACAGATATTGGCCTCGATTCTGTAGTACACTGACTAAATTAAATTAAAACTGTCGCTCTCTTTTACTGATAGTGCAAGCAAGAAAGAGATAGCTACAATTTTAGTGTTGTCAAATTAGTCAGATTTAAGTTTTCCATACAAATTTAGTCGTGATATCAAAACATGCTGACTATAAACACGAAGAATAAACGGCACGTAAACTGATTTGACAGCAGCACACAACACTAAAATTCTTGCTATCTCTTTCTTGCGTACACTATCAGTAAAAGAGAGCGACAGTTTAAATTTAGTTTAGTCAGTGTACTACAGAATCGAGGCCATTATAATACTAGACCAAGCAGAGTTTTTTGCCTGATCCTTCTAGGTTTGGTCGCGCGCGAGGAACCGGCATAAATTCACGATAAAAAAATAAAACTATTTTATTTTGAAGTCAGCTAAAAACCATAACTAGCTGTGTGTTGGACGTAAGAGGTTGATTGTCTGTAGGTATTTACTTCCGAGACGAGTGACGAGTGTCGTCAATGTTCGTATCCTCACAAAAGGCCCTGTCTGAAAACCAGCGCAGCAACGTACTAACACGATGCTGCATCAAGCTGAGACAGGGACCTTTTTTGACCCCAAGCAACACATTTTCTATAAGCGAATTCTTTCCCAGTTTTTTACCATGTTTGTGTTTTTGGGTTCAAATAAAAATATTATTTCTTTCTTTTCTCTGCCGCCTTACACGCAGAATGTTGGGTTTGATTCCCGCCGCGGTACAAATGTTTGTATATGTGAATATTTGTCTCGGAATCTTGATGTTTTCTATGTATAATATGAATGTACTTACAAAAATAAGTATATAAGTTAAGTAGTATACTTATCAGTCATGTAGTTCCTATAATACAAGGTCTGCTTAGTTTGGGGCTAGATGATGCTGTGTGAAAAATAACCAGCATTATTTATTTATTTAAGTTTTCCGATTGAGATGCAGTTTTTTGCAATCGATATGTATGACAACAAGGATAGTTTTTATATAGGTTTTATAACCACTAGTCACTAGAAGTGGACGGAGTTACCGTTAAAAAAAACGTCAGGGGTTATAACATTTTGAAAAAATTAACCAGCTTTAAAAAAATACTTATTAGTTGACCTTGTAAAATGTTCACCTCAGTTGATATATTTCAAAACTAGCCTCTGCCCACGGTTGCGCCCACGTGCTAACCGGATAAAAGGTAGCCTATGTGTTATTCTGACGTATAAACTATATTAATGTAAAAAATCATCAAAATTCGTTCAGTAGTTTTTGCGTGAAAGAGTAACAAACATCCATCCTTACAAGCATTCACGTTTATATAGTAGTAGGATTCTGTATAATACACACAAATAAACCCTTACAAAAAGGTAGAATGAAATGACATGTACGAAGGCGAGATTAACCCTTAAAAAAGTTTTTTCCAGCAAGAATTTCACTACTGTCAAATTAGTTTACAACACTATTTACGTGTGCATAGTCAGCATTGAAATTACGACGGAACTTGTTTATAAATCTTAAGGATCCGGCGTACAGCGCTCATAACTTAAATCCGAAGCGCGTCCAAAAAATCTCTTTTTGACTGATGCATGCCCGCCCGTGCTTGAGCGATGAAAATTTGTTATAAATTTGGTGGTGTTCCGTAATACCAAAAAAGATCAATGAAAACTTGTTGTATTTTTCATTGTGTTGTTATTCTGTAACAAGACAATAATAATCTATATACCTAACCAAACGATACGTAAGGTATTGTGGTTTTTAATACGAAACAAATAAGAAGAAAACATGTCATGTATGACGTAAAAATATCCAAAATGCGATTCGTTTACATTTTATTTAAGGTAAGTATTTTGAAAAAATATATAGCAAGGTACGTAGATAAATACTATTCGAATGCAAATAATAAAATTTTATGGTGGAAATAAGCTCTAATTACAAATGACTATGGTATTACGTTTGTATTGGCAATTCATCCATCGCAGGCCTCTTAATCTGACTAATTTGACAGCACTTAAATTATAAATATAGCGATCAAATTAGTTTAAATTAAATTTAGTTGGTTTCCAAAAGAAACGACGCTTATAATATATCTTTTTCGTGCACGTATTTAGTTCAAATGAATACCTAATATTCATGCTGACATGCCCTACATTATTTTGATGATTCCTTCATTATGTTACTCATTTATAAGCATAAAGTAAATACCTACCTACATAATGTAAAAATTACAAAAGTTACCGAGGTTTCATGAGCAAAATATAGAAAAACACGGTGAAGACTGTATAATCCATGATGAACATACTCAGTATCGTAATCTTTGAAGATCGTGGGGGACAGGGTGTAGTCTGAGACATGCCCAAACATTAAATTGGGCACATGCCCGCAAAAACCAATACCTACATGTTCTTTTTACCCCAACGCAAAAAAACGTAAGTAAACATATCGCACCTAACCTGTTTTGCTTGTTAAGTAATATTTTTCTCCAAAACGGCGGAACCTATTGTTACTCGGTCTTTTAAATAGTTTTAGGGTTTCGTAGTCAGTAAGGAATCCTTATATTGCGAATATGAAAATAGAAAACCAACATTTTAAGAGAGTAGCTCATAGACCAACCGGTATGCACTAGTTGTACCATCCCAAATATTAGTTCCGTTAGTCATTTGGCACAACTAAAAAATCCTGGGCAGATCTGACTTGGATAGGGTAAGTTGATAGGTTTATTTTTACGACCTACTAGTTGTTCCAAATTGTGGACCAACTAGTTGTGCATACCGGTTCGTCCATGAAGAATACATATACGTATTTAAGGCCTTGTTTTAAAAAAATGAACTTGCTTATAAGTTTATTTCCCTGAACTAGCTAGGTATTATAAAAAAATAAAAACCTTTCCTTTAATGTCGGTCATTCACATTTATCTTAACTATTCGGCTAAGACCTTGGTGGCGTGGCGGGAAAGTTGCCGGATTCCACTCCCGCTGCGTGACAATATTTGAATGTAATCGTACTAATCTTACTAATATTATAAACGCGAAAGTGTGTGAGGATGGATTTTTGTTACTCTTTCACGCAAAAACTACTGAACGGATTTTGATGAAACTTTACAGTAATATAGCTTATAAATCAAAATAACACATACGCTACTTTTTTCCCTGGTACTGCGCGGGCAAAGCCGTGGGCAGAAGCTAGTATTATAAACGCGAAAGTTTGTGAGGATAGATTTTTGTTACTCTTTCACACAAAAACTACTGGACGGATTATGATGAAACTTTACAGTAATATAGCTTATACATCAGAATAAAACATAGACTTCTTTTTATCCGGGTACTGCGCGGGCAAAGCCGTGGGCAGACGCTAGTATTATAAACGCGAAAGTTTGTGAGGATAGATTTTTGTTACTCTTTCACACAAAAACTACTGGACGGATTATGATGAAACTTTACAGTAATATAGCTTATACATCAGAATAAAACATAGACTTCTTTTTATCCGGGTACTGCGCGGGCAAAGCCGTGGGCAGACGCTAGTATTATAAACGCGAAAGTTTGTGAGGATAGATTTTTGTTACTCTTTCACACAAAAACTACTGGACGGATTATGATGAAACTTTACAGTAATATAGCTTATACATCAGAATAACACATAGGCTTCTTTTTATCCGGGTACCATGCGGGCAAAGCCGTGGGCAGAAGCGAGTACATTATATTTGTTGCTGGTCTGGGCGTTCTATATTATATACTCGTAGTTCCTGACACCGACGATACAGTGAATTAGAACTGGGGGTCTAGACAAATAACACTTTCTGTTGACGTTAACGCCTGCGGAAAGATGGAATTGTATGGGAATGACATTAGCTGCGGAAATGTCACGTGACAGCTGCCAAGTTTTACAAAGGAAGAAAGGAAAAGTAAGCGTGAGGTAAAATTTCAAACTGGCACAAAATTCTGGAAGATTTTCTATCATTAACAACCTCTGTGGCGCAGTGGGCGAAGGCCCGCCTGAGACGCAGAAGGTTGCGGGTTCGATTCCTGTCACAGGACAAATGTTTGTAAGATCTGCAAATATTTGTTCTGGGTCTGGGTGTTTTTCTATGTATAATATGTATGTGTTTACAAAAAAAAAGTATATAAGTAGTATATCAATCATGTAGTTCCCATAATACAAGCTCTGCTTAGTTTGAGGCTAGATGACGCTGTGTGAAAAATGTCCAGCATTTTTTTTTTTTATTAAACCGACCATATTCTTATTTTCACACCTCTGTATTGTTTATGAATGTATCATGAATCAAACGGACACTGGCAGAATTGTGACAACTAGCCACAGATCATAATCAATAAGTTGAAGTTGAAGCGTGAGGTATTTGTCTAGCACCCCTCGGTTCAGAACTAAGTATTTATTCTATTGGTTATGTTATAGGATAGTTCACAGCTGCTTCGCTGAGTCGCGGGTTATTTTAAGAACGAGCCAGTTAAACAAGTATTCAGTACTTGGCTAGATAGTCAAATACCTTCCAACTTGTAACTATACGTAACGTTGAAATAAACTCTTATTTTTTATCTTTTATTCTACTTCTTTGTACTGTTTTTCTTGAGTGCAATAGCAATCTTAGTTATAATCTTAATTAACCTATTTATAGTCAGAATGGGCGCTACATTGAGATAGTGGGTTTTACGTGCAGATGTTATTTTAAGAGCCCTTTGTTTATTGTAGGTTTTATTCACTAGATACTAAAACCACACAAAGATTGTCACAAAGTCAGTCAATATTCATTTATTCATTAAGATCACAAGGATCACTTTGAAACGTCGGTTTTATATATTGCCTGTTCCTCCGCGACCAATCCAGGAAAGAAAGGCAAGAAAACAAGGCTGGTTATTCTTTTTAATGATCCTTTTACAAAAAAATAGGTACCTATATTTTTTATAGAATTGAAGCATTTTCAAGAGTTTTTATCATCAGATATTTTATAGTATGCCTTTTTATAAAGTTTTTGTTTAATAACGTTTTTAAATTTGTTTATTGTCAATTTTTGTTTATCTCTTGGGAGTTTGTTATAAAAGCGTACACCGTGTCCTTTAAACGATTTACTAACTTTGAGTATACAAGTGGCAACAGCGAGTTTATCTTTATTTCACTCTTATGAGTGAAATGATATGGTGTAGATACAATTTTCATTAATTATACACAATTTTTATTATTTTTTGTGAGATACACTCACTGTTCTAGTTTTCTAGGGTAGTCTTGTTGCACCCTATATTTCGGTGGATACCCTGTACAACAGTACGGTATAGTCGATGTATAAAGTACCACATAATTTATAGAAACGTAAGATATTAATCATAAAGACATGTTTTTTTTTTGCAGAGTTTATCGACCGGTTTTGATGGAATATAGGAACTATAATTATTGTAAATACACAAATGCCCTTGAGTTCGGCCTTAAGCTTAGATATGTTTTAGTTTCCTCTTAAATAATAAAGAAGTAATCGGGACTGATGTGCTTGCAAACTGTCAAGTAGAATGCTGACTACAATGCATACTGTTGCGTAAAATGCTGACTACAATGCATAATGTTGCGTGGAATGCTGACTACAATGCATAATGTTGCGTGGAATGCTGACTACAATTCATACTGTTGCGTGGAATGCTGACTACAATGCATAATGTTGCGTGGAATGCTGACTACAGTGCATACTGCTGCGTGTAATGCTGACTACAATTCATACTGTTGCGTGGAATGCTGACTACAATGCATACTGCTGCGTGTAATGCTGACTACAATGTATCTCAAGTAGAATGCTTAGTATGTTTTATGGATAATATTATTTAAGGTAGTTTTCACAAATTAAAAAGTACACCCCCGGCCACGAATAAATGTTTTATCTATCTATCACTTCAAAATCTTATATAATCCTCTCCGTCCAAAGGTTGTCTGGCAGAGGTCGCTTTTAAGCGGTAATACCGCCCATTGTACCTTTATGAGAATGTGTTACTGTTTATTTTGTTTGTATCTTAAGGTGTACAATAAATTATTATCATTCAATGCCAACTACAATGCATACTGTTGCGTAGAATGCTGACTACAATTAAACTGTGGACACGGGGAATGCTGTCACGTAGAAAACTAACTACAATGCAAACTGATACGATGAATACTGACTACAATGTACCTATGTCACGTAGAATGTTGACGACAATGCATACTGACACGGGGAATCTCTGACTGCTCTCAACTTCATATCCTCAAGAGTACGGGTACGGTGCATACTGAGTATAAATCTGAGGATGTCCATCACATATATATTGTGAGCGTATTTTTTTATTACCTTATACCGCTATACATCGGGATAAAGTTTTTGATGTACGAGGTATCGTTAGACGCGTCTTGATTTTGAGAGAGATGTTAGCTATTATCCTACTAATAATATTATAAACGCGATAGTTTGTGAGGATGGATGTTTGTTACTCTTTCGCACAAAAACTACTGAACGGATTTTAATAAAACTTTACAGTAATATAGCTTATACATCAGAATAACACATAGGCTACTTTTAATCCGGGTATCACGCGGGCGAAGCCGTGGTCAGAAGCTAGTTGTATCATACTATGAAGTGTCAAATACATGGATGTTTTAATTCCAGCACCAATAATAAAATTAAAAAGTCTATTAGTTTTATTTTTAATGGAAAGGTTGCTTTATGTCTTTTAATGGCCCATCCATATTAGGACACTCTGTATAAAACTGATAAAACTAGCGAACGCAAGAGGTGCCTCTTAACGGACAAACTAAATAGGGTTCGATTCCGGGTACGGGACAAATGTTGTCATGTTCTTCAGATATATGTTCCGGGCTTAGGTGTCGTGGTACCACGGTACTCGTAGATCCTGATACTCAAGACACAGGGAATCCTAGTGTAAGCTGAGGACTGTGTTTGTGTCTGTTGTATATTTATCATGATATATTATGTAAATTAATTTAATAAATTTGATAGTAGATACTTCTCTATTCATAAATTCAATAAATAAGATTATTTGCATAACAAGGTTGGTTTTACGCTGAATCATCTTAAAAGTCTAAATTTATATAACCCTGGCATACATAAATATAGAACCAAAATATACTTACATAAAATTTAAAAAAAAATCCAGCCACAGACAAAAAAAAATACATTATGAAATCCTTTTTCCTACTAATATTATAAACGCGAAACTTTGTGAGGATGGATGTTTGTTACTCTTTCACGCAAAAACTACTGAACGGATTTTGATGAAAATTTACAGTAATATAGCTTATACATCAGAATAACACATAGGCTACTTTTTATCCGGTTACCACGCGGGCCAAGCCGTGAGCAGAAGCTAGTAATATTATAAACGCATTGTGAGGATGGATGTTTGTTACTCTTTCACGCAAAAACTACTGAAGGGATTTTGATGAAACCTTGCAGTTATATAGCTTATACATCAGAATAACACATAGACTACTTTTTATCCAGGTACTACGCAGACGAAGCCGTGAACATATTCATTAAAAACACAAAAATCACTTTAAAAACGTCAATTTTACTACCTGTTCCTCCGCGACCAAGCCAGGAAAGAAAAGCAAGGAAACAAGTCGTGTTTTTCTTTTTATTAATTCTTTTACAAAACAATATGTGTACATTTTTCATTGAGTTGGGATGTAACTTTGTAATGTTGGGTATCTAGCCTTCGATTTAGTCGTCAAATTATTCTAAATTAGCAAAATGAAGGTAATTTCGCCTTTTCTGAATGATTTGATCGTAAAGATTTTCAATGCAGTATATTACAAGAATTTATTTATTTACTATTTCTTTTTCCAGTTTTATTAGTTCGAATACTTTTATCATTTTCTAATAAATATGTTAAGAATAATTATATAATTATAGAGATATCACAGATTTTTTTAAGGCTCTGAAAAGGATTTCATTTCAAAACCTTACAGGGTAATGTTGCCGTGAAAGTGTTCATGTTGCTATAAAAAAGTGCATTCTTATGAAAAAAGTGCATTCTTACAGAAAAAGTGCATTCTTACTGACAAAGTGAATTCTTACTGACAAAGAGCATTCTTACTGAAAAAGTGCATTCTTACTGAAAAAGTGCATTCTTACTGAGAAAGTGCATTATTACTGAGAAAGTGCATTCTTACTGAAAAAGTACATTCTTACTGAGACTGAAAAGGTGCATTCTTACTGAAAAAGTGCATTCTTACTGAGAAAGTGCAATCTTACTGAAAAGGTGCATTCTTACTGAAAAAGTGCATTCTTACTGAAAAAAGTGAATTCTTACTGATAAACGCAGGGTGACTTGCTGATATTTCTGAACGAAACGCAACCTAGTCTAGACTCAAATAAAATAAATAAATAATGTTGGACATTTTCCACACAGCATCATCTATCCCCAAACTAAGCAGAGCTTGTAGTATGAGAACTAAATGACTGATATATTAATTATATGTTTATTTGTAAATACATACATATTACACATAGTAAAAACCCAGACCCCGAGACAAATATTTGTAGATCCTACAAAAATTTGTCCCGCGGCGGAATCGAACCCGTAACCTTCTGCGTCTCAGGCGGGCTTTCGTCCACTGCGCCATAGAGGTCGTCAAATACATCTTAGTTTGCGGGAAGTCAGTGGATGAGGGTAGATCAGAATCTTGAATCTTCATAACATTTTTACCCAGCAGTGGACTAATAGGTGTTTGGTGATGATGATGATGTTTGAGGGTTAGATGAGGTATGATATGATTGACACATATCTATTGAAAACTTTAAAAAAATCAATGCTTGCGTCTAGATTTAGTTAAAAAAACGGGATAAGAATCCAAAATTGTTTGGCACCTTTGATTAAAAAAAATATAATCACCATTGTGATCTGGATCAGATGAGCTATCTAGAGATCGTTTGCAATGGTCTTTAGATAGCTAGCTGCTTCATTTGTATTTTTTGTATTTACCTACTTGCACATATAATAATCACCTTTGTGATCCGGATCAGTTGAGGTATCTATAGATCGTTAGCAACGGTCTTTGGATAGCTAGCTGTTTCATTTGTACGTTTTGTATAAACCTGGTCGACTTGTACATAGCTATAAGAAAAAATGTGTAGGCATATTAAAAAAAAAAAAAAAAATTACTCACGTCGTTAGTTTTGCTATTTTGTAAAAATTACCTTGTTTTAAATTAATATGTATTTTACTTCCTATTAGTAAGGTATTCGTTTATTTTAATATTGAACTATAAATATAGTTAAAATAACATCAAATATTAATTGTCAAATCCTACTTATATTGTAAACGCGAAAGTTTGTGAGGATGTTTGTTCCTCTTTCACGCAAAAACTACTGAACGGATTTTGATGAAACTTTACAGTTATATAGTTTATACATCAGAATAGCACATAGGCTACTTTTTATCCGGACACCACGCGGGCGAAGCCGTGGTCAGAAGCTAGTTAATGAATAAAAACACGCTGGGATCTTCTGTATCGTGGGTATCAGGAACTAAGAGTACCGTGGTATCACACTCAGGCCCGGAAAAAATATCTAAATAACATGGACTTTCATCAAAATCCGTTCAGTAGTTTTTGCGTGAAAGATTAACAAACATCCATCCTCACAAACTTTCACGTTTATAATATTAGTAGGTAGGATGTATATATAATGTTCTGTTTTTCTTATTCATGTTCCTGATTATATTTATGCTTGATTTTTGAATATAAATTTAATTATTATTGAACATTTTCAAGCATACTTTGATTTTCAGCTTGACCGGCCCCTAAAAGTCCAGCAGTGGACTAAGATTAAAATTACGTCAAATCCAACTCACCTGCTCTATAGTTCACAGCGAAAACTCCACTTTAACAAAGAATGTCTATGCCCGCACGTCTATCCTCAGCAACGGACGAGAAACAACTGAACTTGACCACGCTAGTCGTTCAAGGATGCTATTTAAATTTGCAGGGGCGCGTAACCTTTTTAAATCAGTTGACGACAGTTTGAAGGAAAAGAGTTTGTAATTAACTATTGTTTCGGGAAAATAATTATATAAATGAGTTTTAGTGAGAATTTAGGTACCTGGTTTGAATTAGATCCTTTGTTTCGGAAGTTTTGTATGTCCAATGAAAATAGATAGGTAGATTTTACTCAATGGTACTAACCTATCTTTTATGGATTAAGAGGTGAAAGGATGAAATTATTTACTCAAAATCTCCGAAATCTAGTGCTGGTTAAGGTTTATAGTTTTTGGGGGAAGAGTTTTTGGTTCATCCGATTGTATACCGTTTTTTCGGTCGTTTTGCATGAATTTAATGAAGATTTTTAATGAAAACAAATTTAATCGCCATAAGTCACTAAAGGGAAGTCGAATGCAATGATGCATACATATTTTTTGTTCTTGTTAAGAACTCGGTCTGGTTGGTACCGGGTAGTCTAAAAACTACTTTGGTGTGAACACTATAGGTACTTATCGACATATTAGCAAGTCGTGTATTTAAGATGTTTGTATGATCTGCAAATATTTGTCTCGGTCTGGGTGTTTTCTATGTATAATAAATGCAATAATTTACAAAAAAGTATATAAGTAAATATCAGTCATGTAGTTCACATAACACAAGCTCTGCTTAGTTTGGGTCTAGATGATGCTGTGTGAGAAAATGTCCAGCATTATTTTATTTATTTATTTATTTATTCTTAAATAAAAATAAATTATCTTATCTAAAAAAGCCTCTGACCATAGTTTCATAGGTGTTAGAAAAAAAACATGTATTATTTTAGGGCACGAATTAAGTATACCTGTTCTAAATTTTATTTAAATCATTTCAGCCATTACGAATATATATAATAAATATGCAAAACTTCGCATTCCTACGTAAGAGGATTTTTAAAAACCATTTAACCAACCGTCTTAGATTATTTTTTGTTCACACTAAAAAATACTGAGCAAACAATGTGAAAGTACTAGAAATAGTTTGTGGTATTTACTGGATTTTTCCAAATCTAGTCACCGAAAATTCACTTATTTGACGATGATTCTAAGTGATTATTTATTCTTTATTGTACACACAAACTAACACTTAAATAAAGCAGAATGAGTTTAACCCTAAAAAGAGTTTTCTTCCAGAGTTTAGAGAGAGGTAATTCTCTCTCTAAAAAAAATAAAGGCAGGGTCATGTTATATCTACCGAAAGTCTTATAGTATTTGTATGCCCAATGAAAATAAATAGGTCCACTCCATAGTACCTTCCTATATGTTATGAGTAGGAGTAAATAGTCTGAAATAAATGCTTATACTTACTTAAAATCTCCATAATTTAGTCCATATACGAAACTGGTAAAAAGTTGTTGACTTAAAGGCCCATCTATTGGTAAGCGGTTACCGTAACCTCCGTAGGTTACAACGCCAGAGGTATCGCTCGCGCGTTACTGACCTTGAGACAGGAAGTTGATTTGCAACAGGAAGTATAAGTTGATTGAAAACAATCAATCAGTTTTTTACTTTAAACGTTGAGAATCTCTGCATTTTTTATTTGTTTTCCTAGATTTATTATAAGTTGATAGACTCTAATTTGAAATTGAGATAATCCCAGACTTTGGACCTTATCAGAAAATTTAAATCTCGAGATAAATTTTCAAAATATCGGGATTTTGGGGTTTTTGTCGGAATAAATAATACAACTAATTAAAATTTTACTCTTTTAATTTGAAAACTTAAACATTAAAAAATCACATATTCTTTATGTTGCCACATATACTTAGAATTTGATTTTACAGACTCTACTAATTTAGTTTCTTGTAGCATGCCTAAAAATGACTTAAAATTTAAGCAACTAAGTTCAAAATTTTATCTGATAACGAGCTCGGCTTTAATTAGGTGGAACGCCATGCGGTTTCGTTACTTGGCGTGTAAGCTATTAAGAAGGCTAAAGACTCTCACAGTAAGCATTGCTTATAGGAATCAAAAGAACAAATGACCAGTGCCCAGATTTTGTCGTTGGAAATATCTTTGTCTTTAGGCAGGTGTTCAAATGGTTCTCTAAGGCAGTAAGCAGTAATCAGAGTATAACTCATCATTGTCAATATCATTGGAAATATTTAGCAACTCGGGCAATTCTTATAGCTCTTCCATTTAAGGATATCATCATTTTTCAAAGACAAAAGAGTTAGCTTCTCGTATAAAGATATATCCGAAAAATCATAGCGATCTTGCAAATATTGGATGGATCGATTTAAAAACTGTTCAACTTCGGCACAAAAAGATTTTTCTCACGATCAGATACATTCTTCAATCATTTTTTATATTTGCTTCCGAAAAAATCATCATTGTCATTGAAACTGTGCCCAGATTTTGTCGTTACGTTATCTACGTATGGAGTTCTGACGGCGGCACACAGCCAGACACAAACAGCATAGCGCGCGGATGGACGAACGCGCTATTCTATACGAGTACTACATATGAGTATAAAACTAAAATTTTATAAAAAGTTGGGATATTTTGTATTTTGTCGGAATTCGGGAGATAATATGAAAAGTCGGGATTATCCCGACGAATCCCGGCCATCTGGTAACCCTATTTTAAACTCCTATGAATTTCCAATTTCCGTAACGTAGCACCTGCTAGTGACGTCTGCCGTTAAACATATTATTTAAGGACCTTTTTAGTCATATAAAACTATTACAAAACACTGCATAAATAGTTAACTAACTGATAGCAGTTACGGCGTTTCAAACTACATCGTCTATTTCAACGCCCCCTAGCGACTTAAAGATATAATAAAATAATAAACAATCTCTTACCTCCAAACTCATACTAATACCACAGATATTAGTATGAGTTTGGATTACCTCATACTAAGCCTCGATTCTATAGTACACTAACTAAACGAATTGTCGCTCTCTTTTACCGATAGTGTACGCAAGAAAGAGATGGCAAGAATTTTACTGCTGTGTGCTGCTGTCAAATCAGTTTACGTGCCGCTTTTCTTCGTGTTTATAGTCAGCATGTTTTGATATCTCGACTAAATTTGTATGGAAAACTTAAATCTGACTAATTTGACAGCACTAAAATTGTAGCTATCTCTTTCTTGCTTACACTATCAGAAAAAGAGCGACAGTTTAAATTTAGTTTAGTTAGTGTATTAAAGAATCGAGGCCATTATAATACAAGTACTTTAATACTAAGAGGCTCCTGCATCGGAAGTAAATAAAACATATTAGAAAAATTGTTGACGACCTCAGCAATGTCTGAATTTGATGTAATTTAAAAATGACAATTTGAGTTCAGTTGATTCTTCAGCAAAATTCTATAATTTGCAATCCTGTGTTTTATTAAAAGTAAACAAACACAATCTCAACTGTATTCCCATATACGACCTCAGATAATATAATACTCAGTGCGGATCTTTGACGGAACCAAGAAGGTTTATTTAGCATTCCAAGTGATCTTATTAATGTTTATTTAATCATTCAATCCTAGTTTTTATGAACGTGTAGATAACTAGCTCAAATACCTACGTCGCTATTACTTGTTTGTAAACGTTAAATAACTACATAAGTACTTATAAGTAGGTACCTACATATTGTACAATTCTATACTACTTATTATAAACGCGAAAGTTTGTGCGCATGGATGTTTGTTACTCTTTCACGCAAAAACTATTGAACGGATTGTGATGAAACTTTACAGTAATATAGCTTATACATCAAAATAACACGTAGGCTACTTTTGATCTGGATACAACGCGGGGTAGTATGTTATAACAGCGAAATGTCCAGCATTATTTATTTATCAGGCAAACGCCTGATTATTCAAAACGAGCAAGATGAGATGTAGCCTAATCTGAGGAGCTTGTATGAAGATGTGATAAGGATGAACTGAACTGAGGTATGCCAGGATCATCCGCGGTCTCTGCTCACCCCTCCGGGAAACAGGCGTGAGTTTATTTATGTACTAGCTTCTGACCACGGCTTCGCCCCCGTGGTACTCGGATAAAAAGTAGTCTATATGTTATTTTGATGTATAAACTATATTTCTGTAAAGTTTCATCAAAATCCGATCAGTAGTTTTTGCGTGAAAGAGTAACAAACATCCATCCTCACAAACTTTCACGTTTATAATAGTACTAGCTTCTGCCCATGGCTTCGCCCGCGTGGTACTTGGATAAAAAGTAGCCTATGTGTTATTCTGATGTATAAGCTAAATTGCTGTAAAGTTTCATCGAAATCCGTTCAGTAGTTTTTGCGTGACAGAGTAACAAACATCCATCCTCACAAACTTTCACGTTTATAATATTATTGGATAGGATATAGTAGGATAGGATGTATGTAAAATCTCATGTCAATTGTTTTCTAACCGGACGCTTCAAGTATTTGACGAACATTTAAAAAATAAAAACCCACTGACTTTTAGACTAAGAGCATTCCATCAGTAGTCAATAGTAGGTTCCCTAGAGACAAAACATAACAGAGACAATAACACAGGGTTATCAAAAAAGAACCGACTATACGAAGAACGTTCAACATGTTATAGGTAAATGCTTACGATATCTACCGGAATCGAACCTATGACCTTTGGTACGTAGCGGTATGGCTGCCACGACTCTAGAATTAACTATTGCGGGTAAACTTTATTGAAAGTCAAGGCCTTCGGTCGACTAAAGCGTCGCGTTGCCGGCAAATCCGGAAATGAACTTTATATTAGACTGACCTTGGTCGCGTGGTATTAATCAAATCGGAAGTATAACTGGTTCGCTACAAATTGATATCTAATTAATGAAATAAATAAATGATACTGGACATTTTCACAACATCATCTAGCCCCAAACCAAGCAGAGCTTGTGTTATGTTATGGGAACTACATGACTGATATACTTCATTATATTTGTTTTCTTGTAAATAAATACATTCATATTATTATAAACATAGAAAACAGTCGGAGCCATGACAATTATTTGCTTATCATACAAACATTTGTCACGCGATGGGAATCGAACCCACAACCTTCTACATCTCAGGCGGGCCTTCACTTACTGCACCACAGAGATCGTCAAAGTACTGAGAGAGTGATATGTTGTAAAATTAGTAGGTTATTGTATAGGTATGTTCCTAGTATCCTAGTATTATAGCGTTCTGATCATTAAATTTTTTATTTTAATTAAAAAGTATGTTTAATTTTATTTTTCTTTAGTATATTGTGTATAGTTTAAATTGTAACATATTTCTGAATATTTTTTGTTTATATAAAACTAGCTTCTCCTACGGTTTCACCCGCGTGGTACCCGGATAAAAAGTAGCCTATGTGTTATTCTGATGTATAAGCTATATTACAGTAAAGTTTGATCAAAATCCATTCAGTAGTTTTTTCGTGAAAGGGTAACAAACATCCATCCTCACAAACTTTCACGTTAATAATATTAGTAGGAAGGATTATATTGTTTTATGTATTATTTATTAGTATTACGCATTAGATGTAAGTTATCTGTACTGGTCTCACAGAATACTATTTTTACAAAAACTATTTTTTTTATTTACAAAAAAAAAAAAAAAAGCCATTACCACTTTCGTTTAGGAGTCTGAGTGTTTTTGTACCATGGTAGGTAGGTACTCGTGACTTCTGATACCCACGACACAGGGAATTCTAGTGTCATATCTAAGTGTCTTATAAAATATCAACTCAATGTCATAAGTTTCCACGTTTTTCATAGTTGGTTTTAGATAGGTTATAAAAAAAAAACATTGTATTCTGTACAAGAAATAAAAAAGTTATTTGTTATAATAACGTTAAACTGGGTGTTTACTTATTATTTACGTAGTGACGTGCGCCACGCTTCAGTTGACAGTATCCCTTAATTCAAATATTAATGGATTCTACAATGCCGTTTTTAGATACGTCAGGATTTAATTTAATTAACATTGAATGGAAGAACTGTTTTATTTTAATGACTATGTATGAGACGGTTGACCAATTCGACCTTATTTTTGACCAGAAAATAGTATTGTAGAATTTAACTACCAAAGTAAAACCTAAATGTGTTCAGGGGGTAAACAAATACCACATTCTGTGGACATTAACGCCTGTGGAAAGATTAAAATGTATGAAAATTACATTATCTGTGGAAATGTCACGTGACTGCTGTCATGTTTTACCTTGTCAAATTTGGGTTAGCATGAAAGGAAAATTAAGCGTGAGGTATTTATTTAGACACCTGGGGGGTTAGACAAATACCATTTTCAATTGACGTTAACGCCTGCGGAAAGATAAAATGTATGGAAATGACATTTGCTGCGGAAATGTCACGTGACATTTCCATATAATTTTATCTTTCCGCAGGCGTTAACGTCAACAGAAAGTGGTATTTGTCTAGCCCCCCAGGAAGCGCTTTGACTGCCCTAAGGACAAACTGACCAATAAGCCTTAGTCTTTTCATATAAGCTTTCGTCGATATCGGCCCTTATTTCCGACACTTTTCAAACGGAAAAACCTTCTTTACCATTATACAGAGATGTCATAAAAGAGAAGTTACAAAATACCAGAAATATGACATGTATGGTTTTTATTTTACAAATTAATAATAATGCTGGTATTTTTTCACACATCATCATCTAGGTCCAAAGTAAGCATAGGTTTAGTTCCCGGTTTGAACCCACGAATTTGGATCGGAAGATGGGATTGCCTTCCACTAGGCTACCAATGCGCCGCCCCTCCTATTCTCAGTTTCAACTTCTGACGTAATGAGAAAGTAATGGTCACGGAACTTCATACAGAACATCATAAAAGTCATGCATATTTATACAAATATAGTTCTTAGTTCATTAAGATAAGAGCTAAATTAGTTGGCGGGGACAAGATATATTGTGTCAAAAAACTTTCGCTGATTCTAGTGAATGGAAACGCACACATACACACTTCGTGTGTGGGAGATTTAGAATACAGAAATTGAATCTTATGCCATTGAATTAATGTGAAATTTGCAATGAAAGTCCTTGAGCAGTTAGATCTAAAAGTTTTCAAATTTCGAACACATGAAACCTTGTTTTTGTCAATTCAAAAAGTAACAACTACATGAGTCACTTTCAATGAGATTTCAATCCTAATGAGAAAACGTTAGGGTAGTGATTTGCGTAATGATAATTAGTTCATAAAGTCTTATGTCACAAAAGAAAGTTTGCAACATTTGGTCGGTACTCGTGTGTTCTCAGCTCAGTTTGCCGCTAAAATCAGACAGTGACAGATATATTTTTATTTTTAATATTTAAATCGAGAACAAGGATACCACGAAGGTTTAGTACTAAAATGTTATAACTCGACCCTTTTTTAATCAAAATGGACGTGAAAAAGTGCTTGTTCCTTTCCATACTTTCTTCTGGTAAGTTCTAAGTCGGCTTTACCTATGTGTTTGGAAACTAATATTGATTTCTGAAGATTGTATAAGCTTTATGTATTAGAAATTATTATGTAAAAGGTGATTGAACCTTTTAGCAAGATTTTAGGTATACTCATCACTACATAAACAAGTTTCTAATTTAATAGACAGTAAGTTCTAAAATAAAAGACAGAAATACAGAAATGCTAACTATGTACAAGTAGGTACCTACTTAAATAGGTACAAAAAATATTTACAGATGAAGACCGTTGCAGACGATCTGTAGATAGGTCAACTGATCCAGATCACTACCAGACAATATAGAAACAAAAAAAAGGAAAACATGTATTTAGAACGGCATAAAAAAAAACAAATTTTGCAACATAAAAATTAAATTTTGTTTAAATCATGGACCAAGGTTGCTTGTTTTAAAATGAGTATTAAATAAATTTGTAAATAAGTTATCTTTTTTCCGCCGTAAATAAATTAAAATTAGATAAATTACCTGATTTGTCTATACTCCTCGTAATTCCAGAGACTTCTATTTAATTATTACTTACCTGCTTATATTTTTACCGCAAGAGAGTTCTGTTCCTGTAGGGGGACAAATGTTCGCATGTTCTGCAAATATTTGTTCCGGGTCCGAGTGTTTTGGTTACAGTACTCGTACCGATACGCAAGATACAGTAAATCCTCGGGAATTTCGGTGGGATCAGAACAATGTTTGTGTTTGATAAATTTAAATAAGAATGTTTTATAATAATATAGCTAGTTTGTAACTTAGAATATGTAAATAAAGTTTCAATTTAAATGCGGATACAACTCAAGCGTAGTCGGGGGCAAAGACTAGTAAAACCAAAAAAAATGGCAGCGGAGCGCGTTCATGTCTTTTGTATGGAACATTTTAATACCTAATAATATTTTCCCAATATTTATTTAACTGTCTGGAAGAGATCTGTGTTTGTCTGGAAGAGATCACTTTTAGCATAAGACCGCACCTTTTATAGTTATGATTTTCTATGTTTTTGTATTTTGCTTTGATAAAAAGTTTATCTACAAAGTACGTAAAAAGTTGATAGATAGAATATCAACTTTTTACAAACTTTGTTTTTAGTTACTCATCTCGCGGTTCCGATTACTAATCACTTATAAGTCTGTCACGTGGAGTGCTAACTGCTTGCGAAGCGAGGGCATGTGCCCAATGTCATGCTTAGACGTGCCTCTGACTATCTTCTATTCAATATCCTCTAAGATCTACGCAATGAGTATGAATATGAGGATTACCATCTTTTTTTGTTAGACCAATGCCCCTTTAAAGCAGCAATTTAATTTATTCTTAAGTATATACCTAATTATGTAAACATTTATAGGCATATAAGGTATACTTGCCTTTTTTTCCAGACCCTTCCAAGTCCTACAATGTAAGTTTTCGACGTAACCAAGTGTAATAGGTTCCCATTGTTAAAATAAATGAGTATAAGTATTGGAATACAGCCGTGTCGTGTTTTTTAAGTTTCTCTTAAAAAAATTTTTTTTCAATTCAAATTTATTGCAATTCTCTGTCAATGTACTTAGCGACTCGTACGTCCAAGTACGTCCAAGACCCCGCGAAAGATGACCCCGCGTACGTCCAAGGTCGCGAGAAAATTACGGACGATACGCGATTAAAGAATCGCTTGTATGCAGCTAAGTCAAAAGGACGAAAAGCTAATTTACTAAGGATTTTTTTAATGTAAACAGAAAATCACAAAATATAAAACATTTGTTTTTATAGTGGGTTAACTCCATTAAAATTGTGTTTTACCCGTCAATTTTGTAACTAGTTTTATTCATGAGAAACGTATATATATGTTGATGTTTTTACACAATCCTAAAGCCTGTATTTTTACGATCATTTTGATATATTCCTACTAATATTATAAACGTGAAAGTTTGTGAGGATGTTTGTTCCTTTTTCACACAAAAACTACTGAACGGATTTTGATGAATCTTTACAGTAATATAGCTTATACATCAGAATAACACATAGGCTACTTTTTATCCAGATACCACGCGGGCGAAGCCGTAGGCAGAAGCTAGTATTAGATAAAATAGGTATATACCTACTTTTTCCTAGATAATTATACTGTCCAAAAAACCTCACTCTTAAAAAAAAATTGCGCGCGAACCACAGAGTGAACTCCAATTGCATTTTTTCATAGGACATTGTTCACTGAGGTCAGGTTGCGTTCCAATGTCGACATAAATACTTTCAGCATAAAATGAATCTATTTACACTAAAACGTCAGTTAATGCTCAAAATATGCTATAAAAACGTATAACGTAAAACACTACGCGCCATTTTTGTATCCCTAACTAGATGTGATACAGTCGTGTGTGTTTGTTGTTTTTTTTTTAATATTTTCGCGGAGCAGCAATAAGCTGCGATAGAACCTTTTCGACTAATACACACCATTGCAGCATAGACTGCCCTCGTTAGCACTGGTTAGCACCCACTTATTGTACCTACTCTTCTGTATTTACTGTGTTTCTTTAATTGTTTGTCTTTCTTTTCATTTGAACTTGTCTGTGCTGTATTGTATGTGTCGAATAAAAAACTATCTATCTATATTTTCAACAAGAATTTGTTAAAACACTCTCTGTACTTAGGTAGGTAGGTGTAAGAGGATTCTAAGAAGGTAGGTACATACTTAATTGCATAAGCGACCTCGTGCGATTTATGAAGCAACGGTCTTGTATGACATACATACAATATGACGTCTCATGAAATCTACCAAACTTACAAAATCTTTGACTGACAAACCATAAATATAATATGCAATTTCAATAAAATACCCTTTGAAAAGATTGAAAATTCATTAAATAGCATTTAGAACAAGACTCATAAGTAATCCTACTAATATTATTAACGTCGAAGTAAGGATGGATGTTTGTTACTCTTTCACGCAAAAACTACTGAACGAATTTTGATGAAACTTTACAGTAATACAGCTTATACATCAGAATAACACATAGGCTACTTTTTATCCGGGTACTACGCGGGCGTGGCACCCGGATAAAAAGTAAAAGTCTGCCGTGGGCAGAAGCTAGTTATAAAATAAAATTTCAAATAAACTGTACTGATTTGGTATTATAAGTATAGTTACTATTCTATATGAATATTATGTATGCATTGTTGATGTGTATTCTTCATCTTTGGTAATAAATAAACTATTTTTTTTCAATGTATTTTTTATATCTTCTTTTATTTCCAGTTTCGTGCTCCGTGATAATTCCGGAAGAGCTGCCTTCGCTTCTGTCAGTCGCTTACTCAAACATCCCGCCCATCAAAAAAGGTAAGATCCTCAAAATACATGTGACTTTTATTATCAGTGATGAACATCCTCGAATCCATACCCGATACGCAAATCAGTGAGAATACTAAGTAGATAATCAGAGGACTCAAACATCCCGCCCATCAAAAAAGGTAAGATCCTCAAAATACATGTGACTTTTATTATCATTGATAAACATCCTCGAATCCATACCCGATAAGTAAATCAGTGAGAATACTAAGTAGGTAATCAGAGGACTCAAACATCCCACCCATCAGAAAAGGTAAGATCCTCAAAATACATGTGACTTTTATAATCAGTAATGGACATCAGTCATGAATATCCTCGAATCCATACCCAGTACGCAAATCAAAGAATACTAAGTAGGGGGTAATCAGAGGCTATTCCAAACATTATATTTGGCGCTGTCCACGTTTTGCATAGTAGTTAGGATTCTATGCAAAAGATCGCAAGCTTTATTGGAACACTAATCGATGGTGCGTGCCTAATAATTTGCACCATGAACCCTCATAAAAAGTTTTTTATTTTCACTTCAGCTACTTATTATTCCAATGCCCATTCTAAGAAAACACCGCAAAGGGAACACTGACTTTTGAAATTGTTCTACGATTAGGGCCTTCAAACTTACGGAAACATAATTTGACATTTCAGGTACAGACTCGAGGGTTGGATTCGGCTTCGCTTTCGGCAACCATGCCGACTTCCAAGTGGTGCTTGAACTCGGCCCTCAAACCAACACCATGAATCTGAGTGAGCATTCATCTATCAATATCAATAACTAGTTGTTGCCCGCGCCTTCGCCCGCGTGGTATATTAATAAAAGTAGCATAATGACCGTCTCCAGGCTTCAAACCATGTCCACCAACTTTTGAATGAATCGAACCAAGGATTACAATTTATACAAAGTTTAGAACTCAATTGCACACCCCCATAGGGTAGTTTTGAAATAAAATAAAAAATACGTGTTTCATTATTTACTTTAAAGTTTATTTGTACAGAGTTTTGAGCGAATCAAACAATTTTTTTTCATAGAAACTTTAACGCCCTATTTCGAAAATCGACCCCTAAGGGGGTTCCCTTAGGAGTCGATTTTCCAGATCCTGAACTATCTACATTCCAAATTTCATCAAAATCGGTTTAGTAGTTACGGAGATACGTGGTAACAAATATTCACACACACACACACACAGACTTTCGCATTTATTATATAAGTAGGATTATCAATCCATCAATCTCCACCAATACCGTATTTTTTCTCCATATACATATACAATTCGGAAACCATGCTGAGTTTCAAGCGATGCTTGAACAGGACTCTCAAATCAACACAATGAACCTGAGCAAGAATCCATCTATCAATATCAATATTGAGAGGACACAACTTGTCTTGCTCTAGTACTTATTTTTTATCACCTATGATTGCACAGACTATATCTCCTGACACCCGCTACCCTGCTCCATAGACTATGTTACAAATAATGCTGGACATTTTCCACACAGCATCATCTAGCCCCAAACTAAGCAGAGCTTATATTAAGGGAACTACATGACGATTATATACTTTTTTTGTAAATAACTGCATCATACAATTAATCAATTTGTTGCCAGCTGGACAGCCGTTCGGCTCGCAGCCTGCCTCCAACGCGAAGAGACAAGCGCCCTCGCCACCGCAGCAGAATATCAACAAAAATAGAGAAAAGGTATTGGGCTTTCAGTGTCAATCCTAAGAAATCCGAATTCTAAGAAATTTATTATATCCTAAGAATCTTAAGAATTTCTGGTAACTTGTGGTTTAGTTGGTATAGCTCACGCGAAGCGAGAGGTTGAGTTCGGGTCTATAGATTATATAGATCCCTATATGTTCTATAGACATAATTATATACTATATTAGTTACTAG
Source organism: Perizoma flavofasciatum (assembly GCA_958496245.1). NCBI lineage: Eukaryota > Metazoa > Arthropoda > Insecta > Lepidoptera > Geometridae > Perizoma > Perizoma flavofasciatum. The sequence goes on along the minus strand of OY292446.1, from coordinate 4,720,406 downwards.
CTGTGCCACGGCCGACCGCGTTGCATCGCCCGTACTATTACTTCATTTACTCGGCTCCTTAGGTTCGTAGTGTGATGTTAAATGACCGATAACCTTCGTCATGAATTGGGCTATCAAATGCATTTGTTTTCTTCGACTGGAATTTCCAGATGTTGGCGCGTTCAACAAAAACAAAGAAACAAAAAACAAACTTCATTTTTATTCGTGTATATATAATACTAGCTTCCGCCCCGGCTTCACTCGCGTGGTACCCGGATAAAAGTAGCCTATGTGTTATTCTGATGTATAAGCTATATTACTGTAAAGTTTCATCAAAATCCGTTCAGTAGTTACATAATTTTTACTAAAAAACGGGTGTTTTTTTTTTGGTACATGCAACTGTGCCGTAATATCGGGAAACATTCAAACTCACAAATCATGGTAATTATCCTGTTTTTTTTTGTAAAAATTAGGTAAAAAATTCTTTTCAGTTTCTCCAATCAGACGCGGGAAAATACCTCCAGAACTGGGCTCAGAAGATGAAATATCCTAAGCCGGTTGCGAAGGTTCCATTTCATAAGCCAGGGGACGTGCCCAATCTGGAAGACTCCGTGGTTGAATTGGTGAAGAACTCCAAGGTATCACTATCAATCTATCAATAAAACTGTCAACCAATATCAATTGAAATTTATAAATAACAAGCCTAACTAAAAAAAACTTTTATTCAAAATTATTACTTTCAGTGGACTTTATCACTCAGACAGAAAATTTGTGATTTGAAGATTGATCCACGTAATTTTTATGTATCATCAATAGTTTTCTCAATCAATGAATTTTATATGCAAAATTTTGCTACTTTATTTTAGGTTATTCGAATAGTATTTATCTAGGTACCTTGATAAATATTTCTTCAAAATACTTACCTATGATGAACCTACCTAGTTCCTTTCCTAGTTCGTTTAACTAGGGTAAACGAATCGCATTTTGGATATTTTCGTCATTTAAGACATGTTTTCATCATATTCGTTTCATATTAAAAACAATAATATATTACGTATAGTTTGGTTAGGTACATAGCTTATATCGTCTAGTTACAGAATAACAACACAATGTGAAAAATACAACAAGTTTTCATTCATAATTTTTGGTATTACGGAACACCACCAAATTTATAAAAAATTCTGAACGGCTAATATTGCTATACAAGCACGGGCGGGTCTGCATCAGCCAAAAAGAGATAGCTATATTTATGGACGCGTTTCGAATTGAAGTTGGCAGCGCCATCCGCCGGATCCTTAAGCATTTTCTATGTATCTATACATTTTTAATGATGAAACATGAGATATTACAGCTAAATAAAGTAATAAACACCCAACAGATATAACGTAATCCTGTCCCCACAATAGTATTCCTGTGTCGTAGGTATCAGCAACTACGAGTACCGTGGTACCACACCAAGACCCGGAACAAATATCTGCAGAACATGCAAACATTTGTCCCGCAACGGGAATCGAACGTGCACCTCTTGCGCGGCTACTCGCCCACCGCGCCATCAACGTCGTCAATCTCTATGAGAGTATCCTGTCATTTACCGACTGTCATTCTTCTAGGGAGAGTATGAAATCCACCAGCCTAACCCTGGGATGCCGTCGAAGATCCTAGACGATCTAAGGAGACTTTATGGGCAGAAGAAGGCAGAGGCTCAAAAGTAAGTTATTTCTTTATCCTCAATGATAAGATGATATAAGATAAGATAAGATAAGATAAGATGAGATAAATGTTTATTTAACAAACAAAGGTAACAAAGTTATCGATGAAGCTCGTGGTTGAAAATACTAACGTACGAATCTACAGAAAAAAATACGTACATATATCCTACTACTAGGTATTAAACGCGAAAGTTTGTGAGAATGGATGTTTGTTACTCTTTCACGCATAAACTACTGAACGAATTTTGATGAAACTTTACAGTAATATAGCTTATACATCAGAATAACACATTTACTACTTTTTATACGGGTATCACGCAGGCGAATATAAATAATAGAAATCTAATAAACTTACTGTAACTTTAAATTTCTATTAAACCAACTCAGATCCGGAATAAACACAGGGTCGCAAAGATACAGACTTTTCCTAGCTTGGAACCCAATGGGCATGAGAATAAGGTGATTTTATTTACCTACCCTTTTGTAACTTAGTCAATTGTAGTACTTCATCAATAACTTTGTAAAAATATCTTATCTTTATCTTATCTTATAAGATAGATAAGATATTTTTATATTTAATCATAAACCATGGTAATGGAGCTGCCCTTGACACTCGATACTATCGCAATTCAATACTAATCCAAACCAGTTTGTTTTGTTCTTTAAAAAAAAACACACAGCCTGTGACATTTCAATCGCAAACTCTACTCCAATCTCGAATGTCAAAGTCAAAATCACGTCAAAAGATACCAATAAAATTAAATAATAATAATATTAATAAATAAATCAACTTATATTTAAAACAAACTGTTCGAGTCTCCCTCTATTTTAAACCGGCCTAATTTCTGTAAACTCCTCTCCATCGCCTTATTTTTAAATCTTGTCGACACGACATTGTCAACATTGTGGCAACCTTACCACAGAAGCCATAAACAAAGTTGAAGTTGATTTCATTCAGTCCCATAAAATTCCACCAAATACTAATTAGAGAGTATTACAGAGTACAAAATTGCACGAATTCATTTCATCTTTATTTTTGCAGAATGACAGAGAAGAAGAGAAGTGACGCTGAAGTGGAGAAGATTACTGCGGATTTATCTAACGTGGATTTAGATTAAGATCAATTATTATTCTTAGATTAAGTGGAATAAAGATTTTGTATATTTTAGAATAGGATTTTCTTGTTTTATTTATTTCATGAATTATGTTGTTTTATTTATTGTCTGCTTGGTTGCCGTTGAAAAGATTAGCACAATTCCATCAAATAATTTTATTAATATTACGGGACATCCTTTCTAGTAATCCTACTAATATTATAAACGCGAAAGTTTGTGAGGATGGATGTCAGTTACTTTTTCACGCAAATACTACTGCACGGATTTTGATGAAACTTTACATTAATATAATTAATGGATCAATCTTCAAAATCAGCGTATTTGGTTGATCACTTTGGTGCTTTTTATATATTAATATAATTGCTGTTCTGTATTTTATTTCAAAAAGGCGGTGTCTAAATATGCATATTTTCATATTGGCCCCTAATTTTCTCACCCAGTTTTTGAAATATTTGGGTGTGAAAATTTCTAGACCAGAGCAATCAATATTGATGCCAGAGCGATCAACAAAATAATGATTTGTATTAGAAAAATACTAAAAATCATTTAAATTGTAAATAAATAAATAAATTTCAGGGCCATCAGGCTACAACACATTCATCTTAATCACTCGCTGCATTATATTTTCATTCTAGTTTGCTGTTGAGATTACGTTATTTTACTTAGGTAGGTACTAAAAAAAACACTATCAATACAATGATATTTAAGAAAAAATCTTCTGATAGCTTTCTCTCGATTAAATTAGCCACTGAATATAGAGGTCTATCTGCCCCTATTTTAGCCATTCTGCGTCGCTCAGCTAACTTTTTTCTCTTGCTTTTCTTTCAGTGTCAATTTTTTTTGGAAGCATTGTTGTCAGAAACAATCCAAACTGATTTGTTTAGTATTTTTCAAGTTATATCTCCTCAACTTTATGATTATAATTGCTTTAGTTCATATTACTTTTATTAAACTGAGAGACAGTCACGTGGATTTTGTAAACGCCTTAATGGTTGTAAATAACTCGACAACACGTAAAACCAAATCACGTTAACATAAACAGGTTCACGACTGTGCCCAACCAAGCACGGTAGATATCTTTTCAAATATTTATAATATCCTTTTTAAGATCTTGGTCTAAAAGCATAGTCAGAAGCACTTCATAGGTCCTCAATAGGTACAACTTTAGATTAGGTTTTTATTCTTCTGGTAGCTTTCTCTCGATTTTATCCAGCCACTGAGCATAGAAGTCTGGAAGCTGCCCTTTTTTTAGCCAGTCTGCGTCGCTCGCCAACTTATTTATCTCTTGCTTTCTTGTATTTTTTTTTTGGAAGCATTTTTGCAGTCTGAAACAATCCAAACTGATTTGTTAAGTATTTTATTTTAGTTTATTTCTCTACAACTTTAACTTTTGTTAAACTGATAGAAAGTCGCGTGGATTTTGAAAATTGCTTAATAGTTGTAAATAACTCGACAACACGTAAGATAAGCACGGTAGACATCCTCTCAAATCATCAAGATCTTCGATGATGGCCTACGAGCATCATCGAATCGGTCGTGATGGTCATCGATCTGGTCTTTTTGACCAGAGCGATCAATGCCATATCAATCAAAAAAAGTAACTAATTCAATGATTCTGCTGAGATGCAAAACAATAGAAAGCTATAATTTCTACACGATAAATATATCCCTAAAACTGTTCTAATTATTAAATTGAAACATAAACAAAGTGAATAAAATATGAGAAAAAAATACCATGGCAATCAAACATTTTCAAATCCAAAGCCAGAGTAATCAACTGTTTACCTCTTTATCTCGGCACCACGGCAAAGCAGAACATGCCCGTCCCCCTCGGTAGACAGAGCACAGCTGATGACAGCGCGCACGGCGAAAACTGATTGGTTAAATCGTTCAGCTAGGAATGTGAACACGGATTCATGTTGGTCCAGAGCGATGATCAAAAACGCGCAGACACAATTTATTTTTCGAACTGAAGCGAAACTATTCATTTATTATTATAATCTAATTTAATTCCATTCAAATAAACCTTTTATTATGTTATATAAATAAATAAAATGTCCTTAATTTTCAACACAAAAAAATTACGAACTGTTTTCTGAATCAAACTAGAGTTGGGACAGCCCAGAGCAATCAAGTTTTCGAGGTTTCCGTTTTTTTTAATATATTTACAATAAAGTTACATAAATGATTCTGAGTGCCCAAGGTAGCTAACAAGCCAAACTATCCAAAAAAAAAAGTCCTATTCAAAATTATTACTTTAAGTTGGACTTCTCCACTGAGACACAGAAAATTTTTGTTTTGAAGATTGACCCTTATACATCAGAATAACACATAGGCTACTTTTTAACCAGGTACCACGCGGACGAAGCCGTGGACAGAAGCTAGTACTATTATAAATGCGAAAGTTTGTGAGGATGGATGTTTGTTACTCTTTCACGCAAAAACCACTGAACGGATTTTGATGAAACTTTACATTAATATAGCTTATACATCAGAATAACACATAGGCTACTTTATATCCGGGTACCACGCGGGCGAAGCCGTGGACAGAGGCTAGTAAAAATACATTTACTTATAAAACATACTCGCATTCGGTTACTCATACTGCCGAATTTTGAGTTCTCAATTAAAGTTAACGAAGGCAGAGCACAGCTGATGACAGCGCGCACGGCGAAAACTGATTGGTTAAAGCGTTCAGCTAGGAATGTGAACACGGATTCATGTTGGTCCAGAGCGATGATCAAAAACGCGCAGACACAATTTATTTTTCGAACTGAAGCGAAACTATTCATTTATTATTATAATCTAATTTAATTCCATTCAAATAAACCTTTTATTATGTTATATAAATAAATAAAATGTCCTTAATTTTCAACACAAAAAAATTACGAACTGTTTTCTGAATCAAACTAGAGTTGGGACAGCCCAGAGCAATCAAGTTTTCGAGGTTTCCGTTTTTTTTAATATATTTACAATAAAGTTACATAAATGATTCTGAGTGCCCAAGGTAGCTAACAAGCCAAACTATCCAAAAAAAAAAGTCCTATTCAAAATTATTACTTTAAGTTGGACTTCTCCACTGAGACACAGAAAATTTTTGTTTTGAAGATTGACCCTTATACATCAGAATAACACATAGGCTACTTTTTAACCAGGTACCACGCGGACGAAGCCGTGGACAGAAGCTAGTACTATTATAAATGCGAAAGTTTGTGAGGATGGATGTTTGTTACTCTTTCACGCAAAAACCACTGAACGGATTTTGATGAAACTTTACATTAATATAGCTTATACATCAGAATAACACATAGGCTACTTTATATCCGGGTACCACGCGGGCGAAGCCGTGGACAGAGGCTAGTAAAAAATACATTTACTTATAAAACATACTCGCATCTCGGTTACTCATACTGCCGAATTTTGAGTTCTCAATTAAAGTTAACGAAGGCTTTAATTTTAATTTTAATAACTTTAAAAAGTAGAGACCCAAAACGCGGCAGTTCGATTAACTATTATTGCTAACCATAAACCTTAAATCAGCAATAGTTAGATATCTACTTATTTAAACAATAAAAAACCTTTGTGTAAACCCGTGAGAAAATTAAAAACAATACCTACAACAAGTATTGAAATATTGCAACGGTGTCAAACTACTCACTACACTAGCTATAAAGCAACTTTTGACAGCGGCACTTGATCGAGAGAGGCAAGATTTGACTGGGTCAATTAAGTCGGGAGAAAAAAATGGTGTCCGTCAAGGGAAGGCTATTAAATCGTAACGGAGTACGAGTATGATATGATATCGGAGTATGACCTTAAATTATTTGGAAATAGGCAGATTTAACAACAGTTTCTTCAAAGAATTGAAAGAAAATCCATCACCAGTCGAACAGAAAAATACCTACCTGACATAGCGAACCCGCACCATTGCAGATGATTCACTCGCCGCCTCCGTGAGGTCATCAAAATATATAGATACCTACCAATCAACAACAACAATTAATAAAGTATGAGTAAACTCCAGCCATTATTATAATTTCATCAAATCCTCTCCTTCCAAAGGTTGTCTGGAAGAGTACGTTTTTATACGATAAGACCACCCATTGTACTTTTTTCTTAGTTTTGTTAAGTTGTATCTATTTTTTTGACGGTGTACAATAAAGTATTTTCATTCATTCAAACAACAATTTACATAGCATATTAAAAAAATGTCAGACAGATAATTTTACAGATAGTATAAATTTAATCTAAAAACAGAACTGTTCTTTTATACCTTTATCTCGTACGTTTTTAAGCATGGTGTCAAAAGTGGCTTCGTATTTCTCCACTACTATACCTCGGTGACTATTTGTGTACAATCTCTCAGGAGATTAAGACTTGCTAGGAACTTATTTTGTTGGTCAGGTGGAAGAATTTAAAATCGTTTGTTTTTAGAAAAAAACTTTGTTACAAAATGTTTTGAGGAAGAGCGTTTTTCGTGTGATTTTTTATGTTTGAGAAACTTCTGTAAAAATGAAGCGGGGTTGTGTTTTTATTGCTTTATTAATTGTGGTGTTGAAATGTAAGTATTTTCAAGAGACGAGAAGCAAATATAGATATATAAACCAGATCCTATACTACTAATATTTTAAACGCGAAAGTTTGTGAGGATGGATGTTTGTTACTCTTTCACGCAAAAACTACTGAACGGATTTTGATGAAACATTACAGTAATATAGCTTATACATCAGAATAACACATAGGCTACTTTTTATTTGGGTACCACGCGGGCAAAGCCGTGGGCAGAAGCTAGTATAATAATAAAAAAACACAAAACAAACATATATAAATAGTCCTAGACCCACACTAGAATTCCCTGTGTCGTGGGTATCAGGAAATACGAGTACCGTGGTAGGTAGGTACCACAATACCCGGTTCCGGAACTCATATCTGTAGATATAACGTATAAATAAAAAAGTAACAACAATTAATCATAGACTAAAAAAGAACACGATTTGCTGACATTTGCAAATAACGCCGATTTAAGCAACAAAGTCCTAAAATCAGCCAGTTGGGCAAATCGATCGGGGTTAATTACATTTTATTCTTCAATACTTAACCTAAAAATGTTTAAAATATGAATTCCTAACTTTGGTACCGTTGTTAGGGAGTCCATCCCATCCACCCTCTTTGCTTTTTTTATCGAAATTCGTGCGACGGCTTTCTAAATGCGGCCCATCGAGCGGTCACGAATCTCGAACATCTAGTAGCTACAGACTATCTACAGATCGTCCTCAGTACCACAACGAACGATCTTACAAATATATAAAGATATAATTAGTCCATCGGATGGGGAACCCTCCCAATGAGTGCCACGACGAACGACTTTTCTCCTCCATCCGACTTCCGGCTATCATTATTATTGTAAACTAACTATACAATCACTAAACACTATTAGGTTTTTTTAGCATAACCATGTAACTGTAAACTTAATTATGAATAATAACTAGCTTCTGTCAACGGCTTCGTCCGCGTGGTACCTTATGAAAAGTAGCCTATGTGTTATTCTGATGTATAAGCTATATAACTGTAAAGTTTTATCAAAATCCGTTCAGTAGTTTTTGCGTGAAAGAGGAACAAACATCCATCCTCACAAACTTTCACGTTTGTAATATTAGTAGGATATATAAATAAAAAAAACTGATGGGCATTCCTTCGAAGTAAGGACTAACTATAGGCGGAACGCCGTTATGAATAGAACAAGCAAATCGTTCAACACCTTGGCAGGGGCAGATGTTGATATTGGCCTCGATTCTGTAGTACACTGACTAAACTAAATTTAAACTATCGCTCTCTTTTACTGAAGTGTACGAAAGAAAGAGATAGCTACAATTTTAGTGCCGTGTGCTGCTGTCAAATCAGTTTAAGTGCCGCTTTTCTTCGTGTTTATAGTCATGGGAAACTTAAATCTGACTAATTTGACAGCACTAAAATTGTATCTTGCTTGCACTATCAGTAAAAGAGAGAAACAGTTTAAATTAAATTTAGTCAGTGTACTACAGAATCGAGGCCATTGACTTATTTAATACATCTAAAAACAAGTTAAAACGCATACTAACTGATAAATTTTTCTGAAACTAATATTTTTAATCTATACTTAATTTTATGTTATTCTGTTCTTACCATACAACTGTTTTTTCTTTACTTACTTTCAGGCCTATAAGTGGAAACTTTTAATTTGCCATCATCTTAAATATGTGCTTGGCATGTATTTTTATATTTTTTTATATTATCTTGTCTAGCTGTAAGTTTTGCCAAAATTTTTAAAATATAATAAATAAATAAAATATAATTTTTGGTTCTTGGGTTAGTTAGATTACGATGTTTTCCATCATTGTAACGAGTACGCTTTCAGCGCGCATAAATTGACGCCCACTCGGCCAACACGGTGCAGTCGTTTGATTAATTCTAAATATTCTAGGTAACCCTTCAGATGGGATATTTCTTGTTTTCCCGGAAGACGTCGCTACCGGCTCTGCAGCGATCTACGGGTTTTCTCCAAGGATCTTGAAAGGTAGATAATATAACACCCAGCAGTCACTTATAGAAGATTTTTAAAATATCCCAATTATTCAACCTCGGCGGGGCTTGGTACGCGGGGACTATACCAACTAAGCTACGAGTGGTCGACATTTGGTGTCTTCACCTCGAACCTACAGAGGAAATATCCTGCAGTTCAACAGGGATTTTTTGGGCTATAAAGCAGTGTCCCACTGAATTTCGACACGTCGCTAGTTTCGAAATAACATACTTCGATAACACTCACCTTCGAAAGACCACTACTTCGACAGACCCTCCTGCGACATGCACTTGTCCGGCAGATTATTATTTCGGCAGAAACATACCTTCCACATAATACTGCTCTAAAATGTAACAAAACTAATTGAATTACGAGTTATAATAAAATTTTAGATCAAAATGATCAGTCGGCGGCGTCGAGCGGCGGCGACGAGCGAAGTAAATATCATGTAGGTTAGGTTATCAGGTTTTTTTTGTTTCTGTCGAAATAATGATATGCCGAACAAGTGCATGTCGCAGAAGGGTCTGTCGAAGTAGTGGTCTTTCGAAGGTGTGTGTTGTCGAAGTATATTCAGTCGAAACAATGACTTGTCGAACTATGTATTTTCGAAGTTAGCGATGTGTCGAAATAACGAACTGTCGAAATTCAGTGGGACACTTCTAAAGGTTCGAGTCCCGCAGAGGTTGAATTTTTGGAATAATTATGATTTATCTTTAGTGCGGGTTACCAATTAAAAAACCAAAAAGCCTATAAATACGTAGGTAGTTACCGCATTTCCTGGACACCTAGAAATTTTCACACAGCATCATCTAGCCCCAAAGTAAGACTTGTTTGTCCCGCATCCGGAATCGAACGCGCACTTGCGTTCTTCAGTTGCCATCGTTATAATTCTTCAATCGGGTATGTTTGCGGATGCACGCGTAGATGACTTGGACGCGGTCATCCGTGACAGAACAGCATCCCTGATGCGACGGATGCGGGCCAATACCAAGCTACCTGAAACTAATAGTGGGCAGGCTGGATGTAGACACAGTCTTCATGAGGCATGGGACAGAGCACATTGCACAGTGTGCGCCTTGCTCAGGTGCTTCATGAGGAGTGCTTACTTAGCTTTATTAGTATTCAAGTAACTATATTTATTACTAGCTTCTTCCCACGGCTTCGCCCGCGTGGTACCCGGATAAAAGTAACCTATGTATTATTCTGATGTATTAACTATGTTACTGAAAAGTTTCATCAAAATCCGTTCAGTAGTTTTTGCGTGAAAGAGTAACAAACATCTATTCTTACAAACTTTCGCATTTATAATATTAGTAGGATAGTAGGGTTTTTGTCCAATGTTTAATTATGGCTGCAATACTTTGTGAATGCTGAAATAAAAAGATTTGAATTTGAATTTAATTGCGTGTGACCTTTCCGTGTTATTTTCAGCCAACGACCATCGTTTCGGGTTCGGCTTTCGTTTCGGCAATCACGCAGATCTGCAGATCATGTATGAGCTCGGACCACAGATCGTCACTCGACCATTACAACCTACTCTTAGTGAGTACCTACCTCGATGAATACCTATACTTTACTCGTTGAAAATTTCATTCGATTGGCATATAACGATAGCCTTCTCGAGTGTGAGCAGACTATGCTAAGTTTTGAACGTATGAAAATCTTGACGATACGTTCGACGTTTTGACATGTTATAAACTCAGCATAGAACCTCACGACGCGATCACGAATCAGGCTGTCCTCCAGATCATTGAATTCGCACTGCTGGTTCAGGAGCTTTAAAACTTTCATTTACCTAGTATACTACATTACTTATGCAGTGTTAGAAAATCAGAGGCATATAATACTATATAATGTCTATAAAACAATCCCACCCGGGTGAAATAATAGGGGATGAAATTTTGTATTGGACTTTTTATCAACTTCTATTATTTATTTATTGAGCCTCTGCCCACGGCTTCGTCCGCCTGGTACCCGGATATAAAGTAGCCTATGTGTTATTCTGATGTATTAACTATGTTACTGAAAAGTTTCATCAAAATCCGTTCGGTAGTTTTTGCGTGAAAGAGTAAAAAACATCCATCCTCACAAACTTTCGCATTTATAATATACTAGCTTCTGCCCACGGCTGCGCCCGCGTGGTACTCGGATAAAATGTAGTACCTATATGTGTTATTCTGATATATAAGCTATATTACTGTAAAGTTTCATGAAAATCCGTTCGGTAGATTTGGCGTAAAAGAATAACAAACATCCATCCTCACAAACTTTCACGTTTATAATATTAGTAGGATTAGTAGGATAGGATTAGTATAGGAAGGATTGACAAGGGAATGTCATTAGGTATATTTATTTCTTTAAACTTTCTAAGCAATGCTCTCACTCATTCTGACGTTTCAGAAGTACGATCAGCGCGCATCAGGGAGCGTGTGGTAAGACGTAGGCCCATCCTGGAATTCCTGATAAAGACTGGAGTTCTGAGGGAGGCGGAGTATGAAATCAACTTTAATGAATACGATGAACCCAGATAAATCGCAAATTATACAGCCACATATTCACTACCTACCAGTTTACAAGCATTATACGATGAACCCAGATAAATTGAAAATTATATAGCCAACAGATTCACTATCAGTTTACAAGTATAGCATTATATGACGAACCCAGATAAATCGCAAATTATACAGCCAACATATTCATTACCAGTTTACAAGCATTATACGATGAACTCAGATAAATTGAAAATGATATAGCCAACAGATTCACTATCAGTTTACAAGTATAGCATTATATGGCGAACCCAGATAAATCGCAAATTATACAGCCAACATATTCATTACCAGTTTACAAGCATTATACGTTGAACCCAGCTAAATTGAAAATTATATAGCCAACAGATTCACTATCAGTTTACAAGTATAGCATTTTATGACGAACCCAGATAAATCGCAAATTATACAGCTAACAGATCCACTACCAGTTTACAAGTATAGCATTATACGATGAACCCAGATAAATCGCAAATTATACAGCCAACATATTCACTAACTACCAGTTTACAAGCATTATACGATGAACCCAGATAAATCGCAAATTATACAGCTGACAGATTCACTACCAGTTTACATGTATAGCATTATACGATGAAACCAGATAAATCGCAAATTATACAGCCAACAGATTCACTATCAGTTTACAAGTATAGCATTATACGATGAACCCAGATAAATTGCAAATTATATAGCCAACAGATTCACTATCAGTTTACAAGTATAGCATTATATGACGAACCCAGATAAATCGCAAATTATACAGCCAACATATTCATTACCAGTTTACAAGCATTATACGATGAACTCAGATAAATTGAAAATTATATAGCCAACAGATTCACTATCAGTTTACAAGTATAGCATTTTATGACGAACCCAGATAAATCGCAAATTATACAGCTAACAGATCCACTACCAGTTTACAAGTATAGCATTATACGATGAACCCAGATAAATCGCAAATTATACAGCCAACATATTCACTAACTACCAGTTTACAAGCATTATACGATGAACCCAGATAAATCGCAAATTATACAGCTGACAGATTCACTACCAGTTTACATGTATAGCATTATACGATGAAACCAGATAAATCGCAAATTATACAGCCAACAGATTCACTACCTGTTTACAAGTATAGCATTATACGAAGAACCCAGATAAATTGCAAATTATATAGCCAACAGATTCACTACCTGTTTACAAGTATAGCATTATACGATGAACCCAGATAAATAAAAAATTATATAGTCAACAGATTCACTACCAGTTTACAAGTATAGCATTATATGACGAACCCAGATAAATCGCAAATTATACAGCCAACATATTCACTACCTACCAGTTTACAAGCATTATACGATGAACCCAGATAAGTTGAAAATTATATAGTCAACAGATTCACTACCAGTTTACAAGTATAGCATTATATGACGAACCCAGATAAATCGCAAATTATACAGCCAACATATTCACTACCTACCAGTTTACAAGCATTATACGATGAACCCAGATAAATTGAAAATTATATAGCCAACGGATTCACTATCAGTTTACAAGTATAGCATTATAATATATGTGGTATGTTAAACTCGTAAAACGACTTGATATTGATCTTGTTTTATTCTACTATTCATTCATTTAGTTCGCCTATTTACTTATTTTATCTTTATTCTATGCACACACAGTTAATACAGACAAAAAACTTACATAAGGGACATTTACGAAGGCGAGCTTAACCCTAACAAGAGTTTTCTTCCAGCAAACCTTTAAGATGTTATCGGTCCATCGGGTGGGCTTTCGAGAACCTTGCTTCCTTTCGCCATCCGAGAACCTTTCTTCCTTTTGTCATCCGAGAACCTTTCTTCCTTTCGCCATCCGAGAACCTTCTTCCTTTAGCCATCCGGGAACCCTTCTCCCCTAACTGTTATTGGTTCTGCGACTATTGAAACGTCAAATTAAAATGAAAGTACTCTAGGTATATTGTTTTCATTATATTTACTTACCACAAAAAAAATCCTTAATTTAATGAATACAAAATGGCTGAAGTTTCTTAAAATATATAGTGGCTTATGTAAACGCGTCACTGTGTTTTACGTATTATTGCATTCGTCAATTAGATATGAGTACATAGGTTAACATTTAGTATATTATATTGTTCTTAATTAGGTCAAATTTCTATTTTTATGTATGATACAAGTTAAAAAGATTAACATTTTGAATAAAGTTTATTGTGAGTCGTCTTTTCAATTCACAACAAATTCTGACAAATTCTGTCTCAATTATTTAGTTCACCTACTTCGATTGGCACTACACTATAGCTGAATAAAGGATCAAAGAAACCAAACAGAGTTTGTTCCAATCCATGAAGGATTGGTCGCGCGCGAGGAGTCGGCGTAAATTCACTTTACAAATTTAAATGCAGGTTGTTTATAAGTTGACCTTTCTTTATGATATTGTGGTTTAAATGATTAAAAACCTTTGACTTTGCAATAAGTTATTTTATTAATAAGTATCTACATCGATTATCTCTGTTTCTGCCTAGTGGGGTATATTATTATATCTGTATATTGGGTAATTGAGACACGAGACTTGTAGTTCCTGATTTAAATGATCCTTGTGATTTCAATGAATAAAAACCTATTGACTTTGACTTTGATATCCACGGCCCAGGTAATCCTAGTCTGGAGTCAGAACTATGTATGTGTCTGTTGGGTGTTTTATTTATGTATTTTCCTTTTCCGCAAACCCATTAAAAAATCGATTTTGTTTAAGGAACCCCAAAAAAGGGAAGTTTGAAAAACTATTTTGGCAAAACTCTTATTTTACTCTATGAACTACGTATATACATTTCATAAGATTATACATAAGAAACCAGAATAACTGTCCAGTTTACAGAGATTATGTAAACTGGACAGTTATGTAAACTTTGAAAATACTTACTAATAAAATTTAAGCAATTTTAAAAACCTTTTCCTGAATATGAAAATTATATAAATATCATAGAAATTATACAGCTACGTTTTACGTGTCAAGATAAAACAAATTATCAGTCATACCGGAAATTATATAATAAAATGAAATAAATAATTTAAACAAAGTAACCGAAAAATAAAAAACATAAAAATGTTTTCATAATAATTTTAATATCATAATATAACATTAGTCTTTTTCATAAATGGCAATACAATTTTGAACATTAATTAATAAAAAAAAAATCTAAACTACGATCGCGAGGTCGCTGACCTTTTGACGCTACATTAACCGCGCTTTGACGCTGTCAAATTGAATATGACAGTTTTCAAGCGTAAGAATTCTACTATATTAGTCAGAAAGTAAATTATTTACAAAAAAAGTTAATACTAAATGACATTCCACATACATCCATGCTTATTATTAATACATACATTTATTGTTAAAATTGTGACGACATTATAAAATACTAAACTATCATTGACAGATTATTACATTAAATACTTGCTATAAAACTAAACCCGTCGACATTCATCTCGAACTAAAACATAAGTAACCGTCTTACTGCTTATTAAAGTTAAAAGAGTGTTAAATAGTACCTGATTAAAAAAAATGTGAACAATGTGTTCAATGTGAACGATTTAACGCTCCATAACTTTTACCTGGGAAACCAAGATGCGAAAGTAACTTGTTACTTTAAAAGAATATCTGGTAGTTGTGCAATAAACTAGGCTTAGAAAGACAGTCAACTTGAGCGGAAACGCATTTAAGTATGGCGTGAACTGTAGTTTCTTAAACTGTTTCTTTCATCTATTTGACAGTTGAACATAGTATGACAGATAAAAAATTAGAAGTTGTGAGTGAAAATAGGGTACCTATTTTACTGTCAATTTTTCAATTAAAAAATTAACACTTCTAATGCATCAAGCTTAGATAAAATATGGTAAGTCTTTGTCTAAGGATAGTACATACAATGCATCCTGTCAAATTTTCAAATGGGCATAACACTTTCCAAAACTTAATTTTATGCTAAATCCTTTCCAAAAGAGATTTTCTGATTGCTGATAATTTACAAACAATCGAAAATATTTTAATGAATTAGGGAAGGACTATAATTTATTAAATAAATGGCGCTTATTTGTGTGCCATCAAAGTTTTATAGATAAAAGACAGTCAAAATAGAAAATTGACGCGAACACGCTATGTACAATTCGGTCAACGGATCTCGAGAAACTTCCGTGGGAAGGAAAAAATAAGTTTGTGTCACTCCATAAAGTCGTCTGTCGCGCACGCGGCAGCCAAATTGCTAACTTCACGTTTGCCTAGATCCGCCAACCGAACTGCAGGTATGACTAAAACCTTGGCCCATGTTTATAATCATCTCCATACATTTCAATTCGTGTCGTTTTTCGTTTGGAATAACCATTTCTCTAGGTTAGAGTCTTGACATTGACAAACGTCAACATTCGACACCACTACAAATTGGAAGCGTGCATACATAAGAAATATATAATAAATTGTACATAATTATTTACACATAACATATGGAATTGTTAAATGTGTTTTAAAAGTGTCGCGCTTGCTCTCTGCCTGCGCAGTTAGATGGCGCGGACTGTATTTTTTTCATGCAACTTTTTTCTTCTGTTCGCCACATTTTGGAATGATTTAAAATAAATGCATTATTTTCATATTGTCTTAATTAGAATTTTAATAAAATGGCAGTTTTTATGGAATTCAATGTCATATTTGTCTTTTAATTTTGTTAGTTATTGGAATCATTGTTTAAGTTTTTTTAAGACATTTTAACGTAACTTTTGTGCATCAAATTAATTAGTTATTTAACATATGTCAAACCTGACAGTTTTTTTTTGGTAAAAACCTACCACTCTGATATTAATGAAATACATGTTCTGTAATAATTTGTAAATACTCCCTTATAATTTAGCTATAACGTGCTGATTTGCATCAACCTATCTTAGCAAAGTGGACTTCTAAAGTGTTTGTTGGTGCAAATAAGCATTATTATAAGTTTTATGAATTAAACACTTTTTATTTTTTGATATTCAGAATGCAGACCACCAAGGTCTCAAAAGCATTTAATAAAAAAAGATAAGCAACATCACAATATTATTTAGACAGAAACGTTCCGATTTATGCAGACATCATAAACAAGTAACGGTAGGTCTAACGGTAAAACGATGTTTCATGTTGAATTGAATTATTTAAATAACAGGGCTCCAAAAACACGGGGTTTAAAAGTGTTTCATCCGTAATGTCAAACAATTGCGAAAACCTGAGTATTATAAGGTTTTATACGGATCTTTATCGCGTTTACCTTTTTATTATTTTCCCGACTTTTCGGCTGTGCTGTGTTAGCGTGGGCAACACAGTGGGGTTGACTGGAATATATGGAAATCCCGTCGAGAAACAAGCGAAAAAGACCCGTATAAAAACTTATAATCGTTTACGGATCACAAAAGTTTAAGAACCCAGCATAAGTTGGTGGAAATAGGCATTTGGTTATTTAGTAAAGTTATTTAAAAAGGTATGAAGCTCTCATTAAAATCAATAAAGAAGATACCTAAATTTTACTTATACGGGCCATTGAACTAAATATGGAATTTATAACATACAGCCATGACCCTATTCCAAAATTATTCATCATCATTACGTTATTTTATTTCGTTATTACAAATAACCGTATCTTTTCGTTATTTGTAACAAGTTTAACGTTTTATTTTACGTGAAATTTATATGTAACTGTTTAAGCCATAGAACAAACATGTATAACATGTACTTAGTTTAAAAATAAAAGTAGAAATAGCTAGGATTTCTTAGTTACATTTGATTGGATATTAAAACATTGTGTAAAAAACGTTCACTCGAGCGTAAGAGTAATGCGATAACGGCAACGCTTATTATACCTAAAAAGGGACGGTGTTTGTCGATCACTTATGTCATCTTCAAACTTTAGTTATCGCATTTGCATTACGCTTACTGTCGCTTGGACGGTTATCTACGTTGATGCCGAAATTAGGTGTTTTTTTTTTACAATCAGTTACTCAATATTATTTTAACCTTAAACGAAATGTTCGTGTAACCGTTATGAAATAGTTATTTAACCATTATTCAGGATTTTCACTGAAAACGGAATATTTGCCATGTTTTTTTTTATTTAATTATCTTTGTACTCGTTTTGTGTGACTTCAAGGAATGTTCTTAGAAAGATTGTATAGCCACACATCACTAGCGGGCGCAACTTTAGATGATGGAATACATGAGTCAGGGTTTTTTAAAAAGGGCATTCCATAGTATCATATTTATCCAACCGTTATTATAAGTTATTTACAAACTATAGGTACATTCCACGTTGTTCTTAGTATAATTTATAAAGGTAAATAACCAGTTTTAAGTGAAATATAATGATTAAAACGAAATAAGTTTTAAAGTTATACCGTGAAATAACGGTTACAAAACAGCTATTCAACTGTTACTTATTCATCTAACCGTTATTATAAGTTATTCACAAATTATACACTATTATACGTTGTTCTTAGAATAATTTACACAGAATCGTATACTAGCTATCGCCACCGGTTTCCTTCGTATTTGGCGGTAAACTTTGGGGGCTCTGTGAGAACTGATTAACCATTTTATTTTGCATCATGTTTAGGAGAATGTCGGAGTATTGCTCTATGAGAGACATTGCTGGGTTGTTCGCGTTGGCTTCTGTAAAGAAAACAAAAACTTCTGTCACCGTTTATTGTCCATGTTTATTTCTTGTTCAACGAATATCTGACCTTTAACTATGTAGTTATTTAACCAATAGAGAATTGTAATACAGTTATTAAATAGTTATCCAACCGCTATCAGTAGATAATCTGAGCATTATCGTTCCAGTCGTTCATAACTAGTTATCTAACTGTTATCAATGAGTTATTCAGTCATTATCTCCCCCCTAACAACTAGTAATTCAGCAGGTTTGTACTAGTTATCCAGCCATTAGAAACTAGTTATCTGATCGTTATTGATTAGTTATTCACTTGTTATTGATAATTATTGACTTTTTTTGATAATTTATTCACTCGTTATCGATTAGTTTGTCGATACCGAATTCTCCAGTTTCTCTCTGGCTTAGTCAACATTGCGGCAAATGCTTACAGGTTCAACGTACATTTAGAGACAAAATTCTCCAGTTTCTCTCTAGCGATGTACATGGAGGCAAAATTATCAACTTTTCTTTAGCAGAGTCTAGATTGAGGCAAAGGCTTGCAGGTTCAACGTACCTTTAGAGACCAAAGTCTCAAGTTTCTCTCTAGCGATGTACATAGAGAGGCAAATTTGTCAATTTGTCCCTAGCAGAGTCTACATTAAGGTAAATGTAAGCAACGTACCTTTAAAGACGAAATTCTTCAGTTTCTCTCTAGTGGAGTAAAGGTTATGGCAAATGGTTACTGGTTTAACATACCTTTAGAGACCAAATTCTCCAGTTTCTCTCTAGCGGTGTCTACATTGAGACCTCTGTATTCTCCATCCGTAGAAGAGAGACTGCTCATTTCGTTTCCGTTTTGATTCCTTGCGACCGCATTTCTTAGAACCTTCTGAGTTTCAAGTATGGCCGCTTCTAAACCTAAAAATAATAATAAAATAACATTCAAAATATTCCTTAATTTATATATAAAAAACACAAGTTTGTGTTTTTTGGTAATTGGTAACAGGATAAAAATGTATCATATTTGTTAGTCTAGAGGTTACGAACTATACCTGTTCCAAATTCATCCAAAACCTATGGTGAAGGAAAACATCGAAAACCGGCATCGAATAGAACCAAAAGTTCAAAGACAAGGTCAAAAGGTTTTTATTAATTAAAATCACAAGGGTCATATAGAAATGTCAACTTAAAAACTACGTGAATTTAAAATGCTAAAGTTAATTTACGCCGATTCCTAGCGCGCGACCAAGTCTTGAAGAATCAGGCAATAAACTCTGACTGAATGAATGAATGGATGCATGCATGAATGAATGAATGAATGAAAATCCTTTCTTACAAGAATTATGGTGTACACACCATAAGAAAAATAGATATAACTTAACAAAACTAAAAAAAACTTAAAGTACAATGGGCGGTCTAATCGCTTGGAAGCGATCTCATCCAGACAATCGTTGGATGCAGGATTTAATGACATTGTAATAATGCTTTTTTAAGATCCTTCATTCAGCTGTAGTGTTTGTTCAATAGCATGTATCATCGTTTAGTGTTCCAATAAGCGGCGATCGGCTTGCAACCTGTCACGTGGGATGCCAACTATAACAAAAAAACGCTTTAAAGTTATTTTGCAAATCTTACCACTGATGTCAGCCGCAGCGTTAGGTTCTCTTTGGAGGCTGGTGTACAGCTGGACCACTTTCGATGCTGTTTTCGTCAACTGCTCAGTCAGGGCGGAGCACAGTTGCGATGAAGACACTGAAAAGAACAATTGGAAAATATTTTTACAATTCATATTTTGGTAATCAAGCCAAGGGCTGATACCTGTTGCTTCCACTACGTCACTTCCGTAGCTGGTAGTAAAAAAAAAACTTAAACTTCCGGTACATCTGTAATGCCTGAGTTTTTTGTGAGTATGGCCTCGATTCTGTAGTACACTAAACTAAATTTAAACTGTCGCTCTTTTACTGATAGTGCAAGCAAGAAAGAGATAGCTACAATTTTAGTGCTGTCAAATTTGTCAGATTTAAGTTTTCCATACAAATTTTGTCGTGATTTCAATACATGCTGACTATAAACACGTAGAAAAGCGGCACGTAAACTGATTTGACAGCAGCACACAGCACTAAAATTGTAGCTATCTCTTTCTTGCGTACACTATCAGTAAAAGAGAGCGATAGTTTAAATTTAGTTTAGTTAGTGTACTACAGAATCGAAGCCAATGTTGGGTTAATAAGCCTATACTTTAGCAGGAATGCTTGTGATCTTTATATTGTTTCTTTTATTACAAAAGATTTTAGTAAGAAAGAGCTTCTGTCCACGGCTTCGCCCGAGTGGTAACCGGATAAAAAGTAGCCTATGTGTCATTCTGATAAGTTATATTACTGTAAAGTTTCATCAAAATCCGTTCAGTAGTTATTGCGTGAAAGAGTAACAAACATCCTCACAAACTTTCGCGTTTATAATATTAGTACTAATACAGTAGGGTACCTCCCGCCCACGGCAACACGGCTCTTCGAATGACGGTAGATATAAAAAAAAACTGTTTTGAAATACATACTGTTGGTTTCAGGTGTGTCCTGCTTCCCTCTCGGCCGGCTGTTGCCTGTCAGTCTGGCAGTCACCTCGCGGGCCTTCGCTGAGAGATCCCGCTCGCTGCCACTTCGACCTTAGAAATTGGACAGGAAACGTCAGTGAAATAATAAAGAGGTATATATAATATGTAAAAAAAAAGGTATATAAGGTGTATAATATGTAGTTTATAGAAATATATAATAATAATACATAATAAATACAATTTGATTAGATTCCCTTTTAAGCGCACTGTCGGAAATTCCACCAGTTTCATCAGTTACTGACCTGTTCGCCTGGTATCGATGGAGGCCGCCCTGGGTCTACCCTCACCCTGGTTCTCTGCTTCAGAACTGGATTCCTCTTGGCCGGTCGCCAGAGATACTGCAATTATTAGTTTTGTTAAGTGCAATGTGACTATGTACCTCGTGTGTTCATAAGTCTTGAGACACAGTAAAACTAAAATATTTTTGGAGCTAAGTTGAGTATTCATTTATTGGATATTAAAATTAAAACTACTGACATCTAGATCTGTATTTAAAAATAAATCATTCAAAATGGCCGCCTTTGCATTCAATGCAGGCCTTCAAACGCGTGCGCCATTCATCTATGGCGGCACGAATCTTTTCAATGGGAATCCGTTTCGATTCTTTAATAAGGGCTCGCTTGAGAGAATCCAGGTTTGGGTGAGACTTTCTGCATGCCCTCAGCTCCAATTCCGTCCATAAAGAATAATCCAAAGGATTCAAGTCAGGGCTTGACGAGGGCCAATCTTCGCTCCGAATGAAGCCTGGCAAATTGGCCTCCAGCCAACGTTGGGTAGTCTTAGCTTTATGGGAGGGAGCAGAGTCCTGTTGGAAAACCCAGTATTTTCCAGCGAATAGCGTATCATTTAATGGTTTAACCACCGCTTCCAATATGTCGGTTTGGTAATTTTGTGCCTTCACCTTGACGCCTTGCTGGCAAAAATGAAGCGAAGTGACCCCCTCGTAGGAAACACCCCACCAAACCATCACACTTGCTGGATGATGAGTGCGCTGGACATTGCGTACAGATGGCTGGACGTCCTTTGAACTTCTGGCGTAAACCTTATTGTTCTGCCGGTTAAACTTTTCTTCCACCGTGAAGATCTTTTCATCGGTAAACAGGATATTTTTTGGATCGTGTCTCTTCAATAGGTTCCGACATCGTTCCAGTCGCAATTTACGAAGACGCTCGTTTAAATAATGCACTTTCCTTCGACTGTAGGCCTTTAGTTTAAGATCATATTTAAGTATCCTATTCACCGATATTCGCGAAATGTTGGTCTGCAGAGCTAATTTCTTTTGAGTCCGGCAAGGGTTGCGACGAATTCGCTCTCTGATTACTTTGATGTTGGCGGGCGTCCTTACAGACCGCGGGCGGCCACATCTTCCACGGTCTTCTAAAGAGCCGGTCTCCTTGTACCTCTTTATGGTATAATACACAAAGTTCCGACTACATCCCAAACTTTGGATTTCACTAAAAACTTGCATTGGTTTTTTTCCTGCTTGAAACAGTGAAATTACAGTCGCACGCAAATCTTTTGTTGGCGCCATTTTCACGGAGAATGAAACAAATATTCAAATGTATATTTTTTCTGATTCAAAACATTCGAAATTTAAAATTTTAAAAGTTTAAAAAAGGTTGCATGAATTACTTTCTTTTTAAATTAATTAAATAAGTTCGTCTCAAAACTTATGAACACACGAGGTATATACTATATTCTGATATACTTGTATTCACAAACAAAACTCGAGAGAGGTCGTCAAACTACATAGTTTGAAAATACTAGTTAATACAAGAACTAGTTAATAAATCAGGGACTCAGTAGCGAAGTGGGCGAAGGCTCGCCTGAAACACAGAAGGTTGTGGTTTCGATTCCCGCCGCGGGACACATGTTTGTAAATATTTGTCTCAGGTCTGGGTGTTTACTATGTAAATAATACAGGGAGTAAAAAGACGACTACCGAAAACGAAAGGGGGTGGTACAGCACCACAAAACCCAACCACAAAACTGTAAAAAAAAAATTATAGCCGGGGAAAATAATGTTTCAAGATTTTTATTTATTTCGGCAGCCAGCAATGTACGCTCGATCAATGACCGCGGGCGAGGTCAGCTGTTCCTGGTAGTACGGGCGGAATCTGCTTGTTGCGCGTACATTGCTGTTTTTTTTATTTTATTTGTTTTTTGCTTTTATAAATTAGATACTTAGATATGGTCTTATTATGTATTATGTGTATGAAACTAGAAAAAAATGAAAAGTACGTAGATATGTCAACATATTATGAGCGTTTTTTTTCCGCTAAATATATTCAGAATCATGGTCTAATTGCAACCCCCCCAGTTTTCGGTAGTCGTCTTTTTACACCCTGTATATGTATTTACAATAAAAAAAGTATATTAAGTATTATATTAGTCACGTAGTTCCCATAACATAAGCTCTGCTTAGTTTGATGCTGTGTGAAAATGTCCAGCTTTATTTAATTTATTTAAATAAAATTAGATATACACAAAGATACACAGGATAAACATATAAGGTACAATAGGCGGTCTAATCGCTGAAAGCGTTCTCTTCCAGACAACCTTTGGATGTCATTATAAATTTAACGTGTCTTAATCACGTTTACCTTTTTATTATTTTATACTGTATTATTATTTTATTATTTATTTAGCTGAAAAGGAGTGCCATTGACCAAAGATAGAAGTAAGCAGAGCTTGTGTTATGGGAACTACATGACTAATATACTATTTATATACTTTTTTGTGAATACATACATATTATACATAGAAAACACCCAAACCCGACACAAATATTTGTCTCGCAATATTCTATAAAAGACTTGTTTGTGAACACATTTTAGATTTGTGCAAAGCATTGTGATATTTCCATTAGCTTTTAAATATTTTCATAATATTTCAAGCAGTCTTTTAAATTCAGTTCTGTATTAATGTTTTATTCTTAGTGCTCTTTAGTGGCCATTTTCACTTCGGACCAATGTATCGAAAGATCTTGTTTAGGTCATTGCTTGATAAGTAAATCTAACTACGTATAAAGAGCAGTATACTATGTACTTACTGACAAGGCAAACAATAGGACAGAGATATAGCATAACCACATCCCAAAAATTTACCTCGTATGTTAGTACGAACTTCTTGTGTAAACTCTCGTTGTACTAAACGTAACTTTAGTCATTGAACAGGCTTGGGTAACTGCAAAGATTCCCAGTAGGTGGAGCCTCGGCGCTTCGAGGCGAAATATTTAAATTTTGTGAAAATTCATATTTTAGCAACTACAAGATATATACAGGATGACCCAGAACTGGTATTTTAAGCCTGAGCGGTGTGATTCCGAACATGAAAATTAACAAATTTTCCTGATAAATAAGTCAATTTCCAGAATTTACTTTCAGGAATCAAATTTGAATTATTTGACACATCCAGCTCTAAAATTAATGTTAATCGAACAAGATGTTGGCATCGGAAAGCATATCTAAAACAGCTCATTAATCAGTTGTTTACCGAAAACAGCTGATAAAACTACCATTTTCTTCAATGAAAAACATCGAAGTCACCAAAAATCGTAGTACATTTGTTACAGTATTTTTCAAACTTTCGCGATTAGATAACATAATTATTATAAGTTTAACGGGTCTTTATCACGTTTACCTTTTTTATTATTTTCCCGACGTTTCAACTGATTTGCAACATCGGGCAAACGAAGCGGACAATTGCTGAAAGGGTCAAAGAGCATATTGCAGCTGTCAAAAATCGCCAGATAAACAAGTCGGCCATAGCGGAGCACCTTGTGGACTCAGGACCAAACCATTGGATCGAGCTTCATGACCCTAAGGTGCTATCCAGTGAACGCCAATATTGTAAGAGAATGGTTCGTGAAGCGATTGAAATAAAGAAGTACCCAAATTTTAATCGTGAAGACGGCTATAGACTCTCTGCGTCCTGGAATCCCGTGATAAACAGGTGTTCGCGTCGCGATCCAATTGTGCAGTGCGGTGATACGGTTAGTGTAGTGTGCCGTAATGTGAACATGGACTTTTCTGATTCTGAAGATGAAATGAGGGTAGTTGCGGCTACTGCCTTTATTTGTCGACGGTAGCTCCGTATACTCCAGTCATCCCGTGACCACGGCTGTTGCAATACAGTTGAAACGTCGGGAAAATAATAAAAAAGGTAAACGCGATAAAGACCCGTTAAACTTATAATAATTACATTTGTTACGCTTGTCAGATATGAAATTATTAAAAAATTACTCAAAATCATTCAAAAATCATTAATTATTTAACAATGATTAACAGTTATTAAATATTAAAGAAATCTCATAAATTGACTAAGAGTAAACAAACATCACATGTTTCGATCGGTACTTTAAGTTTGGTTCAGAAAAGTGTTGCCAGTAAACATAAACTTTAATTTTGTTCAGAAATATGCTCGTGAACCACAGAGCATATTTCAATACAAAATATATGTCAGTGTTTACAAATCTTAAATACAAGGAAAGCTTTTCATAATAATTTCATATCTGACGACCGATGTGGCGCGGTGGGCGAAGGTCCGCCTGCGACACAGGAGGTTGCGGGTTCGATTCCCGCCCTGGGACAAATTTTTGTACGATCTGCTAATATTTGTTCCAGGTGTTCTGGGTTTTTTTCTATGTATAATAAAAAAATATCTATCTATGTAATGTATTGTATTAAGTATATCAGTCATCTAGTACCAATAACACAAGCTCTGCTTAGCTTAGGGCTAGATGATGATGTGTGTATTGTCCAGCGTTATTTAGCGTTTAGCGTTTAGCTCATAAGTGCCGAGAATCGACCGACCTAGAGATAACATACTAGTTCTGGGACAACCTGTATTTATCCACAAAATAATCAGCTTACCAGCGCTATACGCGTGTGCGGGTCCGCGTCTTCTGGGCGCGTTGCTAGCCATCTTGTTCATAGACGATATCGTGGGCCGCATCAGACCTTGATTCCTGTTATTGGCTTGCCGTGACGGCTGACCATCTGACTCTGAATCACTCTAAAACAAATCACAATTTTCCAATTAGAACACAGATGGATCAGGAAGGTGCGTGGCGCATTTCTGTTCAGGGGGCTAGACAAATACCTCACGCTTACTTTTTCCTTTCACGCTAACGCAAATTTTTCAAGGTAAAACTTGGCAGCTGTCACGTGACATTTCCGCAGCTAATCTCATTCCCATACAATTCAATCCTTCCGCAGGCGTTAACGTCAACAGAAAGTGGTGTTTGTCTAGACCCCTGCTCTTAGACAACAACCACTTTCTGTTCGCGTTAACGCCTGCAGAAAGATTGAATAATATAAGACAAAATGACAAAAAAACCGACTTCCTCACGTGCTTACGTTATTTCGCTCACTCGGGACACTCTTTCGTATAAAAAACAAACGTAAAAACCCACAAAAAAAAAATCGGCTAGTCGTAAAACTTTTATAGGACTTCTTCGGCATCATTATCTATACAATAAATAGAAAATCATCAAAATCGGTTAACAATTGGCGAAGATATCAAGCAACAAACATTAAAAAAACGAACTGAGAACCTCTTCCTTATCTTGAAGTCAGTTAATAAAGCTTATTTCCGATAGGCTTATGTCAGAAGCTTACCTGATTAAGCACTCCAACGCTAGAGCTCCTCGTCATATTACTCTTGTTGGAGTACCTCGGGGCAGGACGAGCGAATCCGGGGGACTTGCTGCTATTCTGAGGGGGGGAAGGCTTTGGAGGGACTGAAATATAAGTTTATTTCTGTTTATTTAGATGAAACACGTTAACACACACATAAGGGAATTCTCATGTATAAAACAGAGTTTATTTACAGACAAAATAATACAACAAATAAAAAATAACCTATCTACATAATATTAGATTATGAAAATCAGTATGTTTTCTATCTATAGTCCATGTCAAAGTCAATATTTATTTATTTATTAAAATTACAAGAATCACTTTAAAACCAAGCCAGGAAAGAACGTGTAACAAGACTGAGTATTCTTTTTAATTGTCCTTTTACAAAACATAAATAAATTTCGTCAGTTCTTCTGTGACCACGGCTGTTGCAACACAGTCGAAACGTCAGGAAAATAATAAAAAATGAAAACGCGATAAAGACCCGTTAAACTTATAATGAATTTGTAAATTTTTCATCGAGTTGGAACAACTTCAAAGTAATAGGAAACCGTGACTTCGCGTTTGGTACGCGGTTTCTGTAACCACTCAGCTACGAGGTCTAGTTCCAGCCTGCTTCTTAATTACACCAATAAAATGGAAATGGGGAACGGCTTTAACAATGTCCAACACTTCTAAAACTTCAGGAACATTTCTCGATCTAAACTTTTTAAAGAAGTTATTTGATACTGCTTCACTGAAAAGGAGTGCCATTGTCTCGTTACCATAGCCATTTAGCTAGTGTAATAAGGAGGCTGTTCGGAAATCTCAGGATGTTTCGGTACCAAGCTTGAATAACTTAAACGCTTCTACTGTAGGTGCACTATAGCGCTAAACATCCCAAGAATTTCGACCAAGCGAGATTTCGTGGAAAAATTTAAATATTTAATTTCAATGAAATTTCTACTTAACACATAAAACGTTTAAGACTTTAATTGGGAAAATAAAACAGGAATACACAAATATAAATCTACGAATGGGTATGTCAAAATTGTATCAAAAGTGAATGCATGCAAAAAGTCGTGCTTTTACGAGTAAAAAACATACATACTTTAAAAAAAAACTACGTATTATAAGCATTAGTAGGTACTACTTAATTCAGACATTTTGTACCTAGTACTTACTGTAAACCAAGTACCAACCACCACCAAAAATAAATAGTGTTATCCTAAACTGTGTACCACATTTAGCCAACACATACGGTATTGTGTACCAATAACGAAAACCGTGTACAAGCGACAACGAACCTTGTTAAATTTCGGGGAGCAGTAAACATGAAGCTCAAAACCTATCTAAAACCGTATACACCAGAATTTTAGGATTTAGCCTACTATTAAATCTGTGTACACCGTTATTAAAATTTAGCCAACTATCAAAATCGTTTACACTATATAATATAAATTTAACTTATTATTAAAATAATGTACCACATTTAGCCACCGGTAAAGTATGTATAAAGAAATATTAGTATATAAGTGGGAAAAAAGGAATTAGCCAATTATCAAAATAATGTACATTTAGCCGACAACCGCCACTAAAATAGACAGTAGTATTCTGGGTGATTTAGCCAACCCGTGTACATTATTTAGTCGATAACCAACACCACATACCAACCACCACACGAACCTTGCGGTGTATTGGGTGCAATATAAAAATTTAGCCAACTAGCAAAATAGTGTACCACATTTAGCCGACCATCAAAACTATGCTCTACAAAATATCAAGATGTAGCCAACTACCAGAACCGTGTCCACCATAATGTTATGATTTAGCCAACTATCAAAACCTTGTACACCATAATTTTATGATTTAGCCAACCAACGAACCCGTGTACCACATTCCATAATCGTGTATCAACCACAACACGAACCTTGCGGCGTCCTAGGTGCTGGCATTGGCTTAGCCGCGAGGTCGGATAGCGATATCGCGCGTCTCATCCCCGTTCCCTCCTCTTCTCTGTCTGACGCGGACAGGTTGTGAGACCGATTTGCTGCTGATTTTTTATAATAATTACATGCAAAATTATCTAAATAATAGTTTTTTTTTAATATAATAAAATAAAAACTATCGCGAATTAATCTTGTAAAACGGGCTTTTTTCCACGTCTAAACTAAAAATGAACGCCCCTCTCCTAAACGAAATGGCATTAATGTGGGAGAGGAAATACTTATTGGAACACGTGTGTGCGTGATTTTACTGCACTCACCATACTATCATCGGTGAATAATAATAATCGGTGATGGAGACTCTCGGAATGAGTCGAAACTTAGTCGGTACCTTCACCGATAGCACGGTGCGTCAAAGCCCCCGTTTTACAATAGATTACTAAAACATTTTAAAACTAAACAATGATACGAATACATTACACAAAATACGTAAAAACCATGCGATTGTTGCAAAATTTGCAAATAAAACATGCGAAGTTGCTAACATCGAAGAAACATAAGAGGCTTTAGGTACATTGTGAAGACTTTGATTGGTGCAAATATAGGGCCCGGCGTTCACCGTCTCGTGATATGTTTATTTATAAGCGACCTAAAATTCAAACGATTGAGGTAAACATACCACGTATTGATGAGACACTTTGTAGACTCAGGTCTACAACTTTTTTAGTCTGTGCTTGCCGCAACAAACACAGACTAACATTGCATTGCCATTCAAAGGTTCAATGCAGACGGCATTTTGGAGACGCTTTCGTCTGGTAGCGAGTCGGATTAGTTGAGTAATCTATAGATCGTTTGCAACGTCTTTAGATAACTCAACTGTTTCATAAATATTTTATTTAAACCACTTTCGAAATAACTATTTTTGAAAAGTTAAAAGCACTAAAAATCTTCACAACGTATCTTAATTTTGAAATTAAAAATGCAAATGAAGGGAATTAACTGTATTTTCATGCATATCCCAACCTTGGTTTGGTGTGAATTTCGAAGGCAAAACCGGGACCATAGGGACTTTTTTAGCTAAGAAACCCCTTATGGCACCCCCAGCGTTCAAACATGGACGCAATTTATTCTCCATACACAATCTTGGTGTAGGAACTCTAACGACCTTCCTGAAAGGAGTCTTCGGTCGAGCAAAACCGTAAAGAGATAACCTCTTTGGACTATTCGTACAACTTGAGCTAGTTGTGGAAGATTCGTAGTTTTCACTATCTAAATGGACGTCAGTTTTCGGTATCACCATTTCGTTGTAGACTCTTTGCTTAAGACTTTTAGGTGCGTTTTCCTTTTGTACTGTATTATTTAGGACGTTTCCAGATTCGTTGGCGACGTCTTCGACCGCTGTAACTAGCCCTCCGATTTGTTCAGAGTCTAATATGTCCGGGAGGCTCAAGTTACGTTTAATTTCTTTGTTGTCTGTCACTTCAACATCTGCTGCAGCTTCCTCTAAAGTGAGAGACGCAAAATTTGGCGTTGTCGACTGCTTCGTGGCTAGTTTCTCAAATTTTCTTGATAAAACTTTGACTACGCCTTGTCCGTCGTCTATGTTAGCTTTTAAAGGCCTCATTCGCCATTCTTTCAAGAATTTCTCTTGTAGTATTTTCCGTTCCTCCATTTCTACTAATTTGTTTATGATTTCGATCTTTCGTTCTATGTCTTTATATTTTTTTATATCATCATTATTTACTGGCGCTTTATTCTCTTTAGCGTCGATATTCTGTCTACTGTGGCAGGGTTTATTCAAATCGCGATCTATTTTGGCTATTTTTATATTAATTTTATCTTTCGCTGTTTTACCGAAGTGAAATTTGTTTTCTTGCTCAGCGTAGTAATCTAAAGAGTCTTTAGCAAAATCGTTATGATCTATGATGTCTAAGGAATCCATGCTGACATGCCTCATTCGTTCCATTTTCTGCATAGCATAAACTTCTAAGCTATCCATCTGCATTTCTGACTTATTCTCATTTACATCCTTTTCTTTGACAAATATATCAAAACTCTTCTCATTATTATCTGTTGCATCTATATTAGAGTTATTATCAGCTTGATTTTTGTTTCCTAAGTAATTTTTATTTTGTAGACCATCTAATTTAGCTTTGTATTGAGACGATATAGACGTTAGACCAGATTTTTCCATACCGGCTTTGAGTCTATTGTTCATTTTAATTGACGAAGTTCTTTTGATAGGTTTAGGAGGTTTATGTGGAACAAATTCCATAGTTATCTTATTATTATTGTTGTTCTTCTGACCAGAACCTCTCTCAAGACTTTTAGTAGCATTATTGTATTTGACACCATTAGCCTTTTCTTTGTTCATTTGATTTTTACTAACTTTTGTTTGAGTATTCTTACGAATTTGCTCTTCAAACTTCTCTAGATTCTTTTGTACGTGAGATTTTCTTTTCTCCATCAAATTCTTCAAAGGATTGGGCTTTGAAGCAGGTTCTAAAACAACTTCGAAACTACAGCTTTTTGACTTGACCATGGCATTCTGTTCACAACCTTCCATTTGGCTCTTATACTTATATTTATCAGCAAATTTAGGCTGCAAAGACTTGCTTGTATTAGCCATGTAGTCTTTGCTGCTAAGTCTTGGTATTTCATCAGTGATTTTCTTGTCCTTACCATATTGTAGCACGTTTTGTTTACTGTACGTCTGTACATTATTTCCATCAAAGTAATATGCTATGTTCTTAGCGGGCGGAGGTTGTTGATTACTAGTAGAGTCATACAGACTTTTAGATCTTGTAACTGTCTTATGCCCTGATATGTCTTTAGTTGGAACTTCAAATCCATAAACCTTGTTCATCGGTGCTTTAGGAATGACTGTTTCTTTTTTAGGACTAGTTCCTTCTAAATAGTTGTTGTATAGATAGCTGAAGTGAGGTGTGTTGTTTGGACTTGAGCCGTAGCTTTTGGAAGTATTATCAAATTCATAGCAACTCTTACTGTCTCTCGGTATATTGACTGTGTTCTTTTGTCTCTTAGGCCTCGTACCTTCGAACAGCATTTCTAAGGGAGCACTTTTAGTGCACTCAGAATCGTCAGACAAAACGCTTTCCAGAGAATTACAGTTCGTTCTACACAAATGATTATCGTTTTCCAAATACATATCGTCTGAAAGCATGGACTCTTGGCTGCAACTGTTTTTCATGTACTTCTTTTGATTTAAAAAGAAACTAGCACTAGAATGTCTATGCTTATCCATATAATTATCGTCTGTTTCATTTAAATTCTCAAAGGAACAGTTCTGAGAATCGTTTAAGTTGTATCTACTGTCGAATTTAGCTTGCTGGAATGCAACCTCATTGCCATATCTTAGAAAAATTTCATTTGAGACGCTGGAACAGTTAGAATTTTCGCTCAGAACTGATTCATTCGATCTCGTTACGCATCGTTTAGTCAATACACTTTGGCATCTATACATATTACTGTTGTAATTAACAGAATCTTCGTCTAGAATGTCATCTAGGTTCGACGGCATGTTTCTAGGCAACGTTGAGCTTTTGCTTGAAATGTACGCTGGTTTGATCGGTACCACTGGTTTGTCTGTTCCTATTTCGTAGTTAGAAACGGATCTCCTTGGTGTCGTCTTATTGTGCTTTTTGCAGACTTTTTTAGAGAACAATTTGTTTTTGCAACTAGCGTCTTGGCTTAAGCTACAGTCTTCTAAAGAATCAGACGAGAAATTGCCATCAGTTTCTTTGGTAGGTTCTATATCTAAATCATTATTAGGTTCATACTCGTCTAAATCTCCATATTTCTTTGTAATTTCTGCTATCATTTTCTCAGTATCACTTTTTATAGTATCTACTATACTTTTCCCACTATGTTTTATGACCTTATTATCCATACCTATAAAGAAACTGAGAGAGTTTCTTTTCTTTGGATCCAAGCTATTCGTTTGAGCTTTTTTCTTATCATCGTCGTCGTTTTGTTGCACTTTATCTATCCATTTACATTCTTCAGAAACAGGAGAGACGGGGCACGATTTGTAGTTCTTAAAAATACTTCTAGTATTCGGTTTAGGAGTTTTCACTTGAGGTTTCTCGTTAAGATTAAGATGGAAATTCCTTGGCTTAGGCTCTTTATCTTCCATAGGAAAGAGTCTGTTAAAAACTTTATTGGATTTGATATCTACTGTGAAAGCTATTGGCTTGTTTGCTGTCTGTTCCTTAAATACCATTGGTTTATTATAGGGGGTGAAGTTAAGTGTCCGTTTATCATTGCTGCTGGCTATATGCGCGTGTGGGGGGATGTAAGGGGGTGTTTCGTATTCCGGTATGTGTTTGTTTAAGTTCGCAGGGATGGCATAAGGGTTTTTGCTTCGATAGTCTACATTGACGTTGGTATAAGGGTTGAGACTGTCGAAATAATTGGAGTTTAGACTGTCTAATGTTTCTTCTTGTCCTGGCCAGCATGAAGGTAGAATGGAGTGTTAGTTCGTGAGTTCAATAATGTAGTCGTTTGAAGGTAAATCGTGTATTTGATGCCTTAACATAAAGTAATGAAATTAAACACTTTTGTATGGATTAATCACGTTGTTTTTTTTTACTTGTTAATCTATCTGCGTTCACAAAAGCTTGGAGCCTTCGTAATAACAATAAAAAACCAAATTAAGTGTGTAATTTCATTATGTAAAACAATCGCGAAAACCTACAACATTATTAAGTAACTGTATAATTTCAAGACTAAAATTTACGTAAAATTTAGATGTCCCAAAATTGACGATTTACTGCGGGATGGTCATTGCCGATTTACAAGCAAAGATGCAGGTTCCTGCTGATCAAAATTTTCGGGACACATTACAATTTTATGTTCTCCATAAGTATAGTTTGCTTTTCAAAATCATAACGAATTTTGATGATGATACAACTTACGATTGTCATATAAAAAAAAAACAAGTTAAAATATTCACTTTCAAACGTCAAACAACTACTTAAAATGTGTTTATGATAATGTTATAGATTCTTTGTGTCTCAAGCATTCACAAATTCAAAAATATCAGGTGTAAGTTTTATGAAACAGATTAAAACATTAAATAGCGTAATCTAGCTTTCACAAAGAGTGCTTAAGGTATCTTCGATCACCTTGGTCACTTTGGTAACCCCTAAAAACGCTACAAAATGGCAATAGGAAACGATGCATTTAACTATTTTAACAATACCCAAAACTTTATTTTAAAAACTTCTCGGCTGAAACTTTCTTATTTTGAAGTATAAGATGGACAAGATAATGCAAAATGAGCGCCATTAACTCGTTCCTATAGCCATTTTGCTAATGTAATCAGGGGACAGGTTACTGAGGGTGTTGAACCTAAAAAGACCTTTTGTCCATTGCATCAGTGTGGTGAAAATATTTATGAGGCTTCCTTCTCAATATTTTATATTACGTTATTCACCGAATTAGATAAAATTTTAAAAAATATTCTTTCACTTTGTTCACGTTTAAAATATTTTTTTGTTTCCTTCAAGCACACAGAAAAACATTGTTAGGACAACGGCATGACCTAAAACCAAAATTCGAAGGCTTGTACCATCGGTTAGTGTTCCAATAACCGGCGATGGGCTTGCAATCTATACAAAACGTGAGCACCTGTCAAAAATACTAACCTACAAATAGCATAAATACGAAATTTTGGATGTCGGTTGCGAATCCTAATTAATATTATAAACGCGAAAGTTTGTGAGGATGGATGTTTGTTACTCTTTCACGCAAAAACTACTGAACTACTGAACTATCAGAATAACACATAGGCTTCTTTTTATCTGGGTACCACGCCCCAGATAAAAAGTAGCCTATGTGTTATTCTGATGTATAAGCTATATTACTGTTAAGTTTCATCAAAATTCGTTCAGTAGTTTTTGCGTGAAAGACTAACAAACATCCTCACAAACTTTCGCATTTATAATGGTAGTCGGATTACTATTATTAGGACCTATTAAATTGTTTTTTTTTTCATAACTTATTCCATCATCCCAACTTAAAAATTTGTGTTTTTTACGTCGTGCTAAATGGATGTTTTTCTTTCTTCTTTCTTTCTTTCTAAATACTTTGCCGTAGACTATGTCTACTACAAAGCACTATATAGTTTTTTTTTTGTAAGTACATACCATAGCTATTGTTGCTTCTATTGGAAGGTATGGCCATAGACACCGGACGATTGTTTCTTCGTGCACTATCCTTTTCTGGTATGTACGATAGATCAGTGGTAGATTGGCTGGATTTGAGATTCGACCGGAACGCCACCTGTTCGACGAAAACAGAAGCTGAAAACAGTTCTACCAGAGTTCGATCGGGGGAGTGCTGGCTGCGATGTGGCTGCGATGTGGCTGCGATGTGGCTGCGATGTGGCTGCGTTGTGGTCGGTTCCGAACACACGTTGGCGACAGAAGTTATATAAGATATAATGACCAATAACTGGGATTGAATTTTATTAGATAACTTGTTGGTAGATAGGCAATAATTATTGTCATTTTTAATTCAAGCGTTAGGGCATAAGTTCTAACATTATATGATTATTCTTAACGCATTAGCATTGCCATTCAGCGTGGCAATGCGGCCAGTATTTTGGGAACGCTTCCGTCTGGTAGTGATCTGGATCAGTTGAGCTATTTATAGATCGTTTGTAACGGTTTTTAGATGGCTAGCTGTTTCATCTGTATTTTTTGTATATGCCTACTTGTAAATAGTTGTATGAATAAATGTTTTTAATTATTTATTATTCTTCTATTTAAATGTATTATCAATTTACCTTACTCTGCTTAGTTTGGGGCTAGATGATGCTGTGTTAAAATAATGACCAGCATTATTATGTTATTATTATTCCTCTTTATTTATTTTTAATCTCAGGCTTATACCTGGAGCCTTTATAGGCATTAGGTGGAGCCGAAGCTAACACTAAGAGGCCTTTTTGTACAATACAATATATAAAAAACGGTTTTTCGTGGATGGTGAATGATGAAACTATTGGATATATTGGGTGATAATTTGGACTATTACAGGAGTAAATGCTTAAGGAATGGTTGCTGGGCTATGTAGGATGAAACGGCACCTGCCAATTCTGACTAAAATTCAAATCGAATCATAGGCAGGTGATGAGTTGCCGTCCACTAAACGGGCCCCATAAGTGCCGCCAACGATAGACAGCGTAGAGGTAACGTTGGTGTGGACGGCTAAAGGGTGTGGAGAGGTGTGCTGCAGTTTCACTAAACGCTACTCCCGGCTTTATGCCTTTAACACTTCCACCCTTGGAGCATAGGTTCCGCTCTTAAGAGGCCTGCGGAGGATGAATTGCCCATACATACGTAATACCAAAATCGTTTGTAATTAGAGCTTATTTCCACCATATTATGTTATTATTTGTATTCGAATAGTATTTATCTAGGTACCATGATTAATATTTTTTTCAAAATACTTACCTAAAATGAAATGTAAACGAATCGCATTTTGGATATTTTTACGTCATTTAAGACATGTTTTCATCTTATTCGTTTCATATTAAAAACAACTATATCTTACGTATAGTTTGATTAGGTACATAGCTTATATTTTCTAGTTATAGAATAACAACGAAATGTGAATAATACAACAAGTTTTCAGTCATCATCTTTGGTATTACGGAACATCACCAAATTTATTACAAATTCTGAACGACTAATATTGCTATCGCGCAAGCACGGGCGGGCCTGCATCAGCCAAAGAGAGATAGCTATATTTTTGAACGCACTTCGAACTGAAGTTGTGAGCGCTGTCCGCCGGATCCTTAAGCCTCCACCTCCGGCTAAGGCAAGCCGAGGGTCAGGGGTCTCTGTGGACCCCAGGGAATAATGGATCTCCGCGGTGTCTTCCCTGCGAGAATATTATTAGCTAGATTGAACTCACGCTCTCCAACTGTCTCCTAGTCTCGAGTATCCTTCTATTGAGTTCCTCCCTCCTCCTCGCAGCGTCGGGGTCGACGACCTTAGAGGGGGTCCGGGGGGCGGGGGAGGGGATAGTCCGAGGGAGGGGGCCCCGGGAGTGATGCTGCGATGATATAGAGTTATGCCCTGAAAGAAATGTTGGTACAATAAGAGACTACAACTGGATACCTCTTTGAGGCTAAAAATTTGAAGTTTAAGGTCGCCTTAACGCAGCGTCGTTTAAACAAAATGTTAGATTTTAGATAGAAAACATGTTAACCCCATTTATATTATACTAGCTGCGTCCAGCGGTTTCACAAGAGTGTCGATTCCGTGGTAATATCGGGATAAAAAGTAACAGTGAAGTATTTTACTGCTACATAAATACCCTTGATGATAAACTATTTATTTGAATAAGAATTAATACTACGATACGAATGTAAACAACTTTTGTTTCTACCCGCGATCTAATTCCATTTTAGAACACATAAGCTGCTATTGTGACTTAACTATGATAGTTAGATATATTCCCTCGAGGACTTTTTTGTAGGTAATAATGAGTACTTTAATCATGTAGTATATAATTTTTATGTATCATCAATATTTTTCTCAGCGCACGCCAAATAATCAATTTTATAGACAAAATTTTGCTACTTTGGATTACATTATTGAAATTTTCTTAAGGACTTTATTTTTTTTGAAAATAAATTAAAGCCTACTAGCTTCTGCCCACGGCTTCGCCCGCGTGGTACCCGGGTAAAAAATAGCCTATGTGCTATTCTGATGTGTAAGCTATATTACTGTAAATTTTCATCAAAATCTGTTCAGTAGTTTTTACGTGAAAGAGTAACAAACATCCTCACAAACTTTCACATTTATAATATTAGTAGGATATTACATCTTGATAATTTAGCTTTCTATTGGTGAAAAATGGTGAAACTCGGTCCAGTAGTTTCGGAGCCTATTCGGTACAAAAAAAAAACAAACAAAAAAACTTTCCTCTTTATAATATTAGTAACATAAGTCAGAGGAGCAATCTAGATAGTGGCATTCAGAGATGGCGGTAGGCAGAGCATATATAAGGTTTACCTATGAAATTGCTTGGTGTGTTAAACTGGCCAGTTGGAACTGAAATATCTGCGATTCGACTTGGAATTCTAAAGTCTGTCACCCGCCTGAGATGCAAAAGGTTGCGGGTTCGATTCCTCCGCGGGACAGATGTTTGTATGATCTGCAAATATTTGTCTCTGGTGTCTTCTATTTATCAAATGTTTATATTAACATGTCATGTTCCCATAATAAGCTCTGCTTAGTTTGGGGCGAGATGATGCTGAAAATGTTGTGTTTGAAAATGTCCAGCATTATTTAATTTAATATTCAATTGGCGAGGATATCTCGTAACAAAAAAAAACTCTGTCAAACTGAGAACCTCCTATTTTGAAGTCGGTCGTAAATAAACTAACCGGTCAAAGTTGTGTCCATCTCAGCGGCGGACAAGCTGTCAAACGCTGATTTGAGATATCTCTCCCTCCGCCCCGCCGTGTCTAGAGACTCGCACGAACCCGACAGGGGATTCCGCTCAGTATTATCCCCTGAGGGGGTCGATACCTGAAACCATGAAATAGGTGGATAATTCAATATAAATATTTAAAGTACTAGCTTCTGCACACGGCTCCGTCCGCGTGGTACCCGGATAATAAGTAGCCTATGTGTTATTCTGATGTATAAGCTATAATACTGTAAAGTTTTATCAAAATCCATTGAGTAGTTTTTGCGTGAAAGAGTAACAAACATCCATCCTTACAAACTTTCGCGTTAATAATATCATGTCATGTAGTTCCTATAATACAAGCTCTGCTTAGTTTGGGGCTAGAAGATACTGCTTGAAAAAATGACTAGCATTATTTAATATTAAATATTTGTCTCGGGTCTGGGTATTTTCTATCCATAATATGTATGTATTTATAAAAAAATATAGTACATATCAGTCTCTCTCAGTCTTAATAGTGATGTACTAAACATGTAAAACTTATTCGTCAATTCCAGAGATGTAAAACTTATTCGTCAATTCCAAAGATGTTAAACTTATTCGACAATTCCAAAGATGTTAAACTTATTCGTCAATTCCAAAGATGTAAAACTTATTCGTCAATTTCAAAGATGTTAAACTTATTCGTAAATTCCAAAGATGTTAAACTTATTCGTCAATTCCAAAGACTTTAAACTTATTCGTCAATTCCAAAGATTTAAAACTTATTCATCAATTTCAAAGATGATGCAACTCACTTCATCATCA
This sequence comes from Perizoma flavofasciatum, assembly GCA_958496245.1. Classification (NCBI taxonomy): domain Eukaryota; kingdom Metazoa; phylum Arthropoda; class Insecta; order Lepidoptera; family Geometridae; genus Perizoma; species Perizoma flavofasciatum. The sequence continues at coordinate 4,681,372 of OY292446.1, read as the reverse complement.
TCAGAATCGTGTCCGGATCCGCTGAGCGAGGCTGCCGGCGGCGGGAGATCCAGCCTCACTGCATCAGCTTTCCATCGCTTCGAGCGACGCACGGACTGACGCAACTCATCCGCATCCATCGCGTTTACCATGAATTCACTGCAACCAACAAGATCAGTAATTATCACTTATAGTTGGTTATGGTAGGTAGTAAACAAGATCAGTAATATTCAGTTATAGTTATTTATGGTAGGTAGTTAATAAGATCAGTAATATTCAGTTATAGTTGTTTATGGTAGGTAGTTAACAAGATCAGTAATATTCAGTTATAGTTGTTTATGGTAGGTAGTTAACAAGATCAGTAATATTCAGTTATAGTTGTTTATGGTAGTTAACAAGATCAGTAATATTCAGTTATAGTTGTTTATGGTAGGTAGTTAACAACATCAGTAATATTCAGTTAGTTGTTTATGGTACGTAGTTAACAAGATCAGTAATATTCAGTTATAGTTGTTTATGGTAGGTAGTTAACAAGATCAGTAATATTCAGTTATAGTTGTTTATGGTAGGTAGTTAACAAGATCAGTAATATTCAGTTATAGTTGTTTATGGTAGGTAGTTAACAAGATCAGTAATATTCAGTTACAGTTGTTTATGGTAGGTAGTTAACAAGATCAGTAATATTCAGTTATAGTTGTTTATGGTAGGTAGTTAACAAGATCAGTAATATTCAGTTATAGTTGTTTATGGTAGGTAGTTATCAAGATCAGTAATATTCAGTTATAGTTGTTTATGGTAGTTAACAAGATCAGTAATATTCAGTTATAGTTGTTTATGGTACGTAGTTAACAAGATCAGTAATATTCAGTTATAGTTGTTTATGGTAGGTAGTTAACAAGATCAGTAATATTCAGTTATAGTTGTTTATGATAGGTAGTTAACAAGATCAGTAATATTCAGTTATAGTTGTTTATGGTAGTTAACAAGATCAGTAATATTCAGTTATAGTTGTTTATGGTACGTAGTTAACAAGATCAGTAATATTCAGTTATAGTTGTTTATGGTAGGTAGTTAACAAGATCAGTAATATTCAGTTATAGTTGTTTATGGTAGGTAGTTAACAAGATCAGTAATATTCAGTTATAGTTGTTTATGGTACGTAGTTAACAAGATCAGTAATATTCAGTTATAGTTGTTTATGGTACGTAGTTAACAAGATCAGTAATATTCAGTTATAGTTGTTTATGGTACGTAGTTAACAAGATCAGTAATATTCAGTTATAGTTGTTTATGGTACGTAGTTAACAAGATCAGTAATATTCAGTTATAGTTGTTTATGGCAGGTCGTTAACAAGATCAGTAATATTCAGTAATAGTTGTTAATGGTAGGTAATAGTTATTGTCATTTTAATTAATAATCCAAACGTTAGGGCATAAGTTCTGAAATTTAAAAATTACTCTTGTACTAGCTTCTGCACACGGCTTCGTCCGCTTTTTATCCGGACGCGTACCCGTATAAAAAGTAGCCTATGTGTTATTCTGATGTATAAGCTATATTACTGTAAAGTTTCATCAAAATCCGTAGTTTTTGCGTGAAAGAGTAACAAACATCCATCCTCACAAACTTTCGCGTTTATAATATTAGTACGATATTTCCAATAGTTAACAAAAAAAATAAAAACGTTATTTACCAAAAACTTTATAAAAAGGCATACTATAAAATACCTGATTATTTAGATGATAAAAACTCTTGATTAAAACTGCTCCAAAACGTAGGTACCTTATATTTTTTTTAAAAGGATTATTAAAAAGGAATAACCAGCCTTGTTTTCTTGCCTTTCTTTCCTGGCTTAGTCGCGAAGGAACAGGCAGTAAATAAACCGACGTTTCAAAGTGATCCTTGTGATTTTAATTAATAAATTAATTTTGACTTTGACTTTGACACTTTAGTTGTGTAAAAGAACTTACCCTGGCGTTTCATCGTCATTGTTTCCAGGGTAATAAGTTGGTCTGTTCCGACTCTCAGAAGACGAAGTCCTCTCTCCGTCGGATATGTCTTCGATGTCTCCATCATGCTCTGTCGATTCTTGGTCCTGCAACAGAAGAATAGTATTATTCAAACTTTCGCGATTCATCATCTTCTTGTCCTTATCCCACATTACGTGGGGTCGGCACAACATGTTTTCTTCTTCCACTCTCCTCTATCAGCCGTCATCTCAGTACTCACTCCTTTCTTAACCATGTCATTCTTCACACAATCCATCCATCTTTTCTTTGGCCGACCTCTGCTTTTATTTCCATCCACATTCATATCTAACGTTCTTCTCGTAATATGACATTCTTCCTCCTCATAACATGCCCATACCATGCTAACCTATTACTCCTCAACTTTTCCGTCACGGATGCTACTTTCAAACTTCCCCTGATATACTCATTCCTTATTTTGTCCATTCTAGTAACTCCACACATCCATCTCAACTTTCGCATCTCAGCTGCGTGCACTCTTCTTTCATCTCAACACTCCGATCAATACAATACAACAGGTCTTATGATCTTTTTGTAAATTGTTCCTTTGAGCCTAAGGGGCATTCGTGGATCACATGTAGTCCCTGAACCCTCGATAGATAACAACACAATCCGACCCGATTGTGCAGTGTCCCGAAACTTCAGGAAATTATAAAAAAGGTAAACGCGATAAAGACCCGTTAAACTTATAATAACAGAAGAATATACATATAGTCACGCCTGTTTCCCGATAGGGTAGGCAGAGACTAAGGATTTCCGCTTGCTACACTCTGGCATACCTCTTTCAACACAAAAAAATACCATTAATACTGAAAGAAAAATGACAAGTATAACATATTCAGGAAACAATAAAACCGAATTCAAATAACGGGCAGTTTATAAGACCAATATGCAATTTTGTGCCTCTGTGGCGCAGTGGGCGAAGGCCCGCCTGATACGGAGAAGGTTACGGGTTCGTTTCCCGCCGCGGGACAAATGTTTGTATGTCCTGCAAATATGTGTCTCGGGTCTGGGTGTTTTCTATTTATAATATTCATTTCAAATGTACATCAGCTTAGGTCTTACATCAAAGTAACTGTAGGGAAGTACTTGGGCCCTGTAAGTACGCTGCAAGTTTTACTCAATAGGTAAGTATTTAAAGTGAGATAATAATAGAAAAACAAAATCGTAATCATAAATGTGAAAATAATATATAAAAAATATATTATTTTGTCTACGTGGTGGGTAAAGAATACAAAAAGAATATGATTCCGGCCAGGATCGAACTGGCGGCCTTCTGCGTGTAAAGCAGATGTGATAACCACTACACCACGGAACCAATGGATATTCTTATCGAAAATCACATACACATTGTATTCTGACTATTCTGACGTTTCTATTATAGACCGTGTTTAACATCGGGGTAGATAGTGTTCTAAGACATGCCTAAGTCTTTGCTTTAACTTTAGGAGTCTGGTGCGGGCGACCTAAAGTCCGAGGGAGGGCGCTGGGAGTCAGGATACAGTTATTCTTTCAATTACACGAGCAAAATCTCCCCCTTTCAATACCGGTTATTTTATTCCAAAAACTATCGTGAACTTGACTATTCATATTGTAAAAACGGAAATTTTCACGTACTGCACTATCGGTGAAGGCACCGACTAAGTTTCGACTCATTCCGAGAGTCTTCATCAGGGTGAGTGGTCGCGACTTTCTCCTTCCGCGTCGCGCCGTGCCGTGAGTCGAAACTTAGTCGGTGCCTTTACCGATAGTGCAGTAGTGAAAATTCCCGTTTTTACAATATGGACCGGTTATTTTGTTTACAAGGCATATTGGTTGCTTTTTTTATAGATCCCTTCTTTTCGCTTAGCTTCGCTTTTTACCACCTAAAATGAAATTATTGTAAATTATCTAACCGAGACAAAAATAAAAAAACAAACAAAATAAACAAACCTCATATTTAAAACTGCCGAGCGACGAATCATCCGTGAGATGTCGCGTGCGATTCTCGGTCGTTCGAGTTTTAGACACAATTGTAACCTAAACGTAAAAAACATATAATAAACAAAAAAAAAAAAAAACATTTACAAAATATCTCAGTGTGAGGTGTAAATAGAAATAGAAAAATAAAAATAGATACTACATAATGAAACTACAAAAAAAATATGCTACAACCACGGGGACTTGAACCAGCTACCTCCCGCTTGGTACTCGGGGGTTATACCAACTAAGCCACGAGATCGTGACCAGATAGGTAGCAATTATAGGTAGACGACCTCTGTGGCGCAGTGGGCGAAGGTCCGCCTGAGACGCAGAAGGTTGCGGGTTCGATTCCTGTCACGGGACAAATGTTTGTAAGATCTGCAAATATTTGTCTCGGGTCTGGGTGTTATCCTATGTATAATATGTATGTATTTACAAAAAAAAAAGTATTTAAGTAGTATATCAGTCATGTAGTTCCCATAATACAAGCTCTGCTTAGTTTGGGACTAGATGATGCTGTGTGAAAAATGACCAGCATTTATTTATTATTTATTTATTTATTTAATTCTAAAATATTATAAAATCTTTTGATTTCCCCTAGTGTTAACCACAGTAACACTTTAAAAACTATATAAAACCATAAATGACCTTATTCCTTTTCTTAATGTAGGCAGAAATATCTAATTAAAAAAAAAACTCACACAGAGTATTTTGTAAATATGTTAAACGAAACATAAAGTGATAAAAATGCAACAAAATGCAATGGAAATGAAATCAAGACCAACTTTATGTTAACAGACAACATTCCAAACAAAAATCAAACAAATATTAATAATAATATATACATATTAACAAAATGCAATGAAAAGCGGTGATAAAGCATTTTTTTAAAGCAACATAAACTAAAACTACATAACTTAAATTATATGTCTGAACATTTTTTTTATACCAAAAAAAAAACAGAATTTTCATATCTAATGTCAAAGTCAATGAATAAAATAGGTTTTTATTCATTGAAATCACAAGGATCATATAGAAACGTCAACTTAAAAACTATACGTGAATCTAAAATGTTAAAGTGAATTTACGCCGGTTCCTCGCGCGGTTAATTAAATAGTAATAGCATTGACATTCAGCGTGGCATACTGCCAGCATTTTGGGAATACTTCCACCTGGTATAGATAGCAGGCGGTAGAATCCCTAACTGATCTAGAGATCAGTTGAACTATCTACAGATCATTTTGCAACGTTCCTTATACGACTCAATTATTTCATAAACTGTCTAAAGCTTATACATAACTAAGGAGTTTAATTATCTAAAAAAAACACGCTTACAACTGCAGTCCCTCCTCAGATCCACTCATTACGCAAATCTACCAAGTAGGGAGACAGAGGCACGTCCAAACATAGCTGGCTCATAACTGCGTTTTGCATCGTAATTAGCATTCCACTATACTTGTTCAATAAAATACTTAGAAAGACATACACATATTAAAATTTCCGTACAGCAAAATGCATAATGATACCAACATAACAATGACAACATAACAATGATACCAACGTGAAGAAACAAAAATAAAACCTTTGCTAATCTCGGCGAAATCGTCAATATATCATACGTCTTTCGCATCTTCGCGTCAAAGTTTCTGAATAGGGCTTCGACGCGCGGCAGTTGAGACAGGTTGAGCGATTTTGGTCTCTATTCAAGGGAATGAATACCGTAACGTAAGCTTAAAGGGTGGGTTGGTGATTCATATTCAAGATCAACTTAATCTAACAGTGTCTGGAAGAGATCGGTTTTAGCAATAAGCCCGCCCAGTGTACCTTATAGTTTGTTTATCCACGGATGCATGGAAGCGCTGTTTAATAAAAATGCAAAAACGGTCTCCCAATGATTCAATCCACAATGTTGAAATTTATTTAACTAGTTAATCTGTTAACAGTCATCGGTTAATCGGTTAATTAAATAGTAATCTCAATCAAAATATCCCTTTTAGATTTTTAATAGTTCTTTAACTTATATTGGGCACTCAAGGCCCAGCAAACAACGATAGATGAGCGCTTCATGTATTGAAATATATCTTGAATAAAAATCACCTTCCAAAGAAAATGTTACAAAATAAAATAAAAACAATAAACCAAATGGAGATTGCCAACAGTAAAAATAAAACTTATTCGGAAAAAACTAAAAGTTTCTCGATTCTTATTTATATTTCGTGTAAAAAGTTTTAACAAGAAACGGGTAACTAGTGTCTTACCACTACACAATATAAACTACTAGTTTTTTCCCACGGCTTCCCACGCGTGGTACCCAGATATAAAGAAAACCTTCATGTTATTCTAACGAACTAAATTTCAACCAAATACGTTCAGCCATTTGGTTTTTAATTTACAACATTTTCAACCTTGGGTTTTGACATGTATTTTTTTATAATTTTCCACGATAAAGGATAAAGTAAGATCTTTTCTGTTGCAAGGGCTGTCCATTGTGATAAAATAAATTATTACGTAATCCTTGTTTTTATGGTATATTTGATTTTATAGATATGATAAGTTTTGTTTTATCTATATATTTTTAAGTTATTGCTCAGATAGTCAATTTGTATTATAGATATAAGATATAACTAATATCAGATACTCAATTGACTTGTTGAATGTTGAATTTATTCTACTAGTTGTTGATTTGACTAAGTTACTGTAGCCAATCAGGGGCTTTCGTTTTTGCCACGTCACGTTTAAACTGGAAGGGAAGTGTAATGCAGAACCCAGTTGGTGTATTGAGGCAGATTTTTTTTAATCTGTGGGCAGTCATTGAAAAGTGTTGAACGGAGTAACAAGTGTAACGAGATCCTAATCCTTTTAATATCCGTTCCGTGTAATTTTATAAATATTTAAAATGTTTCCCTAATTTTTTATTTAAAAAAAAATATAATTAAGCTAGGAAAAAAAAATGGCAAATGCCGAAAGTGGCAACGCCAAGAAGAGAAAAAAAAACGAAATGCTAAGTGTAACGAAATATAAATAAAGTATGAAAGTTTATAATCGATGTTACGTGTTTCAATTCAAAACTGAGAATTAGAAAATATACATAACGCTGACGAACGAACAAAGAATTATAATTATTACATAGACAATCTCCATTTATTAATAAAATAAATTAACACATTTCCACACCACATATAGACCACAACCAATGTTATGAAACGGAGACATATTATTTACAAAGGAATTTCTGTGGCTGTATATATCACGCCAAACTTTTTGGCCGGTCTGAACATAGACACTTGTCATGCATGTTCTGCAGATATTTCTGTTGGGTGTTTATATATTATTTGTTAAAAAAAAATGCCCTACACATATTTTCTCAAAGGGCTTTAGAAAATGTCCAACAGCCACAGAAATCTCAACACAGCATTCTGAACGGATTATCTTATAATCCTACTAAAAACATATATTTCTGTTTTTTTTTTTAATATCCACATAAGTACCTGTTTAATCGATGAATCTTTTCGTTTCTCGATATAACGTGTGTCGGTTCCACTGTCGATAGAGCTTTCTTTGTCTGAATCTGCGCGTTTATCTGAAATTAGATTAAATTTAAAGTTATCTTTTTCAAAAGAAGCCAATTTAAGTAAATATCAATTACTAGCTTCCGCCCACGGCTTTGCCCGTGTGGTACCCGGATAAAAAGTAGCCTATGTGTTATTGTGATGTATAAGCTGTATTACTGTGAAAATACTGCGTTTTAGCGAGTAAAAAACATCCATCCTCACAAACTTTCACGTTTACAATAGAAGTAAGATTTATTAAATTAATTATTGCTGATTTAAGTGAAATAAGCAGTCAGAACCGCGAACTATCAACCATTTTTTAGCCCTCATGAACGAATCCTACAAAATTAAGTAATCGGTCTCTCAGATATGTATATCTTTTGTGACAATATTAATCCTATTAATATTATAAACGTGAAAGTTTGTGAGGATGGATGTTTGTTACTCTTTCACGCAAAACTACTGAACGAATTCTGATGAAACTTTACAATAATTTAGCTTATACATTAGAATAACACATAGGCTACTTTTATCAAGGTATCACGCGGGTGAAGCCGTGGGCAGAAGCTAGTAGGAAAGTACGTGGTATAGTCGTAATAATATCCTAAAATGAAATTATTGACAGTATTTTCGCGCATTTTTGAGAGAAACCTATTTATTGTGTTGTTTCTGATAACCAAGACACAGGGGATCCTAGTGTGGCATCCGCCTGCTTAGCATGAAGATCCAAGACAACGGTTTTGTCTACCGCCGAGAAGACAAAAAATATTTTGTCCCTCTTTTTTTGTTTTTGTCTTCTCTTTCGTAGTCAAAGTCAGTCAAAGTCAATAGGTTTTTATTCATTGAAATCACAAGGATCATATAAACGTAGCGACGTTAAAGACTACGTGAATTTAACATTTGAAATTACCTCGCGCCCGACCAATCCTAGAAAGAATCAGGCAACAAACTCTGCTTGGTTATTTTTTTTGATGATCCTTTATTCAGTTTTAGTGATACACACGATAGACGCTCATGCTAAGTGCTATATGTATTGGGCGCTCATGCTAAGTGCTATATGTATTGGGCGCTCATGCTAAGTGCTATATGTATTGGGCGCTCATGCTAAGTGCTATATGTATTGGGCGCTCATGCTAAGTGCTATATGTATTGGGCGCTCATGCTAAGTGCTATATTTATTGGGCGCTCATGCTAAGTGCTATATGTATTGGGCGCTCATGCTAAGTGCTATATGTATTGGGCGCTCATGCTAAGTGCTATATGTATTGGGCGCTCATGCTAAGTGCTATATGTATTGGGCGCTCATGCTAAGTGCTATATGTATTGGGCGCTCATGCTAAGTGCTATATGTATTGGGCGCTCATGCTAAGTGCTATATGTATTGGGCGCTCATGCTAAGTGCTATATGTATTGGGCGCTCATGCTAAGTGCTATATGTATTGGGCGCTCATGCTAAGTGGGCAGTATGTACGGGGGTTATAGGGTGTAAGTTATACCTGTAGGGTGTATCCTGGTGGCCCACTTGCCCCTCGCGGGGGGCTCCGGGGCGCCCCCCGGCTCGGGCGCCGCCAGCTCATCGCCGAGGGACTTTTTAGCCCAGGACGGGAGCCGACCGATCCGGAGACTGAAATTACATAAATCAACACAAGTTATTTTTGACAACCTCTGTGGCGCAGTGGGCGAAGGTCCGCCTGAGACGCAGAAGGTTGCGGTTTCGATTACCGCTGCGGGACAAATGTTTGTATGATCTGCATTGATTTGTCTCGGGTCTGGGTGTTTTCTATATATAAAATGTATATATTGACAAAAAAAAAGTATATAAGTAGTATATCAGTCATGTAGTTCCCATAACACAAGCTCTGCTTATTTTGGGACTAGATGATGCTGTGTGAAAATGTCCAGCATTATTATTATTATTATTATTATTCTATGTGAGTTTATTTGCATGTTTGAAGATTACCATTTTCGATTATCCCCGAAACGGCTTTTGAGATAATCTGATTGAAATGCTGTTCTATGTGTGTGTCTTCAGGAATGGGTCTTTGATAGATTTTATCCCCACAAGTCCCCAGAGGGCACCGCAATAAACAGAAACACCTTGACATTATGACGTTTTTCATAAATTAATCTGTACCGAGTTAACGTAACGTAAAACATATTTTATCACATAAAAATTACTTTCTGCCCAATTAATTGACTTTGCGCAACAACTGAAGATGTGCTGCTTCGCAACTATGTAACTTCCCCTCACACACACACCCGCACACACTCCCGGACACACAAAACGACTCACGTGTAGTCGGGTACGTTGGGCGCAGTGAACTGGTCGTTTGCTGGTATCTCTCGCGGCGGAGAGCCGAAGTGAGAGTCACTCTCGCTGTCCAACGCCGAAATACCGCCATTCGACACTTTCCTGCAATCATTTAAGAGATTATTTAGTAAGCAGGGATGAAACTTATATCTGTTGGAATCATAGAAAACCCATAAAATTAGGGGTAAAAATGTTTTGGTAAAGCATTGGTTTCATACACCAACTGAACTTAATTTAAAATGTCGCTCTCTTTCACTGATTGCGCACGCAAGAAAGAGATGGCAAGAATTTTACTCCTGTCAAATTAGTTTACATGTCGCTCTTCTTATAGTCTGTCTGTTTTAAAATCACGACTTGTATGGAAAACTTAAATTTGACGGCACTAAAATTGTTGCTATCTCTTTCTTTTGTTACTGTTAGTAAATGGGGGTGATAGATAAAAATATGTTCTGTTAATTAACAAGAGAATCGACGCCATTATGTACGAGTGTGTTTTAGTATGTCTGCGAGTGTATGTTTGTATTTGGGTAAGAGAGATAGTGAGGGAGTGTTTTTAATTTTTACAGCAATCAATATTATTTGTACTTGGTGCGTGTGTGTGTGTGTGAGAGAGAGAGAGAGAGAGAGAGAGAGAGAGAGAGAGAGAGAGAGAGAGATATTAAGAGAAAGAAAGTATACGGGTGCGTGTAGATAGTTATTGTTATGAGTCAACATTGCGTTGTGTGGGGTGTGTGCTATGCGGGCGTGTGTGTATTTGGGTGAGAGAGATAGTAAGGATGTTTATAGTATGTAGAACATTACTTGACTAGCTACTTATCATAAATATTTCTCTCGAATCTGGGTGTTTTCTATAAAAGTATATGTACTTTTAACATTCAATTATATATTTACAACAAAATAAAGTATATAAGTCATATAGTTCCCATAACACAAGCTCAGCTTGGTTTGGGGCTAGATAATGTTGTATGGAAAATTACCAGCATTTATTATTTATTTTGTACACACTTTAAAGTGTTACTTCTATGCCAATAAATCATTATGATCTTATATTATTTGTGTGTATGTCGGTTTGTGTTGAAAGCACTTACTTCCCCTGTCGTATCGCCTGCTGCGCCAACCTAGCTCGCATCGTGACCACCATGTCGTGAGGGACGCGCCACACAAAGATACAGCCATCTCCCGACGCTGATATCAGATGCTGGCAATCCGGTGTAAACCTGAAAATAATTAATGAATTATAAAACTTTCTTTATTTTATTCCAAAAACAAGTAGTGCACGGCGCGACGCGGAATGAGAAAGTCGCAACCACTCACCCTGATGAAGAATCTCGGAATGAGTCGAAACTTAGTCGGTGCCTTCACCGATAGTGCAGACGTGAAAATTCCCGTTTTTACAATATGAACACACTTTTTTTTAATATACAACTGAGTGGCAAACAAGCAAACGGCCCACCTATTAGTAACCGGTTACCGTAACCTATCGACGCCTGAGGTACCACTAGCGCGTTGCCGACCCTGAGATATAACGGTGTAGCCTCTTATATGTCTGTAATTTCAAACCGGAACAAACATACATAGCACGAATAAATAAGCTCCACAGCATGAAGTACACACTCCTACCTACCGCAGACAAGTTAGTTATATACCTTACCTACCTACATTATGTTTTAGTTTATAGGTGACATTTTTTTATCTTTTATTATAAATACTTGGGTCATAGAATTAAATTCAATTTCTTTCAGCAGGAGAATATTAAGTACGTAATAATATTCTATTTTTTTGTCCAGTTTTCCCTTTTAGGGGAGACTATAGTATGAAGATACTGTCTCGTCTTCCGTAACTTTCTTTTAATTAGTAAAAATGTTAAATAAAAAAAAAAATACTTGGGTGCCTGTTTTAGTGACATGAACAATCTATTATGAATGAATTTACTAACAGTAAAATCTAAATCGCTACTGACAGTAATGGTGTTCAATCCGAAATAAATGATTTATTGATTTATTGTATAATCTCGCTTAAATAAGCGAGATTATTATTTAGTGCAAAGAAAATAATAATACCGCATAATAAAAATACCGCATTCAGGCAAATAAATATCATTTATTTGCCTGAATGCGGTATAAATATCATTTATTTGCTAACAAAGTTATTTTTTATATTATAAGGAGCTCACATTCCCCAATATCTGGGATGCAAATTTACTTAGATATCTAATCTTATTTAAAGTTAACATGCCCATATTTAAATGTATATATATTTATCTATATAACGACAACTTATCCTCATCGCCGCGGGAGAAATGTTTGTAAGATCTACAAATATTTGTCTCGGGTCTGGGTGTTTTCTATGTATAATATGTATGTATTTACAAATAAAAATGTATATAAGTAGTATATCAGTCATGTAGTTCCCATAATAAAAGCTCTGCTTAGTTTGGGGCTAGATGATGCTGTGTGATAAATATCCAGCATTATTTATTAATAATAATAAAAAAAATTAAACGAATCACTAATACAATTCAATAAAAATGTCAAGTAACAAATAAATAATTACAAAATTAAAACTGTCAAATAAATAAAATGAAAAAACAAATAATCGTTAATTGGCAAGAAATTCTTTCACGTCGTAAAATATATTCTTCTTTCCGATGACGTCTTCTTTCCGTTTTGCCAAATAAAAATATTTTCTTTCTTTCTTTCTTCACACTCCACACACCACAAATAGATAAACACACAAACACACACAAAACGCTTCCAGACAATTCTTACAACTATAAAGGCATATTTGTGTTTGCAAGTAGTTATCCTACTAATATTATAAACGCGAAAGTTTGTGAGGATGTTTGTTACTCTTTCACACAAAAACTACTGAACGGATTTTGATGAAACTTTACAGTAATATAGCTTATACATCAGAATAACACATAGGCTACTTTTTATCCGGGTACCGCGCGGGCGAAGCCGTGGGCAGAAGCTAGTGTGGCGTACCTACTTTTCCTACCTACTGAGAAACCACTTCCATACCTAACTAACTTGGACCAAGCAACGTTCCGCGCTCACCCCACCGCTGCGCCTGCGCGCGATACGTACTCTCCAAACCGGACGGCCAGCCCGCGCTCGGCAACTGCCTACCGCGCACGCGTCACTCGGTGCATTTGCTTTGTATTCGTTTTTCTTATAATTACTTGCCTACTTGTTTTATTTCTTCTTTTAAATTAAATTCATTTTCTATCAATCACCTAGTAACCTTTTTCATTTCATAATTCTTTCATAAAATTTCCTACTTATTTATATGCTACCTACATCGCTTCACGATTTGATAAAGTTAGTTTTCGCTATATCTATCTAGTTCGTGATTAGGTTAGGGGATAACCTGGCCTATAAACCACATTGGTGACCCCGACGTGCATTCTTCGAAAACGAAGAAGCCTTTGGATTGACCTACTTCACGGAGCATTCGAGAACTCGTTGCATAAAAAGCGCAATTTAGGGTGTGTTACAAGTGTCGAGCGGTGAGCGATTTAATTATTATTTTTGCCATACTAATTGGAAAATGTCTTTGACGGATGGAACTGTCGATGCCCAGTCGTCGACGACTAGCCCTGCAGTACTGCGCGTGGGTGTCAGAGTACCGCCATTTTGGCCAGAAGAGCCAGCTTTATGGTTCGCTCAGGTGGAGAGTCAATTTACACTGTCAAAGATTACTACGGACGAGACTAAATATTGCTACTTGGTCGCGCAACTAGATCATCAATACGCCGCCGAGGTGAAAGACATAATCACCAATCCGCCTGCTACTGATAGACATGATAAGTTGAAATCGGAGCTAATCAAACGCCTTTCAGCATCGCAGGAGAAACGCGTCAAGCAGCTGTTGATGCATGAAGAGCTGGGCGACAGGAAGCCGTCACAGTTCCTGCGCCACCTGCAGAGCCTTGCCGGTCCTGCTGTACCTAAGGATTTTCTGTCTACCATCTGGTCCAGTCGTCTACCTTCGAATATCCAAACAGTAATCGCTTCACAGGCAGGCATGGATTTGGAAAAACTGGCTGATCTAGCGGATAAGGTACACGAGATTGCTCCTACAGCTCCTCAGGTGGCAAGTACCTCGACAGCTCAACCTTCATCATCATCAACATCAGCTCACGATGATTTAGCCAGGCAAGTCTGCGAACTAACAAGACAAGTGGCAATGCTTGCTGAACAGGTAGCTACTGGAGGAAGACGTTCACGCTCTCAAAACTATCACAGACGCGACAACCGTTCACGCTCACGCTCACGCTTCCGTCAACCACCACCAGACTCACCTCACTGCTTCTACCATTTCAACTACGGAGCTAAGGCTGTAAAGTGCAAGCAGCCATGCACCTTCAAGTCGTCGGAAAACTTCCAGGGCGGTCGCAAGTAGCGGTTAACGACTGCCCTTCAACACCAGGCCGTCTTTTTGTTACCGATCGCACTTCGAAGATGCAGTTCCTTGTGGACACTGGTTCAGACCTGTGTGTTTTTCCGCGGTCGTTGATCAAGACGCCTTGTTTTAAGTCCAAGTTTGCCTTGACAGCTGCAAACAACTCTGTCATACATACATATGGTCTAACGCAGCTGCAGCTGAACTTGGGCCTACGACGTGCTTTCACCTGGAGCTTCACAATCGCCGATGTATCCAAGCCCATCATAGGTATTGACTTCCTCAGCTTCTACGGCCTACTTGTTGACTGTAAGAATCACCGTCTCATTGATGGAATAACTTCACTTTCTGTGAATGCTGTCTACTCCGAGTTACCTGATGACATGGCCTCAATCAAGGCTGTGACAGGTGAATCGGACTTTCACGCGCTGTTACGAGAGTTTCCTGAGATCACGAGACCAGCAGGTATACCTTATTCTCCAAAGCATAATACTCTGCACCACATCAAGACTACTCCAGGTCCTCCCGTCTCCTGCAAACCTAGACGCCTTGACCCTGTTCGTTTGCAGGCAGCTAAAAAGGAGTTCGAGGACATGCTACTAAGTGGTGTAGCCAGGAGGTCTGAAAGCCCCTGGTCTTCTGCTTTGCACCTAGTCAAGAAAAAGAACGATGCATGGAGACCCTGTGGCGACTATCGCTCACTCAATGCGAGGACTGTGCCAGATAGGTATCCCATTCGTCACATACAGGATTTCTCACATCAACTGTCAGGATGCACTGTTTTCTCGACCGTTGATCTCGTGAAAGCTTACAACCAGATTAGAGTGAACCCAGAGGACGTTCCTAAAACAGCGCTGACAACCCCTTTCGGTCTATTTGAATTCGAATATATGGCTTTTGGACTTCGCAATGCAGCCCAGACCTTCCAGAGGTTCATTGACGAGGTGCTCCTGGGTTTAGAATTTTGCTACGGCTATATAGACGACATTCTGATCTTTTCTTCATCTGTAGATGAGCATAAAAAACACTTACGTCTACTGTTTGAGCGTCTCAAGCAATATGGAGTGCTTATCAACACTTCCAAGTGTACTCTTGGTAAGTCTGAAGTAACTTTTTTGGGCTACCAAGTATCAGCCAACGGAATTCGACCGCTGGATGTCAAGGTGGAAGCTATCCAAAACTACACAGTACCCAAGACCGTCAAAGAACTTCGACGCTTTCTAGGGATGTTGAATTTCTACCGTCGCTTCATACCTAACGCAGCCCAACTTCAAGCACCACTAAACACACTACTATCTGGGCCCAAGATAAAAAGCACTCATCCAGTAAACATGACTCCAGAACTGATGCGTGTGTTTCAAGACTGCAAAACCTCGCTTTCTCAGGCAACATTACTCGCTCATCCAGATGCCTCTGCAGAGATGGCAATCGTCACGGACGCATCCGACACCTCAATAGGAGCTGTGTTACAGCAACGTAAAGGGACAGACTGGCAGCCATTAGCTTTTTACTCGCACAAACTCTCTGGTGCACAGTCCAAGTATAGCCCTTATGACCGCGAACTGCTGGCTGTTTACGAGGCCATAAAATATTTTAGGCACATGGTCGAAGCTAGGACCTTCGCAGTTTTCACCGATCACAAGCCTCTCACCTTCGCATTCTTGAGATGTAAGGAAAACTGTTCTCCTCGTCAGTTCCGGTACCTAGATTTTATAGCTCAGTTTACGACTGACCTACGCTACATCCCTGGAAAGAAGAATGTTGTTGCGGATGCACTGTCTCGCGTGGAAGTAATCACAGCTGTTGATTACGAAGCCCTTGCACGATTTCAGGATTTAGATCCAGAACTGCAAGACTTGCTGACAAACAGTTCCAGCCTGAGACTTCAGAAAGTGAAACCTGTAGATAGCAACACTCCTATCTACTGTGATATTATGGGTGGACAGCCTCGTCCATATGTCACTCCGCAGCTCCGCAAACAGATTTTCAACATGCTACATAATCTTCACCATCCAGGAAATTCTGCTACAGTGCGACTGGTTTCACAAAGATTCGTATGGCCAGGGATTCGCAAGGATTGTAGAGAGTGGGCTAGGCAATGCTTGCAATGCCAACAATCAAAGGTTTTCCGCCATACCAAATCTCCTCTTTCCTCTTTCCTTACTCCTTCCTCGAGGTTTTCTCACATACATCTTGACCTCGTGGGCCCATTACCTCAGTCTTCTGATTTCAGGTATTGCCTCACCGTCATCGACCGCTTTACGCGATGGCCTGAGGCGATCCCACTCAAGGACATAACGGCAGAGACCTGTGCTGTTGCCTTGGTATCCGGCTGGATCTCCAGGTTTGGATGCCCAGCTCGCGTGACCACTGATCGCGGCCGACAGTTCGAGAGCCACCTCTTCAAATCTCTCGCCTCGCTGGTTGGTGCGCGCCACTTCCGCACTACTGCTTACCATCCGGCGGCGAATGGAATCGTCGAACGTCTCCATAGGCAACTTAAGGCAGCGATCATGTGCCATACTTCTTCTCAATGGACTGAGGCCCTTCTGCTGGTGCTGCTAGGCATACGATGCGCTTGGAAAGATGATCTTCAAACGTCAGCTGCAGAACTGGTCTATGGTGAGCCCCTACGCTTACCTGGACAGTTCCTTTCACCAAGTGATGACTTCAGCTCTGATGACATCACCCAGTACGCAACCCGTCTTCGAGCTCACGTGCAGAAATTGACACCGAAACCAACTACATGGCACTCTTCATCTCCATTTTACTTCCCACGAGATCTAAATACTACTTCTCATGTATTCTTGCGACAAGATCGTGTGCGCGCCTCTCTAGAACCGCCATACGCCGGTCCCTACTCCGTCATTAAGAGACAGCCGAAGTTCTTTACCTTGGACGTCAACGGCAAGAGAACCAACGTCAGTATCGACAGGTTGAAACCGGCGTACATGTCGAAGGAAGTGCAGAATTCAGCGACCCCTACTGTCGAGAGTGAAAATCAACCGATCTCAGCTACTCAACCATCTTCGGTGGAGAAAAGAACCAGAAGCGGTAGAATAGTACGATTCCCAGACTTCTACCGACCGTAGTCACGGTCTGGCCAGGGGGAATATGTGGCGTACCTACTTTTCCTACCTACTGAGAAACCACTTCCATACCTAACTAACTTGGACCAAGCAACGTTCCGCGCTCACCCCACCGCTGCGCCTGCGCGCGATACGTACTCTCCAAACCGGACGGCCAGCCCGCGCTCGGCAACTGCCTACCGCGCACGCGTCACTCGGTGCATTTGCTTTGTATTCGTTTTTCTTATAATTACTTGCCTACTTGTTTTATTTCTTCTTTTAAATTAAATTCATTTTCTATCAATCACCTAGTAACCTTTTTCATTTCATAATTCTTTCATAAAATTTCCTACTTATTTATATGCTACCTACATCGCTTCACGATTTGATAAAGTTAGTTTTCGCTATATCTATCTAGTTCGTGATTAGGTTAGGGGATAACCTGGCCTATAAACTACACTAGTAATTTATACTATTATAACGTGGCCTGTAATATTTTTATACCTTTTGTAAAACATGACGTAGGATCACATATATGAAAGGAAATACTATTTTATTAAAAACCAGAACAAATAATAAAATATGATGACGACCTCTGTGGCGCGGTGGGCGAAGGCCTGAGACACAGAAGGTTGCGGGTTCGATTCCCGCCGCGAGACAAATATTTGTATCTGTAAATATTTGTCTCGGGTCCGAGTGTTTTCTATAATATGTATGTATATAGTATATCAGTCATGTAGTTCCCATAACACAAGCTCTGCTTATTTTGGGGCTAGATGATGCTGTGTGAAAAATATCCAGCATTATTTATTAATTACCTGAGTCCGGTAACGATTTCCGAGTGACCGTACATAGTAGCCATACATTCGCCCGAATAGTAATCGTACACACTAAGAATCTTGTCCGTGCTCGAGGTAGCTAGGTAGATACCGCTACTGTCTAACGCCACCTGGCGGAGGAAAAACATAATATAGACAGATAGATAGACAAATAGATAGAAAAATCATTTATTTGCAACTTCTTATTAATCTATGCTAATATTATAAAGAGGAAAGATATTTTTGTTTGTTTGTACCGAATAGGCTCCGAAACTACCGAACCGATTTTAACAATTTTTTCACCAATAGAAAGATAAATTATCAGGAAGTAACATAGGCAATAATTTATTTTCAAAAATTAGAGATCCTCAAAAAAAATTGCAATAGTGTAACCCAAAGTAGCAAAATGTCTATAAAATTCATTATTTGATGTGCGCTGAGAAAACTATTGATGATACATAAAAATGATGTACTACATGATTAAAGTACTCATTATTACCTACAAAAAAGTCCGCGAGGGAATATATCTTGCTATCATAGTTCGGTCACAATAGCAGCTTTTGTGTTCTAAAATTTAATAAGATCGCTGGTAGAAACAAAAGTTGCGATGAAACTTGATTTATCCCGATATTCCCACAGAATCGAAACTTACGCGGGTGAAACCGCGGGTCGCAGCTAGTTAAGTATATAACTCAGATGGTTGGACTGCTGATGCGATAAGTAGCCACAAATTGTGATGGGACTCAGCATAGAGCGCCGCAGACCTGCATTTACAACGCATTACCTGACCACGCACGCTACACAATGTTTGGACGTGTCTCCGACTACCCCCTACTTGGGTAGCAAGTTCGCGTACCGAGTATGTATCTGAGGATCTCTATTATGGGGATTACAGTTGTGAGTATGAATCTGAGGATCTCTATTATGGGGATTACAGTTGTGAGTATGAATCTGAGGATCTCTATTATGGGGATGACAGTTGTGAGTATGAACTTGAGGATCTCTATTATGGGGATTACAGTTGTGAGTATGAACTTGAGGATCTCTATTATGGGGATGACAGTTGTGAGTATGAACTTGAGGATCTCTATTATGGGGATTACAGTTGTGAGTATGAACTTGAGGATCTCTATTATGGGGATTACAGCTGTGAGTATGAATCTGAGGATCTCTAATATGGGGATTACAGTTGTGAGTATGAATCTGAGGATCTCTATTATGGGGATTACAGCTGTGAGTATGAATCTGAGGATCTCTAATATGGGGATTACAGTTGTGAGTATGAATCTGAGGATCTCTATTATGGGGATGACAGTTGTGAGTATGAATCTATGGATCTCTATTATGGGGATTACAGTTGTGAGTATGAATCTGAGGATCTATATTATGGGAATTACAGTTGTGAGTATGAATCTGAGGATCTCTATTATGGGAATTACAGTTGTGAGTATGAATCTGAGGATCTCTAATATGGGGATTACAGTTGTGAGTATGAATCTGAGGATCTCTATTATGGGGATTACAGCTGTGAGTATGAATCTGAGGATCTCTAATATGGGGATTACAGTTGTGAGTATGAATCTGAGGATCTCTATTATGGGGATGACAGTTGTGAGTATGAATCTGAGGATCTCTATTATGGGGATTACAGTTGTGAGTATGAATCTGAGGATCTCTATTATGGGAATTACAGTTGTGAGTATGAATCTGAGGATCTCTATTATGGGAATTACAGTTGTGAGTATGAATCTGAGGATCTCTATTATGGGGATTACAGTTGTGAGTATGAATCTGAGGATCTCTATTATGGGGATTACAGTTGTGAGCGTGTTTGTTTTTATCGTTTACTCACCTTGATCAAAGTGCCATCTTCAGCGGTGGTGCCTCTGAAAGTCTTCGTATGTCTACCGTGCGATGCGCTATATACCCTGACATTTCGATCCTGAAAACACATACACAATATATTAAACTAGCCTCTACCCACGGCTTTGCCCGCGTGGTACCCGGATATAAAGTAGCCTATGTGTTATTCTGATGTATAAGCTATATTACTGTAAAGTTTCATCAAAATCCGTCCTGTAGTTTTTGCGTGAAAGAGTAACAAACATCCATCCTCACAAACTTTCACGTTTATAATATAAGTAGGATAATAGGATACATAAACAACTAGCTACTGCCCACGGCTTCGCCCGCGCGGCACCGTTAGGGCAGCGCTCAAAAAAACGCATTCGCTCGACCGTTTTTCCGTCGAAATTACGTTGCAAAATTGGTCTCCACGAAAAGCTCTTTTATTTCAACGGGATAATATACAGCTTATGTCCACCCTGAAGGTCTATCTATACTATAATAAGAATGTAACAGGCCAAATTCTGTACATTGAAGATATTTTGTCAATTTTTTATGGAGGGCACTCTATAATCGATACTGAAGCCAAAAATGTTTTATTTTTTTTTCTGTCTGTCAGAATCTGGGCCGCGCATAGCGCTGAAACTACTGAACGAATTCAAATGAAACTTGGCATGATTTGAGTTCATAGTACGGGGTAGGACATAGGATACTTTTTATCCCGAAATTTAACACGGTTCCCTTGGGAGAGGGGATCGAATTCTAAATCAGTACTTAGTTGTAATTCATTAACGCATAGTCCGGTACTTTAAAGATTGATGGCAATAGCAAAAGAAGTCGCGCGCACAGCTAGTTCTAAATATTTGTGAAATAATTAATGAAATCGTATGTGTAGTTTCTGAATTTACTCATTACATACAAACATACTAACTAACAAACCTTGCCTCTTTTTAATATTTATGTAGATAAATAAACACCCCACAGTTAGATACATAGTTCCAACCTACACTAGAATCCTCTGATTCGTGGGTATCAGGAACTAAGAGTACCGTGGTACCAGAACACCGAGACCCGAAACAAATATCTGAACATGCAAATATCAGTCCGCAACGGGAATCGAACCCTGCTCTTACGTGGTTAACTTACTTATTACATATTTTCCAAGTTTGAAAACTATTAGTACCTAAACCCGCAGCCAATCTAACAATCTCATGAAATCCTCTCAATCCAATGGTTGTCTGGAAGAGATCGTCTCTAAGTAATAAGACCGCCTATTGTACTTTAACTTTTGTAGTTCTGTTAGGACGTTTTTTTTTATTCAAACAACTCTGTACAAGTATACAAAGAAAACAGATGAAACAGCTAGCTATCTAAAGAACGTTGCAAACGATCTATAGATTTCTCAACTGATCCGGATCACTACCAGACGGAAGCGTTCCCAGAATGCTGGCCGCATTGCCACAGTGAATAGCAATGCTAATGCGTTTATCCAGATAAGAATCAGTACTCTGGTCACATGTCGTTTCGACCAGTTGCCCTGAACAATTTATTTTTCTTTTGCTGTACAGTAAAATATTTTCATTTATTTCTACCTACCTGAAAATAATGTTAATTAACCTACCTGACAAGCTGTGAGTATATGCCTTCCACCAGCGTCGACTTCCATATCATATAGCGTGGTGCGTCCCGACACGTTTTGACCTCTCGCGAATTGAAAACTGCCATCTTGCGACTGAAATCAGAAACACAATGAAGATAAATTGAGAGAAACTGAGATTGATACAAAACCCGCGAAATGTTGTGCTATTTTTGATTCAGCTAAAAAGTAATCTATGTGTTATTCTGATGTATAAGCTATATTACTGTAAAGTTTCATCAAAATCCGTTCACTAGTTTTTGCGTGAAAGAGTAACAAACATCCATCCTCACAAACTTTCACGTTTATAATAGTCGTAGGACTAGCCTCTGCCCACGGCTTTGCCCGCATGGTATCCGGATAAAAAGTAGGTACGCTATGTGTCATAGAAAGTAAACTATATCTGATTAACAGTATACAATGGATGGAATTCTATCTAAATCGAAATTAAACATCTAAAAATCTAACCCCTCAGGCCCATCTGAAAATCAACGCTGCATCACCTTTTCGGAGCATCTATCCTACTAATATTATAAACGCGAAAGTTTGTGAGGATGGATGTTTGTTACTCGTTCACGCAAAAACTACTGAACGGATTTTGGTGAAACTTTACAGTAATACAGCTCATACATCAGAATAACACATAGGCTACTTTTTATCCGGGTACCACGCGGGCGAAGCTGTGGGCAGAAGCTAGTAATATTATAAACGCGAAAGTTTGTGAGGATGGATGTTTGTTACTCGTTCACGCAAAAACTACTGAACGGATTTTGGTGAAACTTTACAGTAATACAGCTTATACATCAGAATAACATATAGGCTACCTTATATCCGGGTACTATGCGGGCGAAGCCGTGAGCAGGAGCTAGTAAGCTGATAGATAAGACCTTTTCGACCCATACTTACGAGTACCACTGCATCATAGACTGCCCTCGTTAGCACTTATTAGCATCCACGTATTGTATTCTACATTCATACATACATACATACATATAGTCACGCCTGTTTCCCGGAGGGGTAGGCAGAGACCAAGGATGTCCACTTGCTACGATACTAGCATACCTCTTTCGTTTCATTCATCCTCATCACATTCTTCATACAGGCTCGGCGGTTTAGTGTACTTCTGACCTGGACTTTCTCTTAAATGTCTCCAATTTGGTCAGAGTACGTTCGCCGAGGCCTTCCTCTTCCAACTATCCCATTCACGCTCGCCTTGTATACTTGTTTTGTTAATCTACTTTCGTCCATCCTTTCTATATGTCCAAACCATCTCAACATACCTTTCTCAACTCTCGTTACTACATCTTCATTCACTCCATACTGCTCTCATTCTACTGTAATTTATTGTTTTTTTTATCGTTTGTCTATCTGTGCTGGATCCGTATGTGTGGAATAAAACTATCTATCTATTTAAAAATAATTAAAAAAAGCATTCTTACCGTCCGCAATTGCCTGAATAGTATAGTCTTGTCAGCGCCGCATGAAACCATTTGCAATGTAGCCCCGGAACTGAGGAATCTAACCGCTGTGATGGATGAGGAATGCTCGTCCAAGGTTTGAAGGATTTGATAGCCCTGAAATAAATAATAATATTAAAAATAATCACCAGTCGCTTTCCACAAAATAACGTTTTTATATTGCACTAGCTGCGCCCCGCGGTTTCACCCGCGTAAGTTTCAATTTTATACTCGTGATAACTTCGAAATTAAATGTCCGATTCGAATTAATAAAAATGTATTTTACTGCTAGATAACACCATATGCTACTTTTTATATGGGTACCATGCGGGCGAATTCGTGGGCAGAAGCTAGTATATTATAAACGCGAAAGTTTGTGAGGATGGATGTTTGTTACTCTTTCACGCAAAAACTACAGAACGGATTTTGATGAAACTTTACAGTAATATAGCTTATACATCAGAATAACACATAGGCTACTTTTTATTCGGATACCACGCGGGCGAAGCCGTGGGCAAAAACTAATTATACATCAAAAAAAATTGTAATATCGAGAGAAAGTCTACTGAAACTGGTAATTTAGAGGTAGATTGAAGAACTTACCCGATCAACTAAGAACACGTGAATCAGTCTGTCCCTCGACGCTGAAGCCAGGAGTCGAGGTTTCTGTGAGTACTCCAGGCACAGAACCTCTGCATCATGAGCCTCTAAGGTGTGCAGCAGTGCGCCGGTGGGAGAGTGTATCCAAATGTTGCCAGCTCGGTCGCCCGACGCTATGTGTTGCCCGTCGGGAGAGATTCGCACACATCTGGGGATAATAAATGAGGTTGATTT
The DNA here is from genome assembly GCA_958496245.1 of Perizoma flavofasciatum. Taxonomy (NCBI): domain Eukaryota; kingdom Metazoa; phylum Arthropoda; class Insecta; order Lepidoptera; family Geometridae; genus Perizoma; species Perizoma flavofasciatum. Next base: position 4,657,479 of record OY292446.1, on the reverse strand, counting down.
TACTCAGAAAACTATCGTGAATTTGATCATTCATATTGTAAAACGGGTAAAAGAACGTGAGAGGTATGCCAGGATCGTAGCAAGTGGAAATCCTTGGTCTCTGCCTACCCCTCCGGGAAACAGGCGTGACTATATGTATGTATGTATTGTAAAACGGGAATTTTCACAGATAGTACGGTACGTGAAAATTCCAATTTTACAATATGATATTTAATCGGGCGACCGAAAAACTTCGACATCAAAGTCCTGATAAATCACAAGAAAAGAGCTATTCAAAAATATCTGATCGGAACACTTCAAAAAAACTAAAAATTAAAAATCATAACGGAAAGTTCATAAAAAGTCCAATACGCAATTTCACTCCTTATTTTTTCACGCTTCGGGGTGGGATTTTTTCATAAAAAAAACACCTTTTGATGGTGGACCACCCTTGAAGTATAACCACACACATTAAAAAAAGAATCGTTGAAATCGGTTCAGAATGGGCACCTAACCTAATGTAAATTTGAGTATTAATAAATGAAGTATGGATTAAGATATCGCGTAGAAACAAACAAAAAAATACAGACGAGTTGAGAACCTCCGTTTTTGAAGTCGGTTTAAAAACAGTGGACTTCTACATCTTATCTTATCTTATCTATAGTGCTGTTGATGATGACACTCACCTAACACCAGTCCGCTCGTCGTAAGTCTTCGACTTATCCTTTTCCGTTGTCGAAGTCAAATCGACATCCTTCAGAAACTTGTGATCCGGGTCTATGTACACCACTTTGTTAAGTTCCTGAAATAAAAAGTATACATACATTATACATATTATACATACATATTTACTAATAATAGAGCTGAAGATGTATTTTTTTTTTTTTTTGACAGATAATCTGCCCGCATAGCATGAGCACCCAAGACAACGTTTTATCTACGAAAGAGAAGACAAAACTATTTCTGTCACCTATTCTATCAAACAAAAGATAGGGACAAAATTTTTTTATCTTCTCGGCGGTAGACAAAACCGTTGTCTAGAGTCTTCATGTTAAGCAGGCTGGGACTACCGGTCGGATTTGAAAAAAAAAAGTATTTTTGCTTTTGATAGTCCAATTCTTGAGGAAGGTTATAGGCTATTTAAGATCACGCTACGATCCTCAAAAATCGACCATAAAGAATAAAGTCAGAAAGAATGCTAAGCCAAGTAATAGCGCGGGCGATGCGACGTTGTGGATTGGGGACCGAGGGCGGTCATGGCAGAAGTAGTATTATTTACACGGAAAGTGTTTTATTATAAATAAATCCCACACAGGCGTTAAAAAACTCAATTCAATTCTTTGTTTATGGCCTTTGCGGGTTAAGAGGTCCGCAATTTCACCAATGTCACGTTGCAAGTTAGTCTTTTACACGAAGGAGAATGAACGGTGGTGAGAAGAAAGGACAGTGATGTAAAAGAGATGTAAAAAAACTCACGTTGCTGTAAATGTTGACAGGCGGCGCGTGCAACGTCCACATTCTGACAGTGTCATCGCTCGAGCACGTCAGGAAGGAGGCTTCCGCGCAGAACATATCCACGCCCCAAATACAGGCCGAATGGTATAACGCCGAATGCGACTTGCCCACCTGTGCATAGAGACGAGGCGTATTTGGTTTATATTATATTATTTGCTTTATATGACGGTGTTTGTTACCAAATTACGATATAATTTATGTTTTTATATTTTAAGGAGGTACTTACAATTATAAGAATTGTATTATTATTAATGTTATTATTACTATTATTTGTTATTTGTTTTTTGACATTTCCAAGTGTACTATAATGTATCTTTATGGAATAAATTACATTGAATTTATCACAATTAGTTATTAAGTATTAACCAAGTTTTAAGTTATACTAACAAAATGGACTGATTTGTCTGAATAAATCAATTTATTATTCTTATTATTATATTAGTACGACATGCGTGGATAGCTAGTTACGGTACGCTAGCGCCATCTTTTAGCGGATAAATGCATTACATGTTATTTGAGTACGATACCGCCATCTAGTATCTACGTGGAAACACTAACTGCGCTAGTAAGAGACAGCAACATATTGGAAAAAAATATGTAGTTGTTTTTTTATTACTGTATTGATTATATAGAGGTACATTATACCACATTATGTTTTCTATTGTACTGTAAATTATTTTTAGTTTTAAGATTATTTGTAGTGTTTTTTTTTAATCTTGGTATATGCAATAAACAGTTATCTATTTATCCTACTAAGTTATCTATTACAGTTATCTATTATAAACGCGAAAGTTTGTGAGGATGGATTTTTGTTATTCATTCGGGCAAGAACTACTGAACGGATTTTGATGAAACTTTACATTTATATAGCTTGTACATCATTATAACACATAGGCTACTTTTTATCCGGGTACTATGCGGGCGAAGCCGTGGACAGTAGCTAGTACTATTATAAACGCGAAAGTTTGTGAGGATGGATTTTTGTTACTCATTCACGCAAAAACTACTGAACGGATTTTTGATGACACTTTACAGTAATATAGCTTATACAGCAGAATAACACATAGGCTGCTATTTAGCCGTGGGCAAATGGTCTATAATAAAAAGGGGCGCAATACAGACAGGCCCCCGATGGTTAAGTAGAAGAACTTACTCTCTTGATATCTCTAACGTCCCATACGTAGAAGCTGTGATCATTGTAAACGCAGGTTAGTTTATGGTTCCGATCGTCGTAAGTCAAAGCCACAGCGTCTGGATATCTTGCACTCGAAGGCTGCGAGAACATGTGACTGAAATATACAAAAATAAGTTAAACACATACAAAGAAACTATAGATCTGAAACTATAGAGACATTCTGAAAAAAACTATAGACATTCTAGAGAAAGGCCAGGTCAGAAGTACACTAAACCGCCGAGCTTGTACGAAGAAGAATGAAGCGAAAGAGGTATGCCAGGATCGTAGCAAGTGGAAATCTTTGGTTTCTGCCTACCCCTCCGGGAAACAGGCGTGACTGTATGTATGTAAAGAAACTATAGATATTCGATACAGCCAAAAAAATATATTTCTAAGTGAATACTACAAGATTTCTAAGTGAAAACTACAAATATGGAGAATAAGAATAAGTTTATTTGAAAAAACCGGACAAGTGAGAGTCTGACTCGCGCGCCGAGGCTTCCGTACAAGCTTATAACGTACATAGAGGACGACCTCGATGGCACAGACGCAGAAGGTTGCGAGTTCGATTCCCGCTACAGGACAAAATGTTTGTATGATCTTCAAATATTTGTCTTGGGTCTGGGTTTTTCCTATATATAATATGTATGTATAAAAAAAAGTACATAAGTAGTATATCAGTCATGTAGTTCCCTTAGTACAAGCTCTGCTTAGTTTGGGGCTAGATGATGCTGTGTGAAAAATGTCCAGCATTACTCTCACGAAAATATCGGATTGAAAGACAAACTTAACTTTGTAGTTGAACAAATGTTCGCTCATACATTGATATACGTCACGGTCAGTTATCCAACTGCAAGTGTAAGTTTGTAATCACAAAAACATATTTTTTCATGATATGAGAACAAATTAACTATTTTCCGACTTTTTCCTTTAGTCTGTGAGACATTGCTTCTTGCCAAATTTTATGACTCTTGGTCAACACCTACCCTACCCTATAGGTACCCTATAGGTTATGATTTATTTGCGAATGTCAAAATATGTCGCATAAATGGCCGTATTTGTTAATGCATTGATTTAGAAGCTTTTTTTTAGAGCTTCATCGGACCATAGACCTACGTATTTGATATTAAATTCAACTTGATACTTCCTGGGAAAAAGGGTCTTGACAGACTGACAGACAGACGGACAACGAAGTGATCCTATAAGGGTTCCGTTTTTTTCCTTTTGAGGTACGGAACCTTAAAAATAAAACTTAATGAGCAATAAGTTGCTCAGGTTAAGGTTGCTTTTTTACTGTTTAGAGTTGGTACGATTAAGGTAAATAACGGTAGAAATACCAGTCAGTGCACGACGCGACGCGGAGGGAGAACGCCGCGATCACTCACCCTGATGAAGACTCTCGGAATGAGTCGAAACTTAGCCTTCACCGATGGTGCGGTACGTGAAAATTCCCGTTCTTACAATATGGTAGAAATACAGTTTAAGAACCCATAACATTGCTACTTTAAAACTTTGTTACGGCTAGGTAATGATTCTCGGAGGAAATACACAGGACACCCTGTATATACATATATATTTATATATTTTCTGTAGTTTTAAGTAACTAAAGTGTTATTTTCTTTCTGTAGACGATCCTACCTCTATAATCACCTCTCTCTAGCTCAAGGTTTGCTGGAAGAAAACTCTTTTTAAGGTTAAGCTCGCCTTTGTACATGTCATTTAATCCTGCCTTTTTGTAAGTGTTTATTTGTGTGTACATAAAGAAGAATGAAGAATGTTTTTCCGTTTGGAATGTAGCATAAAGAAAACTTACTTAATATTAGTCCCTTGTGCGACATCCACGCCTAGATAGTGCGTCCGTGGTAGCGTAGTGATGTATTTGAGGGAATCCGGCGCGAAGCACCGCACTATTCCATCCGCGCAGCCGACGAAGATGTAGCTATCGCCGATTGCCATACAGTTGGCAGATGTTGTCTGTGGAAAAAACTCTATTAACATAAAAAAACCGGACAAGTGCGAGTCAGACTCGCCCACGGAGGGTTCCGTACAAGTTTGTAGGTACATATTATAAATAATTCAGGAATCGAGTCTCGCAGTTTTTTCCGAGCTTTTCCCGAAATTCAGTTTCCATGAGCAATTACAAATGTATAGTTTTCAGATTTTTCTTTGTACTTGTAGTATAAGACGATATTAATTGCCAAATTTCATAGTTCTAGGTCAACGGAAAGAACCCTATAAATTTTGATTCCCTTGAGAGTTTATTTTTTGCGGCATAAACGGCCGTATCTTTTTTTTTACGTTAACTTAGAAGTTTTATTTTTTCATAGCTTTATGGGACTGTAGACCTGAGTATATGGTTTTAATTTCAACTCGATACCTCGACGCGTTCCCGAGATAAAGGGTCTTGACAGACAGACAGACGGACAACAAAGTGATCCTATAAGGGTTCCATTTTTACTTTTTGATGTACGGAACCCTAAAAAATAAAAAACAACACGCCTACATGACTTTAATCCCCATGATGGAAATCCTCTGATCGATACTCGGTTCGCAGATCTGTTAGTATAAATAGATAAATACTTAGAAGATAAGACATACTTGGAAACCAAATAATATTTCAGCACAGATATATACTATACACTTTGGCAATGTTGTACAGTGGGCGTTGATATCGCTAATTTCGAATCCAGGATCTTCGGATTGGAAGTCAGGATACAGCCCTCTACGCCAACACAACTCACTTTACTATTACTAGGAATTATTCCAACAAAAGGTTCTCCTGGTTGCCTTTAAGCGGTAAAAATATATTGTCAGTACCTCTGATATAACATTTTACAATCCTTACAGCACCGCTCAGTGCCTTGTGGTGATAAAACCAATAAAAACCTATATTAGAATCATCCTTGAAGACAAAGAAATCCGTAGTGGTATCGATCGCAACAAAATAGTAAGAATAAGGGTAGATCGATCCGCCTGCCACTAATATCCACCTTCAAATACTTCAGTTCTTCCCGCGATCATGGTACATACGACTGTACCCAAATATCGGAACATTCCTCAAAAATCATGGTAAATCTCCCGTTTTTCGTAAAAAAATATGATAGAATGGTTTCCCAACAGATGACGTTAAAATAAACTCACCCGCGCATTTAATAGATCGCTTTTCCAATAGATGGCGCTGTAATAAAATCACCCGCAGCTCCACCCATTAAACTTAAAGGTTTCCCAACAGATGGCGCTGTAAAAACTCACCCGCAGCTCCACCCATTTGTCCAACAGCCTTCTACTGTTGAATTCACACAACAAGCCGCCTCTAGTGATTGCGTAGGTGCTGTCCGCGGATTCGCCTCTGCCGCACACCACGTCGCAGAATTCGTTGTCTTTCTGTTCGCCGAGGATCGCCGAGCGACCCATTAGAGGCACCGGTTCTTTGAACTATTGAGAAATAACAGAAATGTAATTTAATAAAAATGAAAATAATGTTTTCATTTTTTCAGGACCTGCCTGTTATAGTGGAAATCTTCCATTTTAAATAGAATATGAAAAGGATTCAAACTAGGATTCCCTGTATCTTAGGTACCAGAAACTACGAGTATCGTGGTAACACTGACGAAAATGCAAACATTTGTCCCAGGGCGGAATTTTAATGAATTTTGACTTTGACTTTTACGATGTAAACATTCAATTAAAATTTACCTTGGCATTTCTCGAGTATTCCAGATACCAGAATTTGACGTGTCTGAAACCGACAGTTACGAAGTAGTTACCGCTTTCAGAGAAGCAGACAGCCTTCACCCGGGAAGACACCTGGAAAGTCAATACAAATAATATGAAAAAACTACAACAGACAGAGCGGCGAGGCTAAAGCCTGAATTCATAGTCGGGGGTTGAACAGTCCCCCAAAATCAATCATTCAGCATTCACCTTATGGGTGGGTGCATAAAGGTTGATTTCGCGCTTAAATTTTCACATAGCGCCTGAATAGTCCCCTAGGGGAGCCCCTAGTTGACTATGAATTCGGGCCTAAGTCAGTTCCCGTCTCAGGGGACTAGACAAATACCACTTTCTGTTGACATTAACGCCTGCGAAAGATTGAATTGTATGGGAATGACATTAGCTGTGGAAATGTCACGTGACAGCTGCCAAGATTTACCTTGACAAATTTGCATTAGCGTGAAATGAAAATTAAGCGTAAAGTATTTGTCTAGACCCTAGAAGGATTAGGTACGTATTTGAAAAATTGTGGGTTGAACGGGGAAGCACTCTCCCTTACCTTATTACTAGCTAATTTCAGGTTGGCGCGCCAGTCCCATACATTCACGATCATATCGTGTTGCGAACCCACCGACACTAGATATTTGGACGATTTCGAGAATGCCTGAAACGTAAAACACAAATCAATCATCGATAGAAACATTTTTGCTGCAAAGTTGAAAAAAAACATCGTGAAGTAACTGGCATGCCCTAAAACCAAAAATTCAAAACCTGTGTTATTGGTTAGTGTTCGATGGTTTTAAAACCTGTCACGCGGAATGGTAACATGAAAACATGAGCTTGCCTCTGGCTACCCCTCACTAGGTAGGAGTAAGAAAGGATAAAAGGATTTTCTACAGATATCTCGGCAAAGATTAACATTTTTGACAGCCATTTTTAAACCTTCTTTACAGCGCCATCTATCTAACTTTTAAGAACCATAAAATGACATGTCATTGGTCAATCCCTTTCATTAGCCTAAGCATTTTCCAAGACCCCTTTGTTCATATCACAGATAATGCTGTCGGTTCACTCAACAGAACTTAATTTTATCTATAGCTCTCTTTTACTAACAGTAACAAAGAAAAGAGATAGCAACAATTTTAGAGCAAAATAAGTAAAATTTTCCATACAAGTTTAGTAGTCATTTCAAAACATGCCGACTATAAAAACGAAGAATAGCGACACGTAAACTAATTTGGCAAGAGTTAAATTCTTGCCATTTCTTTCTTGTCTGCATTATCAGTAAAATACCTCATTAAGCTCTCTTTCAGTAGAAAAGAGCGACGGCGACGCGACTTTTTAAATTAAGTTTATTTGGTGTACCAGACAATCGGCACCATTATACTATTACGAGTGAATAATCGAATACAAGATAAAATAAACACGGTTAGTGCATCCATACGATACTAGATGGCGATAAAACAAGTAGTGCGTCTATTTGATTAGAGATGACGCTAGCTTACCGTAAATAGCTAGCCGCGCTCGTCACAATGCTGTCTATTTTAATAGTCGTTTGTACTTACCACACAGCTGACCCCATGAGTGTGACCAGGAAACTCCCCTATCTGCACCGCGCCTGATGCTGTAGGGTCCTGAAAAAAATAGAAGAATTTATTTATTACACAAACCCCACAGCCTTTAATATAAAGCAATCTTATTCATTATATCTTACGGCTAGTAACAGAATAATTACTTTTTAAACTATTTTACCGTAAGTAAAGATGTAATTAGTTTTTTAAGATATAATTAACAATTGAATTTACATGATACAAATAATAGACGGCACTTCTACTTGTTTCTTGCTACTAGACGTTAGATGGCCTTCTAAGTAACTATTTTTTTTTTTAAGTCAGAGAACGCAATACAACGCTGTTTTTAATGAGACGTTGGGTTCGATTTAAGAAGCCTACATTAGATGCACACTCAAGCAATTCATTTTAACCAAATAATTTATTTTTTTACATTTTCCCCAGTTATAGTCGCTAGATGGCGGTATTTCTGAAAACTTTGCTTTTTTTTTCTATTTCCCGTATCCTGACAGCGGGTGCATAAATATTCACATTTCTCAGGATCTACCTTCCCTCGTATATGCTTAGCTGACACCTATTTGGCGCTACACTGAACTATCTAGAATCTAGCTAGATAGATTTGTAAGATGCGTGGGGCATTTCTGTTTCAGTTCTACTTATGGTTTTAGTAGGCTTTATGGTTTAAACTGTCCCAACATTCTAATTCTGAAGCATAGGGAAGCTAACCAGATTTTCATATTGTGCTAAATTAATGTTTTTCATTACATTTGAATCCTATCTAATCCTAGCGGAAGCTAGCAATTGTGTTAACCTGTTTTAATAGTCTCGTCGCTAGATGGCGTTACTTGTACATAGTTTGAAAAGTTACCTGTAGGTCCCATATCCTGACAGCCGGCGCATGTCCACATTCCCCGGTAGCTAGATACCGTCCGTCCGGGGAAAACGCGACACATGTTATACTTTTCCTTGACACGTTGAGCACGTGGGTTTGCCTGTTTTTTCTAACATTGTATAGAACCACGGTGCATCTGTAAAGAGGAAAGTTATCGTTAGATAATGCTGTATCGCCAGAAAGTCGTAGCTTCAAAACCAATATATGAATACCACCCATACTGTAAATATTATCCAGGTTGAAGGCATCGCTTTCAGCGGTATGGTCGCCCATCGTAACTGTTTTAAAACGTGTACTTATTTGTGTGTATTTTTTTATGGTTTATCTACATATTATAAAGAGGTAAAGTTGTAAGTTTCCATGATGTTTGGATTGGATACATTGGATATAGGAGGTTATCTTCGAAATTACACATCCGATTTCATAAAATATTTCACCAATATTTAGAATTTCAGGGGTGTGTGCATAGGCTGTATATCATTTTACAATATAAGTGTTTTTCATCCTTCGGAGACCTTTTCCAAATGTAAGTGGACGAAAAAACGGTCGAGCTATTGCGTTTCTGACGAACGGTGCCTTAACAGGAAACAGCAGCTTTTTAACCGGTTTATTCAAAGAAAATAAAAATTGAAAAATATTTTAACAGACAACGATCTTTGACAACCTCTGTGGCGCAGAGGCTGAAGGCCTGCCTGAGACACCGAAGGTTCTCAGGCAGGTTCGATTTAAACCTCGGGACAATTGTTTGTATGATCTACAAATATTTTTCTCGGGTCTGGGTATTATTTAAAAAAAAAATAGTAAGTAATAAGTTGTCGGTATATCAGGCATGTAGTTCCTATAACACAAGCTCTGCTTAATTTGGGGCTAGATGGTGCTGTGTGAAAATGTCATGCATTATTAATATATTATGAACATAGAAAACAATAAAATAAAAAATAAAAAATTATATGATGCTGAGAGAAAAACATCCAGCATTATTAATTTTTATTTATAGAAAGCTCAAAAAAATCCTACTTATATTATAAACGCGAAAGTTTGTGAGGATGGATGTTTGTTACTCTTTCACGCAAAAACTACTGAACGGATTTTGATGAAACTTTACAGTAATATAGCTAATACATCCGAATAAGACATAGGGTACTTTTTATGCGGGTACCACGCGGGCGAAGCCGTGGGTAGAAGCTAGTAAATAATAATATAATAGGACATAGCTAAAGCCGACAGAATAACTAATAAGACACAAAGCTGTCCGCGTGTTTGTCACGCGTAGGCTAATGTTTGACATGTGGTTAGCATTGTGAGCGGAAACGCTCGGGAACGGTGGCGAGCAAAGCGAGTAGCGGATTAGCCTGTGTTATACTTGAAAGCGGTCGAGTCCTACGATTAATATCCTACTTGCATCCATCCAATCCACCTGGAGCCTATCCACTCTACTGCTATTATAAACGCGAAAATTTGTGAGGATAGATGTTTGTTACTCTTTCACGCAAAAACTACTGAACGGATTTTGGTGAAAATTTACAGTAATATAGCTTATACGTCAAAATAACACATAGGCTACTTTTTACATCTGGGTACCACGCGGACGAAGCCGTGGACAGAAGCTAATAAAGTCATATTGCGATTCAATTTCAGGCAAAGATGTGAAATCACGCTTTCTGAATGACAACGCTCTGGCAACGTTTTTATCTCAATCGCAAAGCGGAAAGTGACATCGTTGCCTGAATTATATGGAAACGACATTAACTGTGGAAATGTCACGTGACTGCTGCCAAGTTTTTTTTTTACCTTGACAAATTACGTTAGTGTGAAAGGAAAACTAAGCTTGAGGTATTTGTAGAGGCCCATGTATTAATGTTTATTGTATAATCTTCGTAAGGGCTGGACGGATTTGGATAAAATTTGGAACAGGTATAGTTCGGGACCTAAAAAAACACAAAGTTTTTTATAGGAACGCTAGCCTCCATCCCACTATTTTTCAGACCTCACTTTATCGCTATTCATAAAAAGTGCAAATAATATTCCATCTCACTCTGTTCTTAGTCTGAAAACGCAAACACTGCAAACACCAACCGGTTTTAGTTTTCATTCGTTTTAGGTCATACCGAAGTACTGACGATGATTTCCTTCGCTTCCATGTTTTGAGCACATGGCGCATTTTTAAATTGGAATAATCCACTATTTCAGGACTTTGTTCGACCGCGACCTTTTGATCGGAAGTCCAATGGGTCAATACGACTTATATTTTTACTTAGTCAAGCAAATAGATCAAACTAGAAATTCTTGTTTATCTCTCCGACTCTCCCTCCTCCAAACATCTTGATATTTCGTTGGCACTCGACTGCTATATTTAATTTGTTTATTGTATCCCTAGACTTATTTTATTTTATGTTTGTTGTAAGGATATTATCCAAAAACTATCGTGAACTTGACCATTCATATTGTAAAAACGGGAATTTTCACGTACTGCACTATCGGTGAAGGCACCGATTAAGTTTCGACTCATTCGCGACTTTCTCCCTCCGCGTCGCGCCGTGCACTACGATCACTCACCCGTTATCGTTTGCTGTTCTGTATATAATCGTATTTATCGTTTAAAGTGTTCGTTTTGTGTGTTTATGTAGAATAATCCCGACGCGTGTCAAAATGTCCGTGAGCTCAACACTGGTCCCAGCTGAAAATCTGCGCTGTGGCAACATGTACTAGCACACGATTCACCACCACTGTGGTTAAGTTCCGAAGAGGAATCAGCTGCCCACGTAATCCTGGAATGCGTGGGTGTAGCACCTCACTACGCACAAATCCTTGGCAATCCAAGGTCACTCGGCGAAGCCTGCGAAGACCCCAGGAAACTTCTGGCTGGCTAACTCACTAGCCAGAAACTCCTACGCATATTGAACCAACTAAAAGTTTGAATGCGGAAAAGGAAGTCCAAACACATACATACCACCACTGTGTAGACTTCTTTATTTTATTTTCTATTATAGTTTCAATAATATGTTTAAATAGTTCTTAAATAAATATACTTTGTAATTGGTGGTTTGAAGAAATGATTATCTATCTATCAAACTTCATTCATAGATGCATCCGAAATATAAAGCGGTAGATAAAACGCTCAGTCAGTGGCTCCGCTCATCAAAACGCCCTCTATACCTCCGTGATCGTACCTTATACGTATGCAAGACATGCCAATCAGCTATGCCTTTCTCACGGCATCGCCTGACCATTCCGAAGGGGTTACATACCCTCACTTAAGTATCCTATCCTACTAATATTATAAACGAGTTAAAGTTTGTGAGGATGGATGTTTGTTCCTCTTTCACACAAAAACTAATAAACGGATTTCGATGAAACTTTACGGTAATATAGCTTATACATCAGAATAACACTTAGACTACTTTTGATCCGGGTACCACGCGGGCGAAGCCGTGGGCAGAAGCTAGAAGAAAATAACAGAATAGATTTGTTTTATTTTCGGCACAACTAATACACACATCTGATTACGAAGGATATATTTATGATATAACTAGCTTCTGCCCACGGCTATGCCCGCGTGGTACCCGGATAAAAAGTAGCCTATGTGTTATTCTGATGTATAAGCTATATTACTGTAAAGTTTCATGAAAATCTGTTCAGTAGTTTTTGCGTGAAAGAGTAACAAACATCTATCCTCACAAACTTTCACGTTTATAATATTAGTAGGATAGGGTAAACAGGTAGGCTTGAATCTGTAGCAAGTTTACGCATAGATACAGGTTTATAGTAGGTAGGCAGTTACTTGCATTCGATACATTAACAGTTCGTAAGTAATTAGGTAGGTAGGTATGCATATATCTACCAGACTTCAAGAAATACTACATAATTTTCTAATACAACATCATTTTAAATAACGAGAGTGAGGTAGGTGCCGATAGTACTTCCCTGGACAAGCTGTAAGACTGGCTGCTGCTTGTACTACGCCTAGAAAGTTTCCCGAACACTCAGTTTCTAACCCATCCGAGTTCTAGAATCTAGGTTTGAGCTAATAAATAAAAAATAATAATAGCATCGACAAAAATCCGAATGATTCACGGTCATCAGTGCGCGCGCGCAGCGGAAACGGAAACGGTTCAGTTGCAGGTCATTGGCCCGTCTGTCACCTGACGGGTTACATTGACATTTGTGACATATTTGTAAACTGGTATTTTCTAAGTGGGGAGGGTCAGTTTCTTCTATAAATTAACGAAAAGTCGAGGTTTTCTGATAGCGGCGCCGGCGTAGCGATGGCGGCAGGAATAAAGCGGATAACTGATAAAAAATATTTCCAATTAGGTTTAAATAAATAAAAACCGGACAAGTGCGGGTCATGTTCTCACACTGAGGGTTCCTTACCACCTCGCAATAAAAGAAATGTAATTCTATTGTACTCTTAGTTTCATTTTTACAACATACATAAGTGGGTGGGTATTTTGTAAAATTGTTAAAATTTAATTAAATTTTTTCTATTTTAATATAATTTTATTGCATATTTTTGTGCAATTTTGACACCGAATATGTTTAATTAATTGACGTACTATAACCATATGTAATATAAAATAGTGGTACAATATGGTGAACCAAATAAATCTAAATCTTGAAAATATTATTTTTTTGTAGGAAATATTTATGCTGAATCCCTTCTTGCAAATAGCACTTGTCCTTAAACCAGCTTTCCATTAGTACCGAATCCCGTGACCGTAAAATTGCAGCAGCCAGCCGTGAACCACTGAGATTGAAAACGACGAGACGAGTTCATACCCTTACCTGACATTAAGTAGATATTTGACATTTTAACTTTAAAATACGTCCATGTTTACCACGGATGAGAAAAATAAGAAGGATACTTATTGAGATTATTTTTTTATCTGTGGCAAGTGCCATTTTGTTTTAAACGACGTAATAAGTTAATTATAACAATCATTTAATTATTGGTCTGGATATTGTGGTACCCTGGTATGGGTATATTATATATTTACATATTTTATTATATATTTTCTGTTCTTATAACCATGACATAGGAAATCCTAGTGTAGGGTTGTACAATTTATGTGACTGCTGCGTGCTTATTATTTTTAATATAAAATCTAACGAAAAGATAAGTCGGTTTGAAAGACAAACTTAACTTTTTAGTTTAAAAAAATCACCCATACATCGATATACGTCAGGTTGTCACGGTTAATTCTCCAACTGCGTCCTAAGTTTGCAAATGTAAGTTAGTAATAGCAAAAATATTTATTGTGATAAAACTACAAATGAACAATTCTGTCTTTTTCCTTTACTCGTGCTGTGAGACCTTGCTTCTTGCCAAATTTCGTCATTCTAGGTTAACGGGAAGTATCCTATAGCTTTTGATTTGTTTGCAAATATCAAAATATGTCGCATAAATGGCCGTATTTTTCTATTGCGTTGACTTAAATGCTTGATTTTTTTAGAGCTCCTATGGAACGTAGACCTTCGTATTTGATTTTAATTTCAACTTAACTTCCACGCATTTCTAAGAAAAGGTTCTTGACAGACTGACAGACAGACAGATGGACGGACAACGAAGTGATCCTATAAGAGTTCCGTTTTTCCTTTTGAGGTACGGAACCATAAACAACACATTTTTAAGTACCTAATATATTTTACAAGATATATCAAGACTGTTTTTAATTGACGGTTTTGAAAAAGGATGTTCTTAATTAATTATTCGGATTGAAAAGGCTTCAAGCCAAGCACACAATTACTACTAGGTTTTCGAATCTCTGTAGAAGTTTCTCAATTTATTACGAGAATTATTCATTTCGTCAATTCTCCGGGGCTAAAGCCAGCTTTAAACTATGAGAACCTAGCCCACATTGACCTACTGACCTTTGATGCATGCATCTACCGCAAAATAAGAGCAAATATTTTCCAATGAAACTACTTTGAGGAAAGCTTTTAGGCGGAATAAGAAATGTGTAGATTTTTAAACAGATTGCAAAGTAGATTACCCGATAAGTGGTTGAAATAAATCATTGGTTGTTTTAAAAATAGCCTTTTTTTGCCTATTGGGTGGTAACCCGACTTCCGATCCGGAGGTCGAAGATTTGAAACCCGTAACCAATAGATAATTGACACATGCTCAAAACGGTGAAAGAAAAAATGACCCTTGAACCAAAAACTCCAAGTCATATGCCAACGGTTAGTGTTCTAATAAGCGGCGATGGTCTTGTGACCTGTCACATGGAATGCTAACTACCTACTTGAACAGCGGCATGTGCCAAATGTAATATTTGGGCGTGCCTCTGACTACCCCCTTGGTATTCTTAGCTTAGTTGGTCCTAAAAAAGACCAAGATACGGAAGAAGAACTAGTTTGGTGAGAGATTCAATTGCAGTCTTAAAACTGCCCAAGACGTGTTGAGACAGGATAAGTTAAGGTTCCGAAGTTGCCTCATATCTTCGGAAGTTATTTTCTGAAATCCGACGAACCTATTTTCAAATGCGATTCGTACCAAATGCTAAACTTAGTTTGACTCTGTATTAAATGAGGAATCGATACTTACATGCACCTTAGACCAACCACTGTTAGTTTTATTAGGTGTACATGTCATATAAATGTAAACTTCATTATGAAAAATAAATAATAATTAAGAAGAACAAATCTTTAAGTACTTTTAAGCCTACAAACATGGACTTCAAATATAAATGGTTAAGGAAACTTCAAAATTATCTTTAGATACCTGTTCAATGACACATCACAATGAGAGAAGGGGGTTGCAATCTGCATTTACTGGGGGGTGTACGCGAAAAAGGTTTTTATTATGTTTTTGGTTTAAAAATAATACCAAATACCTTGATACGATACGATTTTAACAGAAGGAGATACTAGAGTGTGACACACGTGCGGAGAAACAGACAGATAGACAGACAGACCAGACATGATGATAATAAGGATTTTGTTTTCGCAATATGGCTTCCGAACCCTAAAATGCATTCGAAGTTATTTCCGTAAATTTAGAAGATTGGTCAGTCTATTTCGAAATAGGAATCGATTTAAAGGTGTGTCCTCACCAGGGGGTAATATAAAGGTGCGGCCACACGTTGATTCACGCGAAGTAATCCTCTTTTAAAGTTCATTGCCTTTCTCCCCTCGCTCGATGGGGGACAGGTTTATTATGGTTTATGTTTTTTATAGTCTATGCTTTTCAATTTTTTTATGATAAATTGCTAATTGTACATGATGTTAATTATTTTCGTATTTTTAAGGGGTATATAGGGAACCGAGCCCTTTTGCATATATGGAACTACTAGTACTTTAGTATCACAACAACTAGCCTCTGCTCACGGCTTCGCCCGCATGGTACCCAGATAAAAAGTAGCCTATGTGTTATTCTGTATACTTGTTTTGTTAATCTACTTTCGTCCATCCTGTCTATATGCCAAAACCATCTCAACATACCTTTCTCAACTCTCGTTACTACATCTTCATTCACTCCACACTGCTCTCTTAACACGCTGTCCCTCACTCTATCATGGTTGATGAAAATTGGAAGAAGACTTACCCTGCTGGATAAGCCACCAGCTCGGTGTTAGGATCGCAGTCGAGAGCCGCATTGCTGTTTACCGTCAGCCCGAGTACACTCTCCAACTTGATCTGAGGACAAACGAGAAGGAACGTCAGTTATATGTCATTTTGCGGCAGAATGATAGGAATGAGCTGGGCTTCAAATTATATTTTAAAAACTAGCCGATGCTCGCGGTTTTACTCGCATAGGATAGGTAATTGATAGGCGCATCAAAAATAATTGCAGGGCTTTTTTTGAATATTGGATACATATTCAGTTCTTTTGTATTTCAATTATGATATATTGTAGCTTTTATTATATATTAAAAGCTTATGAAAAAGACCCTAAAAATGCACTAGATCTATCAGTTAAAAGTTGAAAGTTTTAAACATTATCTGACTAACAAGTATGTGAACTTATAGAGAAAGCTGAAAAAATTAAATTAAATTAGTTTCTTTTTTTTAGAAAAATAGGTTTTTATTCAAAGAAATCACAAGGATCATTTAGAACCCAAACAGTAGGTATTTATAATTTTGATAGAAAATAATATTTTTCTTCTTTGACAATAAGAAACCTTATCTCATTTGGGCAAGGTTCTAGGATGTTTGCCTAAACTATTTCATACAACCTTGTCTATATTAGTTAGGCATATTTGTATGAAGTTAAGTCTTTGCTAAAGGCCTCATATCTAAAAAATCACTACGAGTACCTATATTCTTTCTTATCCCAACTTTCAATAAACAATGAGGGGCTGTGGTATCCAAGTTTAACAGTAAATAAGCAAATTTTTATGCAAATATTTAGGATAGTTTTACTAAGGCTTGAAACTAATATTTAATTACTCTGTGTCTCATTACACGTAAACGTAGTAGTTATTTCCTCTATATTTACGCGACAAAGTCAAAGTCAAAATTCATTTATTCAATAAAATCACAAGGACCACTTTGAAACGTCGGTTTTTATCTAGGTGCCTGTTCCTCCGCGACCAAGCCAGGAAAGAAAGGCAAGAAAACAAGGCTGGTTATTCTTTTTAATGATCCTTTTACAAAACAATAGGTTCGAGTTGGAGCATTTTCAATCCCAAGAGTTTTTGTCATCTAAATAATCAGATATTTTATAGTATGCCTTTTTATAAAGCTTTTGTTTAATTACGTTTTTAAATTTGTTAATTGATAATTTTTGTCTCTTGGGAGTTTGTTATAAAAGCGTACACCGTGCCCTTTGTTAGTTTGTTCCCGTGCCTAATAATTACATGAATTTGCATAATGATATGATAATAATATATTCAGATGCTACCTGAGTGCCTAGGGGCCATGTTAATTCATCCAAATATTTTTTTGCGAATCTCAATCAGGTTTCTAAAAATGCCAATCTGCCGCAATACGACAACAAAACGGAAGTAAAAAAAAATGCCGCGCATTTACTGTCAAGGTCGTCTGACACTTGATCCAAGATGGCCGGTCGTCCTTGCACCGCGCGCAAGGATGTGAACCATTGAGAAACCTGTTTGAGACTGTTCCAAGGCCCTCGTACTTGGAAAGGTCAGAGTTTTGTTGTTATTATGGTGTGGTGTGAGTGACCAGATTAGTAGATGTGTGTAAAGCGCGGAGGGCGATTACCGGGTTCGGTCCGTTGTCCCACAGTCCCGTTTTCACCCGGTCCGTTCTCCCCCGATTTCGTTTAGGTACGATCAATTCTATCCAAATGCCTGATACGCAAGAGGAGCACGTTCGATTAGCGGTGCGAGACGAATCTTTGCATGAATCCTACTATCCTACTAATATTATAAACGCGAAAGTTTGTGAAGATGGATGCTTGTTACTCTTTCACGCAAAAACTACTGAAAGTATTTTGATGAAACTTTACAGTAATATAGCTCATACATCAGAATAATACATAGGCTACTTTTTAACCGGGTACCATGCGGGCGAAGCCGTGGGCAGAAGCTAGTTTATACAACACAAAAATTCAGCGCAGACACTACAGTTTAGGCTTGGATAACTGCAAAGTTTCCCCTGTGGTGAAGCCTCGCGCTTCGAGCCGAAACATGAGAGGAATTTAAAAAAAAAAAATCTTTTTGCTTAGTTGGTGTAGCTCTCGCGTACCAAGCTGGAGGAAGCGAGTTCGAGCCCCACCGAGGTTTAATTTTTGGGATAAATAAGTTCTAGTGATTTCCCTTGAGGGTTAACACTTAATTTGTTTATAAAACCCAAATTTTTGCATGTCCTGCAGATATTTGTTACGGGTCTGAGTATTGTAGTACCAGAGTAACTACTCGCAGTTCCTGAAACCTACTACACAGAGAATCCTAGTTTCAACAATCAAAGTCCCATGAAAAACAAGTGGAAACACATAGGGAGTGTTTGGGTAAAATCACGTGGCTCACACCGTGAGTGGCATTCTACCTTTGCTTTACGGAGAATATTGTCTGTGACACTGACGTATGTTTGAAGTGGGTGTGTTCGTTCACACACTTTGCTTTTTATGGTTCCAAAGCGGAATACTGATTACAGTTAATCAGTAGAAATCTGCTTACTCAATCTGCGTTTCGATGGTAGTTTCTTATCTTACTACCAAATGCTATGCATTAAACTTTGTTTCATACTTCTAGGACAAAGTTTAAAAAGTTAGGAGTAATGTAACTTTAGGACTCAAAAGGTATTCCTTCATTATAGTATTTTTTTAAATAATAATATAAAAAGGTAAACGCGATAAAGACCTGTAAAAACGTATAATTTCCATCATATTTTTACATACACACAAATCGTGGTAAATAATCATTAACCTGTTTTTAGTGATTAAATTCTTTCTCTGTGCATGTAGCCACAAGAATCAAATGTTCCAACAATAAAATTCTGCAAATATACCCCCGCTGGCGATTACTAGATTATGTATTAGATAAAAATTAATAAACTTAAATCGGCAATACCATTAGATAACTAATTTAACTTTTACTTTAATAACTTGCCAATTCGTAACGACTTTCACTTTCAATCGAAACATTATTTCACCAGATAAATGAGATAAGGAACCGGTAATTTAATTTTATAAAGAAGTTTCTGTTCATTCACAAATCATTTCGTTTTGGGACCTTTCTCTTGTTTGTCGACTGCCTCTGCACAGTCGACGAGGTATGATTGACGATTTAGTATAGCGCAATAGCGTTCTCAACTGCAAAGCTGTATCTCAAATACCCTGAATTAAATTGAATAAGACTTCATGGTTAGGCCCCAGATGGCAAACTGGGCGTTTCTTTGCTTTGGATAGCACGTTTATGTATCAAAATGTACTTATAACAAACAAGATTCCGGTCCGTAGGGCGTTAGCATATTGAATATTCTTTCAGAGCGACGCGTGATCGTAGTGCTAGCTCTTATCTGGGTCAATATATAAGCATTGCCATTCAGCGTTTGAGAACCTGTGGTTTAGAAAAGAATAGTCGATCAGCTAGAGTACCTAGACCTATCAAACTTTAACTGCAAAGCAATCTTGCAACATTTTTCGCCAGAATTCCAACCTGTCAAGCCTTGCGACGGCCCACAGTAGGTGGGCGATTCAACATTCCACGTCGAAACAGTTTCGACACTTTGCACCAAATAGTTGGCATACACAGCTCTCCAAGGTGATATTGATACATAACCTCATAATAGTAATAATAATAATAATGCTACACATTTTCGCACAGCATCATCTCTAGCCTTAAAGTAAGCAGAGCTTGTGTTATGGGAACTACATGACTGATATACTACTTATATACTTTTATTTTGTAAATACATACATATTATACACTAGCTTCTGCCCAGGGCTTCGCTCGCGTGGTACTCGGGTAAAAATGTATAAGCTATATTACTGTAAAGTTTTATCAAAATCCGTTCAGTAGTTTTTACGTGAAAGAGTAACAAACATCCATCTTTACAAACTTTCGCGTTTATAATATTAGTAGGATTAAAACACACAGACCCAAGACAAATATTTGCAGATCATACTAACATTTGTACCGCGGCGGGAATCGAACTCGCAACTTTCTGCGTCTTAGACGTTCATCATCATGTTCTGTCTCATCCTACTGCTGGGTATAAATATGCCTTCTCGTTTGTGCCATACGCCTCGATCTTACGTCAATCGGGCCCACATGAACTGCGGTTTTTATTGTCGTCCATCTTGTCGGCGGACGAACTGCGCTCTTTTTACCGTCTCCGGGCCACCACTCACTACTTAACTTAGTGTGTCCTAATCCCATACTTTTAGAGAAGAACTAGTAATTACCCTGCCGTATACAGAGTGTGGCAAGATCATAGAAGTAAGAAGAACATTACGACCTCCCTGCAAGCGCGGTGGCAAAATGACAATAATTTTGTTTTTAAGTGCCGATGGTTTTCCTAAAATAAATTAATTAATACGTCGCGTGCGAGGACTCTGCGTATATTCACTTTAACATTTAGTTCTTAAGCTGACTTTTCTAATATAATCCTTGTGATTTCAATGAATAAAAACCTTTTGACTTTGACTTTTAACTCTCAATAGTTTTACGCGTTTTCTCAAAACTTTACGGTATTAGAAGCGTTACTTTAATATAGGCAAAACATAAAGGGAAAATAATGTATGCCCTTCCTGAAGGCAGATTTTTTTTTTTGAGGGTTTTCTATTTTTACTTATGAAACCTTCTTTAAATTAAAAAAAGAACATTTTTTATTTTCAATAAACCTCCTAACGATCTTCTTAGAAGTAAACTTTCTAACTATTACGCAGTGTCTGTAGATTTGATGTGTTCATTTGGAGTAAATGGACACTACATGGACTTCATTATTTTATCCCGAACCTTAGCTCGTATAAAAAAAACGTTACTTTTCATGACGGTCCCTTTAGCTTGCCAAATCCTGTATGAGATAGGTATTTATTGAATGCTGAAAATCATAAAGTCTCATTATACAACTTACAAGTGTGACTCGATCAGGCAAGGTTGAATCAATGGATCATTGCGCCTAAAAAGGTTTGTTACACGTCATAGATTACGTTCGTTACCCATTTATTGATGGTAATGTTTGGCCTACGTGGAGGAAAAAACTTGAATTAACCCATTTTTTTATTATAAGGGCAGTAAGACGGTGAATCTAGTACCTGCCTATTCCATTCACGGGATACCCGCAGAATTTAATATTTGAATATATAAAATCACTGTGTCCCACAAGTTTATTTTATCTTTATATCAAGCATACGGCCCACCTGATGGTAATGGCTTGCAACACCAGAGTGATACCTCATCACTCGACCAACCCTGAGATAATAATGCTCAAGGCCTCATAATATGCTTTTTACTAAGGGTATGCTCTAAAAACCTAGTAGAGAGCGGAAATTTAGGAGCATGTTAATTTGGATCAACCCTCGTGAAACTTGACATAAATACTCTTTTAAAATAAATAGTAAAAAAGGGGTAAAGTATTTTCCAAAACTACCCCTTAAAAGGGATACGACGGGTGTGTGACAATCAATTTATAACTCCAACTGTATGTAAATCGTAGAAACCTGTAATTTGAGGGTAGGTTCCTTTTGATGAGTATGGGTGCACTAAGTGAGTACATAATTATATTATGAAATACTTCTAGAGGAATATACAGTTTTTTTTATCGCACAGCTATATAATACTGCACATAGGAGAACTTAATACTACAAAGCATTCTCTTCCAGCTAAACTTTCTGTAATGTGGAATGTTTTGAGGTAATTGTGCAAAAATAACATGAATAAAAAGTTTGCATGGAGAAAACTCAACGCGGACAAAGTCGTTGGACGTCACACCATTACGCAAAAAAAAAAAAACACGCCAACGACAGTTATCCCCATTACGGACACCTCAGATCTAAGTACGTAGATCACTGAGTTACCTGTTGTACGAAATACGAATATAAAATGTAATTTTCCATGCGAGTGTTTCAAACGGTGAAACACTCGCATGTTTCATGCTAACTTTCTTTCATGCTAGTGAAAGAAAGAAAATATTTTTATTCACCTTAAAAACTACTACACAAATGTTATGGTACCTGCTTAATATTTATATATACATTTTCTTAATTGTGTGCGTAGCAGAGTCTAAGGCAAATATGGCGTAGTGGGCAGTTTTCAATTCCAAATACAATTACAGAACAAGACAAACGGACAGTCATATTTAATAGTATGACAATCCAATCGACGCCCGCGCACATGCCATTTCCATAATCGCAGGTCATTTGTAAGAGATCATGGTTCTTAGGTAATCATTATGGTATTCTATTGAAACAAAACATTAATAAATGACGTCGTTTCAAAACAAATCATTTTTAGTCACACGAAAATAGTATTAAGTAAGTATACCTTATTATAATATTTTTCCCATTATTTTTATTCAGAAATCGGTTTTTATATTTCAAGCTGGTAGCAATTGGAAATCGGTGAAGGCACCGACTAAGTTTCGACTCATTCCGAGAGTCTTCATCAGGGTGAGTGGTCGCGACTTTCTCCTTCCGCGTCGGCGTCCTTCCGGTGCCTTCACCGATAGTGCAGTACGTGAAAATTCCCGTTTTTACAATATGAATAGTCAAGTTCACGATAGTTTTTGGAATAATACAATTGGAAATCTTTGGTCTCTGCCTACCCTTCCGATAAATAGGTGTGACTATGTAATGTTTTCCTATTCCTTCTATTCCTTAAGCATATTTATTTTAGGGGTAAAATCGGTATTATATGTAGGTATATCTATTTTGGATAGAGGTTAGGTACGCAAATATTTACATAAGGTACTGATTGCAATATCAATCAATAATAGATAAGTAGGTTGGTACTTATTGGTAATGGCCTCGATTCTGTAGTACACTGACTAAACTAAATTTAGACTGTCGCTCTCTTTTACTGATAGTGCAAGCAAGAAAGAGATAGCTACAATTTTAGTGCTGTCAAATTAGTCAGATTTAAGTTTTCCATACAAATTTAGTCGTGATATCAAAACATGCTGACTATACTAACACGAAGAAAAGCGGCACGTAAACAGATTTGACAGCAGCACACAGCACTAAAATTGTAGCTATCTCTTTCTTCAGTACACTATCAGTAAAAGAGAGCGATAGTTTAAATTTAGTTTAGTCAGTGTACTACAGAATCGAGACCATTGTATGACTTACGATGACGAGGTCAACTAATGTAACATCATAATCTCAGTATAGTGTTATAATATCTGTAGTATAAGTAAGTATGTAAGTACCTACTCACTCATGTTGATTTGCCAAGTTTATAAGCAAACAAAATATTTCATAAGGCAAGTTATTCTAAACGAATTGTCCTTGAAAACCCTCAACGTATCTTTCGTCGTTTATTTCAACACCCTCTAGTGACTTGTGTCAAAAAAACCGATCAAAAACAAAACTTTTTGGATCGGTTAAGCCGCCGTTCCGGAGATAAATGGTAAAAACATACAAACAGCCTTATGAATTCCACGATCGCGTGTACTCGTGAATGCTTAAGACATACACCAAAAGATATTACCCCTTATTATAGAGCTAGGGGTTAAAAAGGACCACTCACAATGACAGATATTAACATACTATAATAGTTTCAAATATCAGTGCCGTGGACGGCGTGGGCCAAAATTGGTCGGCTAGCAATGACAAGAACTTATGTGAACGAGTTCATAGAAATCCTGGGCAAACCACCGGACTCATCGTACTTGCATTCGTACTTGATATGTACGTATTTACAAAAAAATAAAGTATATAAGTAGTGTATCAGTCATGTAGCTCCCATAATACAAGCTCTGCTTAGTTTGGGGGTAGATGATGCTGTGTGAAAAATGTCCAGCAATATTTATTTATTTATATAAATAGAGTTAGGATTGCTACCACCCACACATTAAAATTTGTTTACGCTGGATCACCTGAAGCCTTCTGGGCAATATCTTGCGAAGCCTTAGCTTAGAGAAGGTAAATAGAACTCGATCTTCCTATAGTTTTTCGCAGTTATCTAATACACCCACTAGAGGCGCTTATTAGCTTTACTTATAAAAGGTTCGAGGCGTTCGTCTATTCATTCGATTCGAAGCCAACTTGCAAATCCCTAACTCTGTTAATGACTCGATTTATTGTGTTCATATTAAATGTTCAGACCGATATTTTTTATTGACCGCCCTTGCACAGAACGAATAGAAAAGGCCTTCAACTTCTTAATTATGGCTTCTGTGGCCAGTCGTCACCGGGCTTATTAATATGACAGTCAGTCAAGGGACATTGACAAAATAACTTTTCCTAGTTCACACTTTCGATCTCTAATTGCGAGAAAAATACAAGTTATTCTCACGACTATATGATGTTATTCATCCAAATAACTAGTTTATGGTTATTTTATATGTATTATGGGTTCACTTCACTTCACTTCTTAATTATGGCTTCCGTGGCTAGTCGTCATCGGGCCTATTAATATGACAGTCTGTCAAGGTACGTTGACAAAATAACTTTTCCTAGTTCCCGCGAATATTATCACAAGAAACGTAGTTACAAAAGCCATAACCAAGAAGTGAAATAAAGTGAACCCATAAAACACATGAAATAACCATAAACTAGTTATTTGGATGAATAACATCATATAGTCGTTAGAATATCTTGTTTTTTTTCGCACTTAGAGATTGAAAGTGTGGGAACAAAATGAAAGTAGATCGATGGTATCTTGTGATTAATAGTGTGAATAATATTTATATAATGTAAATAAATTATGTAATAAAAAATGTTAATTTATTATGCTAATATTATTTTCATTTTACTCGCTAATCATTGAATAGTGATTTCGTGGATTTCACTAAAATATATTTTTGAATTTGGTATCTAAAAAGGCTGGTATTTTGGATGGGCGTAGATTAACATGGTTTCTATATTTCACCATCAAAAGCCTTTTTTTGAATCCATAACGTATGTAATTATTACCTATTACCTACATTATAACGAATCATGGTATAATTATTACAAAAAAATCTAATGATACGTTACTGCTCCATGCATAAAGACATGATTGACATAAACGCAAATCATGGTATAGGTTGGTAGGAGTACCTAATCATAATTTTATCAGAACTAATGAAGAGGCCGCGGCCGACTCGCCTAAGTTCACGTATTATTTAAAACTAATAAGTTTTTGATTCGCTTAGAGGCCAATACTAGCGAAATGATGGTCTAGAAGAAATAGCTCTAAAATATCAGCCCGCATAGTAATTTCCCCAAATTTCTCAAAAATCATAAAAAAATGCGTATTACTTTTTTTTATTATTGTATCTGGCGTTTTGCATAATAAAGAGTTTATCTATCTATGTTTCCATGTTTAAGATTTCAAACATAGAAAGAAGTTTAATATCTTTCTTATAGGTTCTTATATGTTTTATTAGGTAACTAGTATCAAAGCGCTCGCTTTGAGGGAGCTGGTCTAGATGGGCATAACCCCAACAAAAAACACCCTACAAAGAGAGTTATATCTGTTATGGAGTTTTTCTGAGCTCTTGGATTTCCCCAGGTCACGAAAACCTTCAAAATGACGGATGTAAGGCAAACAAATACATCAAGAATGTATTTAGATGTATTTCTGTAAAAAAAAATGCAAATTAGTAGTATACCAATCATGTAGTTCCCATAACACAAGCTCTCCTTACTTTGGTGCTAGATGATGCTGTGTGAAAATGCCCAGCATTATTTATTTTTAATAGTTTTGCATTCCACGAACCCACACAAGTAGTCAATTGAAAACGTCAACTACAAGTTTGATGGATAAAACTTATAGTTATAGCTTAGATGAGGTTATTGCAGTTTTAATACGATTCTAAGGTATGGTCAACTGACATGCAATACCTATTCATTCACTTCACATCTTGGTTATGGCTTTTACCTATTAATTCATTCGTTTTGGGTTTGGTTAAAGAAGAACGAAAGGTCATAACGCCCTAGTAGACTGACGTCCCTTCTTTATTATTACATGCAATCTCATTTCTATCTTGTGTCTCATCTGTATTCGCACACAAATCACACGCGTCATCAGGAAATGTCACTGTCATTTTGGCATTTCTAAGTTTTACAAAGATACGCCATAACAATGTTCAACAACAACTGATCTTTGTTCATGTTAAAACAATTTATTTCTTCTTTCAGCATCTAAATTGATACTTAATTAA
This sequence comes from Perizoma flavofasciatum, assembly GCA_958496245.1. Lineage (NCBI taxonomy): Eukaryota > Metazoa > Arthropoda > Insecta > Lepidoptera > Geometridae > Perizoma > Perizoma flavofasciatum. The sequence continues at coordinate 4,630,916 of OY292446.1, read as the reverse complement.
AATTAGATTTATCTTAAAAAGTGTAATAAAATGATATTACGAAGCAGTTTTTAAGCAAACATAAAGGTTCCTGGTACATCCATTATTATAATGGGATTTTTTCTTTTCTCATTTCGCGTGAGTTTTTGAATTAAAACATTCAAATTATATTTTTTGTCATAAAATTATTAAATAGCTCGGTTTGCTTAGTAGTTTTTAATAGATCAACAACTATATGAAATAGCTTGAAGGCTCCTCAAGGACAAAAAAAAAGATACAATGGAACTTCACAATGTAGTGGCAATTCATACAGAAGTCAAAACAAGAAAAAAATTGTTTCTAGTCTGTGGTCAGAAATTATTTAAATTAATTCATAACATTTGCGGGTAGCGAATTCTTACACGTAACGCTAGTTCAGTCACCTTGTGGTTAGATTTTAATCTAATTATTATGTTTTGATGTATAATTTCCATGCAGATCGCACGATCTTAGAAATTATTTTTGTGGACTGATTCTTCTATCGCGAGAAAACGCCATGAATTCATCTCGATGCTAAGGAAATAACTCTTATTATTTCGCATGATATTTTTTTAGAGCGGCTGTAAACCATTGATTGAAGCAAGATGATAGGGGCGTTATTATTTTATCATTACGTATTTTGTACCTTTAATTAGACGGTCTGTGATCGTAAGTCTCATCCGACCTAAAATAATCAGCTCACAAGTGTAACTGGCATAGCACAGTAAGTCCATTCAGCTAGCTACGAATGTTTATAGCATCTATGGCACACGGTCCATACAAATAGCATGGCTATAATAGATTTAAAAGTTATTGCCCACGGCTTCGCCCGCTTTACTTTTTATCCGGGTACCGGATAAAAAGTAGCCTGTGTTCTTATGGATAAGCTATATTACTGTAAAGTTTCATCAACATCCGTTCAGTAGTTTTTGCGTGAAAGAGTAACAAACATCCATCCTCACAAACTTTCGCGTTTATAATATTAGTAGGATAGGATATAGTAGGATATTTGTGATATAGCACGGTCAGTGCATTAATGTCACTAATGTCAATCTTACCTCATACGCCGGCGTGTGCAGGCTATCCTTGATGACAGGCACACTGTTCCTCGGTCCAATAAACGCCATTTTAGCATTTTAATACATAAACAATTTCTGCACACGTTATCAGCATGTAATGATATGACTTTATTTTGTACACAACACTACTCGTTGTTAATCACTGTCACAGAACTATTTTTCACAGACTATAAATGCTGCTTCGAAATAACATAACATTTTGTTGGAAAACGTCTAGAGAACAGAGGGTCTATGCTGAGTTTATAACGGGTCATCGTTTTGTTATTGTATGTGACAAGGTTTCCATACAAATATTGTCGACAGGTTTTTAACGTATAACGAGTATATCAGTGCAATGGACGGGTCGAAGCAAAAAAAAACCGTAGCGGCACGAGAAATTTAGATAGTTCTTTAAAGTAAAATAAGTCAGACATCGGTTACCACAATTTAGTTATTTTAGACGTTGTTATAAGATTGCCTAGGCCTAGGTTTACTAAGCATCGGGCTTATACAACACGAACACGTCAATTGTAGGTATGATAAGTATCTTCATTACAACCTCACGATTCACTTCCTAGTTATATAACCAAATCAAGGTCACGTCAATTACAGCAGTTACAGTAACGTTATTTGTTAACGTGTTACTTTTAGCACTTTATTTATTGTTATAAGGTGAATTTTGTTATTTGAATTTCGAATGCATTTCGTTTTTATTTTGTGGCCAGCATTTTATAGAATTTAATTTTGAATATTTTTATACATACGGCCTATACATTTACGAGATAATTTTGACGACCAAGCTTCTTAACTATTAATAGATTGACGATCAAGAAATTCAAAGGTTTCTATTTAATTTGTTGCAAGCCAAGCATTAAAACTATCTAAGGTAACAAATGCCATTTTGTAGCTCTTCAAAATCACAGTGGTGTTCTATAGAAAGTAAAAAAAAACCTCTGTCAAAAATGTGACTTCATGATGTCATGTAGGTGCATTAGCCCTGCCTGATAATAACCCCTTCCTGGCAAACCATACTATTCTAGCTAAGCGTCAGAGAACTTATCTGACCTGCCACAGATAAAAAAGAAAACCTTTCAATAGAATCAGATGCTTTTGAAAGGTTATGTTACAAAAGTGAAGGTAAATAATAAAATAACTCATAAAATACATCTAAGGGTATAAGTACATGTAATATAATCTTAAACTTCCATTAAAGGTTCATTCCAGCTCTACCTGTTATAGGTACTTTCACTCTACAGGGTCGGATTCAGGTCGTAGTGTATTTTGTGCTGGACTAGCTAAATGTAAAATAGCCGTGTTCCGGTTCCGTTGTAACTCTAGCGCTCTACTCCCGAAAAATACGAACTGAGTAAATGGGTTGAATAGAGCTCCAGCGTTGAATTGAATAAAAACTAAAAGCAACATCCCAAAAATAACTACTTCTACAAACCACCGATAACTACAATAAAATATGTAGGTTATGTAAACTAGTAGTAAGTATAGTATAATAGGTACCTATAGTGTGGTGGTTTTGTCTCTATTCATCCCTGGATCTCTATCTCTATCCCATTTTACGGTATTTAGGAATTTAGTCCGCCCCTTTTATTCGTACTGAGTCCGCTCCGAACTTGATCAGTGAAATTTCTTACAGCATAATTACAGTTCACTTTCTACACGACACGGGATATTGGACTTTTGTTTTTGTATTATTGTCAGTAAATATTATTCTCTATTAATAGGCAACGTCATGCTCTCTGAAAGGTTTTCTAAAATTAACGTACATTGTATGTCACAATAATAAAGTCATTTTGACAGTACCTAATTATTTTCTTATCCCTTTAACCTTTCGGTACAGCGTATCATAATATTTCAAGTCCTCAATAAAGTATTTTTATTATTATTATTATTATCTGTGTGACTTTGAAGAACAATTAATTTACATAGACAGTTGCCACAGATCAACAAGAAATCTCTCACTTATTGCAAAGTGTGCAAAACATACTAACGTAGGTAGGTAAGCTAAGCTTTGACGAACCACAAAAGGCTCGCTTTTCACACAAACATTACTCTTTCAAAAGTTTGCAGTCGACCTCTTTCGATTGTTCTGAAACAATCGAAAACTGGAGGGCTGTTGAGACTTCCAAACGTTTCAAACTTCGCTTGACGTGTGCTTGACGTATTGGGTCAAACCAGGCACAGCAAAGTGAGTTCAAGATCTTTAGAATCCTTGGCGTGATAACCTTGGCGTGATCTCGGAAAATAAACTTGAAGGATTTTTAGGCTAAAACATAACGTTGCGGTGGCATAATGAAGAGGCATGTTTTCGAATCATTGGCAGTCATAGACACATTTTGAATCTCATATGTACTAGATAAAAAAAAGTTTTGAGCACGTGTTAATGCGCACATACATCTTTCGAATCGAAAAAATCATTGGTGCATATGACCAACGCGAAAGCATGGATGTTTGTTGCTAGTAGTTGCAAGTTAATAAGTTTATTAATATTCGTAATGGCCGAAACTATTTTGGATAAAATTTACAATTGATTAGGTGAAGTTCGTGAGGTAGATTAAAAGTAGGAATTTATAATATCTTAAAAATTCAACCTCAGCTGTTTAAAAAAAAATACCACAGATATGAGTACTTTTAATACGGGTACGTGGACGAAGCCGTGCCGTGGGCAGAAATGTTGTCCAAGATCTTTGAGCAGAAGGTAATAAATAAAACAAAATTCTTGAAAAAGAAGATGGCGTTAATTCATTTGTTTTCCAGCTAAAATGTTACTTATCAACGTAATACAAAAAAAAGAGTTAAATTACTTCTCATAACCGGTACTGCGTTCAGATTACACTTTTTACCGCATCTCGCACACAACTTTCCACATTGTCGGTGATTTCCTCGTCGTATCCGCCGCCATTTTCCCGGTAACGTTTCCCCCAGAGCGGATCCGATCGGTTATTAATCGTTATGTCGTAGACATATGGAAATCGAGAGCTAGTTTGATAAAAAGAGCCATATCAAAACACGTGTATCTTGATATTAGTGGAAAGACCGCGAGTTTATAAGCGTGGAGTTATATGTATTTAAAAAAAAACATCGTCTTTCCGCTGCACCATAAAAGGGTTAATTTTCTGAAACTTAGTGCAACCTTACACATCAAAAGGAACGTACCCTCGTATCCAATTTCAGGTCACGGTGCTTTGACTGTCAGGCAGTGTGTCACGAATTACAAATTTGTATCGTGAGGAACTGCGCAAAAAAGCGGAATACCGTATGTTTGATATGTATTTAATATAGTGGTAATTTAAGTATGATAATATTTTGCTTCTTCTTTCAACTTCATAACTTTTCTTTCTATCTCCGCAAAGGTTTGTTGGAAAAAATCTATTTTTAGGGTTAAGCTCGCATTTTTAATGCCTTACCTACTTTTTTTATTTCTGTGTTCAATATAGAATTATTTTAGAATATTATTACGACTATACCACGTACTTTACTATTCTCCTGCTGACGTCCCGTCTCACGACCGTCGAGCGTGGTCGCGGACGGTGCTCATGAGGAAGGACCTCTAAACTGTCAACGAAACGTCAGCAGGAGAATTGTAAAGTACGTGGTATAGTCGTAATAATATTCTAAAATGATACCAAACCACGATAATTTTTATTCTAGTATAGAATTATAACAAAAACAATTTCTCGCAATATTTAACTGTACAATGGGATGATTCGCTCCAGTGAATGGAGACAAAACTTCTACAAAACCAACAAACGATATACTAACCACGTTTTTCGTTCTAGTTTTGGACCCACTTTACGCGATAAATACCTACATAAAATCATCACGATAGAAATAGGACACATAATTTATAGCAAGCAAAAAAAAAGTTATTTTTCTAACAGGCTTCTAGGCTTCTCCCAATCGAGCTAAATTGCAACTCCCTGCGTCCATGCTACCGGTTAATTGCTTTAATTAATTTATCGCATCTAAGACGGCTTCAGGTCCTCAGACTGAGAGAAAGCTTTTATCTAATCAGTGCAATGTTAGATGTTCTAGATCTTTAGTAAATAATGGGGTTTCCTGTAGTTTTAGCGAACGTCATGTAACTTGAGAGTTTTCAGTAAATCTTAAAAGCAAAGGACTAAGACCATATGAAAGATATAGACCGTTAAATTTCAGCCTGATATTTTATATTATCTACAGAGTCGCAGGTAGGGCCTCTATAACTGACAGCGCTATTTTGCCTAGTGGCAGTTTTTCATTGACACTAACCTTATGCAAAGACAAAGGCGTGTCTTAGTGACAGATTTAAAAAAAAATACCTTCGACGGTTTCCTTGTCTTTAATGCCGACGGTCTCCTTACCCTACCTTCAAATTATGTTAGACTTTAATGGGATAGGTCCAATAACTTAAATCCTGACATTAACTGATGACAGTGACAGATAAGACTGAGGCCTAGAAAGAGGAAGAGTCCGCAATGATCAAAGGAGCCGGCAAGTCGCATTCATTACGTTTACCAAACCGATTCCTCATTATCGGTCACTAGCAGGGACCATGATCACAAACATAAAGCAGGGGCCAAGAAAGAACCAGTAACACAAAGGTAGAGATATCAGTGAGGATCTCACTTTCCCTGGTAATCTATCTATCTCACCGCATTTGAAAGCGATCTCTGAAAGCAAGGGTTAACGCCTCAAATGTCAGTCGCTCGCGGCCATGACAGTAAGCTAGGGCTGCCATGTTATATATCAAAAAAATTAATAAATGCCCAATAGACACTTCTATAGTCCTGATCTCACACTAGGATTCCCTGTGTCGTGGGTGGGAAACTACGAGTACCGTGGTACAACATACCCGGAACCAATATCTTCAGAACATGCATGACGACCTCTGTGGCACAGTGGGCGAAGGCCCGCCTGAAACGCAGAAGGTTGCGGGTTCGATTCCCGCCGCGAGACAATTGTTTGTAGGATACAAATATTAGTCTCGGGTCTGGGTATTTTCTATGTATAATATGTATGTATTTACAAAAAATATATATATAAGTATAATATCAGTCATGTAGTTCCCATAATTAAAAAAAAAATAAGCTATGCTTAGTTTGGGGCTAGATGACGTTTTGTGAAAAAATGACCAGCAAACAAATAACAAAATAAAAATAAACATTTGTCCCGCGGCGGTAATCGAACCCGCTACCTCTGCGTCGTATGCGAGCCTTCGCCCACTGCGTCACAGAGGTAGTCAATCAGCAATTCTATATTTTATCTGCAAATTGGAAATAAAGAAGAATTGGAATCTTGTTTTAAGCACATAATAATCAATCATACCTAGTAGGACTTGCAAACAACTAAAGCGCCTATAATACTATAGGCTATCGACTATACTAGGTACTTTACTACCGCAGACGTTTCCTAAAATGATATCAAACTATTGAATACCGTTTACATTTGGTAGGATGACCCTCAGTAGCATTTAAAACTAAATACGCCGTGCTTAGAAACGTCAGGCGCATACAGAAATGGCGGCTGGCGCTGAAATAGCGCGGACGTCTTGCTTAATGGATCACCATTTAAATTTCATACAAAATAATATGGCAATAAGGTAACACGGCTGTCCAAAAGCCGACTTATAAATTCAGTTTATTTCTGACACCCGGTCTGCCCAATATCTAACCTGTTTGACAGCCCTAGAAACGATAGCTTGTCGTGACGGTAAATGGCCCCATTCTTATCTACGGAGCCCAATAGTTGGTGTCGTAGTTCAAAATTAATACCACAAGATGACAAGACGAACCTACTCTGAGATGTCGGACGCATGAGGTTTTTTTTATCTGTGACAGACCGCTCTGTACCACCCAGTATTCTTTAGTGCGTAAATATAACTAGGAGTCGTACCCAAAATATGTTTATTTGAAACGAAAATAAAAACACTGAAAGTACAGTAATATCCGCAGAAGTTTAAAAAAATATATCGCGAATATTTAGCACTTACTTCCGAATAGAACCCAACACAAAAATAATTTTCGACAACTACCGAAGACATTTTTGTTTACAGCTATACAATGGGAGGGGATAAATGTTAATTTTCTTATTAATTCTGTTGTAGAGCGTACATAAAACATAACCAGCTACGTATATGAGAAAGGAATATATGTATCTTTTTCTATTCCTCGTACGTAACCAGGTTACGAAACGATTATGGACATGTTAAATAGGGTTTTTTTTCATGCAATGCAACTACCCTTGTAGGGTAGTATCATAACTTAGGGATTTATGAATATGAAGCCACTGCACGTCTTGGACAGTTTTATTATGTATATTACAATTTCTGAAAATGAAGTATTTGTTTATACTTAGTCTAAGAAGTACGTAAGTACCTCCTTGAATAATAACATCATTATCTAGTAATTTTACATAATACATCGTGCGGCGAACGCTCGCGGCTCCAGCTAATGCAATGTCATAATATCCATTTACTACCTAATGTATTTTATCTATTGAGAAAGTGCACGCGAGTAAGCCGTAAGCCACTTAAAGGGCATTGCTTCTATGTATAATATGTATGTATGTACAAAAAAATGTATATAAGTAGTATATCAATCATTTAGTTCCCATAACACAAGCTCTGCTTATTTTGGGGCTAGATGATGCTGTGTGAAAAATGTCCAACATTATTATTATTATTTATTGCCGTGGAAGTTGACTGGAAGAGAGCATTACCAGTGATAACTGCATTAAAACCGTTCAATGGTAGGTTACTGATTTCGAGTCCTAGTACCTAACAAATATACCTACACGATAAATAAAATATTGCCGAATTGAGAACCACCTCCTATTTTTGAAGTCGGTTCTACTTCTGCCGCCAAAAGCAGTAATCCTCGCATTGATGTGTTTCTGTTTGAAGGGTATGTGTTCCGGTGAAATTACAGGTACTTGAGACTTTTCACCGTCTCAGGGTCCGCCAACACACAAGTTATACCTCTGGTATTGTAAGCGTCCGTAGGTTACGGTAACTGCTTACAAACAGGTGAGCCGTCTATTGTATAAAAAAGAAGTGTTACTTATGAGTACAGTTACTAAATCTACCTAAGAGGTATTATATGACGACCTCTGTGGCGCAGTGGGCGAAGGTCCGCCTGAGACGTAGAAGGTTGCGGGTTCGATTCCTGTCACGGGATGAATGTTTGTAAGATCTGCAAATATTTGTTCCGGGTCTGGGTGTTTTTCTATGTATAATATGTATGTATTTACAAAACATATATATATATTAGTAGTATATCAGTCATGTAGTTCCCATAATACAAGCTCTGCTTAGTTTGGGGCTAGATGACGCTGTGTGAAAAATGTCCAGCATTATTTATTTATTTATAGAGGTATTGTTTGAAACAAGTCACACACGAGCAATCGATTAACTTTGGTATGGGAGGCCACATACGTAGATACCCTAGCACCATCTCATCTGTCGGGGACATCAGTTAGAGCCGGTGCAGCGGCTGATTTGGCCGAGGATCTCAAGAGCCGCTAATATAGAAGTCTCGACAGAGCTTACTTATTTGAGCCTTTTGGGGTTGAGACTCTGGATCCGCGGGGAACCGGGGCCTTTCGCGTTTTCAAAATTCTTTCAGGGCGACTGGTCGAAACGACGCGTGACCAGAGAGCTGGCTCTTACGCATTAGCATTGCCATTCAGCGTGGCAATGCGGGAAGCGTTCCCAAAATAGTGATCTGGATTCAGTTCTGGTAGTGATCTGGATCAGTTGCGCTATCTATAGATCGTTTGCAACGGTCTTTAGATGGCTAGCTGTTTCATCTGTATTATTTGTATATACCTACTTGTAAATAGTTGTATGAATAAATGTATCCAAATGAAAATATTAACTTATCGTACAGAAATAATATCTTTGGTGACGAGTGAAGGCGACTGACCATAACATAAATCATTGTAGAAAGAAAGTTTACCCTTTTAAAGCTATATATAACACAGCTTTCAAACTTCGTCTACAGCCATTAATTTTATCACAACCATAAAATTGATTTATTTTCCACTTTCCATAGTCTTCAACTTGATCACCGTACAAGGTGGTTATTGCAATCCAATAAGGCGCTTGATTTCCCGCCCAACGGTTCCGTGTATCCGGTCAATATGATTATGGAGTTTCCGGTGTCACGACCTCCACGAATAAAGAAGCTGGTTTGACTTGATGGACTGTGATAAATTCAAATGTATTGACATTTGAATTTTCTGAGTAGCTTGACAGACATTGTAGGATGCTGACGCATGAGTGGCTTGGCTTTATATAAATTGATGGTTGTGCCGTTCGTAAACTACTTTCAACCAAGTAAATCAGAGCAATAATCTGAAGAGACCATTTTGATTATGCTTTTATGAAAATTATAATCAAAAACGGACCAAAGTTGTTTTATAAAATAAAAATTGACGTTACGCACTCTACTAAAAGTACTCTCATTGAGATGAGTCGATATTAATCAGGTATGTAATTACACCATCTGTAACCACTGTTATCATTAGATTAACTACTTACCTACATGTACAAATTACCCCATTTGGAACAAGATTTCGCGGGTGGGACTGGGAAGTAGTATATGAATTAATACGTACTACTATTATTTAAACTGTTGTATGGCGGCGTGGGATTGCGATGTGTTTTGGTTTTACTTCGCCACATACAACTTGTATTGTTCGAAGTTTCTGGTTGGTGTAAGCACAGAAGAGTTAAAAGGACGCAAATAGTCGGCAGGATGGGCCGAAAATGGGTTCAACTGGTGCAAGATCGAGGCAGATGGCCTCAACGAAAAGTATACCCAACAGTGGAATGAGACAGGCTGTATATGATGATGAAGACTAGTTCGACAGACGGACCTACGACAAGCCTAATCCTGGACACGAACCTTTTCCGAATCGGCGGCCGGCGGAATCCTGACACATAGCTAGTCTGTAATATAAGGCCAAGATAAAGCTTCCGTGGGTTTTATGTAGGTAGGTTATATTGATTTTATATAGGGCATTAAGAACGACATAAAATCATGCTCAATTTTTCAAAGTGAAGTCATATCCTCATTCTGTGTAATGTATGCTGCGACATGTAACGATCTTTGTCATTGAATCCCACGCGTGACGGCCTGACCCTGTTGGTGCCAACTTATGAGTTTATTGTAATAGCCTGTAGCTCTAGAAAAATCTGGGTTAGCTATGTTTAAAATCCTTGTGACAATCTTCTACGACGGAATCTTGAAGACATTCTTCGACGATGCTCTGCAGCGTGAAGACTAGATAACTGAAATATGGCTTATAGAATAGAGTTATGCGTTTGACGTAAGAGGTTGTTTATTTGTTACATTGTTGTTTAGTATCTACAATAAAGCATATCCAATTGTAATGTTTTTGCAATCGATTTGTATGACTTCAAGGATGGTTCTTAGAATTCATCTCCACAATTCACCCACGCTGAAATATGACGAATAGATAATGGAAAATACGTAGAGTGTTTTAATTTTACAAAAATGTATGTTTTTTAAGATGAAGAGGGTAAATAGTAATAGTAAAAAGTAAATAAGGAAATTGGCAACATCTCGTAATGTTCTGTAATTTTTTATGAAGGGTTGATGTCTTGTATGACATTGACGTTACATCAAGCTATGCGCAGTCTGTGTATTTATACCGGACCGTGAACCACTGCTATACGGGTTAAAAGATAACGAAACGCATGTGTAACTATATTCTCGCGGTATGTTAGTACTGCATACTTTCAATATCGTTTATCGTGATATAAACAACCCTGTTAGTGGAAGATATTTCCATTTAATCACTCTACCATAAGCTGGTTTCTCAAGCTGCGCGGGTAAGGGCCCCTAGCTTATGAGATCTGCCCTAAATTCAGCTCTTCAAGCAAGAGAACAAAACTTTTTATTCTTTTTTAGAAATGACATAATACATGACATTGGCAGCTGATAAACCAAATCTACCAGAACCTATTCTACTAAGTTTCCACAGTGTCCTATAGCGGCGAGATGATATAGGGTCTATATTATAGACAAACTCGTAACAACATGACTACCCGCGCGCGCCAATTTCAAAGAATTTTCATAACAGCAGCTTCAAGAGATTGAATAATTTGAATAAACAATGCAGCTGTTATGTAATCAATATTACGTACAACTTCCATCGTTTGTGGGCGTTAAAAATAATTATTGTTTTGCAATCAGTGCGTTAATATAGTGTAATTATTTGTATGTTATTATTTAGGCACGTATTCCGCAATCTCATGTTTCTGTCACTGAACTGGCACATGCAATGAATGACTGACAGATAAGTTGTGCAAATTTAGTAGCATACATTATAGGTACCATAAACCTCAGTGAATAGAGAACCAGGGATGAAAAGAGACCGAACAGATAATGGAGTTTCTTCGATAATATTCTCTACTATACCTATAATTTTATGAAATTTAACTGTAACTACCAATACCAGTTCAAATAATATTATATTGGTCCAATGGAGCATTTTGTGGTTTGTATGGAGAAATTTCCTTTTGGTTTTATTTTTGTTCACTGAATCCCTTTATTCGGCCACATTTTACCCAGTATTTTACTGTATACCTTTTATAACTTGACAATGCATCAAAATATATTTGCCCTTTTATAGGCACTACTGTATGGATGACAAACAGTGAGAGCTAATGGGTGGGTTTTCTTTTTGATCCGTGAAGGCCACAGATGACAGACTGAGAAGCTAATTGATATGAGAAAATCGTCTGAGTAGACTTGCTTGTTATACCATCACAAGTAATCGACCGACGGCTTACCTACACTTTATTTTTAAGATAACATGTCAGATTCGACCTTTTAGATTTCGACGAGTAAGCAGTTGTTTTGACGTTGCGGGTATTTTAGTGTATGAATACAGTCAACTATTGAGTACAGGCACTGATATTACAGGTAACATAACAGTAAAATGTTGTAAACATATTGGTAAAACATTTCGTTAACGTGTTAATGTTTCGAAACTTTTGCTTTTGCCGTTAAAGCCAGCACAAAACACTTCAAAGTTGTTTGGTTGTACCAAACAACTTAGAAAGTGTTTTGTAAGGTTCTATTCAGCAACAAACATTGAAGTGGAAAACCTCTTGTACCTACATTTGAAAATACAATAACGAAACTCGAAATTAAGAAAAACTTGGGTGGGACGTTTAACTTTCGTCAACCTTCTGCTGCACTTTTAAGCCCTACTAACGATACATTCATAAGTGTGTCATAATATGTCATCAGCAGTTCTTTCTTTCAAGAGCTGGGGATGATTTCACGCATGAAAAAAAACTACGCATGACGAGGTATGGTCTTGCAACTTTAGCCTGCCTCAAGTTGGAAGAACCTCTCCTTCCAGGAAGAAAAAGAACAGCAATCTACTTACTCTAATTCCTGTGAAGCTATGACTCTTCGATCACGGGATTGTCTGTGGTCCACTAGCCAACTTATACTTGGCCGAGATAACAACAAATCCTTGAACAATATTCTATTATAACTTGAGTCGCTTTACAATTAGGCACAAGTATAGTCAGCCATGCAATAAAAATTTACGTAGATTACTATGCAAGCATGATGTCATAGTACATTATAATTATGCATGTTTATTTTGCGTAAGTAAAGCGATTCTTTCGAAAAAAATATCAACATTAGATAATAGAAAGACGTATCGACAAAATTCCTTTAAAAAAGTTAGTTTAAAAGGCGCTGACAGCTATCAAATCCATACATAAGGTATATCGGTTTCTTGAGCATCTGTGCGGCTCTCAGAAGTAGTGCTTTTCGATGTTATGAACTGACGCGACAATACATCAAAGCCATTCAGAGGCCACATAGTCAAGCCACTGAACGTCAACCGTAAACTTGATGACACGCAAAGCTCTCAGATAAAGAAAACATAAGTTTGGTTCTTACCCTCATTTCCTAAACTCAGATAATTGTAGAAACGTAAAAGACCGATAAACGATTTCTGTACCGAAGCGAATGCAATTTGTCAAAAAACCCTTTATCATAATCAGTAAATCCAATCGATTCAACAAGCTCTGAATGATAATCCAATTCAATCAGATGGATTTAAATCAAGATTATTTTGTTATTCAAAACGTGTTTGTTTACATACAAAGCCAGTTTTCCTGCTCGGCTTTAGCATGGCTCAAGTCAGCAAGAACCATGCCTTACCTATTATGGTAGATACTTTATGTATACGTAAGTAGGTATGTAGTGCAATGTGTTGTTCCGGGTGAATACCTATTTTTGTAGTAAATGGCAGTAAATAACTCTAGATGAATCCAAACTCACTCTTAATAGCATTGTAACCGTTTTTGTATGACAAAAATGAAAAGTCCTTTTTTAACGTTTATTGGGCAAAAATAGAGCAATTTCACCGCAGTGAAGGTACTAGTGACGTCATTATGCAAAGTAGGCCGAATGAGATAACTAAATCAACTCTTAGATCATATCTGTGTTTGTTGAGTGATATTGTTTTACTGCTGTGTAACTATTTGTCTTACTGTGGTTTAACTGCGTAAACCTAATTGTTATATGACCTCGATGGTGCGGCGGGTGAGTAGCCAGCAGCGATGCAAGAGATGCGGGTTCGATTCCCGCTGCGAGAAAAATATTAGCATGTTCTGCAGTTATATGTTCCGGGTGTGGGTGTGGTGGTTACCACGGTGCTCGTAGTTCCTGATACCCACGACACGTAGAATACTACTGTGGTAGGACTATACATGTAGCTGTTGGCTATTTTTTTTTTTTTTATTTAATTGTTTTATAGTTAGCGTCTGTAAAGTGTGAAATATTCTGAAAAATAAGCTCACTAAGGCTATCAGAATTAATTGTCACTTTGTCACTCAAAGTCAAAGTCAAAATTCATTTATTCAATAAAATCACAAGGACCACTTTGAAACGTCGGTTTTTATCTAGGTGCCTGTTCCTCCGCGACCAAGCCAGGAAAGACAGGCAAGAAAACAAGGCTCTTTATTTTCAAGGCATTTTCAATCCCAAGAGTTTTTGTCATCTAAATAATCAGATATTTTATAGTATGCCTTTTTATAAATCGTTTTTTTAATTACGTTTTGAAATTTGTTAATTGATAACTGACAACCATAGTTATCATTAAGTCGTGACTGTTTTTTTATGCCAAGATATGAAATCAGGGTACATAAGGCAAGCTAGACACCCGTCCGTATCCACGCAGCTAGTAGATACGGACATGGATAGTGGTGCATTCTACCTACATTTATCACTTATCACCAAATCTAGGTGCAAGTCTATTGAATATCTAAGGTCTAACATTATCTACCTACGAACCGGTTTTAGCTAAAGCTAGTTGTAAACCAACAAACACTATATCATGCTAGATTACTTCCTAGGGCCTAGCTCTTGAATTGGAATGGAATGTTTTGTCCAGCCTTAAAGGTTTGTTCCTTAATTCAATCTATGGACAATTGTGTTTTATTCATTTATATTGCAACGGTAGCAAATTATATTACATACAAATTCTACACATTTTTACACGACCGACGCGTAGCTAATTTAGATAAGGTTGTAAAAATAAAAGAAAATTGAAAAATATCGCGCATTGGGCAAAGCAACATGACACACTAATGTAGGCTGATAATGATTTTTTTTATGTTATGCCGAGGCAATACGGACATACGGCTATCTGATGGAAAGCGGTTAATCTCGCCTATTGCCATCTGCAACAGCAGAGGCTGTCTGCTCTGAAGGTAGCTAACTGCGTGTGGTCAAAATTATTCAAAATAAATACAATAACCGGTTTCTCGCCATAAAAATATTATAACCGATCACATTACGTCATTTGGTAAACCTCAATATTATGTCAATGACGGCCTTCGCAATATATTTGTGTGTTATTCGAGACAAACATGTACTCGTAGAGGTACTTCGTAGTATTTTGGATACTTACTTTAAAAGGTTTGAAGCTAATCATAAGAAGTTTACACACGCTGCACAATCACATTTCTAACATTAATTTCAGACAGTCATGTTTCAGCCTGAGAGGGGAAACTATCTGAAGAACTTTAAAAAATTATGACACTTGCTAAGCCAAAATAATCGCATTGAAATAGCGAAGCTAGGCGTTGTAGAAAATCTGCTTGCCTTTCAAAGGTATTATTCTATAAGGTTCCGTACATTAGGCCTTCAGCACAAAGACAAATGACAAAGTCAAATAGTCAAAACCTTAGTCACAAAACCATTAAGACAGGTTTCTTTGATGGTATTGACAGGTTTCCATGATTAGTGAGGTTTTATTTTTACGTTTAGCGCTCCGAATAAGTTTAGTTCTCTGACGCTATCTAAACGGCACTATAATTGCAGCAATTATCAAGGGCTCAGGGCTCTATAGCTACATGTCACATAAATACATTTTTGAAAACCATCCGTTTAAACTTTCCAACGCTATCTGAGTGACTCTGAAGAATTTGAAAACTAAACTTGTTGTTTTAGAATTAAACTTGTTGTAATTAAATTAAACTTTGATAAATATTTAAACCTCTAATTTGCAACCCTAAACTTCTGTTTCTCTGTGGGTAATGGCCTGACGCTAGCCCTATTTTTGGCAACAATTCCTGGAAAAAAAATAACAACTATAGATATATAGTCTTCCCCTTTGTTAAATTTAATCATAGCCTACTCCAAACAAGAGTTTCTCGAGTTCTGGTTCATATTTATTTATTGATTTTATAATTTTCTAGCACCCTATCACTGAAGAAACTTATGCAGCATTTTAGCATCTTGTCTATAGAAAAGAACCAGTACATCTTGGACGTTCAAGCTTTGTCGAAGACATATAAAAAATAACTTTCAAATTCTATGTCAAAATCAATGAGTATAATCTGACATAACGGCACTGACATTGCGAGCTTTTAGCGCGCGTGAGCTGTGTTCGTAATTAAAACAAATGCTCATGTGCAGCCGTGCTAGCCACAGAGATTAGTTAGATGAGATAAAGTAAGTAAGCTAGTGCCAAAGATCTTGGAAGTAAGACCTTCCAAGATCTTTGGCACTAGCTAAATAAACTTCTTAGGTTCATTCCTAGACACAGACAACATTCTACATACAGAATGAATTAATGAAAATACTTTATGCGTATAGAGTACCCCGTCCGATTTAAAAGGCTATTATTTCGTTATCGAAATCCGATATGATACTAAGTAGGTATACTTTTTAACCGTTTATCATCCACATCAACAGCTTGTAACAGCATGACAAACGTTCATGGGCTCCATCGACTTCCTACCCGCGGTCATTCGATTCGTAGCAGCTATTCATCCTTTATATGCCCTCGATCTAGGCAAAACATGTATGGTGCTTACCCTTTACCATTCTTCCATCTTTGTGACCCATGTTTGCAAATAAAGAATTTGATTTGATTTGACATGATTTATTTTCCAGGTCTAAATAAAATTAAAAGTGACTATGTGTCCGAAATTCGAAATTTAAAATGTTAAGTAAGGTTTTTTTTGAGATTAGTTTTCTTTGTACGTAACCTATATCCAGAATAAAAAGTTTTGATAAGTTTATAATTAAGTTGAAGTCTCCTACGAAATGTATTGGAAAAGTTTTAAGCGATTTAATTCTGATATTTCTAGTAATCTAACCTCAGTTGGTCCAATGGAGCATTTTATAAAATAGGATCGATTGGTATCAAGAAAAGTTTTTGTGTTGATTGCCCAATTACTTACTGACTGTACATTCTTTCTCAAAATCTGTGAATGCAGGTTTATGGCCTGCAATTACAGAAAACAGTTAAGGACAGTCTCTAAGAATGTTTTCCTGTATCTACGACGGTTAAGATAGATGCCCTTAATGTCCCGTCTCAAAACCCACCCTGTATTACACATTGCCACTTCAACTCGCTAATTCTGAGCTACGTCAATGATTTTAGTTCAGGATCAGTTGTTATTATTGCCGGGACTTCATCGCAATGAAATTAATATTTACGATATAAAACCTTGAATTGTAATATTATTCGACCTCTGTATCGAGTTCACGGCTGGCCCGCCCGCGATGAAATTCGCTGATAGAGTAGGCTGGGATTAAGGAAGGAAGGTCGAATAACTGATGCTAGGTTTTTGGTAACATGATGTTATTTCGATGACTTATACTCGGAGCTTTGAGTCGAAATCAAGGAGATTCCGATTTTAGTACAAGGGAAATCGATAAGAATATTTTCATTCGTCGAAATAAAATAGAGTCAAACCGGACTGCCACAGATAAAAAAATATCCTTTATTTTAGGTACTTTGCTAATGTAGTGTTTTTTTTTTAATATAACACGACATCGCATGTCTTGTGGATCCTACGGAAATAATTAAGTATCCTAAATAATGATTTTAAATAATGCAGGAACAAAATTAACAAATGTAATCTATAAAATTTATAAGATTTGGTGATGGCAGGTGCAGCAAGGACCTAAGGGGCTTTGGCAGGCCATCAGCTAGGTGGGAGGTGACATCTTTGCAGTAAAGGGGAAAATCTGGATTCAAAAGGCCCAGAACAGACTGGAGTGACGTTTGAGGGAGGAGGCTTATGCCCAACAATTGCTTACTACGCTGGTAATGATTTGAATGGCTCGATCATTTGGATTATTTGGTTTTTACAGTGTGGAGGGAAATCACAAGAAGAATCATTAGTCATTGAACAGGCTTGGTTAACTGCAAAGTTTCCCCTGTACGTGGAGCCTCGGCACTTCGAGCCGAAACATAATACTAATTTCGGCCTTAGTCTGGTAAGGGACTTGTAGCTTAGTTGGTATTCATACGCGGGGGGTATGAAACGGAATGATGAAAAAAACTAGATACATAATAGTCGTTGTGTACATTATAATTTGATTATAGGAAACTTGATATTGACTATAGGAAACTTGACTTCAAAAGAGTCCATTTCCCATACTTGTAAAAAGTCTAGCGATTCACGCGGACGCTTCGAGGTTTTTCGCCAACCGCAAAAAGTGACGCATACAAAATTTTAAAGAAAATTCAAACATTTGTATCATTCATACTTTCATCAATGATAAATTGTTTTTACACATGCAATACCAAGCAATAGACAAAACCTTCGAATGTTGTGACGAGCATAAGATGGTTTTATCTGTGGAAGGCCGAATATTCCCTGAAACCTTCTAGATAGCGTAGATAGTACTGTATATCATGGACACACTGAGAGGTTCTCTTTTTGAATGGAAGCAAGTCACATTTTATAATTTGTCAAAGTCACAGGCGCAGACCGACCGACAAGTTTGATCAAGGCATTTTTTTAACAGTTTTCAATGAACTTGGGGAATTAAAATTTATTCAGCATTTTTAGAAGAATAAAGATTGGTGTATACCTAGGTACCCCTCTAAGAAGCGTGACTTCATTTATATAATGCATATAGGTACATAAAAGGTACTTGTTTTTAATATGAGCAGCATAATTTCCGCATTTGCTAGAATCTAGAGATTAGAAAACTGACACAAATTGCCTCTCGTCCTAGAATATGTGTTGAGTGCACTCGGATTGAGCACGAGAAAATGGCGATGCGCGAAAATCCAATCCGGTATTATATAGCAAGTACTTTACGTGATAGTGCAGTACGTGAAAATTCCCGTTTTTACAATATGAATAGTCAAGTTCACGGTAGTTTTTGGAATAAAACAAGTGCTTTTCGCTAATCTATATATATTCTCTACTAATAATAATAATAAAGATGGCTGTTTTTTGTCTGGAACTACCAGTCGGATTTCAAAAAATGCATTTGACAGCCTGGCATTCTCCCCTTTTCACGAGATCTTTCGTGGATCTTAGCGAATCTTATTTATTGTGTTATCAATTTTATTGAGTTGGCAATATTTTTTTTTCGATTTTTTGTAAGTCGTTCAGATTTAGATAATATGTAAAATGTAGTAGGTAATGATGTTTCTGGCAAAAATAAGTTCTTGCAAGATAAGAACGGGCTGTTTCATTATGTTGTTTAAGTAACAATAATTGATAAAAGCATGACTGTCGTGATGAGTCTTATTCAGACTTTTTATCTTAGTTTGCTTCGAAAAAGTCAATAAAATATAATTTTATACAAACGAGGTCATATAAGTGTCATGCAAACATAATGTTCAAAAAAAAATGAAACTTCGTTACCATCTTTGCCCTGCACGTGTCACTAGTAATTTCTTGGTCTGTGTTGGATCAGGGATCAGTTTAAGGCATTAGAATCAAAGAACCAGTGCGGCGAAAGGATTCAAAGCTTCTTTTAGACGCTCATTTCATACATTGTACGAAATAAAGTTTAAATTTTGAAGTTCTATAAGGCCTGATATGGTCTGTAGGTATGTTTAGTGCCAAGACAACCGTAGCTAGACAAATATGTAAATCCAACAAAACATTACGTTATTCCGACCTCGTAGACACCTTCATACCGTACCATAGCTCTATAACCCGCACCTCTGCATCACAATCACTTCACTGGAATCTGAGACAGGTATTGGAATTGAAGACCAAAAACACGCGACTTTTGACTTTAAAACAATACTCTCTGTAATCCAACGTAATTAAACGGCAGAATAATCACACCTCGCGTAGTCTTATTTCACAAAAAAAAACCACTGTCAATCTAACTGTGACGTTTTACTTTTTAAATTCCACAAGCACTGGATGCATCCAACGCGGAATCGATTAAACTATTCCCGATTAGAAAATATTTTAAATCGATTCGTTGCGACGTGCGGCGCGCGCCATCCGTCTAGCTGAACTGATTAGTGGCGAGGTAGGTAGTGGGCGGGAATAAGCACCAACTGCCAGTTAGAATCATTTAGTTAATGGATCAGCCAGTGTCCCATGGGGCACGAGGTTTTGTTTAATAGTTTAATGTGAGCATGATCCTTTGAGCACTTACTCGTAATTTAGTACCACTTGAACTGAACCAAAATATGCGCAAACGAGACACCATCGATGCCATCAGGGGTCTAGACAAATACCATTTTCTGTTGGCTTTAACGCCTGCGGAAAGATTGAATTGTATGGAAATGACATTAGCTTTGGAAATGTCACGTGACTGCTGCCAAGCTGCACCTTGACAAATTTGCGTTAGCATGAAAGGAAAACTAAGCCTGAGGTATTTGTCAAGACATTTATCTAGACCCCCTGGACATCTTGTTTTTTTTCTCAGTGCTGCAAAACTATAGGTCTCCCCCAAATCCTTCCACACCGTGCGTTCACTTGCTACTTCCCATTAGTCTTTCTGGTAAGCATCAACCTACCTAGGCCTAGAGATTGTTGTCTGATTCTTCTAGGCTGGGTCGCGCGCGAGGAATCGCCGTAAATTCATTTTAACATTTTAAATTCACGTAGTTTTTAAGCTGACGTTTATATGATCCTTGTGATTTCAATGAATGAATGAATGAATAAAGACCTTTTGACTTTGATTCATCCGTCCTCGTTCATTCGGCGGACGAGACATTTCGAATATCAACGATTAAAATACGAGCGAGCCATTCGAAATAAAGAAAACCGGTGTTTTTTGTGGGCCTCAAAAGCAACAAATATAGTTAATAGTAAGATGGCAACATATTATAATTATGTCGTAGCATAAAAAAATAAAAAAAATATATCTCATATCTTTTTTCGGATGAGACCTTTAATTTTTTCGTGGCCCTTTCGAATAAGCAATTTCGCATACCATGGCCCAATCGCACTTTTACATTTTGCCTAATCCCATTTGAAAACCTTCCGTTTAGTTAAATTTGTATTTTTCATTATTCAATCGTTGTGAACTTGTGACACCAAAGACATCATTAAATAAAAATATTAGTAACCAGTTAACCACTAACCAATTAACTAGCATTAGTTATCGATTAACCTAGATAACGGCCATACACGCCAAGCCTTATATCTGCGAGACATTTTATAACTAATCATCTTCAATTAGTACCTGCGTAATTAAGAAAAATATACTTATGTAATTATTATGTGCAGTAAATACCACATAAGGTCTTGTAATTCTATTTTCTGCGTGTAGACCTATTATTAATAGTCAGAGCTTATAATAGACTATTTAATAAGATCTCGAGCTAATTTCTCAATAGCTGCAAAATGTCTAAAGCTTTTTTTATTTAAAAACTCCTAAATTCTCTTTCATCATTGGTTGCAGCCCTAGTGACTTGAGGCTTACAAAACGATTTCACAAAACTAATTCGGACAACATGGGTGCCGTTCTAAAACAGTTGAAAAAAAGAATCACTTAGAAAAAAATTGAGTAAGGACTTTTTAGTATATTTTTAAAAAGGTAACAACACCTTTATGGTTCACGCTACTGCTGGTAACAAGAGGGTTGGCAAAGGATTTCTATGGCACTTCAGCGAAGGAATACCTCCAGTGCTTTTGGCACATAGCCGCATCAACTAAATTATTTAACGACCTCTGTGGCGCAGTGGGCGAAGGCCCGCCTGAGACACAGAAGGTTGCGGGTTCGATTCCAGCCACGGAACAAATGTTTGTATGATCTGCAAATATTTGTATCAGGTCTGGGTGTTTTCTATGTATAATATGTATGCATTTCAAAGTCAAAGTCAAAGTCAAAATTCATTTATTCAATAAAATCACAAGGACCACTTTGAAACGTCGGTTTTTATCTAGGTGCCTGTTCCTCCGCGACCAAGCCAGGAAAGAAAGGCAAGAAAACAAGGCTGGTTATTCTTTTTAATGATCCTTTTACAAAACAATAGGTTCGAGTTGGAGCATTTTCAATCCCAAGAGTTTTTGTCATCTAAATAATCAGATATTTTATAGTATGCCTTTTTATAAAGCTTTTGTTTAATTACGTTTTTAAATTTGTTAATTGATAATTTTTGTATATCTCTTGGGAGTTTGTTATAAAAGCGTACACCGTGCCCTTTAAACGATTTACCAACTTTATGGAGTCTACAAGTGGCAACAGCGAGTTTATCTTTATTTCTAGTATTAACATTGTGATTATCGCTTTTTTTCTTAAACAAATTAATATTTTTGTGAACATACATCAGATTTTCATAAATGTATTGACAATGGAATGTCATTATATTTATTTCTTTAAACTTTTCGCGAAGTGATTCTCTGGGGCCCATATTATAAATTGCTCGAACAGCCCTCTTCTGCAGCACAAAAATGGTATTGATATCAGCAGCACTCCCCCACAGCAGTATACCGTACGACATAATGCTGTGGAAGTAGCTGAAGTAAACTAGTCTAGCTGTGTCAACGTCTGTATAAAGACGGATCTTTTTGACTGCATATGCCGCAGAACTAAGTCTCTTCGATAACCCATCAATATGAGGACCCCATTGAAGCTTATTATCTAGGGTGATACCTAAGAATACGGTGGTGTCCACAAGAGCCAACTGTTCATCTTTGATTTTGATATTTACAAATAGTATATCAGTCATTTATACAAGCTCTGCTTAGTTTGGGACTAGATGATGCTGTGTGAGTATGTCATAATACATAATATTGTACATAAGCGAACTTAATGCTAAAACACAGTCTCTTCCCGATAACCATTGTGTATAAAATAAATGAAAAGATTTTCCGATTTCAACCTCAAGAGGGCGTAGCAGCAATTTCACTAGTAACTTCATAAGCCTAAATATTTAGCAATAAATCTTCAAAAAACGGCTCGGGGCAATATAAAGAACCAACTTCGCCAATAAATCCTTTAAAAAGATAAGAAAAATTACAGAAGAGAATTAATGTAGTCTATACACTACCGTCCTTTATCGTTCACGTGAATTCCTGCCTATCCAAAGGTTGTCTGAAATAGATATAAGCTATAAGATCGCGCACTGTAATCCTGCGATTAGCTTGTAATTTGCTCTGTTTGAAGTTGTAAGCAGCGTATTGTGGTGTACAATAAAGAGTTATCTCTATCTAATTATTAAACTACACAAACAGAAGGTGCAACAACAATTTTCATGTATCTACTAGGATTAAGTAGACAAACGGACATTGAAGACTATAAAGGGAAAAGGCGCTTTGCAATGTCTCTATAAATTGCGCTGACCTTTTCGGCGAATGCTTGTCGCTAAGCAGTTTGCACGCTATATACGGTCGGTTTCTTTGCACTCTGGAGACAGAAAATCTTATTTGAGAGAGATACTTCAAAGCACAAGAATTTTCCACGTGCCGTCATGAGTGAGCCACTTTGGAAAGAGCAACACATTTCAAGCGCTTTCATCTGGTTAAAGGCTTTTCTGACACAATTTTCTTCGTAATTTTACACGGAATTGCTTCCGTTTTCAGCTCGTTTTAACGCCGTATTTTTGGGAGACATGATACTATATTATTACCTTTCTGAGGTAGTATCATTGATATACTTCTAAACAAAATGTTGCCTGTGCAAAAAATAAGGTGCAAACCACACTACAAAAAACCCATTTCTTATAAGAAATATATCTTTTCTCGAATTCGCATACTTAAAATGTCCTAATCCACATTTGCCATAAACTACGTATTATATAATATTTGTACGTATATTAGTTAGTTACGATATGCTTCTAAAGTATTATCATTATCAATTGCCATACGTGAAAGTTTGTGAGAATGGATGTTTGTTACTCTTTCACGCAAAAACTACTGAACGGTTTTTTATTAAACTTTACATTCATATAGCTTATACATCAAAATAACACATAGGCTTTATTTTATCCGGGTACCACGCGAGCGAAGCCGTGGGCAGAAGCTAGTTGTGACAATAAAATAATGGCATAGTAAGTTTCTAAAAGATTTATTAACAAAAATCTTGAAGTATAAATCTGGTAGGTCCACTTCATCTTCACTTCGTGTCAAAACGAATGATCAGGATCGCTTTCTGGAATGAGCAAGGAAAGGATAGGGATTAGGATTAAGCTGGGAGACAGGTGGAAGTAAGGTGAGAAGAATATAGCAATCATGCTCATGACAAAGAAGGATGAGCAATTTTTTATGGATATAAAACCCAAACATGTTTAAATTAGAGGGTTAGACCTTGAGTTTTATGCTCCATATTTGGACTTTTCACACCGAGTTTTATTTTATATACTTACTTTACCTTAAAAGTCTAGATGGTGTGACTCTAAGGGAAAGTAACTAATAGATTGTAGATAGAGTTCTGATCTTAGAAACCAATGTGTGGATTCTAAAGAAAATATAAACTTATTTTTTTTTTCAAACTTTACCATCTAAGTTATGACATAAATACATTTAGCCAAGTACACGAATTCAGAATAAACCGTTAGCATATAAGTTATCATAAAAAAAACTGGCATGATAAATGATATCACGCCGTCATGATAGACGATCGACCTTTCTCGTAATCTTACGGGTTAATTCATCAACATCATCATAATCAGCCTATATTAGTCCACTGCTGGACATAGGCCTCCCCTAATGAGCGCCATAGCGCCCTGTCTTCAGCTTGCCGCATCCAGCATCTGCCTGCAGTCTTTCGCAGATCGTCATCCCACCTGGCCGGAGGGGGCCTACACTACGTTTGCCGAGTCGCGGTCTCCACTCAAGAACACGTTTACCCCAGCGGTTGTCGGTTCTTCGCGAGATATGACCGGCCCACTGCCACTTCAGCTTGCTGATTCGTTGAGCTATGTCGATAACTTTGGTTCTCTGACGGATGTATTCGTTACGAATCCTATCCTTCAGAGTGACTACGAGCATAGCTCTTTCCATAGCTCGCTGAGCGACATTGAACTGGTGGACCAGCCCTATCGTGAGTGTCCACTTTTCAGCTCCGTAGGTCATGACGGGTGACGCACTGATTGAAAACTTTCGTTTTCAAGCATTGCGGTATGGATGACGAGAAGACTCCACGTAGTTTTCCAAACGCTGCCCAGCCTAGCTGGATCCTCCTCTTGGCCTCCTTCTCGAAATTGTTTTTACCCAACTGCAGAATCTGCCCAAGGTAAGTATATTCGGAAACAATTTCGAGAAGGTGGCCATGTACAACGGGTTAATTGGGCTATGATAAATAGCTAACTATGATGGGAAAACTCTTCTAGTAGACAATAATGTTGAAAATTAACAAAAGTTATGTGGGACTGCCCCAAATACCCCGTTCAGCCTGTGGTTTAGCACCAAAATTAACTTCATGATTTTTTAAATTAAAGGAAACTTACCCGATCGGTGATGGCCTCCTCCATTTTCCCGCGCTTTAGTCCCGGTGCGCGGACAACATTCGCCGGTGGCGCCATTACGGCGGGGGGAGGCAACTGCCCGCCGCCCGCTGCGATGCTTGCCGGAATAAACCCGGCCTCCATCATACACTACGCATCACCGCCGCTCCTCAGCAGATGGCGCTATTCACAATTCCACACATCACTATAACACCTATTCGTATTTTGTAAATCAATTCACTGTTAAGACGAAATCACGAGCCATTGTAAAAAGGAACTATTGATCACTTATTTTTATTATATTTGAGCATTACGAACGGAATTGTTAAGCACGAGAAACACGTCTAACGCGACCTAATGCCAATCATTTTCTGAGCCGCGGTCCTGTTCTGTCACGATGTCTGCGAAAGAGAGAGAAAAAGTGGTTAGGTGATTGACAAAACATAGTAAACAGAAAACGTGAATGGGGGAGGGTTGCCAACATGGTTATACTTTGGTTAGACGTGGCAAAAATAGTATCTATATGTGACAAAACTTGGTTGAAGAAATATTAGTTCCTAGGGATATTTATTAGAAATATTTTAAGTGACGCAGCTCTTTCCATGTCCAAGTCTCATGATTTTTGGTTCCAGGACATGCTGATGACAGTACTACCAACCAATCTTATATTGGGCACATAAAATAATAAAAAAATATTGATGCACAACCACATTCGAACCCGCGAAGCTATTTTCAAATTTTACCTATTTACCTTATAATCTATCGCGATAGATGGTTTATTGTTTTTTTTTAGAAAGTGCCGCATTTGGATACTTGTCATGGCCACACAGTAGGGGCCGGTTTCATCAACCCGTTTAAAAATACAATTTAATCATACGACAGGTACCTTACCGATCAAGGTCGTGGTAATTTTATTATCTGTGCAATAATTTTATCACATCAATGCGCGGGAAAAGTGACAACATTTCGATATCGGCTTCCTAAGATATTTCTTGAAGATACCAACACTGTTTTATTTATAGTAAAGTTCGTTGTAAAGTTACACTTTCGAGATTACTATTCAAACTCAGAAATAAAGGCCTTGATTGAAAGGCTTAACTAAAATCCCCTCAATTTCCAATGATTTCTATGTCACGTAGAATCTTATTGCTAGGCAAAATGCGGACATGTAACAAATATAATTCATATTGTAAAAACGGGAATTTTAACGTACCGCACTATCGCTGAAGACACCGACTTCGTGCACTACGTTCATCCGACGCGACGCGGAGGGAGAACGTCGCGATCACTCACCCTGATGATGACTCTCGGAATGAGTCGAAACTTACTCGGTGCCTTCACCGATGTGCAGTACGTGAAAATTCCCGTTTTTACAATATGAATAGTCAAGTTCACGATAGTTTTTGGAATAAAACAAATATAATGTTTGGACGCGTCTATGACTACCCCCTACATAGTATCCTCACAGGTATGCTATCATGAGGATTATAATTGCGAGCGTGTAAAGTGATCCTTGAAATAAAATGTTGTTATAAAATGAATGTTGACTTTTGCCGTTTTTTTGTGATTTCAATAAACGATGATATTTTTTGCAGATTAGCTTATTGCGCACAGCGGAAATTGCACAATTAGCAAAAACCTTATAAAGTCACTAAACATCTCTCCTTATAAAAAGTAACCAGAAAAGGTATGAAACGCTTTTCAAGCATTTCCAAATCGCTGCGATGTCCTCAATCGGATGTGTATAACATTCTGCAAATATCTAACGAACCGCTTCAAAGTTTATTGAGAAACTATCATTTAAGAAGTAATGATAGTTTCTCAATAAACTTTGCTTCTTGTACATCATAAAAAAAACGTAACCTAAACTTACTTATAATGATTGCGTAGGGCAAGGAAAATTAGACACATTAAATCGTAGTTATAAATTGATTCCATATTGAAATTAATAATTTATTGTACTTATAAGCATTATAAGTTTCCTAGAAGATATACGCTTTAAGATATAAAATCACAGCGTAAATAAACACTTACGAAAGTACTACCACATACATATTTCTGCCGGTAACCAGTAACGCCCGCATTTCTGTGTTCTGTTCAGGTTTGAAAGGTATGGATGCCGGTAATATTACAGGCAAATAAGGGTTATTCCACAAATCCCCCTCGAAAATGCCCCTTAGGGGGGGAAATTGGAATCTAAAAAAAAATTACGAGAATTCCCCTGAAAATCCCCCTTAAGAGGCCTGCGTTGGATGAATTGCCCATACAAACGTAATACCATAGTAAGTTGTAATTAGAGCTTATTTCCACCATATTATGTTATTATTTGCATTCGAATAGTATTTATCTACGTACCTTGCTATATATTTTTTCAAAATACTTACCTAAAATGAAATGTAAACGAATCGCATTTTGGATATTTTTATGTCATACATGACATGTTTTCTTCTTATTCGTTTCGTATTAAAAACAACAATGCCTTACGGATCGTTTGGTTAGGTACATAGATTATATTGTCTAGTTACAGAATAACAAGAATGTGAAAAATACAACAAGTTTTCATTCATCTTTTTTGGTATTACAGAACACCACCAAATTTATAACAAATTCTGAACGGCTAATATTGCTATCGTGCAAGCACGGGCGGGCTTGCATCAGTCAAAAAGAGCTATATTTTTAGACGCACTTCGAATTTAAGTTATGAGCGCTGTACGCCGGATCCTTAAGGGGGAAAGACTTCACCCGTTATGTCTCAGGGACGACAACGCGTGATTGATGCCTCTGGCGTTACAAGCGTTGGTGTTGGTAAGCGGTTACTGTAACATATGGAAGGTTACAGTAACCGTTTACCAACAGGTGGGCCGTAATCTTTTAACTTGCTTCTTTAGATAAAATAAAATAAAAGTAGTACTAAGTAAATACCCAGTGCACAAAAGAAGCCTCTATAAGGTAATAATAAATCATTTATTTATTTCTTACTAGCTTCTGCCCACGGCTTCGCCCGCGTGGTACCCGGATAAAAAGTAGCCTATGTGTTATTCTGATGTGTAAGCTATATTATTGTAAAGTTTCATAAAAATCCGTTCAGTAGTTTTTGCGTGAAAGAGGAACAAACATCCTCATAAACTTTCACGTTTATAATATTAGTAAGATATAGGATAGGACAGGATAGGATAGGATTATATTATAGTAGGATAGATGTTCGGTACATGATTTGGTACTTAAGAAAATTAAGTGAGATTAATTAGTACCTGACGGAGCTCTGTCCCCCACACTAGGTCTCTGTCGAGTCTGTACTGTAGGGCCACAGTGATTCGCTTCGGATTCTCATCCTCATCATAACATAAAAAACAAAAAGTTACCCATCTAAAATTAAATTAATAAAATAAAATAAAAACTAATGAAAACTAGTTACTAATATTAGTTTAGTGGTAAGTTCTCAGGAATATCTTAAAAAAGATGGGATATAAAAAAGAAAAAAGAGGAAAAAATAATAATCATAAACTCAAATGTAACGAGTAAGGGCTAATTTGTGAGAGAGTGTGAATGGTGTACTGAATCTTTTCACCATCAATCACTAAGCCTTTTTCCTGCAAACCATATTACCACAACCTATATTATAGTAACTAACCTAAGACAGGGTGAGAAAGAAAAAAAAACAGTGACAAGTAAAAGGAACGAAAATGTCCCCAGCAAAGCAAAGAAATACCTTTTCGACTCCGCAAGTCTATGACCGTAAAGTTTTGCATAAATCTAATGTAATTTTGTTTAAAGAAAAAAGCAGTGACAAATAAAAGGAACTAAATTATCCCCAGCACAGCAATGAAATACCTTTTCGACTCCGCAAGTCTATGACCGTAGTTTTGCCTAGATAGTTTGTAATTTTGTTTGAAGAAAAAAGCAGTGACAATTAAAAGGAACGAAAATGTCCCTACCACAGCAAAGTAATACCTTTTCGACTCCGCAAGTCTATGACCGTAAAGTTTTGCATAAATCAGTTTGTAATTTTGTATGTAAATAAGTTAAGCAAGAACAGGTAGTATTCAAGTGAATGTACAACACTTATGGCCAATTAGATGTGCATTCTGATTGACGGCTCCGTGGAAACTGGACCGTGAAAGCGTCGCTGCCAACTCTTCCCCAACGCAACATCTTCCTTAATATTGTAAAGCGGGAATTTTCAACCGTATTATCGGTGAAGGCAACGACTTAATGAATGATCTAATCGCTTATGTTTATGATCATCATAATGGACAACCTCAGATCGATCCTTAACACACAGTTCCGTAAGGTTACAATTAAGGGGGTAATCAGAGATACGTTAAAACATTATATTTGGCCCATGCCCACTTTTTCTATAGTAGTTAAAGATTTCGGAAAAATAAAAATAGCATTTATTTATCATGAATAGACCTTCATTTGGCCATACTTGACCTGATGGTAAGTGACGATGGAGCATAAGGGTCAAGACTACAAGATACCTATTCACTTTTCTTACCTGTACCCAAATATTACTATCGGGAAAATACGAGTTATTTAAAATTCTTTTAAACATCCTTTAATCAGCAATTAGATTTAGAATACCTCATACCTTATCTATCTAATATATGAATGTGGATGGAAATAAAAGCAGAGGTAGGCCAATGAAAAGATGGATGGATTATGTGAAGGATGACATGGTTAAAAAAGGAATGAGTATTGAGATGACGGCTGATAGAGGAGAGTGGAAGAAGAAAACATGTTGAGTCGACCCCACGTAATGTGAGATAAGTTCAAGAAGATGATGATGATACCTTATCTATCTAAAACAGATAATTTTTTAATTTTATATCCATGTATTACGTTGGAAAATTTGCCGAAGTTTACAGCAAAAAGTCGGACTTTCTGGTACAGAGAAACAAAATTAAGAATCCTAACTCTTATTTAGTCAGGATTCTTAACGGGGAGCGCCGGGGTTTGAACCCGGGTCCTGTCGCCGATGGTCGTTAGCGAACGCTCTACCAACTGAGCTACGCTCCCTTGTAACTTAGGGGATGAATTTCAGACTTTGCTTCAGTTCCTGAAGCGAAATGCGCATGTGCAGCTGTAGGACCACTACTGAAAGTGCCAAGCACGATCCAAATTACCATTAAGGCGAGTTTTGATGCAGCCTCTACCAATGTTTCACTGGTCCAGACATCCATCAACTGATTGCGCATGTGCCAGACAGACTGGCGGGAGAATTATTATATTAGCTTGCATTCATTTAGTGGTCGGATAGCCGACCAATTTAAAGTCCAGAAACTATCAATAGGTAACTAAACCACCGAAGAGTTATATTGTCTGGCTTTCACGTCCATCATAACATCAGCTCGTTGTCAAGTGGTGCAACTGTTTTGCATCGGCATTGGAAAGGGAAGTCCAATTTTAACTCAATCGGATATAACAGGAAGGAACTGCATAAAAATCGTCTCTCAAGAAACATAAAAGTTACTATGTAATTAGAAAACCTAAAAAAACAACTATGTTTTTCTTAGTTGTCACAGTAAGGCGGAGATACATAAATGCTCTAAACTAATAAATGCTCTAAACTAATAAACACCCAACCTCGTATGTCCCTTATGCGTTGGGGGTTACTTTCGTATATTTTTACGAAAGTGAAGCGAAAATAATCTTACTTTTAAAGTAAATTCATGCGCTAATCACTAACTCAATGTCAGCGCCAGTGATATTAAGCTTACCAGAGAGCCCAGCTTGGCTAACTCATTTTATGGTCCATAAGAATAAGAAAGCTCCAGTGAACAAAACAAAGTTAATCGATTTGTTTGTTCGCTTGTTTGCGCATTGCATCCGCAGTGTAAACGATTCGACGTTGTAAATAATGTGTGAAATGTTGGTAATTGAACGTGAAGTTTTGTCAATATTGTGATAAACATTATAGTGTGGTCATTCGAGCCGTATACCTTGTTACTTGCCTGCCTGCCACTAACTTAAGTAATTAAGGCTGCTTGCCAAGTTACCACTAAGGCCACCAACAAAATAAACGGACGGTCGAGTCTAACCATTGATTCTGATGACAGATTCCTATGAGAACATGTGTCAACGTACCAACTAGCCAACGTACTCATAATAGTCTATTGGTCCTTCGAGCCGTATCCCTCACGTTAAGATATCTTTCCCTGTGGTTTGTCTGGACAACAACGCGATAATGTGTACTTTGACTTTATGACGGTCCTTTTAGCTGAAATATCTTGCACATACACCACCTTACCTTACCGTATTCGAAATAATATTTTTGCAGGCAGTGAAACACAATGCCGTTTATCTGGTTTTGTGTTCTTTTGCACGCATCGTTGTACTTTTGCGTTACTTATGCAAAGTAAATGTAAATTTTAGCAGGTTTTGTCATTATTTGCTATTGAGGCGTGTAAGTGCGGCCTTCAATCGTAGATACGGACATATGTGTACAGATAGGTGGTTGCATAAGTTAAAGTTAAGCGGGTTAGGCACGCGATAACGATTTTTACGCCTGAACGTGTAACGCGCGATTCAAAATTTTAAATTCGTTCTTTTTGTAACGCTTATGTGGGAATTCATATGTAGAATTCCGTAATTTTTGAGCCGCTTTTTCTACTTCTGGGGAATTGAATGCCTTACCAAATCATGATAAGTAAATTATGATTATATTTCATGTTTAGTATTGTAATTCTATCTACATAATTATTTCCATGACTACCGGTCCACACGCGTCCCTCCTTAGCAAACCCTAGGAGCACCCTAGTTTGCACGGTATTTTAGTTAGTTATATATAGCTACACATAACGTACGTACGTACGTCATATTTGTGTATCATGTACGGTAGTACAATCCAAATTAATCTTCATATTGCAAGTTGCTATCAAGGACTGAAGGTAAGTATGTGGCCAACTATTGTATCGGAGTTTTTAAGCCACCCAGAGGCACCATGCTGATCCATCTGATCCACTTGTTCGGTGTCCTAGCCTAGGACCGACAGTTGTTTGTCGGAGTTATTATATATGTTCAAATTGAGTGAAAATATCGTTTCCGCGATCTAGACACATCAATGTGATGGCCATCTATGCATTGTCTATGGTAGCTTATTGCTCTTCACTGTGCGTGGATGCCATGTTACGTAGTCCAACCATGCAGCAAGAGGTGTCGCTACACAGGAAAAAACCAGTGACATGACACAAGAAGTTTTTACCTTTTCCTGCAAACATAATCCTTGATTTATTCGCAAGTAAACAGTCAATATTAGTACCTTATGTTACAAATACAATGTCCATACAAGAGGTATTGCAAGAGGTATTCTTACTTCACATACATTTTAATGCGTATCAAGCACTTAGCATATTCGAAGGTCGGCTTTCATCACGAGATTACTAGGCCATCTCCATTTACATATCTCTCAAAGACATCTTTGCGGACATGTTGTGTTTTGTATTCTCTAATTGTAAGTTCATAGGAGCTAGAAGATTACTTTGTTGTCAGAGAGTCAGTGTTCAAAACTTTCAAAATGGCTAGCCACCGTTATAACCGAAACAGACTGCTCAACGTACCATACGAAGGACGGAAGATAGAACTTGAAGAAGTTAGTGTAGTAATTAGTATTTCTAAATAATTTTATCTAATCACCAGACACGTGTCCATGCAATGTGTACGGAAAGAAACAAAGCTTTGCAAATAATGACGCATAGCACATACATATGTTTTTGACGAATGTGTCATCTTCAGCAGGAAGGTAAAGCAAACAAAAGGATGTTTTGATTTTTTCCTGCAATTTCACTGGTTATAATGGGGTCTTTGTGATGCTGAAAGAATTAGCCGTCTAAATCAGCACAACATCGAAATTTACTTTCAGCAACATTTCTCAGCAATATCTGTAATTAATTTAAGAACTTTATCATTATCTCAGTTCGGAATCTCACTGCTGTGTATAGTACCGTGACGTGCGCGGCTAGCTAATTACGGTACACTAACGCAATCTCTTATTAAATTAACACACTACTTATTCTACCGCCATCTAGTATCGAGTGGAGGATAGCACACTGTCTCCAGAATGAACAGTTGATACGCTTGTACGGAAGTGTACAAGCGAGTGCTGGAAAAATCGAGAGCGCGTTTTAGCGGTATATATAAACGCACCATGCGACGCGTAGAGACAGTTCTGGGGGTCTACTCCGTAAAACGATATCGACATTATCGTTACGATACGACAGTGCTCCGAATTATTCGGCCGTACCCTACTCTCAAAAATGTTCGCAATCTTTGTCGTCTGTCGAAAGCATAGACAATATGTATCGAATCTTCGGAACGAATGATAGGAAAATCTAAAGGCTTGGATAATAGACATTTAGCCTAAATCATTTTGCTTGACTGTTTATGTCCCTTTTTAGGCAAAATGATAACAATTATCTATGAAAGTAAATGAAGTGACAACGTCAAATGTCAAATCAACAAACCCGCCTGTGATTTGAAAACTTTACAAGTAAAATTCTTGTGACAACTAGCCACAGAAGCCATAAAGAAGTTGAAGTTGAAGCAAAAATTCGTCGGGGTGAATATTCAAATTAGTTTATTAAAAAGATACTAGTACACACAGCATTAAAGTTTAAAGCACTATTTTAACAATTTTTTTTTATTTTATTAAAAAAAATCATGAAGAAAAAAAAATACAAGTTTACCTTCAAACAAACTTTTACTATGTTTATAATTCCCGATGAAATTATAGTCGGGAATTTTGTTCCAACTGGTCCCTCGTCACTTTAAAATGTCGTTTTTGTAAAGCCTTTTCCTCGTGGATGGCTTCCATGGCAAGCATAAAACTCGCCATTATTCCAAAACAAGAGGCAAATCAACAGTCCGTAGTGCAGCAGGCCGAGGTCGAATGAAAAGAATGCAGAGAGTCCAGTAGGCAGCAGGGCTCGAAGGTATAAAAGATTCAGAGTCCGGTAAACGAAATGGAGATGATTTTATCAGAAAACACAACAATATAACCCGAAACGATAATGCGCACGATAGCATCAAGGGCATCGTTGATAAGTTCGTCGATTGACATTTGTTTCGTTGTCAAATTCAAATTATCGTATGTTTTTAGTGATGCCGGAGTAGGGTTACGACATCGATTGTCAAAAGTAATGTCGGTCGTTTCTTCGTTCAAATGATAGTCGAAACGATGTAACGTAGAGTAGGTTTAGCACGATAATTGAAGCGATATATCGTTTATCGGTTTGTAGAGTAGACCCCCAGTTCAAGATTAAAATGTGAATTAATCGAAGTGATTCGGAAGCGATACCCAGTGATTACTGAAATAAATATTGTGCGATAGTGTTGTAGTTAAACAGTGTTTTAGTTTTAATTTTGTTATGTAGATTATTTTGGTGTAGATTTTAAAGCGTGTTTTTGCTAATACATTGTTCAATTTGACTTAATTATTTTATTCCGTACAGTATACATATTATATATACCTAGCTCGTAACAGTATACATATTTTTTTACAACTTGAGTGTTTTTTTTAAACTGCGAGTTCCAGAACACCTAGATTCAGAAAAATATCTGCAGAACATGCAAACGTTTGTCGTCTTATTTTCTGTAGACAACCAGCGGCCACCCTCCTCTCCTACACACTATAGATCCGCACACTATAGATATTACAAGATATAAGTAACCTTGAAACAGTAACTGATAGAGAACGATGATAACCATGAGTAAACGGTCATGCAAAGCGTTAAGGTCGTGACATTTCGTGCCTTTCTAGACGAGTTAGAAATTCGGTAACCTATTGATAAACGAAGGCCAAACCTAAACATTTAATAAAGGCCTTCCCACAACATCAGTCCGAGACGTGGACGGGCAGAGGCGTAAAAAATATCGGCCGGTAAATCTTCTTGTTGCAAGGAACTAAGCGGTTGAACAGGACCGATGAAGACCTGATAGACAAACATAAAGGATATTATATATAAAAAAATTATAGGGAAGAACGAGTCTGGATCCCAAGCGCCATAAATCCTTAAACTGATCCGCGTATGGTCCACCAACTGATTGCGAATTTAAACAAGAACACAAAAATCATCTATCTCCTATCCCATAATAATAAAATCGTTGCTTGACACTGACTGAATGCAAATCAACACAACCGTCAGTCCTAGAGACCTGGAATTTGGAGTGTAGGAATGCAGTAATCTTTTGTTCAGTAGAGGTGCACAAAATTTTTTTTTTCCGAAATTCCAGCCTTGGGTGCAGCGGGAAGATGATAATTTGACCAAATAAGAGACGTCCTGGAGAAAGGTCAAGTCAAGAGGACCCTAAACCGACGAGCATTCAAAAATAATGTAACTAGAGAGAAAGTTAAACAACATAATTCTACTATCCTATCCTACTTCCTACTATAATCCTATATCCTACTTAATATTATAAACGTGAAAGTTTGTGAGGATGTTTGTTCCTCTTTCACGCAAAAACTACTGAACGGATTTTGATGAAACTTTACAGCTTATACATCAGAATAACACATAGGCTACTTTTTATCCGGGTATCACGCGGGCGAAGCCGTGGGCAGAAGCTAGTAAACAGATAACATAAAACAAAACGTAACGAAAAACAAACTAAGTACCTAATTTTGTGTTGTGTGCGGATAAATAGGTCCCAGCTTCAGATAATGCGATATGTCAGGAACGTAGCAAGTGGAAATCCGTGGTCTCAGTCTGCCTAACCCTCCGGGAAACAGGCGTGAGTTTATGTATGCATGTAAACGTGTACAGCACAGACAGAAGTAATCTTGAATATTATCGAGTGACGGAACGGAAACTGCTCCGCTCCAGTTAGCACATAGATGACATTGTTCTAATAATTGTGCTGCTTGCTCGCTTGTTGCCGTTTCAAGTTCGCGGACCAGACATTATAGACATTTTGATCAATAAATATTAAGCGCCGTCCATCATGGTGGCTGATAGCCTTATTGACAAAATACAGATACCATAATTGGTATTGTCTTAATGTCATAATTTTCAAGCCAAAAAACCTACTTTTTACAAAGATTTTTTTCATTAAAATCACAAGGATCATACAGAAACGTCAACTTAAAAACTACGTAAATTTAAAATATGAAAGTGAATGTAAGCCGATTCCTCGCGCGCGACCAAACCTAGAAGAATCAAGCAACAAAATCTGCTTGGTTATTTTGATGATCCTTCATTCAGATTTAGTGTGGTGCCAATCGAATGAGGTGAACTCATTTATAGAAAATGAGTACTAGTCAAATAATTAAATAAAGTCTAAGAAGTAGTCAAAGACAAAATAATTTAAAATACATAAAATATGTATCGACAAATTCGTAGAAAACAAAGACATATTGAAGAGCTGAATTTCTATTGAATGAATGAATGAATTAAATTACTTTATTGTACACCTTAAGATACAAACAAAATAAACAGTAACACATTATGATAAAGATATTATGACATTATGATATTCGATTCTGTATGCTTGGTTGCTAGAAATAAATTAACTCCGTTCTCTATGAGGCTTCGCTTTTTTCCGACGGTTTTCTGACCACAGATCTCCTGACAATAGTTTGGACTTTCAGGGAGGAACGAGTCGTTATCTGTAAAACGAGTTGTGCTCAGCACTTCCCTAAGGATTCTAAAGTCCCGCTACGGACACTGTGGGCCAAATGGAGCACAGCCCGAACAATGCTGAATCAAATTGCCCGTGGGCAATCGAACGGAGACGAGCCAATCGATTCCATTAAATAATAATGTACAGTTTTTATGCTGTAGTCTGGTAGGCTGACTTATTGAAATAAGAATTTGAAATCTCTGAAGTCATACAAATCGAAAACATTTGAAACGGATAATCTCTTTCTGACATCCTACTAATATTATAAACGTGAAAGTTTGTGAGGATGTTTGTTACTCTTTCACGCAAAAACTACTGAACAAGTTTTGATGAAACTTTACAGTAATATAGCTTATACATCAGAATAACACATAGGCTACTTTTTATCCGGGTACCACGCGGGCGAAGCCGTGGGCAGAAGCTAGTAAATGATTAAAGACAAATAAACAAGGAAACGCATAAACAAGCTTGTTAAATCGCGGTTAAAAATATGAAAATACTACGATCCGCAGTAAAATTGAAAAATATAAATCGTTTGATTCAGCGTATCGTATTCCATTGCTCGTTCTTTCGTTAGTATTTTGAAAATCTTGTCTGTACAAGTTGCAAAACGGTAGCTTCATTGCGTGTTTTCGCTTCCAAAAAAGGAAAAGAACGAAATTACTTTGACGACAAAACAAACTGACGCTATCCAACTTTCGTGACTAACGCGGTATGGCACGAAGCCAAAATATCCTGGACCCAAGTTCTTCTGCGGCACTACAAACAAACTTACGAGTCACTAAACCGTATTGCTTGTCGATGATGTGAAATATTGAACGAGTTTTATCAATTTTATTTTATTACGACCCTACCATTTTCTATGAGATCATCAAAATCACTTGCTTTTTTTAAAGTTATGGTATACAACCACTTCCTTTCTATGTCTCAGAGCTGCTTGTAGAGGTATATAGTGTTTTATATTATTACATACTTCATATTGTAAAAACGGGAATTTTCACGTACTGCACTATCGGTGAAGGCACCGACTAAGTTTCGACTCATTCCGAGAGTCTACATCAGGGTGAGTGGTTGCGACTTTCGGTGCACGTGAACGGTGGTAGAGCACGGCGCGACGCGGAAGGAGAAAGTCGCGACCACTCACCCCGATGAAGTTCACGATAGTTTTTTGAATAAAAAGATATGTATATATGTAATTTATGTAGGTATATTTATTATTAATATATATATTATTATAGGTTTACTCGCACACCGCCGTTTTTTTATTCTATTTTATCCTGCCCATCTGAAGGGTCTGTAAGAGAGAGCTTTTAGCGATAAGACCGCCCATTGTACCTTATATAATTATGAATTCCTGTGTTTTTGTATTTTGCTTTGATGTGCAATTAAGAGTTTATTTATCTATCTATCTAAGAATCCTTACCTTGCCGTAACACAGTTTCAAACTAGCTGAGAGGTAAAGTTTTTTAACTGTGTTTTTACTTTCCTACCGTCATTTTTTTCTTATGTTGTATGATTGTTGCAACTCATCACTTATTTTTTATCATTTTTTATAAGTTAAGTATACTACTGGCCTCGATTCTATAGTACACTGACTAAACTAAATTTAAACTGTCGCTCTCTTTTACTGATAGTCCAAGCAAGAAAGAGATAGCTAAAATTTTATAAGTTAAGTATACTACTGGCCTCGATTCTATAGTACACTGACTAAACTAAATTTAAACTGTCGCTCTCTTTTACTGATAGTCCAAGCAAGAAAGAGATAGCTACAGTTTTAGTGCTGTCAAATTAGTCAGATTTAAGTTTTCTATACAAATTTAGTCGAGATATCAAAACATGCTGACTATAAACACGAAGAAAAGCGGCACGTAAACTGATTTCACAGCAGCACACAGCACTAAAATTGTAGCTATCTCTTTCTTGTATACACTATCAGTAAAAGAGAGCGATAGTTTAAATTTAGTTTAGTCAGTCAGAATCGAGGCCAATGTCTCTTAAGCACTGGCAGAAGCTTGTATTAAAGTATTTCTTTACCTTACCTTTGCCGCAATATGACTTGCTAAATTCACGCGCAAACATGATTTATGCCTAAACGCCACTGTATCACAATTTCACTATTATCAACACTATCATTTAAAAATAACCTTTTATGAAATTAGTATTTAGACCGGAAGCTAATCAAAAATAATACAATACACAGCATAAACATTAACAATTAGTAAACTTCATTAATATAAATAATGTGACATCAGTCTCTCGTCAGTTTGACAATGGCCTCGATTCTGTAGTAGACTAACTAAACTAAATTTCAGTCAAATAGTTCCCATAATACAAGCTCTGCTTGGTTTGGGGCTAGATCACAGGTTCTCAAACTGATTTTTCCCACCGCCCACTTTGAAAATAAATAAAACCTAGAGCCCCCCCAAAGTCTTTAAACATAACAACTTATCCTCTCCCGTCTAGACCGCCTTAGCGTCTCCAATATCTTCTA
Source organism: Perizoma flavofasciatum (assembly GCA_958496245.1). Taxonomy (NCBI): domain Eukaryota; kingdom Metazoa; phylum Arthropoda; class Insecta; order Lepidoptera; family Geometridae; genus Perizoma; species Perizoma flavofasciatum. Next base: position 4,591,586 of record OY292446.1, on the reverse strand, counting down.
GAGTCTTCTACCGCTCCCCTGAAGGTCTCCAGCAATAACTGGAGACCTTCCTGGACTGGAGAGAAAAAGTGGGTGGGTGAAATAGTGCTATGTGAAAAATGTCCAGCATTATTTATTTATTTATAAACTTTATGTTCAAGTTCTACGCGATAAAATCGAGGCACCTAACATACGTATAGTATTACTGTCAGACTTATAAACATAGGCACAAAGACAGGATACGTGTCGATGAAATTTTAATGCAATCTTCACTGTAGATTAAACCTGGTTGCCCACTAGGAGCAAAGCGATGCATGTACACCGGCAAAGTGACTCTGACTCGCACTTTGCAAACTCCGCGTATGCAAAGTGCGAGTCAGAATCCTACTAATATTATAAACGAGAAAGTTTGTGAGGATGGATGTTTGTTACTCTTTCACGCAAAAACTACTGAACGGATTTTGTAAAACTTTACAGTAATACGAGTATAGCTTATACATCAGAATAACACATAGGCTACTTTTTATCCAAGTACCACGCGGGCGAAGCCGTGGGCAGAAGCTAGAAGAAAATAAATCACTGTTTATATTTACAGCTGTTTAAAACTAATTCTTTAGTAAATTATTAGGTAGTTCCATATGAAGTATGTTGTTTTTTGCAAATACCACATTTAGACGTATTCTGTGAAAATAACAGGTTCGATACTACAGTATCTGTACTTAAGAAAGATACAGCTCTGTGCATTTTTTGTTATGTCCCACCATTTTTTAAGACAATATATTGACATGTGAGCGGTTATAGAGGTTACAGACTAATTTTACAGTCGGTGTATGGAGGTGTCCAGACATTTTATTAAACAAAATTATTGTGAATTTTATTATTAACATTGTAAAAACGGTTTTTTTCACGTACCGATCATCACTCACCCTGATCAAGACTTTCGAAATGGGTCGAAACTTAGTCGGTGCCTTCACCAATAGTGCGGTACGTGAACATTCTCGATTTTATAATACGAATGTCTCAAGACTGATGAACGGCACTTTAGAAAGAGGCCAACGACGTACCGTTGGCAGTCTATAAGCTATTCATATTGTAAAAACGGGAATTGACGGTGAAGGCGCCGATAGTTTTTGGAATAAAAAGTCTATAAGCTGTTGATGATCACGAAGCTATTCAACAATAGCGTAGCTTTACTGTGGCACAAACTTTACAACCGAGCTTCCAACTTCCAAGTAAAGGCAGTATCGTAGTTTGAAACCACGGATGGACTATTTGTGCATCCAATATTCAATGCCGACTGGAAACTGTACGATAAAACTGCGAGTTTGTGGCTTTCCTGGTAAGGCTTCTCTCGGGAGAAATATAGACAAGGTTAGAACTCGGTTAATATAGGTTAATATAGTTACTTGATTTACGGGAGAGGAAACAAAATTATCTGAGCAACGTCATTAAATACCTATTTCAATTACATTAAAGTAATCTTAAGTAATTTAAGAAAACCAAAGCTTTCGTTTTGTTTGCATGAATTAGATGGATTTATCGGATAACAAATAAACTAAACAAAATTTGTATGCCTGTGGTTTAGACCCTTTGTTCGGTTAAGGACAGATTCTGTTTAGGACAGATTCTGGTTAAGGCAGATTCAGTTTAAGGCAGTATTTGTACAGTCATCATCTTCTTGTCCTTATCCCACATTACGTGGGGTCGGCACAACATTTTTTCTTCTTCCACTCTCCTCTATCAGCCGTCATCTCAGTACTCACTCCTTTCTTAATCATGTCATTCTTCACACAATCCATCCATCTTTTCTTTGACCTACCTCTGCTTTTACTCGTATTTCCATCCACATTAATATTTAACACTCATCTCGTAATATGACATTCTTCCCTTCTCATGACATGCCCATACCATGCTAACCTGTTACTCCTCAACTTTTCCGTTACGGGTGCTACTTTCAAACTTCCCCTGATATACTCATTCCTTATTTTGTCCATTCTAGTAACTCCACACATCCATCTCTCAACATTCGCATCTCAGCTGCGTGCACTCTTCTTTCATCAATCCCTTTGATTGCCCAACACTCCGATCCATACAATACGACAGGTCTTATGATCGTTTTGTAAATTTTTGCAGTATTTGTACAGTCGAGTACTTAAATTACTAAAACAATGCGCATGTTCATAATCGGGTAAGATATAAAAAACTCATGAAAGAGATCCTGCGTCGATACTCTTTTGATAAACCATCTGAACTGAACAAATATCAAAACTCCTTGGAGTTTTCGTGTTAATGGCCACTTGAACCAATTTCAAGTGTGGAGAATGAGTTGAATCAATAAGAAGTCAATTTTCATTCATAATTCCATAATATTGTAGAGAAAAATGGATTTTGCTGGTTCTAGTACCGGCAAGATTGATATACCTAAAATGTATAACTATATATACTTTATATGTATATATAACTATATATTATAGTAAACAAGGAAGCCTCAAGCTTAGTTTTCTTTTCAACGCAAATTTGACAAGGAAAAACTCGACAGTAGTCACGTTTCCTTTTTCTGGAAATAAAGAAGGGAGGCCTTCGCCCTGCAGTGGGATCAGACAGGCTAATAAGATTAGATAAGATTAGATAGTCACGTGACATTTCAACAGCTAAAGTCATTCCCAATAGAAAGTGGTATTTGACTAGACACCCTGGGGGTCTAGACAAATACCACTTTCTATTGACGATAACGCCTGCAGAAAGATAAAAGTGGAAATGTCACGTGACAGCTGCCAAGTTTTACCTTGACAAATTTGCGTTAGCGTAAAAGGAAAAGTAAGCGTGAGGTATTTGTCTAACACCCCTGAAGGTGAAACATGTTGTTTTCTTTAATAATTAAGTACTCATACCTTCTATTTTCATGTGTGTTACCATTTCGTCTGTTGCCTAATGATCACAGAAGTTTGAAAAACACTGATAGAATTTTCACTGAAATTACTTATCCGATTAAAACGCTGTACTTTGCAACCGATTTTATGACTTCAAGGATGGTTCTTAAGGATCCGGCGTACAGCGCTCATAACTTAAATTCGAAGCGCGTCCAAAAATATAGCTATCTCTTTTTGACTGATGCAGGCCCGCCCGTGCTTGCACGATAGGAATATTAGCCGTTCAGAATTTGTTATAAATTTGGTGGTGTACCGTAATACCAAAAAAGATGAATTAAAACTTGTTGTATTTTTCACATTGTGTTGTTATTCTGTAACTAGACAATATAATCTATGTACCTAACCAAACGATACGTAAGGTATTGTTGTATTTAATGCGAAAGAAATAAGAAGAAAAAATGACTGTATTACATAAAAATATCCAAAATGCGATTCGTTTACAGTTCATTTTAGGTAAGTATTTTGAAAATATAAATAGCAAGGTGCGTAGATAAATACTTTTCGAATGCAAATAATAACATAATATGGTGGAAATAAGCTCTAATTACAAATGACTATGGTATTACGTTTGTATGGGCAGTTCATTTAACGCAGGCCACTTAAATAGGTTTTATGACCACAAGTCACTAGGTGTAATAGATGGTGGGAAAATTTACTTCTTGTCACTTACATTTTGATCCCGAATTGATCAGAAAAACAGGGAATCTCTCATTTTTTTTCTGCCACGTGTTTTATATTTCTGATTTTAAGACAAGCCGGTTTCTTCGCGATTATTTCCTTCACCGTTTGAGAGTTAGCATTACGCATATTTTTCGGTACAACAATCCATTCGCACACAACTAGATTCGAACCCACGGCCTTCAAATCGAAAGTGTGTGTACATGACCTCCATGTACTTCTAATTTCTATGATAATTCTTTAACTGTACAAGCTATCCGCCTATGGAATGCTCTCCCCCTCAATATCGAAACTGCCAAATCCCTTCCTATCTTCAAAAAGCTATTGCACAATCAATATTTGTCCTTATCTAAAAGCTGATGAGTTACTATCATATAGAGTATTTATGGTTATAGATTACATATATGTACCTACATTTGTAATCTATGTATGTATGTATAAGTATATTTGTTTTATCTAAAAATTCGTCACTATGTATGTATTGTCTATACACCACCGTCCTTTATCGTTCGCGTCAATTCCTGTCATCCAAAGGTTGTCTGGAAGAGATCGCTATAAGCGATGAGACCGCGATTACCTTTTAATTTGCTCTGTTTGAAATTGTAAGCAACATGTTGCGGTGTACAATAAAGAGTTGTCTATCTATATATATTACTTATAGGACATGTACAAAAGCGAGCTTAACCCTAACAAGAGTTTTCTTCCAGCAAACATTTGAGGATAGGGAAAAATCTATATTCGGTAGTCGAGCAAAAAGCAGTAACAACCACACATTCCATACTACAACAAAAAGGGACCATTCATTCATTGAATGCAAACAGAGAACGTGAAGCGTTCATGTATGAAATTGCAGTAATTATTTGGAGAAGGCATCTCGCAGAAACTGATGAAAAAAATGCGCGATGATTGAGTGATAAGTTTCATTTGTAACGGTTGTATGTTCCGGTCTGAAGGGCAAGAGAACATCGCACTGTTTTTATATAGACAGTTATTAAATGCTTTATTGCACAAGATAAAAAGAATTATCATTAACAAAATAAAGCAAAATTTGTTGACTGATCATTAAGACTTGGTCGTCTGTGAGGGATCGACGTAAATTTACATAGTTCATAAGTTGACGTTTCTATATGAACCTTATTATTTCATGTATAGCTTTTTTTCACATATACAACCCCCCAAAAACGATTACTTAAAAAAATAACAGGTCTTGTGCATTTTTAAAATGTACAGGTAAAATGTTTCAGGGTACTTTAGTGTAAAAAAATTCAGTGTTGCCAGTTCCAATTTAATTGAAAAATAGATTTTCTTTGGGAATTAGACATGCATAAAGTATACAGATAAAATTACACCATTATAATATCGCTTAACATTTTACGCATTAGCTTTGTCATTTAGCGTGGCAATGCAGCCAGCATTTTGAGAACGCTTCCATCTGGTAGTAAACTGGATCAGTTATCATATCTATAGATCATTTGCGACGGTCTTAAAATAGCAGCTTCATCTTAGTTTTTTGTATATAATAATTATGCTTTCCTACTTGTATTATAATTATTATTTTTGATACCTAATATAAATAAATACTATTACATTTTACAACATATATTATTTCATCCAACATTCATATTGCCTTTAATAAGAGACTAGCCTCTGCCCACGGCTTCGCCCGCGTGGTACCCGGATAAAAAGTAGCCTATGTGTTATTCCGATGTATAAGCTATATTACTGTAAAGTTTTTATTAAAATCCGTTCAGTAGTTTTTGCGTGAAAGAGGAACAAACATCCTCACAAACTTTCACGTTTATAATATTAGTAGGATAGTAGGATAGGATTAGTAAGAAGAAAAGATTAACCCTGCCTGCGGTTGGTGACTTAAACTAAAATAAAAACAAAATTTACCTTCTTTAGAGAAGAATTCATCCAAATATTATATGACCTATTTATTACGACGACCTCTGTAGCGCAGTGGGCGAAGGTCCGCCTGAGACACAGAAGGTTGCGGGTTCGATTCTTGTCACGGGACAAATGTTTGTAAGATCTACAATTATTTGTCTCGGGTCTGGGTGTTTTTCTATGTATGATATGTATGTATTTACAAAAAAAAAGTATATAAGTAGGATATCAGTCATGTAGTTCCCATAATACAAGCTCTGCTTAGTTTGGGGCCTCCAAATAGATACATCTGGTGTTACGTCCATAGGCTACTGTAACGTGGGCCGTACGCTTGACTGCCCCTAAGTTTTAGTATAAAGAAAAGATACCGCATCGCAGCCACACACAGCATTCTTATCTCTGTGTAAGCAAGCATCTTGTTACCTAAACGTATCTTCCTGGCTTTATAACATCACAATAGGATTTGCAACGGCTAATGGTGCCCCATTGTGTAATGTTTTGCACTGTTACATATGACTTACGAACGTATTTGCACAGAGATCCAGTGCATAGGATTCTTGGTAACTATTTCAGGTCATTCCGAGATTCGCCACATGATTGGCATGATTAAAACCTACTTGACATAGGTCTCTCAAAGACTGCCGTGACAAACTATATTGCCCTACATTTCCACCGATTTTCCCGCAATCTTTGCTTGTGCTTACACATAGTATTTTTCAGGCATTCACAATCGGTAAACATAATCTTGTGGTAACTATTGCAAGTCATTCCGAGATTAAAGCCGTTTAGTTTACTACTTGACATAGGTTTCTCAAAGACTGCCGTGACAAACTATATTGCCCTACATTTCCACCGATTTTCCCGCAATCTTTGCTTGTGCTTACACATAGTATTTTTCAGGCATTCACAATCAGTAAACATAATCTTGTGGTAACTATTTCAGGTCATTCCGAGATTAAAGCCGTTTAGTTTACTACTTGACATAGGTCTCTCAAAGACTGCCGTGACAAACTATATTGCCCTACATTTCCACCGATTTTCCCGCAATCTTAGCTTGTGCTTACACATAGTATTTTTCAGGCATTCACAATCAGTAAACATAATCTTGTACAGGGATAAGTTTTATACGGACCTTTATAGCGTTTACCCTTTATCCTGAAAATGAGCCGCGTATAACTTACAAGATAGAAATTGAATAGAATAGAAAGTGCTTCATTTGACACAACAACGAAGCTTAGTAAGGACAGGTAACAAAATAAATTAAACGATACACTTTATAGATAGCTAGGACAAAGCTAGGAAGGTTTAAAAAAAAACACTGTTCCCATAGAAATCAGTCATCAGCATTGATTTCTAAATAGGGCCTAGGAATTATTTATGTGTTTAACACACACATAATTATGCAAAACTAGCTTCTGGTCACGGCTTCGCCCGCGTGGTAACCGGATAAAAAGTAGCCTATGTGTTTTTCTGATGTATAAGCTATATTACTGTAAAGTTTCATCAAAATCCATTCAGTAGTTTTTGCTTGAAAGAGTAACAAACATCCATCCTCACAAACTTTCGCGTTTATACCTAACTAGCTTCTGGTCACGGCTTCGCCCGCGTGGTAACCGGATAAAAAGTAGCCTATGTGTTATTCTGATGTATAAGCTATATTAATGTCAAGTTTCATCAAAATCCGTTCAGTAGTTTTTGCGTGAAAGAGTAACAAACATCCATCCTCACAAACTTTCGCGTTTATACCTAACTAGCTTCTGGTCACGGCTTCGCCCGCGTGATACCCCGATAAAAAGTAGCTTATGTGTTTTTCTGATGTTTAACCTATATTAATGTAAAGTTTCATCAAAATCCGTTCAGTAGTTTTTGCGTGAAAGAGTAACAAACATCCATCACAAACTTTCGCGTTTATAATAGAAGTAGGATTATTATCATTCACGTATCAATTTAAGACAACATCTCCCACGCGGTACGTTAGTCAGTCAGTATGTTTGTAGGGTACTGTGACGAAAGCAGTTACTGTTTTTAATGACAAGAAAAAAATGTCTATTGTAATGATGTGTTATAAAAAACTGTCTCGAGACGTATCAAGCTATGTATTTAGAAAAAGAGTTCTTTCCGGTTTGAAAAGAATAAGAATAGATTTTTTTTATTCGTTCTTAAAAACATGAACATGGTAAAATACTAGTAAAGAATTAGCCTATAGAAAAATGTGTTTTTTGGGTCAATATAGTTCCCTGTCTCAGCTTGATGCAGCATCGTATTACACACAGGTTCTCAAACTTATTTTTCCCACCGCCCACTTTGATAATAAATACAACCTAGAGCCCCCCAAAGTTTTTAAACAAAACAACCTATCCTTTCCCGCCTTAGCGCCCCCAATATCTTCTAGTCTTCTTACGCCCTCTGAAGGCCTTATCGCCCACTTTGAGAAACAGTGTTAGAACGTTGCTGCGCTGGTTTTCAGATTGGATCATTGCATCCTTCAGGGGTCCCATAGGTTACCGTAACCGCTTTCCAACATGTGGGCGGCATGTTCGTTTGCCACTTGAGTAGTATAAAAGTGTTAATTCTTAATAAGAATTATTTTCTAACCTACTAATATTATAAACGCGAAAGTTTGTGAGGATGGATGTTTGTTACTCTTTCACGCAAAAACTACAAAACGGATTTTAATGAAACTTTACAGAAATATAGCTTATACATCAGAATAACACATAGGCTACTTTTTATCCGGGTACCACGCGGGTGAAGCCGTGGGCAGAGGCTAGTTAATATTATAAACGCGAAAGTTTGTGAGGATGGATGTTTGTTACTCTTTCACGCAAAAACTACTGAACGGATTTTAATGAAACTTTACAGTAATATAGCTTATACATCAGAGTAACACATAGGCTACTTTTTATCAGAGACCAAATATTTCCACTTGCTACGATCCTGGCATACCTCTTTCGCTTCATTCATCCTCATCACATTCTTCATACAGGCTCGGCGGTTTAGTGTACTTCTGACCTGGCCTTTTTCTAAAATGTCTCCAATTTGGTCAGAGTACGTTCGCCGAGACCTTCCTCTACCAACTATCCCATTCACGCTCGCCTTGTATACTTGTTTTGTTAATCTACTTTCGTCCATCCTTTCTATATGCCCGAACCATCTCAAAATACCTTTCTCAACTCTCGTTACTACATCTTCACTTAAAAATAATGCATATTTTTTTAATATTATTTGTAAAAAAAACGCCACAAGTCAATAAGAGAAGCTACAATAGACAATGAATGGTAATGAAAGGGTAGTGCACGGCGCGACGCGGAAGGAGAAAGTCGCGACCACTCACCCTGATGAAGATTCTCGGAATGAGTCGAAACTTAGTCGGTGCCTTCACCGACAGTGCAGTACGTGAAAATTCCCGTTTTTACAATATGAATGAAAAACACGATTTTAAAATTTACGTTAGCCGTTACATTTTGTTAGTCTGTTAATTACCATTTTTGCGTCATAAAAACGACGTATGTTCAGCACATTTTATTTCATACGCTTTGTGAGAGAATCGCAAAAGCTCTTTCGGTTTCGTTTTCGCTGTTGTCTTCGTGCCTCTTCGTACTACTTCTCACGGAAATCACAGACCACAATTCAATAATTTAAAATAATATTATACCAAATTACCACGGAATTCTGCTTTCAAGGTCGGTTAATACAAATTTTGGTGGCATTCTACAGGTTTCTGTGCCACAAACAAGCGGTACATTAAGAAGCCCTATGCGTTATTTCTGTTAACTAAAGGTTCAGGGTCTAGACAAATACCTTACGCTTACTTTTCCTTTCGCGCTAACGCAAATTTGTCTTGGCAGCGGTCACGTGACATTTCCACGGCTAATGTCATTTTCATATAATTGAATTTTTCCGCAGGCGTTAAGGCGCACGGGTCTATACAAATACCACTTTCTGTTGACGTGACATTTCCGCAGCTAATCGGAATGACATTAGCTGCGGAAATGTCACGAGACAGCAGCCAAGTTTTACCTTGACAAATTTGCGTTAGCGTGAAAGGAAAAGTAAGCGTGAAGTATTTGTCTAGCCCCCTGATATTCTGTTTGTATATGTCGTCGTTCATTGTACCTACTAGTTATGGTTACCATGTGTCGAACTGACGGGCTATCAAAGGTTGTCAAGTGAAGATGAAATCCTAAAGCTTCAACAAATAACCCAGATAGATAGATAGATAAAATAAAATTATTTATTGCACAAGATAAAGCACGTACATAAGCGAACTTAATGCTAATTAGCATTTTATTCCAGCGATAGTCATCTCAGCGAGTTAAAGCAAGGGTAGAGACGGACTTCCTCGAAGCCCTAACTAAACAAATAGAACGAGATATATAGAAACAGCGCGACGCGGAAGGAGAAAGTCGCGACCACTCACCCTGATGAAGACTCTCGGAATGAGTCGAAACTTAGTCGTTGCCTTCACCGATAGTGCAGTACGTGAAAATTCCCGTTTTTACAATATGTGTAACAAATATTTAAAAAAAATACAACTGAATTGAGAACCTCCCCCCTTTTTTTAGAGTCGGTAAAAACTTACTACCTGTCAAGTGGTTGTCAAAGTTCGCGTTAATGTATTGAGGCCACCACCACCGAGCCAGACCCTAAAACTTCGTGAAAAAAAGAAAAAGTATCTACCTAACCAAAAACGCATTTGCCATATGTGAATGTTTGATTTTCCCATAAATCTCAGACTTATCCGATCGAAATGCGGTTTTTGCAAACGATTTGTATGACAACATGGATGGTTTTAGGTTTTATCGCCACAGGTTACTAGGGGGCGCTACAATAGACGATGAAAAACACTTCACTCGTTTTAAAATTTCGCAATTACAAACTTGTATTTGATGTAGTTTGTATATTTTTTCTCCGAAACAGCATTCAAAATGCATTTATTGCAATAGTTTGTATGACTTCCAAAAAGGTTCCTTTAGGTTTTCTCGCCACACGACATAAGGGGGCGCAGTAGTACGATAAAAACATGAGTAGAGAGTTTTCAAAAATGTACTTATCAACAGAAGACCATAAACTCAGATAAACAAACTACTACTGAGAGTTTATCATAGATAGCAAAATTTATTGAAATTAGTTTAATCAGTCAAGGCACAGATAAGATAGTTGTAGATTGATTGTAACATAGTATTTTGAAGTGATCATGGCATACTTTGCTTGATTCTTAACAGATCAACTATTACCTAGTTGATCTGTTAAGAGTTATCAAGCGATGTTCTACTGTCACACGAACTTTATAGTTTTATGTAGTGGAACACTCTGTGACTTTGTACACTGATTTTTTTAGTGTAAAAACTTAAATTTCCCTTTTGCACTTAATTAATAGCGACTGAAGGAGCCTGTATTAAATGCATTTGCTGTAAGAGGTTATTTGTTTGTCTGTTACAAATCTCTAAAATGGCGTACCAGATTTTAATGCTATTTTTTTGCAATCAATTCTTACCTACGTCTTCATGGATGGTTCTTAGATAGGTTTTATCGCCACAAGTATCTTAAGGAGCGCTACAATAAATGATTATTTTAAAATTTTAAAACAGTGTTTTTTTAAATTTAATCTCATTAGAATTTGTATGTAACACAGAACTGCCTGCAAAGCGCATGTTAAATTATTGTTTTGACAAAAAATCCTTATTATGATATTGTCAAGCACAAATAATAAACTGCATTTTACCCAAAAAAAATCAAAGCCATCCTTCATATTGTAAAAAAAAATTAAAAGTCCCTATAGGTAGTAAAAAGCATATAAATCTGTAAGCTTAGAGAGCCAAAAGGTGCACATACCTTTCATACATACATTGTCATACATACAAGAGGTGGTTTACCCTTAATTCACCCCTACATTCCTAAAGGGACCTACCCTCACTTCAAGTCTCCAGTTTAGGCTGTGGATTGATTGTCTAACAGTGAATCTTGTTTGTCATGCATTGGTTTTATATATTTGATAGAACATAGGTACAAGGACATTGGCATTTTTCATTTCAAAACATTTCATTAATTGTAACTCAAATAACCAAGAAATCATTTTCCCTATGGCCTTTTACATCCATCAATCACATACACAGTCCTGGGGGTACTCCAAATACAACTTTATTGGTGTTAACATCTGCAGAAAGATTGAATCATATGGGAATGACATTAGCTGTGGAAATGTTACTTGACAGCTGCCAAGTTTTACCTTGACAAATTTGCGTAAGTGTGAAAAGGAAAGTAAGAATTAGGTATTTGTCTAGACCTCCTGGCCTCACACTAGGTTCCCGTGTCATCGGTATCAGGAACTGCATGTACCATGGTACCACAAATCTCAGACCCGGAACAAATATCTGCAGAACATGCAAAGATTTGTCTTACAAGGACTTCAACCCGGTCTTGTCAAACTGGCAAATCTTGAAGGTGGTCTCATGTGCAGCAATGGGCTTATACAAACATATTCATAACTACAAAAACACACAATTAAAGCTGTGTGTTTTTTTATATTCCACTTCTCTCTCTCTATTGCTCATAAACTGAATTGAGGTTTGTTTGAGGTGCATGTGTGTACATAGCTGGTTATAACGTAGATAGATAGATAAACTTCTTATTGCACACCAAAGAAAAATACAAAATACAGGAATTCATAAACATACAAGATAGGTAAAATTGGTGGAATTATCTCTAAAAGCGATCTCTTCCAGACAACCTTTGGTTGGATGGACAGGATGAAATGAAATCAAAAGGTGGTGGAAGATTATTGAACAGGTCTCTAAAAATCAGTTTAAAGTTTCATTAACCATTTCTTATTTTAGAGATAGTATATATCATCTCCTGCCAAGCACTAGATTAAAGTTTCATAACCATAATACCAACCAAAACAATAGAATTCTCTGAATGAACACTTTTACAACATAAAGATTGAAATCTCGTCAAATTAGTTTGCAAAGGATTTTAGAACAAGAGGATTTTTTTAGTTTTTCTTGCATTAAAATACGCTTACCTGCATGGATAATGTAGATCGTAGGACGTCAACAATGTGTAGAAATCAATCGACACAAGTAACGTTTTTTCACAGGTATTAAAATATAAGGTGTAGTTCTTGGAAAGTAGTGACAAAACAAAATAAAATATGGACACTGGAAGGAACTCACTTTTCTTGTTCAATTAACACCAATGCTCTGAATTTTATTGAAAACAAACGCGATTAGGTAATGCCAACAAGTTGGGAGCAGCTAAAACATATCACACACAAACCGTCTGTCTCGTTTGTGTTGGCAATCGACGGAAATTGTACAAAAACTGAAAGAAAGCGTTGTGAGATGTGACAGCAGTAGCAGGTTTTTTTCAAACGCAGTGTTGTTAGGCGTTTAGTTAGGGCTCCGAGGAAGTCCCTCTGCCTGCCCTGGCGTCAACTCTCAGAGACAACAAACTCTGTGTCAATTGTTAGTTGGCAAATTCATACGAAAACACGTATACGCACTATATATACATACACATAACATATTACATACACATATGCATCTGCAAAAGAACAAAAAAAAAATTAAAAATAGTTGTAATTTATAATAAATAAATAAAATAAGCTTTCTCAGGGTGCCTAGCTAGTCAGAGTTACCTCCGCATTGTAGGGGCCGGACGCGGTGGCCCACTCGAAATCAGTTCACGTGGGATGGACGCCCGTCAGGAGGCCGTGCATGCAACGGGGAAAACCATGTAGGTACAGCGTGGGCCATTGTCGGCGCGATCGAACATCCGACGAAACGTGCCAATATGGCCACAAAGTCTGCCACCGTCGTATTAATACGTCCCGTGCAATAACGTCGTTCCTGACTTACCTGCCTGCACCTACACAAACGCGGAGAGCAATATTTTGCTGTATGTACATCCACGCACTTTTTGTTAGTGATTGAGCAGAGGGAATACCAAGCATGCGTACGTTAGTCGTGTACGAACATAGGTTTTAACTTTGAGGGAGGCCTTTACCCCTAATTTCCACAAAAAACTAGAAGTAAGGTTAAATTAGGTTCTGTGACTCACCAACAAGTCGATCAATACACTGCGTTCGGCTCGTGCTTGTGTTTTTGTGTTCCTTAGTGGACTGAAATGTGTCGGAATAAAATTAAGATTTGAATAGGGTCCATTTCGGTTCTGATACTCGCCGGCCGCTGCCGCGGCACGCTGTGCTCGGCTCGTGCTTGTGTTAGGTATGTGCATTGAACAGTGTCGGACTAATTTAAAAATTTGAATAGAATCCTTTTCGGACCATTGAAAGGTTGGTCCATTGTAATCGTTTATATAATATCGGAATCCAGAAAACAAATTCGCAAAACAAAAAAAGGTTAAAAAAATTATTCAAAACACACAGTATTCCCGCGCTTTATTAATGACCATCTTTTTATGATTTCCAAGCATGTGCGTTACAAAACAAGCCTCCAACTCCAGTACATTACATTTTATTCTTCAATACTTAACCTGAAAATGTTTAAACTATTAATTTCTCGCAAACTATTAAATTCCTAACTTTGGGAGTGGTACCGTTGGAATGGGGGAGTCCACTCCTTCCACTCCCTGTGCTTATTTTATCGAAATTCCTACGATGGCTTTCTAAATCCCATCCAACAGATTTACTGTTCTTTTTTCGTGGATGTGCTGCAGAGCTATTACAGCGAGGATTTGTGGGGCATTATCTCGCCACATCTTTCGCGATAAATCCTGATCCCAAGGGCGGCATTTTGATTATCTTCCCCATAAATTAAGATCCTGTCAGCGTTTTCAGCCGCAGTGTAATTGGTATGATAATTAAATAAAATAATAAACTGTGATCACTGATCACTGTGATCAGTGATCATTACAAACTTTTGTTGTTCTGTGCCACTAAACTGTCTACATCTGTGATGTCAGTCAATGTCAATTAAATTGTTATGTCAAAGTTTCTTTTGGTTTGTTGTGCTTCTTTCATTCATAGAGTCGTTCTTAATTACCTAGATAATTTTCTTAGTAATCACATATCTCCAAAAGTTTATGACACTAACATGATACGGACATTGGCAGAATTGTGACAAATAGTTACAAAAGCCATAATCAAGAAGTGAAGTGAATTACCTAGATTTATTCTATCTAAACATCTAACTAAAGATATATAATTACACTTATCTAACAAGTAGAGTAAGCAAGTATAGTATGTTGGTCGCTCGATTGTCAAGAGATTTCTGATCTATACACTTCCTAACCTATAAATAAAATGGCTGATGAAGAGACATCAACGACAGAAGTCACCAAAATGGACAAAGAAACTAAAGAACCCTTTAAAAAACCAGTTCTCATTGGGCGTATCGGAAAGCTACCTAAAAAGGCCAAGACTGAGCCTGAAAAGGCCCCTCAAGAGCCCCCAGAGAGGCCAAAGGAACCAGATGAACCACCAGAATCAAGCTTGAAAATTTTAACACCCCAGGTTTCATCCAAGGAAATAAGTGCTCCGGTGCCCTACAAAGAACCTAAATGGTCTGGACTATGTCCTGATGGTAAGATCTGACTTATATTAATAATAATTATAATAATGACTAAAATTCTGATCAACTGCCTAAGATTTGATCAGAATTTTAGTTAGATGCTGTAAAGCAGATCATGGCTGGACTTACTTTAACTGTATTATCTACTGCTTGTACCCATGTTTCGCAAATAAATAAATTGAAATTGAATTGGCAGATGCCTTTCATCCTACATAGCCTGTACATGGGGGAGGGAGGTTACGAATATTGTAAAAATTAACTTGTTATTCCAGGATCAGATTATGGGCTGGAAGTGTTGAAGTCAGGGATGATTGTGGAACGGGTGGATTTGACGCAGCAGCCATACTTTGTGTTCGGGAGACTGCCCAACTGTGATGTCATCATGGCACACCCTACAATATCCAGGTAAGTTTTATGAAACCTTCAATTTATAACCTTCTATTTTATTAAGCTAAATGGGAATATAGGTACTTACCTACAAACTAAGACTATTTTTACTAATCAATTATCATTCGTTATATATAATTACGGCTTTATCGCTAAGAGAGATCTCTTCCAGGCTACCTCTAGGAATTTATATTATGATGTGCAAATTTAAATACCAAAAAATTATTACAACGGTGAGCTGATTAAATGCTTTATTCCAAAAACTATCATGAACTTGACTATTAATATTGTAAAAACGGAAATTTTCACGTACTGCACTATCGGTGAAGGCACCGACTAACACGGCGACTTTCTCCTTCCGCGTCGCAATAGTGCACGGCGCGACGCGGAAGGAGAAAGTCGCCTGATGAAGACTCTCGAAATGAGTCGAAACTTAGTCGGTGCCTTCACCGATAGTGTAGTACGTGAAAATTCCCGTTTTTACAATATGAATGATTAAATGCTTTTAGGAGACAGTTTAAAAAGAAGCTGCAAAATTGTGAGGCTTGAAAATTGTGATGGAATTCACCTAAAAGGTTGCAAGATTGGTGTGGTAAAAAGTAGCAGTAGCAGTGTAGCCCAATATTGTTTGTGAAAAAAAAAATGGTAGTATGTGTGTATGTGTGAAAAATGTGTGCATATTTTTAAAATTGTATTATTTAGTTCCTTTCTTTTGCTATCCACAGACATCATTGCATCCTTCAATACAAGGCCTTCGCAGAAGGCGAGGAGCCTTCATCGGGCTGGTATCTTTATGACCTCGGCAGCACACATGGAACATATTTAAATAAAGACAAACTAAAAGTGTCACACTATACAAGAGTCAGGGTCGGTCATCAGATGAAATTCGGTAACAGCACACGAACATATATTCTTACGGTAAATCCTACTAATATTATAAATGCTAAAGTTTGTGAGGATGGATGTTTGTTACTCTTTCACGAAAAAACTATTGAACGGGTTATGATGAAACTTTACAGTAAATTGAGGAGATAATTGAGTACAATTGAGGAGAGGCTAGAGCCCCTTAAACTTTCACTTTTAAACATACTTATTCCCAGGGTCCAGACTTCGACTGTGAGGGGGAATCAGAACTGACCGTGACGGAGATCAAGCAGAGAGCAGAGCAGATGAAGTTAGAGCGAGACAGACTAATACGAGAAGCTATAGAACAGAGGGAGAGGGAGAAACTCGAAGAAGAGAAGAGGCGGGAAGAGCAGGGAGTAGATTGGGGGATGGGTGAGTTCCTGTTTGTTAAAATCGTCAGCTCTTTTAGTAAAAAAACTACTTCTGTTGGCATTAACGCCTGCGGAAAGTTTTAATTGTCATCAATATTAAAAGGCGTCTAGTAAATCCGTTTTTAAAAGAATTGTTTACAAACACCTTTTAAAAAACGCATCTGTAGATAGATAGATAGATAGATAGAAAAATCTTTATTTTGGGATTAGATGATGCTGTGTGAAAATGTCCAGTATTATTTATTTAAATGACATTGTTACAGGCGAAGATGCAGAGGACGAAACGGACTTGACAGAGAATCCTTTCGCTGTCATGGCCAATGAGGAACTGTATTTGACCGACCCGAAGAAGACATTAAGGGGGTACTTCGAAAGAGAGGGTTATGAGTTACAGTATGATTGCGAGGAAAGAGGACAGGGGCAGTACCTTTGCAAGTAAGTCTTGAATCTTTTTAAAAAACGCGCAGTGGGCTATCGAGCGAACTATGCTCGGAGATTCACTACGCGATAAAATACTGAATTATGGAACGAGCAAATCCATAGAAGAACATGTCTGAACACGATTTAAAAAAAAATCCTATTGTAAAAACGGGAATTTTCACGTACCGCACTATCGTGAAGGTATCGACTCAGTTTCGACTCATTCCGAGAGTCGCGTGATCGCGTCGCGTCGTGCACTGACGCCGGTAGGTCACTCTCCTCTCGTCGCGCGGAATAGAGGTCGCGATCACTCACCCTGATGAAGACTCGGAATGAGTCGAAACTAAGTCGGTGCCTACACCGATAGTGCGGTACGTGAAAAAATGCCCCTTTTTACAATATGAATAATTAAAAATACGATCGTTTTTGGAATAAAATAAAAAATCCTTTTTATTTTTCGAACATCTTTATAAAAACACTAACGACTGTAATCCCAGTGATGGACTGCCTGACAGAAAATAGATAGGTAGTCAGAGGCAAGTCCACGCATATTTGGCACGTGTTCTAAAACAAAATTTCTATTTCAGAGTAGAACTTCCTTTAGACGACGCTAGAGGGCGTCCCGTTATGGCTGAAGCGATACATACGGGCAAGAAGAAAGAGGCAGTCGTTGCATGTGCTCTAGAAGCGTGCAGGATATTAGATAGAGCCGGTTTGCTAAGGCAGGCAAAGCATGGTAAGTACTCTAGTCAATCTGAAACATTCCTGGGAAAATTCCCTATATATCACTGAAAATAGCATTGAAATCAGTCCAGTAGTTTTTGAGCTAATAGCAATCTAAAATGTGGGTTGTTAAAGTGTAAAGCATATAAGACAGAGCGGGTTTACTAAGGCAGGCAAAGCATGGTGAGTACACTAGTCAATCTGAAACATTCCTGGGAACATTCCCTATATATCACTGAAAATAGCATCGAAATCAGTACAGTAGTTTTTGAGCTAATAGCAATCTAAAATGTGGGTTGTTAAAGTGTAAAGCATATAAGACAGAGCGGGTTTACTAATGCAGGCAAAGCATGGTGAGTACACTAGTCAATCTGAAACATTCCTGGGAAAATTCCCTATATATCACTGAAAATAGCATCGAAATCAGTCCAGTAGTTTTTGAGCTAAAGCAATCTAAAATTTGAGTTGTTAAAGTGTAAAGCATATAAGACAGAGCGGGTTTACTAATGCAGGCAAAGCATGGTGAGTACACTAGTCAATCTGAAACATTCCTGGGAACATTCCCTATATATCACTGAAAATAGCATCGAAATCAGTCCAGTAGTTTTGAGCTAATAGCAATCTAAAATGTGGGTTGTTAAAGTGTAAAGCATATAAGACAGAGCGGGTTTACTAATGCAGGCAAAGCATGGTGAGTACACTAGTCAATCTGAAACATTCCTGGGAACATTCCCTATATATCACTGAAAATAGCATCGAAATCAGTACAGTAGTTTTTGAGCTAATAGCAATATAAAATGTGGGTTGTTAAAGTGTAAAGCATATAAGACAGAGCGGGTTTACTAAGGCAGGCAAAGCATGGTGAGTACACTAGTCAATCTGAAACATTCCTGGGAAAATTCCCTATATATCACAGAAAATAGCATCGAAATCAGTACAGTAGTTTTTGAGCTAATAGCAATATAAAATGTGGGTTGTTAAAGTGTAAAGCATATAAGACAGAGCGGGTTTACTAATGCAGGCAAAGCATGGTGAGTACACTAGTCAATCTGAAACATTCCTGGGAAAATTCCCTATATATCACAGAAAATAGCATCGAAATCAGTACAGTAGTTTTTGAGCTAATAGCAATCTAAAATGTGGGTTGTTAAAGTGTAAAGCATATAAGACAGAGCGGGTTTACTAAGGCAGGCAAAGCATGGTGAGTACACTAGTCAATCTGAAACATTCCTGGGAAAATTCCTTATATATCACTGAAAATAGCATCGAAATCAGTACAGTAGTTTTTGAGCTAATAGCAATATAAAATGTGGGTTGTTAAAGTGTAAAGCATATAAGACAGAGCGGGTTTACTAATGCAGGCAAAGCATGGTGAGTACACTAGTCAATCTGAAACATTCCTGGGAACATTCCCTATATATCACTGAAAATAGCATCGAAATCAGTACAGTAGTTTTTGAGCTAATAGCAATATAAAATGTGGGTTGTTAAAGTGTAAAGCATATAAGACAGAGCGGGTTTACTAATGCAGGCAAAGCATGGTGAGTACACTAGTCAATCTGAAACATTCCTGGGAACATTCCCTATATATCACTGAAAATAGCATCGAAATCAGTACAGTAGTTTTTGAGCTAATAGCAATATAAAATGTGGGTTGTTAAAGTGTAAAGCATATAAGACAGAGCGGGTTTACTAAGGCAGGCAAAGCATGGTGAGTACACTAGTCAATCTGAAACATTCCTGGGAAAATTCCTTATATATCACTGAAAATAGCATCGAAATCAGTACAGTAGTTTTTGAGCTAATAGCAATATAAAATGTGGGTTGTTAAAGTGTAAAGCATATAAGACAGAGCGGGTTTACTAATGCAGGCAAAGCATGGTGAGTACACTAGTCAATCTGAAACATTCCTTGGAACATTCCCTATATATCACTGAAAATAGCATCGAAATCAGTACAGTAGTTTTTGAGCTAATAGCAATCTAAAATGTGGGTTGTTAAAGTGTAAAGCATATAAGACAGAGCGGGTTTACTAAGGCAGGCAAATGCCACAAAATGCCAATACATGGTGAGTACACTAGTCAAAGCATATTACTGTAATGTTTCATCAAAATCCGTTCAGTAGTTTTTGCGTGACAGAGTAACAAACATACATACATCCTCACAAACTTTCACATTTATAATATTAGTAGGATCACTGAGTCAGATACCTGTCCATATACTTGTTTTGTTAATCTTCTATCATCCATCCTTTCTACATGCCCTAACCATATTAGGTCTTAAGTTTATATTTAAATTGTAATATTACATTAATAATATATTTATCTATTGTACATAATACGTATTTTATCTATTATCTATATACTTATTCCTTCCTGTTTACGTTTGCTCCCCGTTGTTCGTGACATCACGATCGATGGCCCTGTCTGAAAATCAGCGCTGCACCTTAGGTTTGGTGCAACATAATGCTGAGATAGAGACCTTTTGACCCCACATAACATATATATTTTTATTTTATTTTTTGTATTATTTTAATGAAACTTTCTATGTTTGTGTTTATTTCTTTTGTATTTTGTCACCTGTTGTGTTGTGTTTGTGGTTAATAAATGTATTTTCTTTCTTTCTTTCTTTCTTTCTAAGTCAAAAATAAAATGGATATCATAGTTAAGATAATATTCGTTGATAAGAGCTGGGTAATCGCATTAGCATTGCCATTCAGCGTGGCAATTCGGTCAGTATTTTGGGAACACTTCCGTCTGGTAGTGATCTGGATCAGTTGATCTATATATAGATCGTTTGCAACGGTCTTTAGATAGCTAGGTGTTTGATCGGTATTTTTTGTATACCGGGTGTAATAAGACTACTCCCGAAAATTTCGGGGAGTGAAAGTACCCATCAATATGAACAACTTTTACTATGGTACCAACACTGTGAACGCGAAAAAAAATCAACTGTTCCATATTAAAGTTCAATACCTACTTGGCTGAAATGTATGGAACAGTTGATTTTTTTTTCGCGTTCACAATGTTGGTTCCATAGTAAAAGTTGCTTGTATTGATGGGTACTTTCACCTCCCGATGTTTTCGGGAGTAGTCTTATTACACCCTGTATCCCTACTTGTGCATAGTTTTATGAATAAATGTAGATATACTATTATTGCTTTTTTTTTTAATCTATTTCAGAATCTCGGCGTCGTAAAGAGAGAGATTGGAGTGCAGACGACTTCTATGATTCTGACGACGATAACTACCTGGATCGGACGGGACAGGTACTAAATTTGTTCTTAAAATGTGTACTACTTATAAATGCACTAGCTTCTGCCCACGGCTTCGCCTGCGCGGTACCCGGATAAAAAAGTCTATATGTTATTCTGATGTATCCTACTAGTATTCTATCTTACTAATATTATAAACGTGAATGTTTGTGAGGATGTTTGTTCCTCTTTCACGGAAAAACCACTGAACGGATTTTGATGAAACTTTACAGAAATATACCTTATACATCAGAATAACAAATAGGCTATTTTGATCCGGGTACCCCGCAGGCGAAGCCGTGGGCGGAAGCTAGTAACCTTTAATGTTTTGCTTCAGGTTGAGAACAAACGCCGTGGGAGGATGCAGAGGCACGGAGCCCTACAGAGCGAACAAGGAGCCCTAACTTACGACCAACTGGTATGTACCAAAAGGATCTTTCCATTCGAAAAAACAAAAAGATTAGGAAGTTTTTTAGTAACGTTTTTTCGTAGTTCTTCGATACCAATTAGGGGGTAGTCGAAGGCACGTCCAATCATTACATCTGGCGTGTGCTCGCGTTCTGCAAGTAACTGCAAACTAACTAATCTTTACCTTTTAATCCACAGTTAAAACAGTCTACCGAGTTGGAATCGAAGATAACAGCAGAAGAAAGGACGCTGGAGCGTCTGCGAGCGAGCATCAAGACGAACAAGCGGACAGACACGGACGCAGACGACTTAGATCAGTACATGGCCACATTAGCTGCGCCTACTATGAGCGTGAAGGCAGAGATATCTACATGTAAGGTAAGTTATACATGGTTATATGAGCGTGAAGGCAGAGATATCTACATGTAAGGTAAGTTATACATGGCTATATGAGCGTGAAGACAGAGATATCTACGTGTAACGTGAGTTGACGACCGATGTGGCGCGGTGCGCGAAGGTCCGCCTGCGACACAGGAGGTTGCGGGTTCGATTCCCGCCCTGGGACAAATATTTGTACGATCTGCAAATATTTGTTCCGGGTGTTCTGGGTATATTCTATGTATAATAAAAAAATATCTATCTATGTAATGTATTGTATTAAGTATATCAGTCATCTAGTACCCATAACACAAGCTCTGCTTAGCTTGGGGCTAGATGATGCTGTGTGGATTGTCCAGCATTATTTATTTATTATTTATTTATTTATTTATACATGGCTATATGAGCGTGAAGGCAGAGATATCTACATGTAAGGTAAGTTATACATGGCTATATGAGCGTGAAGGCAGAGATATCTACATGTAAGGTGAGTTATACATGGCTATATGAGCGTGAAGGCAGAGATATCTACGTGTAAGGTGAGTTATACATGGCTATATGAGCGTGAAGGCAGAGATACGTACGTGTAAGGTAAGTTATACATGGCTATATGAGCGTCAAGGCAGAGATATCTACGTGTAACGTGAGTTATACATGGCTATATGAGCGTGAAGGCAGAGATATCTACGTGTAAGGTGAGTTATACATGGCTATATGAGCGTGAAGGCAGAGATACGTACGTGTAAGGTAAGTTATACATGGCTATATGAGCGTCAAGGCAGAGATATCTACGTGTAACGTGAGTTATACATGGCTATATGAGCGTGAAGGCAGAGATATCTACGTGTAAGGTGAGTTATACATGGCTATATGAGCGTGAAGGCAGAGATACGTACGTGTAAGGTAAGTTATACATGGCTATATGAGCGTCAAGGCAGAGATATCTACGTGTAACGTGAGTTATACATGGCTATATGAGCGTGAAGGCAGAGATATCTACGTGTAAGGTGAGTTATACATGGCTATATGAGCGTGAAGGCAGAGATATCTACGTGTAAGGTGAGTTATACATGGCTATATGAGCGTCAAGGCAGAGATATCTACGTGTAACGTGAGTTATACATGGCTATATGAGCGTGAAGGCAGAGATATCTACGTGTAAGGTGAGTTATACATGGCTATATGAGCGTGAAGGCAGAGATATCTACGTGTAAGGTGAGTTATACATGGCTATATGAGCGTGAAGGCAGAGATATCTATTTGAGAGTCTTAGGTGTGTGCGTTACGTGTGTGAAAGTATATGAGTGTGTGCGCATGCACTCGTGTGCGTGAAAGCTGTTTGTTTGAGTGTTTGATAGAATGTAAGGATGAGTGAGTCAGGCTATACAATATTTATCAACTTCTCAATTTTATCGTAGTTAAGTTTGCTGAGGTTATCCTTCAAATTCAATTTTAATTTATGTATATTAATATGTCCGAGTTTACGAATGTATGTTGAACATTTGTGGCCGATTTTATAACACTACTAGAGAAGCTTCTGTGGAACACAATCTCGGCTTTCACTTCATTACTTTTAAAAGGGCTCTTTGCGCTCTTTCGAGTTTTAAGAGATGGGTTTTTTTGCAGCGGCTCCCCAGACCGAGATACAATATCCCAGAATCGACTGACCAAGCTCTAGGTAAACTTTGATAGGATGGGTGCCGGTGAAATCAGCGGCCGCGGAAGTGAGAGGCAGAGGGGGGTCAAATGCTCCCCTAAAACCACATAGGTATCCGCCTACTAAGCCAGAGCTGGAGATTGAAGGGGTGACCAAAGAAATTCCCCCCCCCCCCTTCTTTTTAAGATTGCTTAAAAATAAATGTACAACTTTTTCACAGATGACAATACAGAAGTTGAAAGGCGAGTTGTCCAAGAACCAGCGGTTGGCTGATCTAGCTCGACCGGCACATTTACCAGCGCTTATCAAAAGGAACGATAATAAACTGGTTAAACTCAACAATTCAGTTGTCTATGGAAAGAGGTATGTATCGGTACAACACTTTCTAGAATACAAATGGTCACGTCACGAGGGAAGAATGTCACATTCTACTTCCTACTAATATTCTTTGTATAATATGTATGTATTTACAAAAAAATTTATATAAGTATTATATTAGTCATGTAGTTCCCATAACACAAGCTCTGCTTACTTTGGGGCTAGATGATGCTGTGAGATAATGTAAAAAAAATAATCCTAAATGAAAAGCCCTCATTCTCTCATGTATAATCCATAGAGAAAATAACCACTACGAATAGATTCCCGCCATGACTATATCACAGATAATATATCACAACATGTCAATGTAATTCTGTCAGCTGACAGAATGACAATGTCAGAAGATCTCTAGTAACCAACCGACTTGGGTTCCAAGTAGGTTGGTGAAGGAAAACATCGCGAGGAAACCGTTGGTAGAAAGTTGGCAAAAAGGTGCTTAGATGACAATTCGTGTACACTTTCACCTATGTCACTCTGGGGATCATCATGAAATGTCTAACGATACCCAATCGGTTAAATTCTATTCAACCGTTAAACTGCTCTGAATTTATACAGAAATAAGTAGAACTATTTGGAAAGGGTTCCATACTAACAGATTTTTTGATATTTTTTTCAGAATAAAGCTAAAATCAGACACGGAAAAGAAAGTCCTTCCACGACAAGTCACAAAACAAGAGGAAAGCGAATTTGTCGAAGAGGTTGACTCGGACGAAGATGAATCTAAATGCAAAAAGAACGACGCAGAAGAAACAGAAGATAACCAAGTTAGCCAACAAAATGATAACCAAGAATCTTCTAAGACAGTAGAAGATAGCGATAATAGTAAAAGTATAACAGAAAAAACAGATAGTGTTATCGGTAAACAAGACAGAGCAGATCAAAAAGCTAAGAGTAAACACGATGAAAGCGAAATTATAGAAAATTGTAACGTTCCTCCAAGTAGAAACACAGAATCAGTAAAAACTAAGAATAAAAACCTTGAAAGTGCTTCAACAGGGTATAGAGACGGTAAAAATAGAACTGCAGAAAGTAAAAGTAGGACTGCAGACAATAAAAGTGGGACTGCAGACTGTAAAAGTAGGACTGCAGACAATAAAAGTGGGACTGCAGACTGTAAAAGTGGGACTGCAGATGGTAAAAGTGATAAAGTGTATGGTCCGATGCGTCCTCCGGAGGATTACGTGATCCCTGAAGATTATTTTGATCAGGAGAGTGATAGGGATTTACCAGAAATCATGGAAGAATAAGAAGATTTTTACTTAATAATTAATAAATGCAAATACATATAGTGTACGGCGCGACGCGGAGGGAGAAAGTCGCGATCACTCACCCTGATGAAGACTCTCGGAATGAGGCGAAACATAGTCGGTGCCGATACGCGAAAATTCCCGTTTTTACAATATAAAATACATGGTCCTGACCATGAAGGTTCTGGGTTAAAAAGGCTAGAAATGAAATTACCTTATTTTGAAATTTGCAATAAACGCCCTTTGAGATGTCTCACCACATGATATCTCAAAAACCACCCCATTTATTGAAAACCATTTCGTCATAAATTCATATATAGTCCTGACCTCACACTAGGATTCCCGTGTCGTGGCTCTCAGGAATTACGAGTACCACAACAGCTGATAAGCTGGTTATTCTCCGACTGCGTTATCGTGATCATAAATGAATAAATAAATGGACAATCGTATTTTTGACTATTATTTTGTAACATTCCTACGATCCTTACATTATATTGGCGTCGATTTTATTGTACACCAACTAAACTTAATTTTATTTGATAGCCCAAATGAAAAAGTTTATAGGTTATGAAACATCACGCTAGAGTTCTTAGGAGCCGAGCAAATAATAGCATGGACGGCCGATGCGACGGGGTGGCACAGTTAGTAGTATTATAATATCTGTTATAACAAACTCCCAAGAGATATACAACAATTATCAATTAACAAATTTAAAAACGTAATTAAACAAAAACTTTATAAAAAGGCATACTATAAAATATCTGATTATTTAGATGACAAAAACTCTTGGGATTGAAAATGCTCCAACTAGAACCTATTGTTTTGTAAAAGGAATATTAAAAAGAATAACCAGCCTTGTTTTCTTGCCTTTCTTTCCTGGCTTGGTCGCGGAGGAACAGGCACCTAGATAAAAACCGACGTTTCAAAGTGGTCCTTGTGATTTTATTGAATAAATGAATTTTGACTTTGACTTTGTGCTAACAGTAACAAAATAAGGAGATAGAAACAATTTTAGTGCCGTCAAATTAGTCAGATTTAAGTTTTCCATGCAAGTTTAGTCGTGATTTCAAAACATTTTGACTATAACGTAAAAAAGCGATACATAAACTAATTTGACAGGAGTAAAATTCTTGCGTGCACAATCAGTAAAAGAGAAAACAGTTTGTTTACATTAAGTTTAGGTTGTGTACAAGAGAATCGGTGCCATTACTACACTAGTTTAGCTTACCAACTAGTAATGTAGGTACATAACATGGATTATGTTTTAGTTAAATTTAAATGACATCTCATTCCCGCATCTTCGCCTTAATCGTCATTGCGTTAGCCAATTAGGTATATTATATGTATCGAGTGACGCTGAATTGAAGTTTTAAGACACATTTTAAAGATCGTAAATAAATACATGTAGGGTTAGGTTTAAATATAATTATTCCTATCTGTCACCCTGCTCGGTCCCCCTAGGGTGACAGTTGGGAAAAACAAGTTCGATATGTCCACTTTTTTGCAACGGGGGACAGATAGAACTTTTATTAATTTAAAAAGACAGACAGTAGGTACTATTTAATCCTGACCGTTCTCTTATTAAAAAAAAATATTTAATAGGTACACTATGTACAATGTACACGATCGTTGCTGTTTTCATGTGCGAGTGATATAATATATGGAAAGTGCAGTGTTGCCATTGTATTTTTTTATACTATGCCGTTGTCTACCGTTCTATAAGGTTTTGTGTTTTTAGATTGACATTTTATATTTTATTTTCTATAACTACCTATGTAAATTTTAGTGTTTTTAAGATAGGTACCTAATTTTAATTTAATGATTGTAAGCCTAAGGGCAGAATTTAGTGATGCAAATAGTTTTAATTCACCACCTTGAAATAACACTTACCTAAATTCACAAACAATAAATGATTCTATTTGATTTGCCAAGGTGTTAACTGGAATATGAAGCTACTGTGTCGAGAAGCAATAGCACTTTTTTATCAACCATATACCTTCATTTGCTCTAATCTCACCTGATGGTAAGCGATGAAGGTCTTATAAAACCTACTTTTCTCTCATTCCTGAAAGAGACTCCTTTCTTGAACAGATTTGTATTTTTCAGTAAAGAAAATGTGAAATATTTCTTATTTTATTTAAAAAATCCGTCTATAAGTATCTTTTATTCCAGTACTATCTATTCTATTTAAAAATCCCAGTCTTTATATATATGTTGTTTTAGTGAGACCTTTTAGAGACCTCTTTTGCATTTATATAAAACACAGAAACAATGCATTATCTATTTATTTCTAATATTACAGAAGTACCCGCTAAAGCTATACAATTTAAAATCAAAAACAAATAATTTTAACAATAATTTATTTGCTTAAAATTAAAAAATAATGTACATGATCTAAAGAAAATCACTGCGGCCAAGATAAGTTTACTTACGCTTAGCAATATTCCCGTCACTGTCATGCAGATAACAAAATACGCGTGTTAGAGAGGGACAATGCTAAGCCCCACTTACTGTCAAATACTGAAACGCTATACATGATTTAAATAGAGTTGGAAAGAGAAACCGCTAAATGCAATCAGGCTGTACTTTTCTAATCATTCTCAAGTTCTGATTAAACATGTACCATTTCAGTTTTTGGCTGTAAGTAACATATGTTTAAAGTACATCATCCATCTAAGCGGTTGTAATGTAAAATCAACCAATAAGATCACGTTAAAATTTAAAACATTATTGTTAAATTGACGAGGGACTGATGTCACACTAATTTTATTAATTAAGTTTCATAATCGTTAATGTGTTTGGCTGTTTTAATAAATGATATTATTTAGACGCGATCTTATATTTGACTTTACACATATCTCCGCTGATTTTTAGTGGATAGCGGGCCTTATCTCGGCCTGTTACTTAAAGTAATGATGCGTTTAGATGAAAACAGAGCAGAGTTTCAGTAATTGTTCGTAGTTTTGGACATTGGCCTGTCAAAATGTGATTTCTTGCGTTTCGTATGTTTTCAAGGAAACAGGTTATAGAACATACCTACCAAACAGCTGTGATATTCGTTTTCCGCCATTTTTATTATAAAATCTTGAGATTATTGGTTTATTTTAATTTGCAAAAAGTATTATGAATGAACTGGTTCCATCTATAGTTTCTCTTGTCAGCTATGTGCTAGGTGTCAGATACATAAAACTTGCTAGTGATTTTAAAAGGATAATATAAATTTATTTGCAAAAGCCTAATATTCGTTTCCAATCAATCTTTAAACCTCGATTTCTAATAGGGATTACGCAAAAATGTCGGTTAAAATGGCAACATTCCTACGTTTATTTTTTCAATAAAAAACCAAAGCTTTTTGCCTGATCATTCTAGGCTTGGTCGCGTGTAAAACTTATTTTTTTTTAAATTCACGTAGATTTCAAGCCGGCGTTTCTATATGATCCTTTTGATTTCAATGAATATAAACCTATTGACTTTCCCTGTTTCATAATCACTCGCTAACTTAAGCAAGTCGCTAAATCCAGCCCTGTCCTTTTCTAACACTAAACAAAGGATAGAGGCTGGCAACTTTTAGCAAGCCGCTAAAGTTAGCGAGTGATTATGAATTACAAACCTCTGCACACGGCTTCGCCTGCGTGGTGCCCGGATAAAAAATAGCCTATGTGTTATTCTGATGTATAATCTATATTAGTTCTTTCAGTAGTTTTTGCGTGTAAGAGTGACAACGCGAAAGTTTGCGAGGATGGATGTTTGTTACTCTTTGACATACTCTTTACTTTTTATCAGGGTACCACGCGGGCGAAGCTGTGTCCAGAACTTATTCATAAAACAATTCATCTTTCATCCATTCATTGCTCTGTTATCATCTTAACACGATTTTTAAGGTTTTTTTCATGGAATCTACCGATCGATCTCTCCGAATACTACATCAAGCGTGCCTATGATAGCTACGATGTCGGCCAACATTGAGTTCTTGCCAATTTTCTCTAGAGCGGCGAGATGGGCGAATCCGGGCGCCTTGATCTTGCATCTGCGGACATTAATATGTACCTTAGATGTACTCCTTTCTTTGCTTAGGCACTTCCTATAAATAAATAAATAATGCTGGACATTTTCACACAGCATCATCTAGCCCCAAACTAAGCAGAGCTTGTATTATGGGAACTACATGACTGATATACTACATAAAAAATGACTCGAACCTATTGTTTTGTAATAAGATCATTAAAAAGAATAACCAGCCTTGTTTTCTCGCCTTTCTTTCCTGGCTTGGTCACGGAGGAACAGGCACCTAGATAAAAACCGACGTTTCAAAGTGGTCATGACTGATATAGAGGTACTACTTTTTTTTTTTTGTAAATACATACATAATATACATAGAAAACACCCAGACCTGGGACAAATATTTGCAGATACAAACATTTGCCCCGTGGCGGGAATTGAACCCGCAACCTTCTGCGTCTCAGGCCTATAGACGCTGGGTGCAAATAGCATCCTGACTCATGTGTATGTACTGCATAGGTACATACCTAAGTATATATTTTGTATTTTTTATTGTGACTATATATATATGAAATGGATCTCGTGTCTGAAATAAAGCAACTTATTATTATTATTATTACTACCGCTTGGCACTACTAGTAGAGCGAAGGGAAATTTTACTTTCCCGTGCCACTGCTGGTAGTGCTAAGGGTAAAAGTACATTTCCAGTGACACTACACTGTTGCCAGTAGTTTCACGGGTAATATTATTTACCGTGTAACTACTGGTAGTGCTAAGGGTAAAAGTACATTTCCAGTGACACTACACTGTTGCCAGTAGTTTCACGGGTAATATTATTTACCGTGTAACTACTGGTAGTGCTAAGGGTAAAAGTACATTTCCAGTGACACTACACTGTTGCCAGTAGTTTCACAGGAAATATTATTTACCGTGTAACTACTGGTAGTGCTAAGGGTAAAAGTACATTTCCAGTGACACTTCACTGTTGCCAGTAGTTTCACGGGTAATATTATTTACCGTGTAACTACTGGTAGCGCTACGGGTAAAAGTACATTTCCAGTGACACTTCACTGTTGCCAGTAGTTTCACAGGAAATATTATTTACCGTGTAACTACTGGTAGTGCTAAGGGTAAAAGTACATTTCCAGTGACACTTCACTGTTGCCAGTAGTTTCACGGGTAATATTATTTACCGTGTAACTACTGGTAGCGCTACGGGTAAAAGTACATTTCCAGTGACACTTCACTGTTGCCAGTAGTTTCACAGGAAATATTATTTACCGTGTAACTACTGGTAGTGCTAAGGGTAAAAGTACATTTCCAGCGACACTTCACTGTTGCCAGTAGTTTCACGGGTAATATTATTTACCGTGTAACTACTGGTAGTGCTACGGGTAAAAGTACATTTCCAGCGACACTTCACTGTTGCCAGTAGTTTCACGGGTAATATTATTTACCGTGTAACTACTGGTAGTGCTACGGGTAAAAGTACATTTCCAGCGACACTTCACTGTTGCCAGTAGTTTCACGGGAAATATTATTTCCCGTGCCACTACTGGTAAAAGTACATTTCCAGCGACACTTCACTGTTGCCAGTAGTTTCACGGGTAATATTATTTACCGTGTAACTACTGGTAGTGCTACGGGTAAAAGTACATTTCCAGCGACACTTCACTGTTGCCAGTAGTTTCACGGGTAATATTATTTACCGTGTAACTACTGGTAAAAGTACATTTCCAGCGACACTTCACTGTTGCCAGTAGTTTCACGGAAAATATTATTTCCCGTGCCACTACTGGTAAAAGTACATTTCCAGCGACACTTCACTGTTGCCAGTAGTTTCACGGGTAATATTATTTACCGTGTAACTACTGGTAGTGCTACGGGTAAAAGTACATTTCCAGCGACACTTCACTGTTGCCAGTAGTTTCACGGGAAATATTATTTCCCGTGAAACTACTGGTAAAAGTACATTTCCAGCGACACTAAACTGTTGCCAGTAGTTTCACGGGAAATATTATTTCCCGTGAAACTACTGGTAAAAGTACATTTCCAGTGACACTTCACTGTTGCCAGTAGTTTCACGGGTAATATTATTTACCGTGTAACTACTGGTAGTGCTAAGGGTAAAAGTACATTTCCAGCGACACTTCACTGTTGCCAGTAGTTTCACGGAAAATATTATTTCCCGTGCCACTACTGGTAAAAGTACATTTCCAGCGACACTTCACTGTTGCCAGTAGTTTCACGGAAAATATTATTTCCCGTGCCACTACTGATAGTGCTACGGGTAAAAGTACATTTCCAGCGACACTACACTGTTGCCAGTAGTTTCACGGGAAATATTATTTCCCGTGAAACTACTGGTAAAAGTACATTTCCAGTGACACTTCACTGTTGCCAGTAGTTTCACGGAAAATATTATTTCCCGTGCCACTACTGGTAAAAGTACATTTCCAGCGACACTTCACTGTTGCCAGTAGTTTCACGGAAAATATTATTTCCCGTGCCACTACTGGTTGTGCTTCGGGTAAAAGTACATTTCCAGCGACACTTCACTGTTGCCAGTAGTTTCACGGAAAATATTATTTCCCGTGCCACTACTGGTTGTGCTTCGGGTAAAAGTACATTTCCAGCGACACTTCACTGTTGCCAGTAGTTTCACGGGAAATATTATTTCCCGTGAAACTACTGGTAAAAGTACATTTCCAGTGACACTTCACTGTTGCCAGTAGTTTCACGGGTAATATTATTTACCGTGTAACTACTGGTAGTGCTAAGGGTAAAAGTAAATTTCCAGCGACACTTCACTGTTGCCAGTAGTTTCACGGAAAATATTATTTCCCGTGCCACTACTGGTAAAAGTACATTTCCAGCGACACTTTACTGTTGCCAGTAGTTTCACGGAAAATATTATTTCCCGTGCCACTACTGATAGTGCTACGGGTAAAAGTACATTTCCAGCGACACTACACTGTTGCCAGTAGTTTCACGGGAAATATTATTTCCCGTGAAACTACTGGTAAAAGTACATTTCCAGCGACACTTCACTGTTGCCAGTAGTTTCACGGGAAATATTATTTCCCGTGAAACTACTGGTAAAAGTACATTTCCAGTGACACTTCACTGTTGCCAGTAGTTTCACGGAAAATATTATTTCCCGTGCCACTACTGGTAAAAGTACATTTCCAGCGACACTTCACTGTTGCCAGTAGTTTCACGGAAAATATTATTTCCCGTGCCACTACTGGTTGTGCTTCGGGTAAAAGTACATTTCCAGCGACACTTCACTGTTGCCAGTAGTTTCACGGAAAATATTATTTCCCGTGCCACTACTGGTTGTGCTTCGGGTAAAAGTACATTTCCAGCGACACTTCACTGTTGCCAGTAGTTTCACGGGTAATATTATTTACCGTGTAACTACTGGTTGTGCTTCGGGTAAAAGTACATTTCCAGCGACACTTCACTGTTGCCAGTAGTTTCACGGGTATATATTTGATAAAATGATAGTGGGAAGACCTTGATGGTATGGTGGGTGAATAGCCGCAGCCGACTGCGGCGGAGGTGCGGGTTCGATTCCCGCTGCAGGACAAATGTCAGGACTAAGCATGTAGGTGTGTTTTGGTTGTTAATTAATTTCATTTGTTTTTATTTAAAAAATCTATTTCTAAGCCTTTACTGCTGCTCTTTCTTTCCATTTCTCTCTGTCTCGTGCAGTCCTTGTCCATAGTGGGCCGGCGACCTGTCTCAGATCGTCTGATCTCTTAATTTGCCTCCCTCGTTTCCTTTTCGTGCACACGTGAGGGGTCCAGTTGGTCAAGTAGCTTGTCCATTTTTCTTCTTTTTCACGAAGCATATTTAACTAACTATACTATTTTTATTTAAAAATAGTAAAGATTAAAAAAAAATGCTGGACATTTCATACAGCATCACCCTCGCCTACTAACGTGGGCTGACATCACAGCTAAGACCATCGAACGATATACAAGTGTTAAAATCTGCCCACTGGCTCTTTCTTGGTCATCCTGCTATCAATTGTTAGATTTAGAAAGAAAAAAAGAAAGAAAGTTATTTATTTGGCAACAGCAAAGCACAGAAAGGACAGGTATCTAAAAAAATAATATACAATAAATACCTTAGATTTTAACAAAAACACAGTGACTAAAAGTGGATTTATGTGCTAATTAGTCCCACCTGTGCCGTGTGGGCCAAACTGCGGGGCGATCACACTAACTCATGGCTATCGAGATGGCAATCAATTTTGACACTAGTTCCTTATTTTAATGGCCCATCCATCCAGAAAACGGAACGTCCAATATGAAACCAATTTTGTTTATTCGCATTGTCCATCTATGGCTCATCCAGCTTACAAATTCATCCCATCCGATGATACCAGGCATGAGAAATTAGTGTGATCGCCCCGCAGGTCCTGTCTCAGCTTAGTACTGCTCCGCGCAGTAGTGAGAAGCAGCGCTGATTTCCAGACAGGGCCTAGGAGAGATGACCTCACAAACGCGGAAATCTCCTCGGCTACTACCATTTAAATTGGTTTGACAGTCAACCGTTTTGTTGGTGAACTCAATGAGTTGTGTTCCTTTTGAAGTGTATTTGTGCTGTTGAAATTAGAGGCATATGAATTTGTGTTACCTTGGCTTTTAACCGTCTATTTGACCAATATCTGTTACCTGTATGGCTTGTAACCGTCTATTTGACCAATATCTGTTACCTGTATGGCTTGTAACCGTCTATTTGACCAATATCTGTTACCTGTATGGCTTGGAGCCGCCTACCATTCCAATATCTGTTATCTGTATGACTTGGAGCCACTTACTTGTCCAATATCTGTTACCAGTATGGCTTGGAGCCGTCTACGTATCCAATATCTGGTACCTGTATGGCTTGGAGCCGTCTACGTATCCAATATATGTTACCTGTATGGCTTGTAACCGTCTATTTGACAAATATCTGTTACCTGTACGGCTTGCAGCCGTCTACGTATCCAATATCCGTTACCTGGATGGCTTGGAACAGTCTACTTGACCAATATCTTTTATCTGTATGGCTTGGAGCCGCCTACCATTCCAATATCTGTTACCTGTATGGCTTGGAGCCGCCGTCTGATACAAGGTAGACTCCGAACTCCCCCTTGGGCGCCTCGATAGCAGTGTAGGTCGCGCCCGGAGGCACCTGATAGCCCTGCGTGAACAGCTTGAAGTGATGGATCAGCGCCTCCATAGACGTCTGAAAGAAGAATAGAATCCTAAATTAGTTCTATTAGCCTCTGCCCCCGGCTTCGCCCGCGTGGTACCCGGATAAAAAGTAGCTTATGTGTTATTCTGATGTAAAAGCTTTTATTATTGTAAAGTTTCATCAAAATACGTTCAGTAGTTTTTGCATGAAAGAGTAACAAACATCCATCCTCACAAACTATCGCGTTTTTAATAGTAGACGGATAAAGCTAGTCATTTTCACACAGCGTCATCTAGCCCCAAACTAAGCAGAGCTTGTGTTATGGGAACTACATGACTGATATACTACTTATATACTTTTTTTTGTAAATACATACATATTATACATAGAAAACACCCAGACCCCTTCTCAAACAAGTCCCCGTCTCAGGATTGAGAGATATTATGCTCATAATGCTGCACCAGAACCTAGGTATAGTAAATATGATACTACCTTCATTCCTCTAGATTAGTTGGGGTATAAATATGATACTACCTTCATTTCCTCTCGATTAAATGGGGTATAAATATGTAACTACCTTCATTTCCTCTAGATTAGTTGGGGTATAAATATGATACTACCTTCATTCCTCTAGATTAGTTGAGGTATAAATATGATACTACCTTCATTTCCTCTCGATTAATTGGGGTATAAATATGTAACTACCTTCATTTCCTCTAGATTAGTTGGGGTATAAATATGATACTACCTTCATTCCTCTAGATTAGTTGAGGTATAAATATGATACTACCTTCATTTCCTCTCGATTAATTGGGGTATAAATATGTAACTACCTTCATTTCCTCTAGATTAGTTGGGGTATAAATATGATACTACCTTCATTTCCTCTCGATTGGGCGGGGAGAGTTTAGCATCGTCCGTCTTTATCTCTCCAGCGGGCATCTGGTTGAGGCATTGGTCGATGATTCGCAGAGACTGACGCATCTCCTCAACTCGGATCAGATATCTAAGAACAGAGACAGATATGTATATAATACACTAGCTGAGCCACGCCTACTGTAAAGTTTCATTAAAATCTGTTCAATTGTTTTTGCGTGAAAGATTAACAAACATCCATCCTCTTAACTGTTCTTATTTAGTCTTAGTTTTTATCTCCTTCTTCATATAATTTTTGTTTTTATATTAGTTTAATTCTATGTAATTAATATTTGTTAAGAACTGTATTATGCTGGCCATTTTTTTTATTCACACATCATCATCTAGCCCCAAACTATGCAGAGCTTGTGTTATGGGAACTACATGACTGATATACTACTTATATACATTTTTTTTGTAAATACATAAATATTATACATAGAAAACATCCAGACCCGAGACAAATGAATGCAGATCATACAAACATTTGTCCCGCAGCGGGAATCGAACCCGCAACCTTTATGTAGAAAGTTATTGCTATACCTACCTCACTCACTTTGTTTATGAGTATGGCTACGAAGTACACTATTATTAAACTAATTATGATTTTAGAGTCCGGGGTGAGTAAGTACACTATTATTAAACTAATTATGATTTTAGAGTGCGGGTTGAGTAAGTACACTATTATTAAACTAATTATGATTTTAGAGTCCGGGGTGAGTAAGTACACTATTATTAAACTAATTATGATTTTAGAGTCCGGGGTGAGTAAGTACACTATTATTAAACTAATTATGATTTTAGAGTGCGGGTTGAGTAAGTACACTATTATTAAACTAATTATGATTTTAGAGTCCGGGGTGAGTAAGTACACTATTATTAAACTAATTATGATTTTAGAGTCCGGGGTGAGTAAGTACACTATTATTAAACTAATTATGATTTTAGAGTGCGGGTTGAGTAAGTACACTATTATTAAACTAATTATGATTTTAGAGTCCGGGGTGAGTCTCTGTGACCCTGCAACACAGGCTCTCTGAGACCTAGTGTAGGGAAAATAGCTCCTTAAGGTTAAGTTAAGTTAAGTAACATTATTACATTATTAAGTTAAGTAATCTTAAGTCATACTTGTATCATTGAAATTGTACCAAACTGTATTTTTGAACTGATAAACTTTATCTTAACTTTATTAGATAAGATAAAGTTTATTAGTTCGGGGCCCTTCGCGGTTTCAAAATTCTTTCAGGGTGACTGGTCGAAGCGACGCGTGACCAGAGAGCTGGCTCTTATCTGGATCATCGCCATTCAGCGTGGCAATGCGGCCAGTATTTTGGGACGCTTCCGTCTGGTAGTGATCTGGATCAGTTGAGCTATCTATAGATCGCTTGCAACGGTCTTTGGATAGCTGGCTGTTTCATCTGTATTTTTTGTATATACCTACTTGTAAATTGTTGTATGAGTATATGTATTCTTTATTTTATCTTATCTTATCCTCACAAAGAAGAAGTAGAGCTCGTCCAGGGAAGAACCACCATACCTATTTCAGCCGCCAAGCAGTAATGCTTGCATTGATGTGTTCCAATTTGAAAGGGTGCCGGTGAAATTACAGGTACGTGAGACTTTCATATTCATCACTAGTTGTTGCCCGCGGCTTCGCCCGCGTGGTATGTCAATAAAAGTAGCACATGACCGTCTCCAGGCTTCAAACTATGTCCACCAACGTTTGAATGAATCGAACCAAGGATTACAATTTATACAAAGTTCAGAACTCAATTGCACACACCCAAAGGGTAGTTTTGAAAAAATAAAAAATAGGTGTTTCATTATTTACTTCAAAGTTTATTTGTACGGAGTTTTGAGCGAATCAAGCAATATTTTTTTTTATAGAAACTTTACCGCCCTATTTAACCCCTTTAGGGGTCGATTTTCGAAAATTAGATTAGCCTATGTGTTATTCCAGATTCTAAACTATCTACATTCATCCAAATTTCATCAAATTCGGTTTAGTAGTAACGGATATACGTGGTAACATTTACACACACACACAGACTTTCGCATTTATTATATTAGTAGGATAAGTTTTTCTGTTTGTACCTGTTTTTTTTTTTAAATTGTGACCTAACTGTAAACTGACGTTACAAAGTGTTCTATAGGTCCCTCCCTATTGTTTGAAATAAATGAATACTGAATACTTTCCACCCGTTGTCTCTAGGTCGAGTAAGCGCGAGTACCTTTGCTGTTGCTAACATCCATATGTTACGGTAACCTTACCAGCAGATGGGCCGTGATCTTGTATGCTACTTTGGTTAAAAATGAGACTGTGTCACCTGTCATAGCAGTCTCCATTGGTACCGATGGGCACATCGAACTCCATATGTTCATATGCGTCGTACGGCTGCGTTTTCCGCAGGTCCCATTTGATGCCAGAGCCACGGAGCATAACACCACTGTAAACAAACAAGTAGGGTAATGTAGGAGTTGTTTTTTTTTTTAATGTTATGTTATGCTGTAACATAACATTAAGCGATAAGACCGCACATTGCACAACATTAATCTTAGCTGAAATATTTTCCTATCCTACTAATATTATAAACGTGAAAGTTTGTGAGGATGTTTGTTACTCTTTCACGCTAAAGAGTAAAACTACTGAACGGATTTTGATGAAACTTTACAGTAATATAGCTTATACATCAGAATAACACATAGGCTACTTTTTATCCGGGTAAAACGCGGGCGAAGCCGTGGGCAGAAGTTAGTAAATAAATAATTTTGGACATTTGAACACAGCGTCATCTAGTCACAAAGTAAGCAGAGCTTGTAGTATGGGAACTACATGACTGATATAACTTATATACATTTGTAAATACATACATATTGTAGATAGAAAACACCCAGACCCGAGACAAATATTTGCAGATCATACAAACATTTGTGCCGAATCGATCCCGCAACGTTAAGGGGAGGGAGGGAGGGGTGGTTGCAAAGTGTTACATTTTGTGACAAAAGGAAAGGGGAACGAGTCATAAGCTTCGTGACGTCACATGTCACAAATCTAAAATATTAAAATATGTCACACCAGCGGGGGCGGAGGACTTCAAAAAATCATAAAATCCTATATTACTGTAAAGTTTCATCAAAATCCGTTCAGTAGTTTTTGCGTGAAAGAGTAACAAACTTAATTCACAGATGGCCCCTTCGAGCCAGTGAAATGGCCGCATTGCCACGCTGTATGGCAATGCCTATGCCTCGACCCAGATAACCTGATAAAGTGTTTAACCTGAATCCATAGTTCAATGCGTCCTGCGCGGACACGATGCCGATGTCCTTGGTCCTCTGCACCCAGATCCTGTTCGTCGTCAGCACATCCTCAACCTCGTCCAGACGCTCCGCGAATTTGCTCGAGAACTCGTAGATATCATCCATCAGACCGAGCGGCATATCCTGCACATATTTATTTTTTATTTTTTTTAAATCAAATTTCAAATATATTTATTGAGGAACAGAAACGGTGAAGGCACCGACTAAGTTTCGACTCATTCCGAGTCGTGCACTACGACGCGACGCGGAGGGAGAAAGTCGCGTTCACTCACCCTGATGAAGACTCGGAATGAGTCGAAACTTAGTCGGTGCCTTCACCGATAGTGCAGTACGTGAAAATTCCCGTTTTTACAATATGAATAGTCAAGTTCACGATGGTTTTTGGATGATAATGTAGCCATTTTTTTTTTAATCAAATATCAAATATATTTATTGAGGAATAGAAACGATGGTATACGATTACTATTGAAAAACGATGATGTCTGCAGTAGTATAAAAACTGGGTCGCAGAATTTGGAATTATTAAAAATAAAAAAACACGACATCAAATATACGGGAAGTTGATAAAGAGTCTTCTATTAAAACTCCTCCTCCATTTTGTCGTATTTAAGGGTAAGTTTTCTAAACTTAATATAACTCTTCGTGTATATTAGTTTTGAAATATGCACTCCCATTAATAATAGAATCGTGTAACATACACACAAAAAACATAAAGACAGATTAAAAAACTTTTACTTAAAAATAATATTTTATGAAAAATGCCACCCCCTATAAAAAAATGGAGAACGAAATTTCATATTGAACTTTTTATCCACTTCCCGCTATTTGAAGTCGGTTTTTACTTTTTCCTGGAAAAACTAATTGGACTTGTTTGAAGTCCGGGTTGACAAACAATCAAACTAACTTTTACGGCATACGCATATTAGGCAAACTTAAAGCTAATTACCATTCCAGCTAATTTTGCTTAAGGAAATTGGTAATATTTAATAAAACAATTACTTTGAAATTGGTAATATTTAATAAAACAATTAAAAATGGAAGACCGTATTGTACGTCCATGGAAAGCACAACCATGGAAAGCACACCCCTGGAAAGTACAGCCAGTATAACAAACCATTTGGTTTGAATTATCTGGGTGTGTTTTCCATGGTCGTACAATAGGCTCCGTTCAAACTAAACACGTAACGGTATTGCACACCGCTGGAATGTACACCCCGGATTACGAACCAATATTCTCGATGCTCATTGGTCGAGAGTTCATCATATCTTTGACCTCTCATTGGTCGATGCGAAGTAGTTGCATGACGAGGACGAGCCTCGTTTGCACTGAGCAAGTTTCTGATATGTTCAACCAAGAGTTGCCATTGATAAGTAATGCAAACAATAAGTTAATTTTGGCCTGAAAAATCCTTCCTAGGTCTTGGATAGGTTAGGTTATTAGGTTTTTTTATTACCACTCAGAAAAGGAGGATTGCTATCCGAACTTTACCCAACAAACTTAGGTTCAAAATAAATGAAACCAACCGGTTAGTTTAACTGCAAAAAACAACATAAATAACTAATCTACTTACATCAATTTACTAATAGTGTAATAGTGTAATATAATAGTGTGTACTATGGCAACACAGCACTTGCCTCTTGATAGCACTCGCACATGTAAACAGAGTATGAAATTGGTTCCACGGCTGTGCATTCCACGGTTGTATAAAACTGGCCGTACAAGGTCAACACGTGTAGGGAATGCACGCCCAGGAATGTACGCTCAGTATTATAAACCAAGTATATGAAACCAATGGTTTGTAATACTGGGTGTACTTTCCATGGTTGTGCATTCCACGGACGTACAATACAGGGACTCGGAAAAATGCCTGTGTAATCGCAGTAGAACAAAAGGGAGGGTACATGGAAGCACAGACTAAATAAGAACATAGATAATATCTACGTATAAACTTAACTAGCACAGATTAAACAAAATGTTTGCATTCTCAAATATCCTCAAAAAAAACCTGTAATGATTTCATAATGTATTCTGAATATTATTTTTTCCAACACTGTGTAATGAAAAGTGGGGGGGCGGTAGTGCGATTAGGTTTTTGTATATAAAAAATATCTTACCAAAGCCACCCCCCCGGGTCTGATGTAAGCGGCGTGCATCCTGGCGCCGCTGACTCTCTCGTAGAACTCCATCATCTTCTCCCGCTCCTCGAACAGCCAGAAGAAGGGCGTCAGGGCTCCGACGTCCAGCGCGTGCGTGCCCACCGCCATTATGTGGTTCAGAATACGCGTGATCTCCGCGAACAGGGCTGAACAACATTTTTACAACTTATAATAGTATGCAGCCATTGACGAACTCTGTGGCGCAGTGGGCGAAAGCCCGCCTGAGATGCAGAAGGTTTAGAGTTTGATTCCCGAAGCGGGACAAATGTTTGTATGATCTGCAAATATTTGTCTCGAGTCTGGGTGTTTTCGATGTAAAGTAGCTCATGAATTCCTTTACATAGCAAACACGAGCCGAGAGGCAGACCACCCGCCCGATGGTCGAATGACATCGTCGGTGTGACCGGGAATCAGTGGATGGGAATCGCAAGGGACCGGAAAGAATGACGTTATAAAGTGGAGGCCTATACCCAGGGACCGCGGAAGTACTCCGTGAGGGGGGGA
The DNA here is from genome assembly GCA_958496245.1 of Perizoma flavofasciatum. Classification (NCBI taxonomy): domain Eukaryota; kingdom Metazoa; phylum Arthropoda; class Insecta; order Lepidoptera; family Geometridae; genus Perizoma; species Perizoma flavofasciatum. The sequence goes on along the minus strand of OY292446.1, from coordinate 4,550,365 downwards.
GGGGCAAATTTCTGAATGGCGTTATAAAGAGGAGGCCTATACCCAGGGCCCGCGGAAGTACTCCGTGAGGGGGGGAGGGGCAAATTTCTGAATGGCGTTATAAAGAGGAGGTCTATACCCAGGGACCGCGGAAGTACTCCGTGAGGGGGGGAGGGGCAAATTTCTGAATGGCGTTATAAAGAGGAGGCCTATACCCAGGAACCGCGGAAGTACTCCGTGAGGGGGGGAGGGGCAAATTTCTGAATGGCGTTATAAAGAGGAGGCCTATACCCAGGGACCGCGGAAGTACTCCGTGAGGGGGGGAGGGGCAAATTTCTGAATGGCGTTATAAAGAGGAGGCCTATACCCAGGGACCGCGGAAGTACTCCGTGAGGGGGGGAGGGGCAAATTTCTGAATGGCGTTATAAAGAGGCCTATACCCAGGGACCGCGGAAGTACTCCGTGAGGGGGGGAGGGCCAAATTTCTGAATGGCGTTATAAAGAGGAGGCCTATACTCAGGGACCGCGGAAGTACTACGTGACAGGGGGAGGCAAATTTCTTTGGTCACCCTTTCAATCTCCAGCCCTGGCTTGGTAGCCGGGCACCTATGTGATTTTAGGGGGGACATTTCGGCCACCTCTGCCCCCGACTTCCGCGGCCACTGCCTATACCCAGCAGTGGGTGCAGAAGGGCCAGATTATTATTATTACTTCGTATATATTTCGCCCGGATAGGTATATCGATGTTGAGTAGCTTCTCCACAGCCAGACTGTAGCACTGCTCGTTGCACATCATAGAGACGTAGTCCAGTCGGTCGAAGTAGGGCAGCGCCTGTGTGTACGTCTTGTACTCGATCAGTTTCTCTGTGCCGCGGTGCAGGAGCCCTATGTGCGGGTCAGCGGCGCGGACCGTCTGAAGGGAAATAAATAAACTTTCATAAAAAAAAATAACAGACAGATTAAAACCTATACTATATATAATATAATAAGAATGTAACAGGTCAAATTCTGTACATTGAAAATATTTTTTTTTTGAGGGAACTCTATGATGGATACTGAAGCCAAAAATTTTATATTTTAATTTTTGTCTGTCTGTCTGTCAGAATCTGGGCTGCGCATAGCGCCGAAACTACTGAACGTATTCAAATGAAATTTGGCATGATTTGAGTTCATACTACGGGGTAGGACATAGGATACTTTTTATCCCGAAATACGGTTCCCTTGGGAGAGGGGATCAAATTCAAAATTTGTACTTAGTTGTAATTCATTAACGCGTAGTCCGATTTCATTAATTCTTTTTTGTTACAAAGGAGGTACTTTAAAGATCGATAACAATCGCGAACGAAGTCGCGGGTACAGCTAGTACATACTAAAATTCAGAAATGTTTTGAGCTAGATGGCATTCTAACATGTGTACACATCATGGTTAGTGAAAAGCAGTTGGTGCTTACATTGTGAATTATGTGAGTTAGATAGAAATAAATAAGCTTCGAACCTTAATGGAAATCCTTGGTCTCTGCCTACCCCTCCGGGAAACAGGCGTGACTATATGTAGGTATTGTAAAAACGGGAATTTTCACGTACCGCACTATCGGTACTACTACAATAACTCACCCTGATGAAGACTCTCGAATAAGTCGAAACTTAGTCAGTGTCTTCACCGATAGTGCGGTACGTGAAAATTCCCGTTTTTACAATATGAATAATTTAGGTACTTATTTTGTTTTAATCAATCCCACGCCACAGAATACAATATCAGTACTACAGGGCTACGTCTACGCAATAGACGCTACTTTCGCCAGTATATCGTTGGTACGGAATCTGGAGATGGGACGCCTTATCAAATTAAACGATCCTAGTGCGATTGGACTTACCTCTCCGTCCAATTCCAGGACTAATCGCAATACGCCGTGAGCGGCGGGGTGCTGCGGCCCGAAGTTCAGGATCATGTTGCGGACCTGCTTCTCACTAGGCTTGACAATACCTGGAATGAATGAGCATGAAATGTGATTACATTATGAATGAATCTCTAATAATACCCTGTTTGTGTTAGTTTTTTTTTAATCTGCTTTTTTAAGAACTTCCGTCGATTCTCGGCGATGTCAGTTCTATCGTACCCTCGTAGACTACATCAAACATTTTCATGAACCAGCTCGTATATGGACCTGTAGAGAATGATTGCTGATGATTGAATGATCTGTAACCAGCCTCCCGCAATACAGGCTCGACCTAGCATGGCTGCTAAAGTACGCAAAATGTATAAAATATTTTAGATTATTGTGTTAAGTGCCTTAATTTTATTTAAATGTAAATTGTGTCTTTGATTTGATTTAATTAATAATAATAATTATAATATATTTTTGGTAAAATACTTGTATTTATTTATTTAATAAAGCCGAAGTTTGTTTATTTGGTTGAATATTCTGATCTCTGGAACTACCAGTTGGATTTGAAAAAATATTTTTGCTTTTCATAGCCCAATTCATGATATAGTATATGAATACTTACTATTAGGGGGGTGTTTGAGCAGTGAGGTGACTTCATCTGGGTACATGACATCTTTCCAACTCTTAATGTTGAGTACTTTGAGAAGTATTGCAAAATTTAGTTGTTAATCTACCTAAATGAAGAAGTACTTACTGTATATGGGGGGTGGTTGAGCAGTGAAGTGACTTCATCTGGGTACATGACCTCTTTCCAACTCTTAATGTTGAGTACTTTGAGAAGTATTTTAAAACTTAGTTGTTAATCTACCTAAATGAAGAAGTACTTACTGTATAAGGGGGGTGTTTGAGCAGTGAGGTGACTTCATCTGGGTACATGACCTCTTTCCAACTCTTAATGTTGAGTTCTTTGAGAAGTATTGCAAAATTTAGTTGTTAATCAACCTAAATGATAAGTACTTACTGTATAAGGGGGGTGTTTGAGCAGTGAAGTGACTTCATCTGGGTACATGACCTCTTTCCAACTCTTAATGTTGAGTACTTTGAGAAGTATTTCAAAATTTAGTTGTTAATCTACCTAAAATGAAGGAGTACTTACTGTATAAGGGGGGTCTTTGAGCAGTGAGGTGACTTCATCTGGGTACATGACCTCTTTCCAACTCTTAATGTTGAGTACTTTGAGAAGTATTGCAAAATTTAGTTGTTAATCAACCTAAATGAAGAAGTACTTACTGTATATGGGGGGTGGTTGAGCAGTGAAGTGACTTCATCTGGGTACATGACCTCTTTCCAACTCTTAATGTTGAGTACTTTGAGAAGTATTTCAAAATTTAGTTGTTAATCTACCTAAAATGAAGGAATACTTACTATTATAAGGGGTGTGATTGAGCAGTGAAGTGACTTCATCTGGGTACATGACAGCCCCCTCAAACTGCTTGACAAACTCAGCATCCGGCATCCACTTGGATGCTTTGCGCTGAGAGCTGAAACAAAACATTAAATAAAAAAAATAATGCTGGACATTTTCACACAGCATCATCTAGCCCCAAAGTAAGCAGAGCTTGTGTTATGGGCACTACATGACCGATATACTAGTTATATGGAAATTACCCACTATAAAATAAAAATTTAATATAATAAAATTCCTTAGTAAATTAGCTTTCCGTCTATATAATTAGTTTAGACTCAGCAACAAAAGATATCGAGATACAAGCGATTTATTAATCGCAGGGCGTTCGAAATTTTCTATGATAACATTTTTCGCTACCTTGGAAATTCCTTGAACGTTTGAGAGGGTAAATACAGTAGGCGCTTGATAATCCGGCGCTCGCCAATCTGGCACGCTCAATAATCCGTCACTTAGCTACTCAGGTAACCTGCTCGTTAATCCGGCATTTTACACAGCTTATGGAGCGGTTGAATTGTTTGTGCAATGTAGCTCTCGCCCATAAATAGTCTTTTATTGTGGATACCTGTCTATGATATGTAGAATTTATTTTAGATCGTATGTATATAAAGCTTTTACTTCCCATACAAATCCGATAATCCGGCAGTTCCGATAATCCGACAGTTCCGATAATCCGACATAGAGGAAAAAAATTGGGTGCTGGATTACCGAGCGCCTACTGAACATACATATTATACATAGAAAACACTCAAACCTGTGACAAATATTTGCTTCAGAAAATCTTGTAAATACACACAGGCTATGTCTATTGGCTATTAAAAAAAAGAAATAAAGGCCAAGAGCTCATCAATTCATGCTCTCCGTCATTAATAACTCCCTCAAGATCAGACATACTGGAACATTGCTTTCAACAAGCCAGAGTCCTTCTCCGCTATTTCAAGGAGTTTGGCTGGTTGGGGTCAGGTTAGAAGGGGATGATGCGGGACGTCAGTGCAGACCTTAGTTCCCCACTTAGAATTAGACAAGGGCTAAATAATACAATACTAATATTATAAACGTGAAAGTTTGTGAGGATGTTTTTTACTCTTTCACGAAAAAAGTACTGAAACGGATTTTAATGAAACTTTACAGAAATATAGCATGAACATCAGAATAACACATAGGGTACTTTTTATCCGGGTACCACGCAGGCAAAGTCGTGTGTAGAAGCTAGTGTTTGTATATTCTGCAGATATTTGTTTCAGCCCTCAGCATGAGCACCCAAGACCAAGTTTTGTCTACGCAAGTGAAGAAGAAAACTATTTCAATCGACTATTCTGTCAAACAAAAGAGAGGGACAAAATATTTTTGGTCTTATCGGCGGTAAACAAAACTGTTGTCTTGGGTCTTCATGCTAAGCCGACAGGTCTGGGTGTTGTGGCACCATGGTACTCTTAGTTCCTGATTCCCACGACACAGGAAATCCTAGTATAAAATCAGGCCTATGTATGCAACTGTTGGGTATATAAGTATTAATTGACTTTAGTTAAAATTATGACAAATCAGCTGTTTTGTTCCAAAAACTATTGTGAACATGACTATTCATATCGACTCTTCCGCGAGCCGTGCACTACGCAACGCGGAGAGAGCAAGTCGCGTTCACCCACCCTGATGAAGACTCTCGGAATGAGTCGAAACTTAGTTGGTGCCTTCACCGATAGTGCAGTACGTGAAAATTCCCGTTTTTAAAATATGAACAGCTGTTTTGTTTATGTATACAATAACTTCTACCCTAAGATTTCTTTCTGTAAGCTAATCGAATTGTTTTTTAACTTGGTAACAATAGTTTTAAAGATTCTGGCAGGATCCTTGATACATAATAATATTGATAGAATAAGATAGTAATCTTCAGATGGGTACAGTAACCTCAAAGTTACATAATTATTTTATCAAGGTACCTAGTTACATTGAAAATGAATACTTGTAGATTTGCATTACTCACTTCACATTATAAACCGCCGGAATATTCTTCAAAAGGCTAGCTTTTGGGCTAAAATTCGACGATTTCCGCAACAAAACATTTACAAGGGAGGCCATTTTTGACAGGACTGAGCACAGATTATACGAAAAAAAATAAAACAGATTACGTTCCGTTTTGCGAAGAGTTGGGTACAGCTAATATTTTTTTTATATCCAAAGATTACAATCTACCAACTTTCAAGTGTACGGTTTGGGATTTCCTTTTACAGCGTTGTTCAAATATTTGGGTAAATATTTGGCTTCTACGAAGCAGGCGGCAGCATCAAGGTTTGATTGGAAGTCGTAGAAATTAAAAAGTCAAACAATTGTGGCGCATATTAATACAATAATGTGCATCACCTGTGACGAGGCGTACTGAATCTTTTCTTCACACTGGTTCTCTCGTCAACAATAACGAGCCTTTCTCAGGCCCTAATTATTGGCGTTGATGGAAGATATTCGCCTACTTCAATCTACTCTGGTTGGCACTCTGATGGGTCTACAGTCTACGAATATTTATCTCGGGTCTGGGTGTTTTCTATGTATAATATGTTTGTATTTACAAAAGAAGTATATAATTATTATATCAGTCATGTAGTTCCCATACTACAGCTTAATTTGGGGCTAGATGATGCTGTGTGAAAAATGTCCAGCATTATTATTATATTCCATATTCGGTTAGAATAGCATCTCAGATTGTATAACTCGTTTCACTTTACATGATCACCGAATCACACGAAAGATATAAAGGCGAAGGTGGAAGCTGTTCCACATAGTCAGTCCTATTTCTACATATTTTGACAGTAGTGATGTGATCCATAGTGCGGTGCTCGTACACCATCCAACAGGTGACAACCGTACTCTTGTATTAAGTTTAAAAAGGTAAAATAAAAATCAAAACAGATGAATAAAAAAGTCATTTAATTCCTTATAAAATTACATACACACAATCACATTAAAGTTAGATCCCTCAAAACTTATTGTGAAACACGTCATATTTTACCGTAATTGTTATGTATACATTATATTTTATATACTTAGTAAAATCTTACGCTAAGTTCATTTTTTTTAAATCAGCGTTTAAACAAATTAATAAACGATACATCTTTAAACTGACATAGAGGCATCTAATCTCTCAACTATTTTAAAAGTTGCCTGTTACGATTTCAAATGTCCAAAAAATGAAATCCATGCTATCTTAAAAATTGGTTATTCGAAACAAATCAAATGAAATCTCACCAATTTTTGAATTTTTGAGTAATATTAATATTTAGCTCAGTAGTGTGAACATGTACCCCAGCAGTGGGAAAATTCCACCCAGTTGTGTGAACAATTAGCTCATCATGGGAACATTTAGCCCAACAGTGGAAATATATTTTAGCCATGTGTTGTGAGAATTTCACCCAGCTGTGGGAACGTTAAGCCCAGCAGTGGGCTTACTTGACGCGTTTCTGCTGTCGCGTCCGGTAGATGTCGTTGACAGGTGGGGCCACTCCCAGATCGTCATCGTCTGAATCATCGCCCGCTTTTCGCCTACGGCCCTGGAAAAAAACCTTATTTTTACTTACGCAGGTAAGGGAGTCGGTATAATGTACCGTTTTATGTAGGACATTATGCATGAATAAAGGAAATATGTGTTTGGGGTATTTTTTATCTGTTACCATTCTTCACATGTCATGTCATGTCACAGGCAGGAAGAATGTCACATTACGAGAAGAGTGTTAAATATGAATGTGGATGGAAATAAAAGGTAGGAAATAGAGGTAGGCCAAAGAAAAGATGGATGGATTGTGTAAAGAATGACATGATTAAGAAAGGAGTGAGTACTGAGATGACGGCTGATAGAGGAGAGTGGAAGAAGAAAACATGTTGTGCCGACCCCACGTAATGTGGGATAAGGACAAGAAGATGATGATCCTTCACATTTTATTTAAGTCCATACAAAGGTTTTTTTTTTAGTTTTGGTTTATGCAATAATATATAAGAGTGGTGAGATGGGGTTACCTTGCTGGCGACCGTCGTGATCCCCTCATCGTCCACTATCCAGTGCACGGAGCGCGCCAGGTCGAACAGCTTTGTGTCGCAACCATTCTCTTGGGTAGGAGCAGGGGCTGGAAAGATAAAGATAAAGATAAAGATAATTATAATTTATTGCATGAAATACATAGGTGTTACGAGTACATAGTACATAGAGTACATATATAAGTACGAGTACATAGGTGTTTTAGGTATAAATGTGATTCAATGTATTTCTACCGTTAAGCATGCAATGTCTATTGATACAATGGTTGATTAAGATTAAAGGCACATTAGAAAAAAATTTATATATTCAAATAATAAATTAAATTTAGAATACATTGAATAAAGGTACTATTGAAAGATTATAAATATTGTGGAATGAGATTCAATTGATAATGAAAATTGATATTGAAAATTAAAACATAAAGATAACGAATGTCATTTAGTAATAAATGTTTTGTCATTAATAAAATCTTTTATGTCAAAATAATAAATAGTTACGTTAAATTTCGTCTGTCGGATGTTAAAAAAGAAAAATGTCTCAAAAATTCCGTTTCAGCGGCACCTGAACCCGGCAATGAGCAGAATTCTTACTAATATTATAAATACGAATATATGTTACCATAGCAGAACCGACTTAGATGCAATTTGAAAATTTGGAATGTTTAATCAGGTATCACGCGGGCGAAGCCGTGGGCAGTAGCTAGCAGGGACCGCGGAAGTACTACGTGACGGGAGGGGGCAAATTTCCTTCAATCTCCAGTCCTGGCTTGGTAGGCGAGTACCTATATGATTTTAGGGAGGGGAATTTGGCCCCCTCTGCCCCCCACTTCCGTGGCCGTTGGTAGCTAGTATATAAATAAAAGTGCATACGTTTGTCGGGCAGCGAGATCCGGTTGAAGAGCCCCGTCAGCATATCCAGCGACACGAAGGGCCCGCGCCAGCTCGTCGGCGGCGGCATCAGCGTGCAGAGGTGCGCCGCCGCCGGGGGCATCGGGAATGTACCGCCTGTAACACATACACACTATACCACGGGGACATCGGGAATGTACCGCCTGTAACACATACACACTATACCACGGGGGCATCGGGAATGTACCGCCTGCAACACACACACACTATACCACGGGGACATCGGGAATGTACCGCCTGTAACACATACACACTATACCACGGGGACATCGGGAATGTACCGCCTGTAACACATACACACTATATCACGGGGACATCGGGAATGTACCGCCTGTAACACATACACACTATACCACGGGGACATCGGGAATGTACCGCCTGTAACACATACACACTATACCACGGGGACATCGGGAATGTACCGCCTGTAACACATACACACTATACCACGGGGACATCGCGAATGTACCGCCTGTAACACATACACACTATACCACGGGGACATCGGGAATGTACCGCTTGTAACACATACACACTATACCACGGGGGCATCGGGAATGTACCGCCTGCAACACACACACACTATACCACGGGGGCATCGGGAATGTACCGCCTGCAACACACACACACTATACCACGGGGGCATCGGAAATGTACCGCCTGCAACACACACACACTATACCACGGGGGCATCGGGAATGTACCGCCTGCAACACACACACACTATACCACGGGGGCATCGGGAATGTACCGCCTGCAACACACACACACTATACCACGGGGGCATCGGGAATGTACCATCTGAACACACAAACACACTACACCACGGGGGCATTGGGAATGTACCACCTAAACACACACACACACACTATACCACGGGGGCATCGGGAATGTACCACCTAAACACACACACACTATACCACGGGGGCATCGGGAATGTACCGCCTGCAACATACAAACAAAATGTGAAGCGCGCGCCTAGGTGATGACCTAGTAATGATCGAGTAGAAACACTAACCGCGCCAGTACAGTAATGTGTTAGGAAGAGATAGGACGCCGCTGAAAGCTGGGAAACGACTCGCTCGTACGGAAAAACACTAGAAGGAACGAGGCCGAATTTCGGCGGCATATATAAACGTGCCACGCGACCCGTAGCGACAGTTCAGTTCTACCTTTGAACCAAAAATACCCAAAACCAGTAAAAATAAACAGTAGAATTTAAACCTTTGTTAAAATTACCTGATATAGGATGCTCTCCAGGAAGTGGGTTCGATTTCGGCTTGTAGGGGATCATTTGACTGGTGTCAGGGCGCGCAATGTCTTTCGTCGGATCATTGTCTCTGAAAAATTACAGAGATAAGCATTGCCAGTCAGCGTCAGATTCATATTTTAACTATAATATTAATTTTAAAATCGCGTAATCTCTCTGCAAGATTTTTTTTAAATTAATAACTTTTTTTTTTATTAAGTAGTTAAAATTTTATTCAGATTAGGTAGGGTTTCTGAAGTACAATACAGTTTATTAATAATAATAATTCAGCTTTGTTTTTGTATATTTTTCAGTATATTTTGCAGTGAAATTTCGCTAAAGTTGCAATCTTATAAAAATTAATTGATTTAGACATATCGGGTCTTTCGAGATTTTTTTAGTTTACTCTATTCTGGCTGTTTTTTATGTATAATATGTATGTATTTACAAAAAAAAGGTATGTAAGTAGTATGTCGGTCATGTAGTTCCCATAACACAAGCTCTGCTTAGTTTGGGGCTAGATGATGCTGTGTGAATATGTCCAGCATTATTTTATTTATTTATTCTTCTGTACACAATCATATCTATAATTGCCTCTCTCTAATTCAACGTTTGCTGAAAGAACACTCTTTTTAGCGTTAAGTTAAGCTCGCATTTGAACATCCTATCCTACTAATATTATAAACGCGAAGGTTTGTGAGGATGGACGTTTGTTACACTTTCACGCAAAAACTACTGAACGGATTTTGATGAAACTTTACAGTAATATAGCTTATACATCAGAATAACACATAGGCTACTTTTTATTCGGGTACCACGCGGGCGAAGCCGTGGGCAGAAGCTAGAGTCATATAATTATAAATTATGTATGTGTTATTTTGCTTGTACAATGAAGAATAAAGAAATACGTCTTAGGCAGATTTCTTACACAGGACTTCACGGAAAGGCCCGGAAGTCCTGTGTAAGAAATCTGCCGAAGAAAGAAGGAAGTTGAAGTTTTGTTCACACTTACTTATGTCCCAGTATATAAGCGGCCAATTCAGGAGATACGCCGGCTAAAGGCCCACCTAAGGCCCACGATTTGTTTGAAATTGACGCCACCTGACGGACAAAGGGAAAATTACATTCAAATATACTACAATTAAATAAGTCTCCATGACAAATCGTTATATTTATTTCAAACCCAGGTACTTTACACAAATTATTTTGAGTACTAAAGTTTCTTTATTTACTTAGCTTAGGTACCTATTAAAAACTTGTAAAACTTTTTTTGCAAATAAATTTGAATAAATGCTGTACATTTTTAACACTGCATCAGTGACCAGTTCTATGTTTAAATAATAATAATAATGTGTTTATTATTATTATTATTATTTTGACGACCTCTGTGGTCCTTGCGCCTGAGACGTAGTAGGTTGCGGGTTAGATTTCCGCCGCGGGACAAATGTTTGTATGATCTGCAAATATTTGTCTCGGGTCTGGGTGTTTTCTATGTATAATATTACAGAATCTATTACAGAAAAAATTGCATGCTAGAAAGTTGTTTATGGTGATACTTTATTATAAATTTAACATCTGACATACCCATATTCGCAATAAAATATTTTGATTTGAAAAAAAAAAAAAAAAAAAGTATATAAATAGTATATCAGTTATGTAGTAGCCAATAATACAAGCTCCGATTAGTTTGGGGCTGGATGATGCTGTGTGAAAATGTCCAGGTTTACTCTGTACTCGCAACTTCGTTCGCGATTGCCATCAATCTATAAAGTACCTTAGTTAGTTCTAACAAAAAAAGAATTAATGAAATTGGACTAAGCGTTAATGAATTATAACTAAGTACATATTTTGATTTTCATCCCCTCTCCTAAAAGAACCAGGTTGAATTTCAGGATAAAAAGTATCCTATGTCCTACCCCGTAGTACTAACTCAAATCATGTCGAATTTCATTTGAATTGGTTCAGTAGTTTCGGCGCTATGCGGCCCATATTCTGACAGACAGAGACAAAAATTAAAAAAAAAAATTGGCTTCAGTACTGATTCTAAATATCTTCAATGTACAGAATTGGACCTGTTACATTCTTATTATAGTGATAGATTTATTAGTTCACCTCTGTGTATCCGATAGACTTCAGCTCCGCTATGCTACAAGGGTACAAGTCCAGGAACTTGTATCGATCGACCAGTTGAGCCGTCTCCTTGCCTTCAAACTCCTTGATCTGTCGGACAAAAATAAATTATTGGCATGACCATAGATAGATAGATCGAGATAGATAGATTGATAGAAAATTATTTATTGCACAAAATAGTAGTACATAGGCGAAATTAATGCTAATAAGCATTCCCTTCCAGATATCGAGCAGTTAATCCCGAGAGGCGTCATATTGAACCACACTGTTCTGTCAACACATCAGTCTTTTAGGACTGATGTTATATTTTAATGGGCAGGTAGATTAATGCGTCTACCTACTTATTCACATATATCATAATTTTTTTTATCTATACAATAAGACGCAATCCTCTAGGGTTCCTGGGCTGAAAAGGCACTGCACCAGATAAGTCTTGTATGATATAGGGATATTGTTCAATTGACCAAGTCCAAAAAAAATGGCGGTTTGGCCAGCGATGCGTGCGCGCGCGCGGCCGTCACAACCCCTTCGAACGGGGGCCGGAGGAAACGTTATCCTGCTAATTTCACTAGCGGAATCACTGTAATTCGCGACGCGCAATGGAAGAAAAGGCTTCTACTCCGTCTGCTGTTAGAAGATACAGCGACGAGAACTAGCGATGCGATCGTGACGAGAGTAACCAACGTAATGTCAATGCACAGACTGCACATACAAGGCAGTGCGCGCGAAAGTCCAAACTTCACGCAGCCCGATATTCGGTTACGCGAAATTACATAGGACAGTAAACCAACCCTTTGGCTTACCAATAGATATTTAACTATGCAACGTCAAATATTTAAGTAACAATAAAATCACGCGAAAAAACATGCCTTTGGCGTAACCAAATAGTAAGGAATGTGCAACTGTTGATTTATCAGAGCGACATAATCGCATCGTGATTAAGCTCTTTAATAAAGAAAAAAAAAATCGGACTGATGTTGGTAAACGCGGACATTGTCATTGTCATTGCGTCATGTTGCCTGCTCTGCTCTGATTGGTTGAAGCTAAAGTTTCGTTCAATCAGCGCACTGCAGCCGTGGCGGGACTCGCACGACAGTTGACAGAATTGTTTCCTAGCAAATTATCAAACATTGCGTCTCTTGTGGCTGTCTACTCTATGCTTCCAGATAAACTTTGTGTATTGTAGAAAAGATGTGTTGGTAGTGAACAGAGTAGTTAAAACCATATAATAGGATCGAACTTCACTATCCTAAGATCCTACCACTATTATAAACGTGAAAGTTTGTGAGGATGGATGTTTGTTACTCTTTCAAGCAAAAACCACTGAACGGATTTTGATGAAACTTTACAGTAATAAAGCTTAGTACCCGGATAAAAAGTAGCCTATGTGTTATTCTGATGTATAAGCTATATTACTGTAAAGTTTCATCAAAATCCGTTCAGTAGTTTTTGCTTGAAAGAGTAACAAACATCCATCCTCACAAACTTTCACGTTTATAATAGTGGTAGAATAGTATAGTTACCTTCTCGAGCTGCGCCTGCCTCCGCTTCTCCACCTTCACGATGGAGACCAGGTCTCCGATGTTGGACTCGAACTCGAGGAATCGGTTCCAGATATCCACCGAGGACTCCGGGGCCAGGCTGCCCGAAGACAGCACCCGCTCGAAGAGGACCCGAGTATTATTGTCCTCTATTAAGAACAAACTCTAGATGTATATTTCTACAATACTACTAAATACATATAAAGTCAAAGTCAATAAGTTTTTATTCATTGAAATCACAAGGATCTAAAGAAACGAGTATTGTCCTCTGTGAAGAACAAACTGTAGATGTATGTATCTCTACAACACTACTAAATACATACAAAGTCAAAGTCAATAGGTTTTTATTCATTGAAATCACAAGGATCTAAAGAAACGAGTAAAGTCATCTATGAAGAACAAACTCTAGATGTATATATCTCTACAACACTACTAAATACATTCAAAGTCAAAGTCAATAGGTTTTTATTTACCTAGAAAAATCAGGCAACTTTCTCTGCTGATTAAAAACTGCTAAATAAATAAATAAACTCACCGTTGAGATGCGACAGGTAGTCGATATAACACAGTACATATTCAGGTATATGCGAAAACTTCTTCAGGCCTAATTCGAATATCCTGAAAAATATAAAAAAGTTTTACGGGTCATCATACTCTCCAAAGAGTGCCATGACGAACGATCTTGGGCTAACTCTATCCACCTTTCCGCAACCTTTGAAATCATCCAGTCCAACGAGTTTTTCTTTTATACAACGAAAATGACAAAGAAAGTTACGGCCCACCTGTTGGTAAGTTAACGTAACCTATGGATGCTTTCAACACCGAACAACACGGAAAAAGTCTTCCACAAGGAGATCGAATTACTTAATTAAGTTGTATATAAGTTGTTGAAATCGGTTTAAAAATGATCGCAAATCTATTTATACAATATTCGTTCTATCTACATATATTTGTTTTCTTGTTTTTTGTTTGAACTCGCTAATCTAAGTATAGGAAAAATATTTTTGCATTAGATAGCCAAATTCACGAAGAAGGTTATAGGCTATTTAGCATCACGTTATGACCGTTAGGAGCCAAGCAAAAGAAGTAATAGCACGGATGATACGACGCGACGGGCTTGCGTTCGGCCGTGGTACAACTAGTAATTAATAACTTATATAATGCGAAAGTCTGTGTGTGTTTGTTTGTTACCACGTATCTCCGTAACTACTAAACCTGTTTTGATGAAATTTGGAATGTAGATGGTAGGAAATATCTATACCTATATGTTTCACGGCTAAACCGCTGAACCGTTTGTTATAAAATTTTATACAAGCATAGTTTGAAATCTGGAGACGGTCATACGCTACTTTTATCAACATACCACGCGGGCGAAGCCGCGGGCAGAAGCTAGTAATTAATAATTACCTGAACGCTATATTCTTGTCCTTAGAGCAGTAGTACTCCATTAAAGCGGCCGCCACAAAAACGTGGTAACGGGATCTAGAACAAAATGTATTTTAGTATCACGGTACAGGTATTTAAATACCTTATTATAACGACAAATATTTATTTCATTGTAAAGTTTACCTTATCATAAATAACAAGTATTTATATCATTGTACGGTTTATCTTATCATAATAAAGTCTTTATATCATTGTACAGTTTACCTTATCATAACAACAAGTATTTATATCATTCTACAGTTTACCTTATCATAACAACAAGTATTTATATCATTCTACAGTTTACCTTATCATAACAACAAGTATTTATATCATTGTACAGTTTACCTTATCATAAATAACAAGTATTTATATCACTGTACAGTTTACCTTATCATAATAACAAGTCTTTATATCATTGTACAGTTTACCTTATCATAACAACAAGTATTTATATCATTGTACAGTTTACCTTATCATAAATAACAAGTATTTATATCACTGTACAGTTTACCTTATCATAATAACAAGTCTTTATATCATTGTACAGTTTACCTTATCATAACAACAAGTATTTATATCATTATACAACGTAACTTACAGACTAACATAATCCGACGCGTTACAAAGTAGAAGAATAGTGGCGTTGACTTTACCTACCTTAACATGGAAAATAAAATAAATAATCTAGGTATGAAGATACCATGTTATAGTGACCATGTATTTTAGCATTGTTTACGGTGTGCACCATGTATTTTAACACTTTGTTACATTGACCATCATGTATTTAATAACTATGTATTTTAGTATTGTTTATAGTGGCCAAAAAGTACTTTTGTACCATATTATTATGAGCAACATGTATTTTGGCAAGCCGTCTGCTGTGTGGCTGTCTAAGACACCTAACCGCCTAGCTTCCAAGCCTACAAATGCAGCCACATCGTTCGTAGCAAGCCTAATAGCGTAGACGCCTAACGTGGGGTTCCAAGAGAGAAACAAGATTAGCTTTAAATAACTAACATAGGGTTCCAAGAGAGAAACAAGATTAGCTTTAAAGAACTAACATAGGATTCCAAGAAAGAATCAAGATAAGCTTTAAAGAACTAACATAAGGTTCCAAGATAGAAACAAGATTAGCTTTAAAGAACTAACATAGAGTTCCAAGAGAGAAACAAGATTAGCTTAAAATAACTGTCAAAACTTGGTTATTTGGTTTTTTAAAGTGTTTACCCACACTTAAGAGAAATCATAAGATCAAATAGGCATTAAATAAGAAATGTCGTTGTTAATTGTTCTAAATGTTACTTAAGTCATTGAACAGGCTTGGATATGCAGTTTTTCCTGTAGGTGGAGCCTCGGCGCTTCGAGCCGATACATCCAAAGAATTTAAACCAGACTGGTAACAATCTCGTGGCTTAGTTGGTGCAAAAAAAAATGACAAAAAAACGATATACTCGTAACAATGTTACTGAACGGATTTTGATGAAACTTTACAGTAATATTGCTTATACATCAGAATAACACATAGGCAGCGGCCGCGGAAGTGGGGGGCAGAGGGGGCCAAATGCCCCCCCTAAAATCACATAGGTACCCGCCTATCAAGCCAGGACTGGAGATTGAAAGGGTTACCAAAGAAATTTGCCCCCCTGTCACGGAGTACTTCCGCGGTCCCTGCACATAGGTTACTTTTTATTCGGGTACCACGCAGGCGAAGCTAGTATATAATATGTATAAGTTGTAAATGAAGTATAAGTATAAGTATACCTGGGATCTTCTCTGGCGCGCTTGAACACGGTCCGTGCGGACTTGATCCCCTCCGCGCGACGCGCGAACTTCATGTACTGCACGTACGCGAGGGTGGGGTCCGAGTCGGACATGTCCAGGTACCGAGTGTACACTGAGTGTACCTACAAACAAGTTATATTGACAGGGTTAATGGCCCGAAGAGGAATCAGCTGCCCAAGTAGTCCTGGAATGTGTGGGCGTAACACCACGCACAAATCCTTGACAACCCAAGGTCACTCCGCGAAGCCTGCGAAGACCCCAGGAAACTTCTGTGCTTCTTAGGAGTTGATCTGGCTAACTCACTAGCCAGAAACTCCCACGCACAATGAACCAATTAAAAGTTTGAAATGAATGTATTAATTAATGATTTAACCAGTTTAATCTTTAATGTATTTTGTAATCTAACATTCTCAATGTACCAATTTGCAACATTTTTTTTTTCGTTTTATCTGTAACTAATATGTATATTTGCATGCCCTCGATTTAGGCAAAACATGTATTATGCTTACTCTCTACCATTCTTCCATCTTTGTGACTCATGTTTGCAAATAAATAATTTGATTTGACTTGAATGCGGAAAAGGGAGTCCACACACATACACATGACCCTTATATTCTACCGTCCAAATGGTGTGCAAATGTCAATATGTAGCATCTGTTTTTTTATTTGATTGTGATTGTATCATACAGTATACTGTATGATACAGGTAATTTAATAGTCAATTTAAAAATATAACTAGTTTTTATAGGCTTCATACAAAAAAATGAAACTAGCGAAAATCCGTTTCGTGGTCGCGCTTCGCGTTTTGTAATTTTTTTGAACTGCGCGCTCGTAGGATCTAGTTTTAATGAACTGCGCGCTCGGAGGATCTAGTTTTAATGAACTGCGCGCTCGGAGGATCTAGTTTTAATGAACTGCGCGCTCGGAGGATCTAGTTTTAATGAACTGCGCGCTCGGAGGATCTAGTTTTAATGAACTGCGCGCTCGGAGGATCTAGTTTTTTTGAACTGCGCGATCGGAGGATCTAGTTTTTTTTAAACTGCGCGCTCGGATGATCTAGTTTTTCTGAACTGCGCGCTCGGAGGATCTAGTTTTAATGAACTGCGCGCTCGGAGGATCTAGTTTTTTTGAACTGCGCGCTCGGAGGATCTAGTTTTTTTTAAACTGCGCGCTCGGAGGATCAAGTTTTAATGAACTGCGCGCTCGGAGGATCTAGTTTTTTTTAAACTGCGCGCTCGGAGGATCTAGTTTTTTTGAACTGCGCGCTCGGAGGATCTAGTTTTAATGAACTGCGCGCTCGGAGGATCTAGTTTTTTTTAAACTGCGCGCTCGGGTGATCACATTTTTTTTAACTGCGCGCTCGGGTGATCACATTTTTTTTAACTGCGCGCTCGGGTGATCACATTTTTTTTAACTGCGCGCTCGGGTGATCACATTTTTTTTAACTGCGCGCTCGGGTGATCACATTTTTTTTAACTGCGCGCTCGGGTGATCACATTTTTTTTAACTGCGCGCTCGGGTGATCACATTTTTTTTAACTGCGCGCTCGGGTGATCACATTTTTTTTAACTGCGCGCTCGGGTGATCACATTTTTTTTAACTGCGCGCTCGGGTGATCACATTTTTTTTAACTGCGCGCTCGGGTGATCACATTTTTTTTAACTGCACGCTCAAGCGGTTAAACATGAATTCAGCATACCTTGTTATAATGCAGTCTGCTTTCTTCGTAGTCCGCGTGCGCGAAATGCAACAGAGTGGAGCGTTTGAGAGGACCGCTGGTGGCTCGCTCGTACACCGCGGCCGCCTCGTCCGAGAACAAGCGAGCGGCGTTCGAATCCTGTACAAAAAAACGTTATTTTATTTATTTATTTATCAATAAAAACAAAGCATTAAAATATAATCATAATAGTAATTTATTTCGGATAGCATCCTAATGAGGATGGATGTTTGTTATTCTTTTACGCAAAAACTACTGAACGGATTTTGATGAAACTTCACAGTAATATAGCTTATACATCAGGATAACACATAAGCTATTTTGTATCTGGGTACCACGCGGGCGAAGCCGTGGGCAGTGTCGACCTCTGTGGCGCAGTGGGCGAAAGTCCCGCGTGAAACGAAGAAGGTTGCGGGTACGATTCCCGCCGCGGGACAAATGTTTGTATGATCTACAAATATTTCACTCGGGTCTGGGTGTTTGCTATAGAATTTCAAATACGATGTATTCAACCTTTTCATACGTCACGTACTGCACTATCGGTGAAGGCACCGACTAAGTTTCGACTCATTCCGAGAGTCTTCATCAGGGTGAGTGATCGCGACTTTCTCCTTCCGCGTCGCGCCGTGCACTACCTTAACTACTACCGACGCGGAAGGAGAAAGTCGCAACCACTCACCCTGATGAAGACTCTCGGAATGAGTCGAAACTTAGTCGGTGCCTTCACCGATAGTGCAGTACGTGAAAATTCCCGTTTTTACAATATGAATAGTCAAGTTCACGATAGTTTTTGGAATAAAAATATGAATAAAAATATGAATATAATTAGGAATTGTATCTACATAGTAGGAACTTACCTGCCAATGCTGCTATTTGTAATATAAACTGGAAATTTGTATCGCAAATGAACACAGCCAGTTCGCACCACAGGCCGCAAAATGCTTATAGGCAGGTAGGTATGAGTAGGTAGGCTCTTGGCCGGTCGGCACTTGCGCTAAGCTGAACGTGGAACTCAATTCATTTCCTTTTATTCTTCGACGTATATCATGTGGGTAGGAGTGGGTTTTTATATACAAGCGATAACTTTATATATTTAGTCCATTAAATATCATATAGGTATATTTAGTATGATTTATTATAATTATTAATGTAAATGATCACCTTAGTAGGCGCGTATGCATTTGTTTTATTTATTTTTTCTCATTTTTATTTAGGTATAACAGTTAGAACATAGTAAATAATCTACAGTAAATACAGTCTAAAAAATATATATTTATATAATACACATAATAATCTCTTGAGCGTAGTGTTTGGTTCTGGCGTCTGTGACGTCACTGCGCAGGGTCAGCAGAATACCAGCGCTAAGTAGGTAGCCACCTACCTAGCATTATGCTGAGCTGATACCTTTTTGGTGCGACATAAAACTGTCTAGGTAAATGGATTAGGCAGTACCTTACTTCCTTACTTCCAAAGTTTGTTGTATATATATATATTATGTCGTGTTAAATAAATATTTTCTTTCTTTCTTCTTTCTTAATATTATCAATCAACGCACAGTACCTCAGACATTCACTACATACATTCGTAAATCGGTCAGCCAACAGGTGGCTAGACAAAATACCTCACGCTTACTTTTCCTTTCACGCTAGCGCAAATTTGTCAAGGAAAAATTTGTCAGCTGTCACGTGACATTTCCACACAATTTATGTTTTTTCCGCAGGTGTAAACACTAACAGAAAGTGGTATTTGTCTAGACACCCTTTAGTCTCAATTTTCTCATTTTTGTGTATGTTATTATGCGCCCCTAACGAATACGGGGGCAGAACAATGGGGGTTAAGTAAATTACTTACCCCTTTCTCCTGCAGCAGTTTAGCAGAATGATCCAAGAACTGAGCAGCTTGATGCCATACATCAGGATGGTGTGCCAAGCATAGTAGACAATGGGGGGTAAACTAAATTACTTACCCCTTTCTCCTGCAGCAGTTTAGCAGAATGGTCCAAGAACTGAGCAGCTTGATGCCATTCATCGGGGTGGTGTGCCAAGCATAGTAGTCAATGGGGGGTAAACTAAATTACTTACCCCTTTCTCCTGCAGCAGTTTAGCAGAATGGTCCAAGAACTGAGCCGCTTGATGCCATACATCAGGGTGGTGTTATAGTAGACAATGGGAGTAAAGTAAATTACTTACCCCTTTCTCCTGCAGCAGTTTAGCAGAATGGTCCAAGAACTGAGCCGCTTGATGCCATACATCAGGGTGGTGTTATAGTAGACAATGGGAGTAAAGTAAATTACTTACCCCTTTCTCCTGCAGCAGTTTAGCAGAATGGTCCAAGAACTGAGCAGCTTGGTGCCATACATCAGGATGGTGTGCCAAGCATAGTAGACAGTGGGGGTTAAGTAAATTACTTACCCCTTTCTCCTGCAGCAGTTTAGCAGAATGGTCCAAGAACTAAGCCGCTTGATGCCATACATCAGGATGGTGTGCCAAGCATAGTAGACACTGGGGGTTAAGTAAATTACTTACCCCTTTCTCCTGCAGCAGTTTAGCAGAATGGTCCAAGAACTGAGCCGCTTGATGCCATACATCAGGGTGGTGTGCCAAGCATAGAAGACATTGTTCTATAGCAAACATGACTCTTCTAGCGACGAGGGCCGTGTCTTCAGAGCGAAGCGGATTAGAGCGTTCCCATGTTATGTATTTCTTCCAGAGTTCAACCTGTATATACATTTATTGAAGTTGAGTATAAAAATAATTGTATAGATGTAGCTAATATTGTTAACCGACTTAAAAAAAAGAGGAGATTATAATAAAATAAATAATAATAAATAATGCTGGACAATTTTCACACAGCATCATCTAGCCCCAAACTAAGCAGAGCTTGTATTATGGAAACTACATGACTGATATTCTACATATATACTTTTTTTTGTAAAAACATACATATAATATAGAAAACACCTAGACACGAGACAAATATTTGCAGATCATACAAAATTTGTCCCGCGGCGGGAATCGAACCCGCAACCTTCTGCGTCTCAGCCGGGCTCTAGCCACAGAGGTCGTCAAAATTCGTCTCTATGTTTTTTTTGTTTGTTAGTAATGCTGAATAGAAATAAATATTGCTGGACATTTTCACACAGCATCATCTAGCCTAAAACTAAGCAGAGTATTATATCCAGCGCTACAATCATTTTAAACTAAATGCGCGCACACAGTCACACCCCCTCCAATACATCCGGATAGATAGATAATCATTTATTCAACCCACCACTTACAAATTATATTTACTTAAGAACTAAACACATTTTTGAGAACTAAACTAGCTAAAATCCTACTTAATATTATAAACGCGAAATTTTGTGAGGATGTTTGTTCCTCAGTCACGCAAAAACTACTGAACGGATTTTGATGAAACTTTACAGTAATATAGCTTATACATCAGAATAACAAATAGGCTACTTCTTATCCGGGTACAACGCGGGCGAAACCGTGGGCAGAGGCTAGTAGAAAATAAAATAAAGGTGAAGTATAGTGGTAGTGAATCGGCCTTCAGCTCAGCATGTGCCACATGTCGCCATGCCGCACCGACTACATGCGACAGCGACTACATGCTGCAGCGACTACATGCCGCAGCGACTACATGCGACAGCGACTACATGCCACAGCGACTACATGCGACAGCGACTACATGCTGCAGCGACTACATGCCACATCGACTACATGTCACAGCGACTACATGCCACAGCGACTACATGCTGCAGCGACTACATGCAGCGACTACATGCCGCAGCGACAACATGCTGCAGCGACTACATGCTACAGCAACTACATGCCATAGCGACTACATGTCGCCATGCCGCAGCGACTACATGCCAAATCGACTATTTGTCGCCATGCCACAGCGCTGATTGCTAATATTACCACACAATGTGTTTTACCTGTTTCATCTCTTCCCTGTCGACG
This sequence comes from Perizoma flavofasciatum, assembly GCA_958496245.1. Taxonomy (NCBI): domain Eukaryota; kingdom Metazoa; phylum Arthropoda; class Insecta; order Lepidoptera; family Geometridae; genus Perizoma; species Perizoma flavofasciatum. Next base: position 4,528,294 of record OY292446.1, on the reverse strand, counting down.
GTAGGTGGCGTGGCCGGCATATTCCTGTTAAGGCCCCGCGTCACCGTCTCCAACTCTTTGGCGACGCGACGAGCGTTCATGTATTCGCGTGAGCGCTCCATTGCCATTCGCTCAGCTAGAGACAAAAAAAATATAATCACTCACAGCGTCGCATCGCCCGACCGCGCTATCACTTCTTTTACTCCGCTCCTCAGGGTCCTAGCGTGATGTTACGATTAAATAGACTATAACCTTCCTCATGAATTGGGCTATCAAGAAATTTTCAAATCCGGCTGGTACAGAGCCGTGTTGGCTTAGTGGACGCATTATCACGTGCTCAAAACAGTGAAGGAAAACATCGTGAGGAAACCTACATGACCTTAAACCAAAAATTTTAAAGCGTCTGCCAACATTTAGTGTTCTAATAAGCGGCGATGGATACCAGCCTGGTTAAAAAGTTAGAGGAACCTAACTTTAGTCATTTTTTAGCCTTTATTTCCTGGATAGGGGCTTGAAAGCGATATGCGATCCGAACAACCGTATGCTTCCAAAAACTATCGTGAACTTGACTATTCATATTGTAAAAACGGGAATTTTCACGTACCGCACTATCGTTGAAGACACCGACTAAGTTTCGACTCATTCCGAGAGTCTTCATCAGGGGTTAGTGTTCGGAACATTCTCCCTCATCGCGCCGTGCACTGTTCCTACCAACCTACATACTCGTAAAACTCGTGGCATTGGCTGGGAAAGAAAAATACTTTATTTTTGTCTAAAAAATGCCATGGGATTCTAGTGCACGGCACGACGCGGAGGGAGAACGTTGCGAACACTCACCCTGATGAAGACTCTCGGAATGAGTCGAAACTTAGTCGGTGCTTTCACCGATAGTGCGACACGTGAAAATTCCCGTTTTTACAATATGAATACCATATCCTTGTTAATTCCTTACCAATGATATTGTTGATGCCTTGTTCAAACGCGATATAGTCTTTCCAAAGCGTCTCAATGCCAATGATTGGAGTAATCACCGCTCGCTGGTACACCTGTGGCCAATAGCACAATAAGTAACGGAAGAGATGGATAAAAAGAGTCACGACGAGGACTGGATCAACCGAAAAGAGAGCCAGAGGACAGAGGAAAGTCAAAATTCATCTATACTAATAATATTATAGAGGAAAGATTTTATTTGTTTGTTTGTAACGAATAGGCTCCGAAACTACTGGACCGATTTTAAACATTTTTCATTAATAGAAAGCTAAATTATCAGGAAGTAACATAGGCTATAATTTATTTACAAAAAAATGAGATTGCAATAATGTAACCCCAAAGTAGGAAAATTTTGCCTCTAAAATTCATTATTTGGCGTGCACTGAGAAAACTATTGATGATACATGATTAAAGTTCTCATTAATATCTACAAAAAAGTCCGCGAGGGAATATATCTTACTATCATAGTTAAGTCACAATAGCAGCTTTTGTGTTCTAAAATTTAATTAGATCGCCGATATTCCAACGGAATCGAAACTTACGCAAGTGAAACCGCGGGGCGCAGCTAGTTTGTTATAAAGGCGTAAACCTTGCCCTTGCCAACGATTGAGAGTCGTAACCTCACCTTCCTAACGGCAGATATCTTCTGGTTCTCGGCGTAAGACCCCACCGCTTTTACGCTCTTAAGAAACATGACATAGTAATATTTTGTTTAATTACGTTTTAAAATTAATTAGTCATCATTTTTTTATCTATTGGGAGTTTGTTATAAAAGCGTACACCTTGCCCTTGCCAACGATTGAGAGTCATAACCTCACCTTCCTAACGGCAGATATCTTCTGGTTCTCGGCGTATGACCCCACCGCTTCTACGCTCTTAAGAAACATGACATAGTAATAATTTGTTTAATTACATTTTAAAATTAATTAGTCATAATTTTTTTATATCTCTTGGGAGTTTGTTATAAAAGCGTAGGTAAACTTTGCCCTTGCCAACGATTGAGAGTCGTAACCTCACCTTGCAACGGCAGATATCTTCTGGTTCTCGGCGTAAGACCCCACCGCTTCTACGCTCTTAAGAAACGTTACAAAGTAATATTTTGTTTAATTACGTTTTAAAATTAATATATCTCTTGGGAGTTTGTGATATAACCGTACACCTTGCCCTTGCCAACGATTGAGAGTCGTAACCTCACCTTCCTAACGGCAGATATCTTCTGGTTCTCGGCGTAAGACCCCACCGCTTCTACGCTCTTAAGAAACATGACATAGTAATAATTTGTTTAATTACGTTTTATATATCTCTTGGGAGTTTGTGATATAACCGTACACCTTGCCCTTGCCAACGATTGAGAGTCATAAGCTCACCTTCCTAACGGCAGATATCTTCTGGTTCTCGGCGTAAGACCCCACCGCTTCTACGCTCTTAAGAAACGTTACAAAGTAATATTTTGTTTAATTACGTTTTATATATCTCTTGGGAGTTTGTGATATAACCGTACACCTTGCCCTTGCCAACGATTGAGAGTCATAAGCTCACCTTCCTAACGGCAGATATCTTCTGGTTCTCGGCGTAAGACCCCACCGCTTCTACGCTCTTAAGAAACGTTACAAAGTAATATTTTGTTTAATTACGTTTTAAAATTAATATACCTCTTGGGAGTTTGTTATAAAAGCGTCCACCTTGCCCTTGCCAACGATTGAGAGTCATAAGCTCACCTTCCTAACGGCAGATATCTTCTGGTTCTCGGCGTAAGACCCCACCGCTTCTACGCTCTTAAGAAACGTGACATAGTCATTCCATATGGGGTAAGCGTGAATGTCCAGTCCAATCTTTTCAAGAGCGAAATCGTACGCTTGCGCCATTTTCTCCCTGAAATATAGGTTGTAAGTCAAAGTCAAAGTCAAAGTGGTCTAAACTCGAGTTGAACTCAAGTTCTGTCAGAGCCACTAAAGCAAGGTTTAAATAGACATTATCGAAAAAGTAATATTATGGCAAAGCGAATAAGGTCTACAACCGCGGGCTGTCAATATGATTTACAAATATTTCAAACCCTCTAAAAAAAATACACATTATTTTGATTGGCTACCAAAAGAAAGTAGGTTCTCAAAAAGAGGTTGAGTTATGATAAAAATAAACTAGGTGACCGCCTGGTTTATCTTTTAGCAGTTATTTATCATCAAATCTTTTTTTGAAACGTCAAATAGACAGTCGGTATGCTTTGTTATAACAAATTGTCTTGAAAAATCAGGATTCAAAAGTCTGGTCTAACTTTGAGAGATAAACCACTGATTTAAACCACGTTTCGTAATGAATAGGTTTTTATTCATAGAAAGCATTATATGTACACTAGCTTCTGCCCACGGCTTCGCCCGCGTAGTACCCGGATAAAAAGTAGCCTTTGTGTTATTCTGATGTATAAGCTATATTACTGTAAAGTTTCATCAAAATCTGTTAAGTAGTTTTTGAGTTAAAGAGTAACACAAACTTTCGCATTTATATCCTACTATCCTATCCTACTACTATAGTAGGATAGGATAGTCTTTAAGTAATATAATTATTGTAAAATCATCTTAACCAGCGCAGCAACGTACTAACACGATGCTGCATCAAGCTGAGACAGGGACCTATTTTGACCCCAAGCAACACATTTTCTGTAAGCTTATTCTTTTGCAGTTTTTTACCATGTTTGTGTTTTTGGGCTCAAATAAAAATACTCTTTCTTTCTTTTTCTTTCTTATCTTGTAAGGTAAAAAATCTTGCAGATTCTCCCAATATTTTGTAGCCGATCATATTCTTAATAACCACACATCTCCAGAAGTTAAGACACTAACATGAAAAGGACATTGACAAATAGTTACAAAAGCCATAAACAAAAACAAGAAGTGAAGTGAAATAATCGTTGTTTATATTATTAAACTAGTTGTTGCCCGCGGCTTCGCCCGGGTGGTATGTTAATAAAAGTAGCATATGACAGTCTCCAGGCTTCAAACTATGTCCACCAACTTTTGAATGAATCGAACCAAGAATTACAATGTACGGTGACGTACATTAGTTTTACCGCAATAAGCGGAATTACTTGAACGACGAGTGCACTTAAGGTGACCGCGCGAGACAGTCGCGGCGAGTGGTAATCGATTACGTTTCAACTACTTATAATTAGTGAATAAATAAACTTTTAGTGAAAATAAGTGTTTTCACTTTACATTAATATCAGTGTAGGTAAGTGATGTGAATAGCTATCTTGGAAGTACCCGTGCTCCATGGTAAGTTAATTTACACCAACTTAACCTACTTGTACGGTCCTAACTGGGATCGTACATACAATTTATACAAAGTTTAGAACCCAATTGCACACCCCCAAAGGATAAAAAAATAAAAAATACGTGTTTCATTATTTACTTTATTTTGATCTACGTACTCGTAAATTGTAATTGTACACTGACTAAACTAAATTTAAACTGTCGCTCTCTTTTACTGATAGTATACGCAAGAAAGAGATGGCAAGAATTTTAGTGCTGTGTGCTGCTGTCAAATCAGTTTACGTGCCGCTTTTCTTCGTGTTTATAGTCAACATGTTTTGAAATCACGACTAAATTTGTATGGAAATTTAAATCTGACTAATTTGACAGCACTAAAATTGTAGCTATCTCTTTCTTGCTTCCACTATCAGTAAAAGAGAGCGATAGTTTAAATTTAGTTTAGTTGGTGTACTACAGAATCGAGGCCATTGACTGACTGACTAGTTATAACTAAGCCATAGAAATAATAGACTCCATCCGATACGAAATTTTATATCGGATTCAGTTACGGCTAAGGATAGATTTTTATTTCGGGCATCCGATAGTTTCGGTTACGAAGCTCCATAACATCCCTGCTCCATCTACCTAGATACAATACCTAGATACAATACTTTGAAAAACAACTACAACTTAATTGCAAAATCCTACTAATATTATAAACGTGGAAGTTCTTTACAGTTATATAGTTTATACGTCAGAATAACACATAGGCTACTTTTTATCCGGGTATCACGCGGGTGAAGCCGTGGGCAGAAGCTAGTGTGACATAATATGCCAATTTATTTATTTTTAGTTAGGGATAAGATGACGTGTGAAAAAGAAATGTTCTGCATTATTTTTTACTACTTCCTACTTTATATACTCAAAGATCACTAACTATATATCTGAGGGTACCGATTAAGGAAAATACAGTCGGGTGCGTGTTTTTTTTGTACTAATCGTATGTTCCTAACGAAAGTTATTTTTTTTAAAATTGTAAAACCCCGTATTTATATTCCAGCGCCCCCTAGTGGCTTGTGACGAGATCTATTTAAGAACCATCCTTGAAGACACACAAAACGATTGCAAACAACCGCATTCCAATCCGTTTCGGAGATAAATGGTAACAAATAAACTCTTATGGCAAACGCATATGCGAACTCTTGGCATCGCGGTAAATTCAATTCAATATTTTTTATTTCGGACACTATTCTATGTATATTTAGGTACTATAATAAACGCAAAAGTTTTTGAGGATGGATGGATAGCGGTTTGTTACTCTTTCATGCAAAAACTACTGAACGGATTTTGATGAAACTTTACAGTAATATAATTTATACTTAAATCAGAATATTTACAAAAACAAAATGTATGCAAGTCATTCATCACTTCATCAGTCATGTAGTTCCCATAATACAAGCTCTGCTTAGTTTGGGGCTAGATGATGCTATGAGAGGAATGTCCAACATTATTTATTTATTTATTACGAGATATCGAAACACAAATAAAAGTATAATATTGTCCATTTTAGAGAATACTATTACAAAAACCAAAAAAGGTTAAAAAGACAGTTTTTTCTGGATTTCCTTTCTTCGACAAAATCACATAGCATAGCATAGCTAGTTCTGAAGGGGACTAGACAAATACCACTTTCTGTTGTCGTTAACGCCTTCGGAAATATTAATATGTATGGAAAAAACATTAGCTGTGGAAATTCATATTGTAAAAACGGGAATTTTCACGTACTACACTATCGGTGAAGGCACCGACTAAGTTTCGACTCATTCCGAGTCTTGGCAAGAGAAAAGATTTTCGTTCCTCGCAAGATTCGCGAAACTATCGAGATAGGTCGTCTACCAAACTTAAACAGAGACCGTGGATGGGCTTTACCCCCCACCTGGAAGTCATGTCTGTATGGACTGCATGATAACGGGGGAGTCGAGTCTGACATTGCCACAGTGAGCGTAGCCTCTCTGGCTCCTCCAGGAATAGGTTATGGCGACGACGTGGGCAGTAGCGTAGACGTTGTAGCACCCCTACCACCAGAAGTTACAACAACGCTAAGAACACAATCGCCCCCTCCACTCGCGCGCCTTTATAAGTGCGCACAACGTGCGGCAGCGCGTAGTAGTCATGGGTAGCACACTGTTTGAAAACGAGGATCGTGCGAGGAGCTCCGTTTTACAACTGAGCCAGCACACTGTGGTACCACAATTGAGGCGAGGCAGTTTCTGAACGTAATTGAGTGAGGCAGTCTTGGGAACCAATACCACACAACACACACACTGTGCACTGTGTGTGTTGTGTGGTATGGTAATGGAGTGGAGTGCTATGTGCGAGGCGCATTGTGCCAGCCAACACGATCTTTCCTCGCGGCTCGGCTCGCGCCTAGCACGATTGTGCAACTGTGTTTGTGTGCAGGTGTGCTAGCTCGTCGAAAAGAGTGAGGCCTCGTTTCGAGAGAGTGTGTAGCTACAAAAGTGGTGCCACACGTGCTGAGAATCCACCACTAGCGCGTAGTGCACGGCGCGACGCGGAGGGAGAAAGTCGCAATCACTCACCCTGATGAAGACTCTCGGAATGAGTCGAAACTTAGTCGGTGCCTTCACCGATAATGTAGTACGTGAAAATTCTCGTTTTTACAATGTGAATACTCAAAGTTCAAGATATTTTTTGGAATAAAAAAAGCTGTGGAAATGTCACGTGACAGCTGCCAAGTTTTACCTTGACAAATTTGCGTTAGCGTGAAAGGAAAAGTAAGCGTGAAGTATTTGTCTAGCCCCCAGATCAGCTAAGTTAAGTAATGTTTCAGGCCAAAATTTGGATGGGTGACCTGCGTGGCATAGTAATCTAAGATGCCGATCCCGACATCGTATGGAGAAGTACTACCAGTTTGTATTTCTACAGCCAAGGCCGTCTGCGGCCCTGCAGCATTAACGCCTATTAAAAAAAAAAACAATACGTACTTGTAAGTAGGCAGCATACATTTTGTTTCCTTCACGTAGTTGAGATAAAGCCTCCACAGTTCGATGTTCAAAATCTTCATAAGACACCGTTGAAAAAGCTAATCATAAAACCAAAAACAATTATTTTATGGAGTATATTAATTTATAATTTTTTTTAGAGCAGTATATTAATTTATGGTTCTTACAGTCTTCCATAACGCCAATAACGGAGCTAGGTAGACCAAGAAAGCTTATAGCTCAATCCCTGAAGGGTTAGACAGGCATAATAGATTATACGACGACCTCTGTGGCGCAGTGGGCGAAGGCCAGCCAGAGACGCAGAATGTTACGGGTTAGATTCCAGCCGCGGGACAAATTTTTGTATGATCTGCTAATATTTGTCTTGGGTCTGAGTGTTTTCTATGTATAATTTATATGTATTTAAAAAAAAGTATATAAGTAGGTAGTATATCAGTCATTTACTTCCCATAATACAAGCTCTGCTTATTTGGGGCTAGATGATACTGTGTGAAAAATGTCCAGCATTATTATTATTTATTAATGACGACCTCTGTGGCGCAGTGGGCGAAGGCCTGCCTGACATGCAGAAGGTTGCGGGTTGGATTTCCGTCACGGGACAAATTTTCGTGTAATTTTTTGTCTTGGTTTGTCAAAAGTTGTTTGTCTGTGTGCGTTTGTTTCATTATTAGTGGCCTGTTTTTAATAATGACGAACTGCAAGCAGATTACTGCATTCTACTGTATTAATTAGATAATAATTAAAAATTTCCATACAAACTGGACCAATAAGAAATTACCTCTAAAATAGCTTAATAGAATGTGTACAAAAACTGTCTATAGCTTGATATTTTAAGTGATTTTCTTCAGGGTGTCTAGACAAATACCTCACGATTTCCTTTCACGCTAACGCAAACTTGTCAAGGTAAAACTTGGCAGCAGTCACGTGACATTTCCACATCTAATGTCATTTCCATACAATTAAATCTTTCCGCAGGCGTTAACGCCAACAGAAAGTGGTATTTGTCTAGACACACAGACGTATTACAATTAATAATTGCATTACATTGGCGCGTTATATTTGTTAAAATAATCAACAGACTGGAACACTGCTGTCATCAACCCAGAGTCCTTTTCCGCTACTTCAAGAAGTTCGGCTGGTTGGGGTCAGGTTAGAAAGGGGATAATGCACAATACACCCCAATGCAAACCTTAGTTCCAAAATTAGAACGTCTTAAAACGTTATTTACGCTGATTCCACGCAATCAAGCCAGGATAAATTTAGACAACCAACACGGCTTGGTTTTTTTATGATCCTACATTCAGCTTTTGTGTGGTAACATTGTTTAATAAATTGCTGGCTGGTACAGTTATGAATAATTAAATGCATCTAGGTACTTATAATTTTAATTGATGTAATGCATTGACTTTTCTGTTAACTACCTCATTCAATTTATTTGTGAATGTTTTTTTTTTAAATATTACTAAAAGGGATATACATGTCAAAAGTGAGCTTCTTTAGCATCAAGTAATATATGCTTTTTTAAATAAGATTTTCTTCAAACTTACAAAAAAAAATCTTATAAATATTTTTTTAATTTTAACTTATTTACAATTTTTGCTAGAGAAAGTCACCTCCAACATGTCTGAACACAGCAACCCTATCATAAAGAAAAGATGCAAATAATAAGCTTTGTCTTTATTAAACCTTATTTCTAAACAGACTATAAATCTCTAATGATTTTTGTATAATTCCAGCCTTTTGTTGGTTTATCACAGATTAAAAGTTTGTAATTCTAGCTTATATTTATATTTTACATACCTTTTCAACCTTCTCAAAATTCCTTGCTTTCATCTGCGGACAAAAATATATTTGATGTTTACAACTTTTTTCTTTATAACTTAGGCCCGAATTCATAGTCAAATAGGGGCTCCCCTAGGGGAATATTCAAGCGCTATGTGAAAATTAAAGCGCGAATTCAACCTTTATGCACCCAGTCATAAGGTGAATACTGAATGATAGATTTTGGAGGACCGTTCAACCCTCGAGCGAATACTGAATAATAGATTTTGGGGGACCGTTCAACCCTCAAGCGAATACTGATTAATAGATTTTGGGGGACCGTTCAACCCTCGAAAGAATACTGTATAATAGATTTTGGGGGACCGTTCAACACTCGAGCGAATACTGAATGATAGATTATGGGGGACCGTTCAACCCTCGACTATGAATTCAGGCTTTAGTGTTTCAATCAGCAGCGATAGGCTTGCAACCTGGGGGTCTAGACAAATACCTCACGCTTACTTTTCAGTTCACGCCAACGCAAGTTTGCTAAGGTAAAACATGGCAGCTGTCACGTGACATTTCCACAGCTAATGTCATTCCCATACAATTCAATCTTTCCGCAGGCGTTAACGCCAACAGAAAGTGGTATTGGTCTAGACCTGTTATGTGGAATGCTAATTACTTGCAAAACTCGGGCATGTGCCAAATATAATGTTTGGACATGCCTCTGACTACCCATCTTAGCATCCTCAAAAATCTACTGAGAGTATGTATCTAAAAATGTCCATTATGGGGCAGTTGTGAGCATTTTTGATGTATTTTTTTCTTTTAAACAACATGCCAGCCGAGTTGGTGGTTCCAACAAGTACAATGAAGAAAAAGAGATTTTCCCTCATTATTGGGTTTGTCCCAGCTGGTGATTTTTTTCCCAGCACCGAAACCTAACCTGATCACTAAAACCAATTATCCTGTACACTTTATACTGATAAAACACTTTATGCAATAAAGTATTTTCTATCTATCTATAGCTGGAGAAAACTATAACTGGTTAAAATCTCCCATTTTCAGGTAGCACTGGTGCCCATTTTCAGTGCTAGGTAGGCACTGGCCTACCAGTTATAGTTTTCTCCAGCTATAGATAGATAGAAAATACTTTATTGCAGATCAAATATTTCAACTTAAATAAATAGTACAAACTTTAACATTGTTGTACAACGGGCGGTCTTATCGCAAATTAGCGATCTCTGCCAGAAAACCTATGTCAGACAGCTATGTGGGACCTAATAATTGCCCCGCCATGCTAGAGGTGCCCAACTGTAGGACCAATCTGCTTAAGTTTGCCCCCATGTCACTCGCTATCTATCTGCTCAATATCTTGTCTGCGAACAGCGTAGATATTTTTTACGATAAACTGCCGATACTCCTACAATTAGCACAGGTAGTTTTAGAAACTATAGATTAGACATATCTGTATGACATAGACATATCAGCGAAAGCTGCTCGTCTATAAATAAATAAATAAATAAAATAAATTAGTCTACAAATCTTATATATTATATTCTATACTATATACTTACATATTTCATCGATTAAGGCTTCAAAAAAAACCTGTAATGATGTCATAATGTATTCTGAATAAATAAATAAATAAATAAAAAAAAATCACCCCAAACATATTAAAAATAGACGAATTAATAAGATGCATGAGGCATTTCTGTTTCAGTTTTACTTATAAGTAGGCTATTCTAATTAATATTTTGTTTAACTATCCCAGTATTTATAAATATGTTTTTTTTATGTCATGCTGAATAAAAGTTTTTAATTTCATCTCATTTAAATAGCCCGTAAATTTTACGATATACATTTAAACCATTCTAGAGACTTTATGCAGATTAACAGCAGAAAAATACATTGCCTGTTGAATAATAATAAAAAAAAACACCGCTTTTGACAGACTTACGCTTTCATTCATAGAAAATTACATAATTTTCGACAGTGAACCCATTTTATTGCAACTTTTTCAAGAATAACTGAAGAAACTCATAAATTCCACCAAAACTGTAAAATTTTCTCCGGTTCAGCATTGTTTACACATCTGACATACGTGACAATCCAAAATATCATGGCAAAGTTTAGCAAAATTTCAAAGGAAATGCACACAAGCGGACTCCAATGCACGCCCTACAACCACCGCTGCCTGCCTCGCCGTGCTTCGTCACTGTCCAGCGATAAGAACCTGTGACCCACCAGGACCAACAGCAAATGAAGCGAGAGCAGGTTGCTACCAGTCGCCTCGGCCGCCGCGACCACCTGTGCGACGAGGACGACCGCTGTCGGATGGCCACCGCAATGGGAGCCTACTTCGCAAGCTGCCGGGCTGTACCCGGTCCATACCCCGCCACCGACGACGATATACGCGCTTGTGAAGAGCGTTCGGTGCGTGGCGACACCGCGGAGCCCCATTACTCCCTGGGGTCGACGGAGACCCCTGATCCTCAGCTTGCCTTAGCCGGCCGGTAGGAGGTGGAGGCGCAAGAGCCACCATTGGAACCTATGCTCCAATGGTGGAAGTGTTAAAGGCATAAAGCCGGGAGTAGCGTTTAGTGAAACTGCAGCACACCTCTCCACACCCTTTAGCCGTTCACACTAACGTTGCCTCTACGCTGTCTATCGTTGGCGGCACTTATAGGGCCCGTTTAGTGGACGGCAAGTCATCTGCCTATGATTCTATTTGAATTTGAGTCAGAATTGGCAGGTGCCGTTTCATCCTACATAGCCCAGCAACCATTCCTTAAGCTTTTACTCCTGCAATAGTCCAGATTATCACCCAATATATCCAATAGTTTCATCATTCACCATCCACGAAAAACCGTTTTTTATATATTGTACTGTACAAAAAGGCTTCTTAGTGTTAGCTTCGGCTCCACTAATGCCTATAAAGGCTCCAGGTTAAAAACCTGAGATTAAAAATAAACAAACAGGAATAATAATAATAAATGGTTTTTAATTTCTAAACAGATTTTTTAACAATTTTATTAGGGTTCCGGGATTTCATGCATCGTTTGTGGGATGCGTCTTATTAAGGACTGACTCCCATAGACAACAATTTAAGATTTAAGAAAATAGATGATATTGTTTCCATCTCTTTTGTATGATGGCTTAAAATTTTCGGTTCTAGGGCATGTCCCCTCTGTGTTCCTTTACCATGACCGATAAGGCCACCCATTGCATTTTAAGTTTTTTTAGTTTTGTAAAATTGTACCTACTTTTCTTATCGTGTACAATAAAGTATATTCATTCATTATTTTTTTTTATTTAGGAATTTTTGTCAGTTCCATCATTCTCTCTTACTTGTTCACAATAGTTTCTTTAACCAGCTCATATATGGTCCGGTAGAGCATGTTAGCTGTGTCAGAAGTTGGCACAGCAGCTAGCACGCCCTGGACAGGTCATTTATGTAGGATATAATAGTTTCACAACTCGCTACGAAAGAACAATTAATTGCAAAAAAAAGTGAACAAAACTTAAAACAAAGACTTTTGATCCAACACTGTATGACATAGACATACAGCTGTCATCAACCCAGAGTCCTTCTCCGCTACTTCAAGGAGTTGGGCTGGTTGTGGTCAGGTTAGGAGGGGGATAATACACCCCAACGCAGGATGTCAGTGCAAACCTTGGTTCCCCCACTTAGAATTCGACAAACAGCGAAAGCTGGTCGTCAGGAAATAAATAAATAAAAACATTTACCTCCTGCTCAATGTAAATCTTCCAGTACCGTCCTGTAGTAGGGAAAGCATTGATCAACTTTTCATACATAGTGCGAACATCATAGATAGGCCGCGTCTGAGCCTCTCTTATGAGGAGTGACCAGGAGTCTACATCATAGAGGTTAGCTTCCACCGCGCGCTGGGCTCGCATCAACCTTTCATTGCCCCAGTCCTGAAAATTACACAGGGAAATTATCATATAATAATTATATTATTATATCAGTCATTATATTATTACTCATATGCTCAAAATTCAAATTTTCATGTTTCTAACTTCAAAGAACAAAGATTTTCATAAAAAGTTTAGCCCCCATTTTCCCCCTTAAAGTCGAACCTTTCTAAGCATATGCTTATGTTATAAAATAAACCTATGATCCAAATTTCAGCTGTCTAGGCTTAGTAGTTTTGGCTGTACATTGAGTCAGTCAATCAGTCAGGACAAACAATTAGGGGAAGGGTTTGTGTCTGTTTTAATAGTTGCATTGCCTAACTCTCAGAGTTGTCTAACATAGTTAAAAAAATTTAATCATGATCATATCTGGAATATAAAAAAGGATGTATGTAACGTATTACACACAATGACCTCGATTCTGTAGTACACAAACAAAACCAAATTTAAACTATCACTCTCTTTTACTGCTAGTTTATGCAAGAAAGAGATGGCAAGAATTTTACTGCTGTGTGGTGCTGTCAAATCAGATTACGTGCCACTTTTCTTTGTGTTTATAGTCAGCATGTTTTGAAATCATGATTAAATTTCTATAGAAAACTTAAATCTGACTAATTTGACAGCACTCAAATAGTAGCTATCTCTTTCTTGCTTGCACTATCTGTAACAGAGAGCGACAGTTTAAATTTAGTTTAGTTAGTGTACTACAGAATAGAGGCCAATATCTATCTATAAAACAGAGGTCAAGTTTGTAAGTTTGTACATAGGGGTTATCTCTGAAACAATTTTAAAACTGCTTTTACCAATATTTAGAATACTTTTAGGGTGGACATAGATTTTAGATTATCCCCTTAAAATAAGTTTTTCGTGGAGACCAATTTTGCAACGTAAGTCGAAGAAAAAACAAACGTATGCGTTTCTTACGAAAGCTACTTTTCATCGACTACTTTATATCCGGACGACACGCGGGCGAAGCCGTGGGCAGTAGCTAGTCACGTAAATAGGTACTTACAATATCAATGTTTTCGTCAGCAACTTCCATGTTCAGGTTTTGTGATGTTCTACTGTTTGGATGGTTTCGAGGTTAGATAGAGGATTACTTCACAGAACGAGTCTGGCCTTATTTGTGGCTGTTAGTTATTGGCAAGCTGACACAAATACCCAGTAACCTTCCTATTTTATCCATTAAAACGGCAAAAGGGCATTATTTCAACAAAATCATACGAAAAAAAGCGCAAACCGGGCGTAAGACAAACGAAGAACGTAGCACAGATTAAAATGATTTTGCTTGCACGCACAGACAAGATAGTGGTTACTTAATTTCCTCTGTGGCACAAACTAGTACTACGTGTTCCACACCGTGTTTTACTTATTATCCAGATCTACATTCCACTTTTGATGCCGTTTTATGATGACGATATTTTAACATTATTTTGTTGTTATAATATATATTCAGTATTACATTTAACATAAAATAATAGAGTTTACTCTCATTTTTATATAAAGGTTTGAAATTATTTTCACACGAGTTCGTTACCTCTTTTCTTGTTACTTTGGCGTGGTAGCGTACACGAGGAAAGTGAAGTAACAAAATAAGAAAATGTAAAGCTGCGTTACTCAACCGACTTAAAAAACGGTGGCTATCTTTTCGGAGGCTATATAATTATGTATTTTATTCTATACATATTTCTTCCGAGATGTTAAGTCCTTTAGTACCTCCAAATTTGATATTGTACAGACACATGATGATATAAGTAAGTTCTATACAATCGAATTACCAAAATATAAGCGAAATTATTGTTTATTTCATTTGCTCACCCTACCTTATCTGTTTATAATTCTATGTTTTTCTACAAAAACTTTGGACTGGGTACATTCAGCCTTACATTTCAGATTTTGTTACCGATGGTTTCTATTTTGTTACTGTCCCTAAATTTTTTTCCTTCAAATTACGCTTTCTATTTTTTTCTATGGAAAATACAGTCCATCACTAAAGATAAGTAATATAATTGTCTATAGTACAAAATAAGAAGGCATGATCAATTCTGTGTATTTTTCATAATATTTGAACTTAAAAGTTAGATAACGAGACAAATAACAAAATAAAAATTCACTGTCATATTTAATAGTATCGTATCATTTTCTTAGTTGATTCTTTCGACAGTTTCATTAAACACTTCACTTACTTTAATAAAAACCAATAATTTACGGTAAAACCTTTATTTGATGAGAAATTTATTAATTAATAACAAAAAGGAACCTTTTTTCTACCTACCTTAATATTTTTAATTGAAAACCTAATAAAGTTGATCCTCAGCTATAAAATATAAAAAATCATGAATTTATCGATCAGGTTTCACCAAGAAATTAACTATTTTGTGACATATTTTTTTAGACGATTTTTCAAAAGTTGTGGCAAAAATAAAAATAAATGCTCATGTATAATATGTACATATGTATTTACAAAAAAATATATATTTATGTAGTATAACAGTCATGTAGTTCCCATAATACAAGCTCTGCTTAATTTGGGGCTAGATGATGCCGTGTGAAAAATGACCAGCATTAAATAATAAGTACTTAAGTAATCAGTAAATTGACATGTTGATGATGTATCTAATTATAAACAAATTAAAATAGCTCACATCAAACCCGAAATATTTGTAATGTGTTTATTTTTACATTATTTGAAAGTTCTAATACAGGTATAATGTAATATGTCTAAGGTTAAGAGTAGTTGTAGGGATACATAATCTACGTATCCGGTTCCGGTGTGTGTCATGCGAAAAACCGTTGTGAAAATCTAAAACGATTATGTGTGGAAAATAAAACTAGAAGTATAATTCAGTAATTTCATTTGCCGCCACTGCTCCAAAATATCTATATCTAATACTTTCTGCTAATTTGAGATAAATTTTGTACCTAATATCCAATTTCCAATTTTCGCAGCCGGCAACTCAGTTGGGCGAAAAATAAGAAAAGGTTCTTGCTTCAAAGATTCTTTAATGTTGGTAATTTTGAGAATAGTAAATCAAACTCACAAACGTTTTTTATAAGATCCGGTAAAAACTACTTAAACCCCTACTGTCTCCACAGACTATCTCTCAATCACAGATTATCCATCTATTGAAGATAACGTTGAGGTACCCTGGTAGATCTCATTGGTCTAAGAGCTGTTACACGCGCTATACCCCCCCCCCTCGAGTTCTTGAGAGCGATCCCGCTCAAGAGCTCGCTGACTGTCGGAGTTAAACGATAAGCCGGAACTGCAATAGCAGGGTGGTCGCCGGTGTCGATTCTGTGTTCAGCGAATGGCGTTGGGGCCCCCCCTGGCTGAAAGATATCATCATTATCCATAAGAAGGCGGGAAAGTTTTTCGCGTTGAAGGTCTGCAACAAAGGTCGCCTCATCCGATCTCAAAAAGTTGGTTACAGCAGCGCTAGAAATACTTTCAAAAACAGGTGAAACCTTTTCATATTTCAACTGAAATTTTTCGTTTTTGTTCTCTGCAAAATTCCAAAAAGATTCTCCAAAATTTACAGATATATTAAATTTTTGTAAGAAATCTATACCGAGTAGCGTTTCATTATTCTTTGAATCCGGAAATATTAAAAATTTTACTACCTCAGACTTGTGTTTTAATGTGACCTTAGCCTCTGCAATCAAAAGATTCATTTTCCTACTAACTCCGTCAGCCAGCTTAACAACCTGTGTGCTCGGGTAAATCGGGTGTTGCTTTTTCTGTAAGAGATCAAACAATGTGTGACCCGCCACACAGCCCCTAGCTGCCGAATCTACCAAGGCAATTCCGTTTTCATTGACAATTGAAATATTTAGAATTGGTCGTTGAAACCCATTTACCTCTTGGGACAGTTGAGAAAAAGTTTGACTTAAACTGATCCCATTTGACTCTAAAATTTTACAATCACTGACCCTTTGAGAAACATTGACACTTTGGGACGGTTGGGTAAAACTTTGACAAACATTGATCTCATTTGATGCAATAAAAGTTTCACAATCATTGGCAAAACTTAACATTTTGGTTTGAGAATCACTGTACCTTTGGGGTTGAGAACCACTGGTTTCAACTGATGAATGAAAGGTCTGACAAACACTTCCTTCAGTTGGAGAAAGAGGTTCACCATTTTTGGAAACATCTACCATACTCAAACATTTGTGACCAGCAACTGACAAAGGCAAAGTGTAGTCAGAACTTCCATTGACACACACACAAGATTGTACTTTAGAAACAGCACATGAAACAGGATTTTCTAGCTTACCAGTCTGTACTTGTAATGAGTAAAACACCTGATCTTGGTTACTTGAGGGTTTACACCGGGTACACTTAGACCGTATCACATTAGGGGCACCGCACCCATAACACTTAACAGGCTCATTTTTGGTCTCATTACGGGATTTTAACTTTTCACACTCATCTCGAACATGACCGGGTCTTTTACAGTACACACAGAAAGAACGCTTGACTTCACTCGATGATGCTGGCTCCAAAACACGGGTAGGCTCAGCAGAGCTACGGGCATTCACGGCGACAACGGGGGGCGGGAGGCTTCGGCGACGCGACGGCGGCGACAGCCCGAGACGGTTGGGACCGCGGAGCCGCGAGCGCGCGCTCCCTAGCCACACTCCCAGATCTCTCGTTGACACGTAGCGAATCCTCAATACTCCTTGCTTTTGTGAGAAGCTCATCAAAAGTATTCACCTTATCTCTTTCCAAGCGTTTTCTAATACGGTGGTCAAGAAGTCCAAACACCAAGTCAAGCTCTACCTTTTCAGAGAGGTCACCTCTTGGTATCTTCCCTAGGAGCGCTCTCACCTTAGAAATAAATAGATCCGTTGTTTCATCTCCTTGTGATAGAGCGAAGAGGTCCTGGTAGATACGGAATGGTGGTCTACGTTCACCATAAGCACTTCTCAATTTTAACATTGCCTCATTCCACGTATTGGTGCTGACCTTTACTCCCTGCCACCATACTGCAGCTGATTCATGAAGGAGCATGCTGATCCCTCGAAGGGCATTATCATCTGTGATATTTAGACAAGATTTGTATGCTTCGACTGCATCAATGAAGTTTTCTAAAGATTCTTTAGGACTCCCACTGAATTTTGCAGTGCATCCGGAGAAGTTGGCTGGTGTCGTTGTTAGAAGAGAGGCGGTGGTGTTTGACATTACAGGAGTCGAAGATCTCACCTCCCGCAAAATCTCTTGATACATCTGATGTTGTGATTGCTGCAGAGTAGCAAGTAAAGCTGTGAAATCTTTATTTGACATAGTAACATTGCCTTCTGCAGGAGTCGAGTGGTCTTGCATCTCTTCCTCACTGGTATCTTGTACCGCAGCGTGGGACCGAGTAGTCGGCATGTTGGTTTGAGTCTACTATACTGTATTTATAACGAAACCATATGCAAAACTGCCCACGGAGAGAAAGCCACAAGTTATTAGGATCGATAAAATTTTTGAAGTCCCGTTCTAAATTCACAAAATCACCAAAACACGTTGGGCGCCATTTTCGCAGCCGGCAACTCAGTTGGGCGAAAAATAAGAAAAGGTTCTTGCTTCAAAGATTCTTTAATGTTGGTAATTTTGAGAATAGTAAATCAAACTCACAAACGTTTTTTATAAGATCCGGTAAAAACTACTTAAACCCCTACTGTCTCCACAGACTATCTCTCAATCACAGATTATCCATCTATTGAAGATAACGTTGAGGTACCCTGGTAGATCTCATTGGTCTAAGAGCTGTTACACGCGCTATACAATATTATATATTTTTTACATTTTTCTGATTGTTCATTTGTATATAATTATTAAAATGATTGTATAATATGTTCTACAAACTCTGCTGAGTTTCCTTTAAGGAAGGCCCAGGTTTAAAGGAACCAACCAACCAAGCGTAGTGTCGACAACAAAGGTTAAGAGCCGCAACACAAACGAAAAATGAACGAAAACGGTGGAAAAAATGCTACGAGCACTGAGTAGGTAGGTAAATATGATACTTTGAGCTCAGCATCAGTATTTGTTAATACCTCAGACATTCTCTACGTATATTCGTCCACCGATCAGCAAACAGATCACACGATGGTGTTGAGGCGCATTTAATAATTTTAAAGCTCGAACAAGAGGTGAGTTGTGATGCGCAACAGTGAGCGCCACTGTACTGTTTAGGTATTACGGGAACATTCAGACTCACAACTCCAGCTACGTATTCCGGGTAGTCCGAAACACCGCGCAGTATCTGACAAGCAGATGATTTATGGGAGTATACGCATACTACACCTATAAATGAAGTAGGCAAAAAGAGAGACCAAAAAGCAAAAGATAAAATATGCTTGATGGTAAAACCAGAGTGCCTTATTCATGTTAGACAAGTGAAACAGCCAGAGGCTTGGCTAGCTTTAGAGAAAGCATATGAAGATAAAGCTCTGGATTGTCTGAATAAAACTTGCATGAGCTGGTTTATATGAAACAACCAGATGGTTCATATTGTAAAAACGGGAATTTTCACGTACTGCACTATCGGTAAAGGCACCGACTAAGTTTCGACTCATTCCGAGAGTCTTCATCAGGGTGAGTGGTTGCGACTTTCTCCTTCCGCGTCGCGCCGTGCACTCTCTGCGTGCACTCTCTGATGAAGACTCTCGGAATGAGTCGAAACTTAGTCGGTGCCTTCACCGATAGTGCAGTACGTGAAAATTCCCGTTTTTACAATATGAATAGTCAAGTTCACGATAGTTTTTGGAATAAAACAACCAGATTGGTTTGAACAGAAAGGAAAATAAAACTATGTGTGTCTTCTAAATAAATCATTATACCTAAGGTCTGAAGCAGGCTCTGCAACTAGATTTTGGACTAAGAAATTAGATGAGGAACTAAGGAAGCTCAACTTTAGGAAATCAGTAAATTAACCCTGTATCTAAATAAGAATTAAAGAGAATAAAATAATAATTCTTGCTGTATATATAGATGACATTGTGTTAGTTTGGAACGATATAACAGAAATAAAGCTAGTAAAGAAAGAGCTTATTATGCCAAAGTTTGAAATGAAAGATCATGGCAAGGCAGAGTTGATGCTAGGTATTCAAATAAAATAAAGGATCAGCATTAATCAAGAAAAATATATAGATACACTGCTTAAAGAATTTGGCATAATATGCAAAGACAGCTTCAACACCAGAAGTTACTGGACAAAAGCTAGAGAAGCCTCCACCAGAACATAAGTCACGAGAAGATGTACTGCTGTGTGCTCACGTCCAGACATTGAATATTCAGTGAACAGTTTGAGTCAGTTCAACAGTTGTTAAGATCAGTCTCATAGGATTGCAGCCAAAAGAGTCATGGTCTTAAATATTCTAAAGGACGAAATAAACCTGTTGAAGGATATGCTGATGCAGATCATGCTGGAAAGTTTGATAGTATGATCTATACTCTGGTTCTGTCTTCATATTTCAAGGTGGCTCAATTAGCTAGGAGAGCAAGAAAAACTCATAGTACAGCAAAAGCTGAATATGTAGCATTATCAGAAGCTGTAAGAGGAGAAATATTTCTGCGAAGGTTTGTAGCAGAAGTAACTGATGGACAGGCCTACAAATCGGATGAAGCCATATACTCTGATAGTCAGTCTGCCATTGCTATGTCTAAGAATCCAGTACACCGCCAACATACTAAGTATGTGGATGTTAGGTAGCATTTTGTGTGTGAGGCAGTTGTAAATAATCAAGTGATACTGAAGTATAAAGAGACAGTATGCATGGTAGGAGATGGTTAACAAAACCACTTCCGAGGGGGAAGTTCGAGTGGTCTGTGTTTGAGGAGCATGAAAGGTGTGCGAATGGACACAAGATTAGGGAGGAGTGAAGGAGCAAAGAGGTAAAGCTAGGACATAGTTTAACCTCATGTCAGATAGATAAACAATTGACGGAAAATCTGCAGTGTTAATGGAGAGATGAAAATTTTTTAATATCCAATTTCCAATACCATATTATTATATCATAAGTGTTTTCTCATTGTTAGTTTGTATATAATTATTAAAATGATTGTATAAAAAATTCTGTGTTACTATGCTGAGTTTTCTTTAATGAGGGCCTAGGTTTAAAGGAACCAAACAACTAGGAGTAGTGTCGCCAACATCATTAACATTATGTATCTTACCTATATTCATCCAATTTTTTTTTATTTAACATGATAATTCTTAACATGTCGTTGGAAATTCCCCATGTGTTTAAATGATTTATCGCATTCTTTACAGTAATGTGGTTCCTTTTTCGTATGACGGCTCTGAATATGTGTATTCAAAGAACTTCTATTATTATATGACTGTTTGCATTCCATGCAAGGGTGTAACTTCTTTCCGGTATGGCATCTTAGATGGTTTCTTAAGTGGTATTTTGTGTTAAAAGTTTTAGCGCAAATGTCACAAATGTATGTAACTTTATGAGAATGTATGTTAAAGTGACGTCTTAAAGAACTTGCTTGTTTGAAGGCACTGTTACAAATTGTACAGTTAAATGGTTGTTCATCTGAGTGGGCTTTCTTGTGCCGGTTCAGTGCTGATTTTTGCTTGAAAGCTCTGTTGCATATATTGCAGGTGTATGGCGTTTCCCCAGTATGCACCCTAATGTGTTCAGTCAAATGGCCACTGAGAATAAAGCTTTTTTCACAAAAGCCACAGGAGAAGCGTTTTTCTGCTACTTTAATAGGATGTTTAGCATCTTGGTTTTCAATGTATGTTTTTTCGATATTAATAAGGTTCATGAGATGATCTTTTTTAGCTTCATTGTCTATTATGCATTCATCTGTTTTTTGTACTGTTAAATGCTTTGTTTTGATAACACCTAGTTGTATGTGGGTTTTTATGTGAAATCTTAAACTTGAACTCTTGGTAAATGATTTAAAACATTTGTTACACTTATATTCAATTGGTTCTGAAATACCCTCATTTTCAAATGTGTCATCAATTTCCAACTTTTCTATTTTCACAGTCGCTTGATCTTTACCAGAATCTCCATTTTCCAAGGTCTCATTATTATCTACTTTTTCTACTTTAATTTCATAACCTTCGTTATGTGAGTATGTATGTACAGCCATAGACTGAATAGGGATTACTAAAAAACTATTTAGTTTTTTTCTATTCTCTAAAACTTCAGTTGCTTGCAAATCCTAAAACAAAAAATACATATATGAAATAATATGAATAATGGTTCTGATAACTGCTTACAATTTTTACTAGATTTTAGTTAACTCATGGACAGCTGGGTCAAGCCCCTCCCAAACCAAAACCCTAGATCCACCACTAGCTAGGTACTTTTTTTTGCATGTAAGAGTAGACTATAGAGATAAGGTTGAAAGTACCTACAATAAACCCCTTTCCCAGCTCCGCCAGTAACTTTTCTGTTTTCTGAGATAAAACCAAGAATCTATGGAATCGCTGTAGATATGAAAAGCAAACATAGCATAATGTCTCAGGTCTTTTATCTTCTGTTTTGAGCTGAAACAAAATATATAAGTTTATTGAAATTGCAAAATAAAATTTAAAAGATTTATTCCTCCAAATAAGTATAACACCTATTTACACAGAGTAAAAATATATAGGTAGGTATCTTCTATCATCTATCATTCTAGCAGGTAATAAAAGAATTGAGACACAATATTTGGTATTTATTTTAGATTAAATAACAATGGCTGCTGCTCAATATATGCTGCTGTCATAGGTATAACTGCAAGCTGTGAATAAATGTAATATTATACATTTTATTTGATTATGTTACGACTAGATACTTATTAAGGTACTACTGTTTGTTGTCCCCAAAACAATAAAATAAAAATAATATAGACACTACATAATACAAACCTGAGAACTAGTAATTTTTTCGAAAAAGTCATGATAATTGGTGTTTGCGATGTTATACATTTTAATATGGGAAACAAGGCACACTCGACAAACTAAAGATTCAAACATCGTACTTTGTATTTCCAAAACCATGGAATGAAAATTTTGAGGAAGAAGGGATATGCAGTTTGGTATACAGGATCATAGAATCGCTTTGCTATTTTCACGTTGTGGTTATTTCCTTTATATTTCATAGATTAAGCAAAACATTTTAATCTGTGATATATATAAACATATACATACCTGTTTTGTATAAATAACCTAATTAGTCAATTTAATATGTGTGTCATTTGGTAAAATTGATGACAACATGTTTGGATATTGGTTCGTTGTTGTGTTTATTCACAGTTTCGTTTTATAATTTGGCACAACAAATAGCTTAGACTAAAAAATATTCTATACCGTTTCAATACTAAATACTGTATGTATGTATTTTGCTCTTAGCTGCGGTGTCTACAAGCAAGATTTTTTTTCCAAATTTTTTATTGGGCATTCTCTCTATTTGCTGCCAACTTCATTCAAATCAAATTAAAACCGTCCGAACACACGTAACCACCGTAAGCAAACGTCGCGAACCAATGTTCGGGAAATTCCGTGAACATCAGTTATCTAAATAATCCCCGGATTCAGTCAACGTTTTCTTTGGGAGCAAAGATCAGTAAATTACAGGCGGGCCACCACCGCCGCCGTTGTAGGACTATTAAACTATGCAATAAATAATCTATAATTTGGTAAGTAGATAGGTACATACAATATTTTCGGGTATGAATTACAAATAGTATCGACTCGCCCAATAGGACAGTTTGTTTAGGTGAAATGATTTTCTGCTCTACACTCTACTTAATCTTTGAGGATGTTCTGACATAAAATCGGGAATTTCCCCAACTTAGTACTTACTACGTTTTTGCCGACATATGAATAAAGTGCGTTTTTCTTTATTTTCAAAATGCAGTTAATCGACGAAGAATAATAGAACCCTAAAACTTGATCGCAAAGTATTTTTTTATTTTATTTAAAACTAGTTTCTGCCCGTGGCTTCGCCCGCGTGGGTTGTTAATAAAAGTAGCATATGACCGTCTCCAGGCTTCAAACTATGTCCACCAACTTTTGAGTGAATCGAACCAAGGATTACAATTTTCCATACAAAGTTTAGAACTCAATTGCACAACCCCAAAGTGTAGTTTTGATAAAATAAAAAATATGTTTTTCATTATTTATTTTTAAGTTTATTTGTACCGAGTTTTGAGTGAATCAAACCAAGGAATATTTTTTTCCATAGAAACTTTACCACCCTGTTTAACCCCCTTTAGGGGTTGATTTTCGAAAATAAGATTAGTCTATGTGTTATTCCAGAATCTAATCTATCTACATTCCAAATTTCTCAAAACCGGCTTAGAAGTTACGGAGATACGTGGTAACAAACATTACACACACAGACTTTCGCATTTATTATATTAATAGGATTTCCCTTTCTTGTGAACAATTTTGAGTGGAAATTGAAATTTCAGTGATGGAATGTTAAAATACAAAAATATACTTAACGAGTTTCAGTAATCTCTGTTATCTAAACCGGTCTCTAATGCTGCATGCGAACGAAATTTTTTCACAGATAAATATAATAAACAGACCAAAGAAACAGATTATGAACAAAAATGTATCAACTATTATAAAAACAAAGCAAGGTGTTAAAGATGAAGGAGGTTGTATCAATTTTAATCCTTCGAAAAGAATGTTAAAATATAACTCTAACATTTCTAACGATGATTGATGATTATTATTAAATTAAACCTGTTAAGAAAATCGGTATTTTTATTGGTATATTTGCCCTGCTTAGTCGGTATATTTCAGTATTTTTTGGAGGGGCCTCGGTATTTTCGTAAAAAATAATCTGGTCACACTGCTTCATACGCCATTGTCTTGTCTGTCTGTCAATGGAATTGTCAAATAACTAGCGGCAAACAAATCTGCTTCCTCTTAGTTTTCGCCAAAACAAACATAAAATGTTATTTTACTCCTTCTTCAAATCCCTAGTCGGCAAAGATGTGGTTGTGGAACTCAAGAACGACCTCAGCATATGCGGGACACTGCATTCCGTCGACCAATACCTAAATATAAAGCTGTCTGATATCAGCGTCATAGATTCAGAAAAGTATCCACACATGTTATCTGTGAAGAACTGTTTTATCCGAGGTTCTGTCGTGCGTTATGTGCAGTTACCAGCGGATGAAGTGGACACGCAACTGCTGCAAGACGCTGCCAGGAAAGAGGCGACCGTTTCTACCAGATAAATATAACCTCATTTCTGATCACTTCTCATGATCATCTAGGTATAAGGGCTAGGTAACGTTCGGCTCGATCAACATACTGATGACTGTGGCTACTGAGCGCTTCCGGGCTTTAATATTCCTTGCTATGACTGTGGCATTTGGACGGTCTCAAAACTGATTGTACTATCCTTTAAGAACTTTAGTGTTTCAGATTTGTGAGTATTTTGAATTGTGAAATGTGTAAATACTATTTATAAGCATAAGTTTTGCAATAAAGTACTGTGTCAGTGATAATATTGTATTTACTTTGTATCTTAGCTTTTTTTATGGTTGGAGCGCTAGTCATTCTAGCGCTCCAACCATAACCATACTTGACGAATCATTCTTAGTAAATCAGCTAGGTGACTAGTAGTGGCAGAGCTTTAAAAAGAATGTTAAAATTAATTCCTTCCTCTTCTAGATGACACAGTTCAATTTCCATAAATATTTTTTTATTTACCACATACATATACAGCACAGACTAGTACAACTCACAAGAAAGACAAAACACAGTAAATTATAGTAGAATACAAAATAAAAACGGATAAAAAAAAAAGAAAAAAAACTCATTTTGAACATTATGTTACTTATGTATTAAAATTATACCATAGGTACATGCAGGCATATTCCTCAAACACCTTCATATGAGAATCAAGAGATGTCAATGAGAGTCTCTACAAGAAATAAGATGTCAGTTCTTTAATCATGATGAAGGCCTAAAACCTGCCCAGATATCATAATAGGGCACAAATTGATAAACAAGATACATATGCCTACATATAGATACAGGAAGTATCACATATAAGCGACAACATGACTTTTCAGGATAGCTAATAAACTATTTTTATTTTTGAAAATTATCTGAATATTTTTATTTTATGGTCTTTAGCAAAGTTCTTTAAATTGCTTGCCTCTTTCATGCTAAAAACGCAAACCTAATAGCTTCGGAAAAACCATATCCCTTGTGTTAAAAACAAAAGTTTACTTGTGCCTAACGTTACTAAAATCTAGAAAATGTATGTTAGTATGCAAATTGACATGATGATAATTATATGTGAATTGAAAGATACCTAGTCAAGTTGTGTCATTTTAGTATGCTTCATTTTGGTAAAAAAAAATATTTTGAGTACATGTCTTTACATCATGTTTTCTGTTTAAAAGTATGTATTTACAGCAGGATAATCTCCACAATGGCTGGACCTATGTCACCTATAGAACAGTTAAAGATCAGTAAATTGTTATAGTTCGTCACATAGAATAAAAGGGAAATTTTATTTGGGTTCTTACCATGCGTAGTCGTAGTCAGAGACTAGTCAATAATGAAAAGCACAATTTATTTATTTTGAAAGACAATTAGCAGTTAGGATCGCTGGGTATCTTAATACCTATTCCATTTGGATTCAGATTTGTTTTGCTATTATCAGTAAGATAGTTGAAAGACGCTCCATCTATCTCGGAGTAGAGTTATCTAATTAATTCCGTTTCAAACATCATAGAGAGCGTCAGTTGTCGTTTAAAGACGCTCTGTTTTGCAATGCACCTTTCAGTGTGCCCATTTAATATAAGTGTACTCCAAAGTAGTAATATTCTAAAGTGAATTCAAAATAATATTGAACCAATCATGAATGACATTAGAAAATTCTGATAAATAGAGGTATGTTTATGTTGTATTAATTATAAGTAATTTCTAAGAAAGCCAATGTAAGAAAATAATTGTTATGATTCTGGCGAGTGCCCGCTCGTTTGTTATATTCTAACCAAACAATGTTCCAAAGTAACTAATCAATAAACATTTATGAAACTCTCCCCTAGTAGTCATCACGCTCTTTACCAACTATCCTAATTATTCCTATTTACTTATTAATTATTCATATTTTTATTGTACTCTTGTTTCGGATACCTACATGAATACTTCAAGAAACTAGTGTCTGTTTACAAAAACATAGGTTTTAAGATACTACTAACATTAACTTTCTTTTGTACCTACTCAGTTTGTTAAATAAATAAATTTACATCTAAGCTAACCCATGAACGGCGCGGCGGCGGGGGTTTAACATTCGTCCATTGGAATAAAAAAAAACATTTGGGTATCAAATAAATTAGTAGAAAAATATTTACGCAGCTGACAACACTACAGCTGAACGTCAACTGTCAAGCCAAAGCCAGCCAAAAAAATCATTTCATCAAGCAAAGCAAAAGCAAGCAAGCTTTTCATAATTTTCAGCCTCGTCTTTGCTTCGTTTGATCTCTCTGATAAAGTTTATACTACATGCTTTTCATCAATTGAATTGAATAGATACTAAGTTTTTAATGCTGCCCGCTTTCTTCGCGATTAAGAATCTAGCGAATACTTGCGATGCAAAGCGCTCCGTTGTTTTGCCTATTATTTTTGTTGGCCCAAGCTTAGATCGTACATTATCAGACCCCTGTGTCGTTTATGATGTGAATACGAATGTAAATAATTATCTATAACCGTACAAAATGGACGAGAAAGTTTATCGTGGGTGTGATTCGTTGTGACTATTTAATTTTATACATTTTGTAAACTGCGTGCAAGTGTTTGTGCTTCTGGCTGATGAGAAAACAAATTGCTATCGCCTTCGCGGAAAAAAGTAAGTTCTGTTCCTATTTTGAATTTTACTATTTCAAATGTGTTCTAACTAACGTAGAAGGAACACAATCCCACATCTGTCCACAGTATGTTCCCAACATAATGTAAAAATGAGTCATACACGATAAAACAAGGTTTTGTTTTATTATTTTTTTGTTTATGTTTGGAGCGGTAATCGTCCGTCGCTTTCGCCGCTTTCAATTAGCGTCAATTAGCACAATTCAGGACTTGTACTGTTTATGTTTGTTGGTTTAATTTAGAAAACCCCTTTTAGAAGTCTCATCTTTTGATAATACCAATATATCTTTTGGTAATGGCTTAGGTACCTATTTGACATAAGTACTTAACATTTACATGCTTATTTCGGCTGAAGCAGTAATGCTTTCATTGCTGTGTTCTGGGTTGGATGTGTTTTTTCTCTTTATTGTAGGAATACAAGATTACTGACAAATCATTGATATCTATAACCAGCATGTTAAGTCAAAATTGAAGTCTCATGTGTTTGTTATTACATCGGCACATTAGGTTTGAAGGGTATTGAAACCAGAGTACAAAGCACAGTGAACTTACTACTTGATGGCAAAAATAGATATGGTCATACTGATATGTATTTTCTCAAAAATATGAAAGTGAATTTTTTTTTTTGAGAAAATAAAGAAAAATGTGTTCTTTCAGCCTTATCCTTCTTGTCTTAGATCAGTCTGGTAAATATATGTATTTTTGAAAGTGAACAAATAGCAAAGTGGGATCATTTACAAGACTTTCTAGTAGAAGAGGGGGTAATATTTGTACATGTATGAGTATGACATATCAAATCTTTTTTGTGCAGCCGAAAACTTAAATTTACTTTAAAAAAAACTTTTGGACGATTATAGTTTAACCCTCCCCAAATTATTATGATGAAATCACTTCAGTTAAAGATAATTTATTGGTAAAAATACATTTTACAAGTCAAATATTATTTATTAGTTTTAGTTATTATGTAGTAGTTAGGTAGGTATACTATACAATATAATATAAATTATACAAAAACTATATAGTTAACTCTTTGGAAGTAGGTATATACAAAAAATACAGATGAAACAGCTAGCCATCTAAAGACCGTTGCAAACGATCTATAGATAGCTCAACTGATCCAGATCACTACTGTTACCTTTTGGCAATATCTATAAACAATGATTGACCAAAAAGGTCAATCATTGTTTATAGATATTGCCAAAGGTGCTTTATTCAATGTTAGGTACCAAAGTGTAAACTATATACTTTTTGTATAATTTATATAATATAGTATAGTATATCTACCTAACTGCTACATAATAGCAGTTGTCAGTTGACATATTATGTAACAACAATTATAAGTAAACACAATAATTTCCTTAAAAGATAAGCTTTAATCAGTTCTTTGTTTAGTTAATGATGATGTAATCAACAGTCTAACATTATCCATCTCACTGGAACATAAAATACTGTGAAAATTATGATGTATGTATCCACGATGGTGTGGCTGGCGAGAAGCCTGCTGTGATTCAAAAGGTGCGGCTCCTACACAGCTAATCTTTACAACAGGCGCATCACTCATCAACACACTCGGCAGACCTGACACCAGGTCAAAATCAGTAGCAGAGTGCCACAGTGCTCTCCAAAAATTAGAATTAGAAGGTGCGGCTTTGACTCCCGCAGTGGGACGAAGTTTGCATGTTCTGCAGATATTACTGTACTACGGTAATCGTGGTTTCTGATACTCACAATACAGGAAATCTTAATATGGGGTTAAGACTATGTTTTTGTCTTTTTATTTATTTACTAGCTTCTGCGCACGGCTTCGCCCGCGTGATACCTGGATTAAAAGTAGCCTATGTGTTATTCTGATGTATAAGCTATATTACTATAAAGTTTCATCAAAATCTGTTCAGTAGTTTTTGCATGAAAGAGTAACAAACATCCATCCTCACAAACTTTCGCGTTTATAATAGTACAATTATGTGTTATTGATAAGGAATGATGTGGCATTGACCTTTTATCATTGTCTGTAGTTGAAATATACCTAAGTGTCAGAAGTTGTAGGTACCTTGGATGTGTCACGAATAATAACTGTGTAGGTACCTGAATTCTTTCACCACAAAGGTTCTTCTACCATCAGACCTATGATTATCAATGACCAGTAAGGAAATACGAATATTATAATGCAGTAGGAAATAAGATAACAAAAAGATCAAAAAGACCTTGAATTTTAATTGAGCTGTTTCTAAATAAATGTTTTTTTTTCAAAATTTTAGAATCCTAACGTGTCTAACATAGTCTACAGCGCCCCCTAGTAACTGGAAACTATGTAAGAACGATCCTTGAAGATATACAAATCGATTGCAAAAATCGCATCACGATCTGATAAGCCATGAAAAAGACCTTGAATTTTAATTGGGCTGTTTGTAAATAAGTGTCTTTTTTCAAAATGTTAAAATCCTAACCTGTCGAACATAGTCTTCATCGCTCCCTAGTAACTTGAAACTATGTAAAAACGATCCTTGAAGACATACAAATCGATTGCAAAAACCGCATCATAATCTGATAAGGCTTTCGGAGATAAATGGTAACATACAAATTCATCCACATCCAAAACATCCACCCTCACAAACTTTCACGTTTATAATATTAAGTAGGAAGTAGGATTAGCAGGATACAAAGATCTTGAATTTCAATCACGCTGTAAATAAAAATGCTAATATGCAAAAAGCTATTTGACAGCGGTGGGATTCGAACCCACGCCCTTTCGGACTGGTGCCTAAAACCAGCGCCTTAGACCGCTCGGCCACGCTGCCTGTAACATCGTTGCCGAAATTACGAAACAGCGTTTCGTAATTCTGAAATTGTTTTATTTATATGTTTCGTTTCGTTCGTGATCGAAGAAATAATTTATCAATTATGTGATGAATAACTTCAAATAAGCGACGATGTTTTACATAATTGAACTAGCTTCTACTATCCTACTACTACGAGTATTATAAACGCGAAAGTTTGTGAGGATGGATGTTTGTTACTTTTTCACGCAAAAACTACAGAACGGATTTTAGTGAAACTTTACATTAATATAGCCTATATACATCGGAATAACAAATAGGCTACTTTTTATCCGGGTACCACGCGGGCGAAGCCGTGGGCAGAAGCTAGTGTTACATAAAGGATGACATATCGTACACGCACTTAAATGATTCTTTATTCTACACATAGAAAATACAGGCAAAAAACTTACCTTAAGGACTTGTACAAAGGCGAGCTTAACCCTAACTTGAGTTTCAAGGGCTCTTTTAAATGATCACTTAAATGAGCCCTTACATTCAGTACCTCGCAGTAGGTACCTAGCGCACGCTTTTACGCAAACAGGCATGCCTCACGGCCTTCAAATAATTAACGGTGACGTCATCTAGTTGAATTGTTTGTACAAAAGGGTGTGTCATGGCTTTCGAGTCGCTAGATGCGACAAAGTTTCATATTTTCATTTCAATTTGATTAATTAATGCTTAATGTGCCACATACAATGGTTAAGCTTAGATCTAGTGTAGGTCCAAGTAGGTTGGTAGGTATATTGGTCCTGTCGGGGCGTTGCAGAGGTAGGTATTATTTTTACAATTAAACACAATATAAAATTTTAATGATAATAATGGTGAATTAGGTAGGATAACAAAATAAAAATTTCAATTGATTATCGACATTTTTGTGTACAGAATGTCAAAAATTATAATCATTTTCGTATACTCACGAAGTAGGTAGATAGTAGGTAGTTCAGTTCATTTCATATATTCATGACTGAATGTACATCAGCTAAGGATTTATTTTGACTATCAATGGGTTTTTGTTCTTTGAAATTATGAGGATCATAATATACTTACATACACAACTTATAACTACGTAAATCCAACGCGAAAGTTTGTGAGGCTGGATGTTTGTTACTCTTTCACGTAAACACTACTGAACGGATTTTGATGAAACTTTACAGTAATGTAGTTGATACATCAGAATAACACTTAAGCTACTTTTTATCCGGGCACCACGCGGGCGAAGCAGTGGGCAGAAGCTAGTATATATATGAAAGTGCATTTACGCTGATTCCTCGCGCGCGACCATGCTTAAAAGAATCAGGCCAAACTCTGCTAGTTTTTTTTTATATTTTTGTTAGGATGGTCCGCAGATTTGAAGACCTCTGTAGCGAATTCCAGCCTAAGACGCAGAAAGTTGCGGGTTCGATTTCCGCCGCGGGACAAATGTGTGTATGATCTGCAAATATTTGTTTAGAGTTTGGGTGTTTTCTATGCATATGTAATATGTATGTATTATCAGTCATGTATTTCCCATAATACAAGTTCTGCTTAGTTTAGGCTAGATGATGCTGTGTGAAAAAAATGACCAGCATATTATTATATGTTTTATCGCCATAAGCCAGACCCAAGTGTACGAGACGGGAATGTAAGTATGTAAACTAAAAATGATATATTTGTGTACATAATTATCTAAAAGTACGAATCGGGATTAACCCCAAGAGAGCTTTGCAACAGACAATGCAAAAAAAATGCAGGACATTTTCACACAGCATCATCTAGTCCCAAACTAAGCAGAGCTTGTATTATGGGAACTATATGACTGATAAACTACTTATATACATTTATTTTTGTCAATAGAAGGTAGTTTTAAAATTTTCGTAAAACATAATTTAGTGTTCTTGGAAACGTAGGCTGAACGGTAGGGGCTGATCAGTAACCCTTAATAGGGCTTCGCCATTGAAGGGTCGTATCGATCAGAATACGTCTGGGGTCGCAGACATTTCATATTAAAAAGCCTGCGTTGGATGAATTGTCCATACAAACGTAATACCATAGTCATTTGTAATTAGAGCTTATTTCTACCATATTATGTTATTATTTACATTCAAATAGTATTTATCTACGTATTAATCTAGATATAGGCGCAACATGTAAATTAAACTACGCAAAAACTCAAGAACCGCATCTTAGGGCCAGCTCAAACTGATGCGGAGGCATGATGGTATGCGTTTATTTTATTTATTTCATTAGAACGGGACAGACCCAATTACACTAATTATAAATAAAAAAAGACCTCTGATGACCTCTGGCATCAGAGGTTTTTTTTTATTTTTTGAGGTGATCAATACATTTACGCGAGCTTTGACAACCACTTTAAAAACCTTTTTTTTTTTGCCACCGTCACCGCCATGGCTTCAGTCTGACTGGTGGGTCGGTCACGCTATCCCATGGCTATCGAGATGGCAATCAATTATGACACTAATTCCCCATTTGAATGGCCCATCCATCAAATTGCGATTACACTTATTTTATTCCAAAAACTATTGTGAACTTGACTATTCATATTGTAAAAACGGGAATTTTCACGTACTGCACTATCGGTGAAGGCACCGACTAAGTTGCGTCGTAGTTACGACGCGGAGGGAGCAAGTCGCGATCACTCACCCGATGAACACTCTCGGAATGAGTCGAAACTTAGTCGGTGCCATTACCGATAGTGCAGTACGTGAAAATTCCCGTTTATTCAATATGGATTACATTGATTCTCCATCGCATGATTCTCTTATCCAGACTAAACTGAAGGCCATGAACGAACTAAACTTGTGATTTTGATAAGTCATCGAATCTCGCTAACGCCATGTTTCCATCTCGATAGCCATGGAAATTATTATCTATGATCGTCCCGCGGGTCTATAGGTAATGGCATCATCGATAGTACGGTACCCGTTTTGCAATAATAATATATTATGAATTTTTTGATTCTTGTATTTGTCTCTGGTCTGGGTGTTTTCTATGTATGATAATTACTTATGTATGTTTTACGAAAATAAAAATGTATATTAAGTAGTATATCAGTCATGTAGTTCCCATAACACAAGCTTTGTTAACTTTGGGGCTAGATGATGCTGTGTGAAAAAATGTCCAGTATTTTTTTTATTTCCTCTCAAGACAAATACCTCACGCTTAGTTCTCCTTTCACGCTAACGCAAATTTGTCAAGGGAAAACTTGGCAGCTGTCACGTGACATTTCCACAGCTAATGTAATTTCCATACATTTCAATGTTTCCGCAGGCGTTTACTCTAACACAAAGTGCTATTTGTCTAGACCCCCGATTTACGAGGCAGGGAACCTAATAAGTCATACGAAACATTTACAAAAAGTTACATGACGACCGTACCTACCTACATATCTACATATATATGGGTTTGACGCCGTACATGCACTTCCTATAACATAATGGGTGTCTATTTACTTAGGCATGCAAAGCACTTGATAATGTTGAGTCATTGCGTCTTTATTAGTCTATACTAATACTAGCCGATGCCCGCGGTTTTACTCGCGTAAGATAGATAATTGATAGGTGCATCAAAAATAATTTCATGCCTTGCACCCTTAGGGGCTTTTTTGAATACCCTGATACGTATTCAGTTCTTTTGTATTTTAAGTATACAAACTAAGTTTACAAACATTTCGTAAACAAACTTAACATACCATCCTATCTCCTTTGAAGGGTAGTTTAAAAAAAAAGTATTCGTCTTTTATCATTTGTAATGAATAATATTTATGCCGAGTTTCAAACAAATTGGACCACTCGTTAAAAAAATCCCATACAAACTTGGACACCATGTTAGTATTTTATCATTTGGATTGAAAAATATTTGTGTGAAGTTTCAAGATTGTAAGTTCAAGGAATACCATTTTTTCATACAAAGGTTTTCTGCCCTTTTCACCCCCTTAGGGGTAAATTTTTCCAAATTCCTTTCCTAGTGCACCCCTACACCATAAGAGGAATATACCCTCCAAGTTTTATGCTTCTAGGGCTTAAAGTTTAGGCTGTGCGTTGATCCGCCAATGAACAGTTTTATACAATACATATAATATTGATTATGATTATTAGGAGGTAAAGTTTGTAAGTTAATATGTAGGGAGTAATCTACGAATGACGACCTCTGTGGCGCAGTGGGCGAAGGTCCGCCTGAGACGCAGAAGGTTGCGGGTTCGATTCCTGTCACGGGACAAATGTTTGTAAGATCTGTAAATATTTGTTTCGTGTCTGGGTGTTTTCCTATGTATAATATGTATGTATTTACAAAAAAAAAGTATTTAAGTAGTATATTAGTCATGTAGTTCCCATAATACAAGCTCTGCTTAGTTTGGGGCTAGATTATTTTGTGTGAAAAATGTCCAGCGTTTATTTATTTATTTATATTTATTATCCCGTGTAATTAAAATGGATTCTCGTCGAGACCAATTGTGAAACGTAAGTCGACGAAGCAACGGCCGAGCGAATTCGTTTATTACGAACGCTGCCTCTAACGGTAAAAGCTAATTTTCATAGGCTATTTTTTATCCGGGTATCAACGGGTGAAGCCGTGGGCAGTAGCTAGTTTACAAAGTTTTATGGAAAGATTGTATAGCGGTCACATTTACACACATTTTGGGCATTTTAGAAATATTTATTTATTTAACAAAATCACACAGCTCTCAAGGAATGATAACTATGACCGATAAAAACTTTTCTTACAGCAAATTAAGGATTTACATTTTATGTACTTAACCAGTAAATTGACGAAAGTCACTGAACTAGAAGATATAGGTTTAAGATTATTAATCTATTGCAGACTTTGCTTCAAGGACAACAATAATGAGTTGATACAATTTTAGTGTGTGTGTGTGTGTGATGTGGGGGTGTGTGTGTATAAATGTAAATATTATTATTTGCAAAAATGGGTGCAATACAAGATGTTATAAAATCCATGACCTATTTAGTATGCAAAGTTCTAACTTAAAAATATTCAAAATAACTGGGCATTTTTTTTTGACTGGGCATTCAAAGTCAAAAGGTACCAAAAATCACAAATATCATTTTCAGAATTGTTAACTTATGTGTTACCTAAGGGGAATTGCAAATTCACTGTGCACCTAAACCGAGTGTCTTGGAGTCACTGGTCCTTTTTGGTCATCCTGCCGGGCTGGTAAGTGGCCCATGGAAAAGGTCCAGAGACGAATGGGGAAAGAATTGACGATATCAATGGCGCGGCGGACGAGAAGCCGGCTGCCACGTAAGAGATGCTGGTTCCTTTGCAGCGTCGTAAATGCGGTTTACGATCGATATATAGGATGGTTCTTAGATCAAGGTTTTATCGTTAGGTCACTAGGGGGCGCTGTAATATGGAAAACACATAACTAGGCGGTTTTAACATCTTACCAAAATTAACTTGTTACGTCTGACGTGGGGGATACATTTTCTAGTGACTATTTATATTTTTTTTTAATTGGAAGCCCAACATTGGTTTGCGCAGCGCACACAATACTAGCCCATTTTCGACAAACGGGCAAATATCTGGATGTGGTGGTACCACGGTACTCGTAGTGCCCACACAGGGATCAAGACTATGTATGTGGCTGTTTATTTATTTATTAGTGTGGTGAAAGGATTCAGTGGCCACATTGTAGTAACAAAACAGATACCAAGCCCGCAGTTGGCTCGCTCTAGTTGGCTATTTGTTTTATCGCGATCCTTTTTAGGGTTCCGTACTCCGTAACCAAAGGTTGCAAACGGAAGCCTTTTACAAAACTATACGTTGAAATTTGCAGAATAGGTAAGTTTTACTTTGATACAGATAAGTTATTGGTATAAATTTATTTCACAAGTCAAATATGTAGGTTTAACCTACCTATTTTCGTAATATTGTATTGGCCTCGATTCTGTAGTTCACTAACTAAACTAAATTTAAACTGTCGCTCTCTTTTACTGATAGTGCAAGCAAGAAATATATAGCTAAAATTTTAGTGCTGTCAAATCAGTTTACGTGCCGCTTTTTTTTGTAACAGTTTAAATTTAGTTTATTCAGTGAACTACAGAATCGAGGCCATTGCCTACCTATTAACTTGTACCTACTAGAACGACCTACTTTTAATTTTTTATGATATTTATGTTCTCATGTAAGTGACTGTCTTTATGGGAATAAACGTCTTAAACCTATATTTGGCAAATAATACAGTTAATTTTCACAAAACTTTACGATCCCTGACTTATTTTTTATCGTCTTTTGCAGCGCCCCCCTGTGACTTGCAGTGGTAAATCCTTGAAGTCATGTAAATCTGCAAAAATGCATAGCTTTCCGACAAGCCGTCGGAGATAAATGGTAACAGTCAAACACACAGACAAAGAGCTTATTAAAAACCATATTCATGCTCCTTACGTCTTAGGTAAATAATCAACTAAACAAAATTGTGTTATAACCAACGAATTTATGTTTATAATATGTGGCGCTACGGAACCTTCAGTGTACGAGACTATTCGTACTTGGCCGGTTTTATTACGGCTTTTTATACGTACGATAAAAAATATTATTTATGTTATTCTGCGTTACTAACTATTTCAATCCAAATACGGCCAGGGCCCGATGAGTACATCATCATCAAAAGCCTGTAGAAGTCCACTGCTGGATATAGACATAGATCCTACTACTATTATAAATGGGAAAGTTTGTGAGGATGGATGTTTGTACTCTTTCACGCAAAAACTACAGAACGGATTTTGATGAAACTTTACAGTAATATAGCTAATACATCAGAATAACACATACTTAGGCTCGACCTCTGTGGCGCAGTGGGCGGAGGCCCGCCTGCGACGCAGAAGGTTGCGGGTTCGATTCCCGCCGCGGGACAAATGTTTGTATGTTCTGCATGTATTTGTCTCGGGGCATGGTGTTTTCTATGTATATTATGTTTGTATTTACAAAAAAAGTATATAAAGTATATCAGTCATGTAGTTCCCATAATACAAGCACTGATTAGTTTGGGACTGCAGGGCCAGCATTATTTATTTATTCATAGGCTACTTTTTATCCGGGTACCACGCGGGTGAAGCCGTGGACAGAGGCTAGTATTATTATAATACTTAGGCCTCCCCCAAAGAGTGCCATGAATCTTTAATCATAAAGATCTAAGGCCATCTCCATCCATCGACTTCCCGCAACCTTTCGAGATGTCTCCCGTCCATAAGATTGGTCGCCATTCGAAAACTCCAGTTTTTGTTGATTCTACGAGCTATATAGCCTGCCCGTAGGAGCAAACATTTTTAATCTGTGCCCTGCCCAGTATCACTTCAGTTTGCCATTCAGTGACTTTAGATTAGTACTTTACCGAACAAAGTTTTGAATTTCGAATCGATCTAATGTCACTTCAACTTGCCAAATTATAATACCGGGTTTACACATGCAACGCAAGTGAGGAGGCGAATGTGGTTGACAACATTGATAGTTTCGCCACAGATCAGTCAGTATACAAAAGCCATAATCAAGAAGTGAAGTGAAGTGATCAGTCAGTATTGTAACGGAATGCATGTGTGAAAGGCGCTCACACGCCTCGTCATCCGCCTCGCGACTCGCGAGAATGACTTGACTCCGCGATTGTGTGAACGTTAGTTCGCGTCGGCACTTGTAAACTAACTTTTTAACGACCTCTGAAACGAATGCTAACGCGCATATGTAAACTCGGTATACCCCTCCCAAACCAAAATCCTGAGAGTAACAAACATACAACCATACTCACAAACCCCCTCCCAAACTAAAATCCTGAGTGTAACAAACATACATCCATCCTCACAAACTATCGCGTTTATAGTAGGATAGGATAATATGAGCTATGTCGGTAACTAAGTTCTTCGATGGTCAAAACTTTCAAATTTCGAATCGTTAAAAATGCATGCAAAGTTTTCATACAAACATGACTCTCACCTTTATATTTGCTCTAAAAAGAAAAAAAAGTTTTTTCCATACCATTCTTTAAAGGAAAATATTTGTACTTTCCTATACCTATAAAACAGCTCGACTAAAAGCGACTCGTCTCCAAAGACAGCTCCCAATAGATTGCTTGCTACATCCATCCGGAGAGCTGGCCTCCTTCCAGTACACACTATTTACCACGCTATTCCAAAGACAGAAGGTAAACTGTCGCATTTCATGTGATTTCTGCATTATTCTCGGACGGAACTTCGAGGAATCGATTCCGATATGTGGGTCGTTATTTAGAGCTTCTAGTTATCGATATAGCACAACACTAGTATTTGATATCGCGTCGATACTCGTTAAAATGATGGCAGAATGCCTGAACCGTGTGATGCTTCGTGCGTAATTTAAAATAAAATTTATAGACCGGGATCCCATTTATAGTTATCTACGTCGAGTAGGTACCGGAATGAAAACACGGATGGGGTAAAAGATAGTGAATTAACATCAAAAACTAAGGAGTATCATTACGACCGATTTTGGGTTAACTACCGTCCACCTTTCCTACTTCATCCTATTACTATTATAAACGCGATGTTTGTTACTCTTTTACGCAAAAACTACTGAACGGATTTTGATGAAACTTTTCAGTAGTATAGCGTATACGTCAGAATAACACATAGGCTACTTTTTATCCGGGTAACACGCGGGCCAAGCCGTGAGCAGAGAAGCTAGTGATTAAATAAATATCCTTCCTCCACCCCCGATTCTTTCCACAATAACCCAACGCTTCTTCAGACACAATTTTAAGGCAAAACAGAACGCGACCTTTTTTTAAAAAAATAATTTAATCAAAAGAAAACGTGATCTTATCTAATCAGAAAGAGACCAAACTTAGAGAAGAAATTATCGAAATAATTAAATTTGTTCATGCGGCTAAGTGCCAAGAGCACTGGTGCTAT
Source organism: Perizoma flavofasciatum (assembly GCA_958496245.1). Taxonomy (NCBI): domain Eukaryota; kingdom Metazoa; phylum Arthropoda; class Insecta; order Lepidoptera; family Geometridae; genus Perizoma; species Perizoma flavofasciatum. The sequence continues at coordinate 4,488,804 of OY292446.1, read as the reverse complement.
TCTCTCGCTGAATGGCCAAAGAAATCCTGTGACCGAGGAAAAGCCAGTCCTCTTGTCACCAGTGTCGTCATACAAAAGGGGAGAATAAAAGAGGTGAATTTGGCAGTCATTGCCAAAATAAAGAAAATAGCCGATAATCTTACTAATATTATAAACGCGAAAGTTTGTGAGGATGGATGTTTGTTAATCTTTCACGCAAAAACTACTGAACGGATTTTGATGAAAATTTACAGTTATATAGCTTTTACATCAGAATAACACATAGGCTATTTTTTATCCGGGTGCCTCGCGGACGAAGCCGTGAGCAGAGGCTAGTAATAATAAACAGCTAACATTACAGACACACACATATTCCCTGGCCTCACGCTAGGATTCCCTGTGTCGTGGGTATCAGAAACTACGAGAACCATGGTACCACAGCGGGAATCGAACCGAACCGCTTGCGTAGCAGCTACTCGCCCATTCCTGCCACTGTGTTGCCACTGTTTCGACAGTGAAACAGTAGCAGTGGCAACACACGACACTTTTATAAACATCTTACGTGGGTAATATTATTTCTGCGTTATTCTCCGAGATGTTTCGGCGCGTCTCGAGATTTGGGCCAAAACGCGAAGCACGTACGATACGTGACTTGTTTTAAATTCAGGGTGTTAAGTTCTACCGGGTGCTTCTGCGTTATCTGTACGAATTTTTATACTTTTTTTAACGGACTGCAAAAAAGAAGGAGGTTCTCAATTCTGTTGTATTTTTTTAAAATCAGAATAATTGTTTGTTACATCAGAACTTTGTCATTTATAAACTGATTTGGAATTTATTTTTATTTGAAAGAATATACTTTCAGGTTGGTCCCGTTTTTATCAAAATCCAGTTCTGATGATGGGATTCATGAGGAGTTAAGGGAACTCTTCAAATTTGGGTGAGAAATGGGTGACGAAATTTCATAATGACTTTTTATCAATTTCAATGAAGTCGGTTTTTTGATATTATTAACGTCTAATAATTTAACCAAGTTTGCTCTTATATATTCCAAGTCTGCTCATTTACAATTTTTTTTTTACACTGCATTTTTTTTTTCAAATTAAAGTACTTTACATTATAAAGTTTCTGGCAAACTGTACAACAGTTTGTCGGCAGTAGCTGTCGTGGACATATAATACTTAATTGTAAATGTACCTAACTACTTAAACTAATTACTAATTACTTATCACATAATATAATATAGCCAGTTTAGCTCCCCTTAGCATATTACGAATGCTAAATGACGGTGTATTCATTTACAATACATCTCTGATTCTTTTACAAAATCATTTAATTGATTTCGAAGGCATTCCAATGTAGGAAGGAAGAAGAAAGGCGTTTCAATAAGCAGCGCTGGACTAACAACCTGTCACGTGAAATGCTCCAAAGTGGGGCTATTGCCAAATTTAATGTCTCTACCACGCCTTTACTAGGTATACTCAAAGATCTAAGCACTGAATACACATCTGAGGATTTATTTGAATATGAATTCCATTTATGAAAATAAATGGAATATACAAATGTAGCAGCATTATTAGGTATCTCCAATTTGTCTAAAGAATTCCTTATGGCAAATAAAAAACTAAAAAATGAATAGGTCTGTTTCTGGTATATTTCACCGATAAGTGTACATATGTTGTTACTCAATACTCATTATTACGTTTATTAATGTACTAGTCGTGCCACGGTTGCCCTCGGCCCGCGACCCAACGCGTTGCATCGCCCGTCCGCGCTATTACTTATTTTGCTCGGCTCCCTAAGACACTTAGGTCGTAGCGTGATGTTAAATAGCCTATAACCTTTCTCAAGAATTGGGCTATTAAATGGAAAAAAATCAAATCCGATTGGAAGTTCCAGAGATTAGAACGTTCAAACAAAAAAAAAATTCTTTAGCTTTATTATTAGTATGTAGAGGTAGATAGATAGATAGATAGATAGTTTTTTTATTCGACACATACAATACAGCACAGACAAGTACAAATGAAAAGAAAGACAAACAATTAAAGAAACACAGTAAATACAGAAGAGTAGGTACAATAAGTGGGTGCTAACCAGTGCTAACGAGGGCAGTCTATGCTGCAATGTTGTGTATTAGTCGAAAAGGTCCTATCTCAGCTTACTGCTGCTCCGCCAAGGCGAAGCAGCGCTGATTTTCAGATAGGACCTAAGAAGTGAGGGATGACCTCACGATCGCAATGTTGCAGAAAGAAAAACAGTGAAGAAAAAGTAGGTATAGATAATTCACTCTAGAAATTAAGATAAAACTTTCATAAAAAAAACTGATCGTTTATTAAAAGACTGTAAGTCCTTAGCTTACCCTTGTGAGTGAAATTCTTAACCTTATGATTTAATTCGTCTCTGAACTCGGAGAGTTCGTAGGTAGGTCATACAGTCGCATCGGAGCAATGCCTTCAAAATAACCGGGCGGGTACTGTTAACGAGCTTACGTCTTCGAGTACCATCACTTTATACATGGTTGAAAGAGGACATTTCGGTTTTCTGGACACTAGAAAGTCTCTTATCCGTTGTACTTCCGCAATAGATAGATTAGATCACTGATCAGATTTAGAGAACTGTTTATTGTACATGAAACCTATAAAAAAATAACAAAAATATAGAACAAGGTAACCTACATAGCTTAAAAAATAAAACTAAAAACCAGCCAACCTTCGTTAGCGATAATGTTTTGTTCTGTTTAATTTGTATGCAATTTGGTGAATTAAGTTTTATCTATATATCCTCTTTAAATGTGTCAAACTATGAATGCCTTCACCGATACGTGTGTTACTCCACATAACGATCTAGCCTGGGCTTTTCTTAGTCCCCGTCGCGAAAAAATATGTTACCTATAAGTTTAAAGGCCAATGTTTGATATGTGTTAAAATTATCAGGTGGTACGAAACCGTTGGGGGTGCGAATCGTAATTACGCTTGTTTACGGTAATGTCTTTCAACCCGATAATATCTCATGCTGGTATTCGACGATGTAGGATTAACTACAGTGCCCATCCTGTCTTGGGGATCAGACAGTCTTCTGGCACAAGCTCTCTTCAAAAGGTTGCCTCAAAGTAAATGGAGCTTTGATCACATAGTTGTTTAACTTTCCAAACATTTCAGGCTTACTTACGTCATTTCGTAGAAAAACTATTGATATTGCCACGTCTTTGTATAGTAACTATTATTTAAACACTGGCCGCGTTATAACATTTATAAACGCGGCTAATGTGGTCTTCAAACCACTTGTGTGGCTTTTATAGCATTTTGGTGCTAAAAGTTCATTATATCTAGGTACGAGTAAAGTTGACTGATGAAATTCAATAGAAAATTAATGGAAAAGCCTGAAAAAGCTTTTAAAACCAGACTGGAGAAACGAAATTCGACCTTGTAAATGCCTCTCAGTACTTAAATAAAATTGTATTCGTTATTATGTCCATGACCTACAAAGATATAATTCGCCTACGCGATATAGCAGCGCCATATTCGTAGACTATTCGATGCTCGTATGCCAATTTTAATATGAAAAACATGTGCGCTGTAGAGATTTCACAGCATAATGAGGTTAAAGTTTCATGCGTGCATTCATCCGACAGGCAGTTGCTGCAAAATAAAAAAATAAAAAAGTAAAAATCGCGGGAAATGAGCGCCCTCGCCGCCATAACAGAATGGAGCGCTTTCATTCGAATTTTGAATCTCGAGCTCTTTATAGTGGCGGTTATTGTTGAGTGCCCCGTTCATTGTTTTCTTGCTTTATTAGGTGCAGAGGGTTACGTTTATGAAAAAGAACTTAAACAATGAAGCGGCCGGACACTCTGTCTTTGTGTGAATATTGATGGATTTGCTTTATTAGAACGGGCGGGCTGTATACATCCATAGAATCACACCAGTAAGTAAATGAGAAGACACTATATTTTATTATAAATGGTAACGGACAAACAACCTCATCCGGTAAACGCATACGGGCTCCTTGCGTCGTGGATCAAAACAACATTATCCCCCAGTTTTATGTAATGGGGGTGCACGAAAAAGTTACGGACAGACAGACAGACATGATAAAAATACAAGGGTTCCGTTTTCGATATTCGGATTCAAAACAAACACGTTCATACTCAGTGTGAGTTAGCATTCCACGTGGCAGGTTGCAAGCCTATCGCCGCTTATTAGAACACTAACCGACGATGGCTCATGTCTTCGATTTTTTATCGGAATGCCGGCTTCCATACGGTTTTTTCTTTCAACGGTTTTAGTAGGTATTTGGCTTCGGAACTCTAAAACGCTCATATGTAGTTCACGGAGCTCTGGCCATAATTTACGACTGTGTAGGTGGCTCTGGTCTGTATGGTATGGAATGACGCGTATTATCTGTATTCTGTACCTACGTATAGATTTGGTTCTTTTATGAGAAATTATAGAATGACCGTCATTGAACCTTTTAAAATCATTCAAATTCCACTTCCTCTTTCTATAATATGTCAGAGGGGCCTTATTGCGTCTCTCAGTTCAGAGGCACCATTCGAGAACCTATCTTAGGTAACTATATTTTTTTAGGAAAAAAATAAAAACAGGCTACTAATAATGGGAAGTTGAGAAAAAGTCCAATATGAAATGTCATTCCTTATTTTTTCACCCTTAGAGGTGAGATTTTTCATGAAATTTATATGGAACCACCTCTACCCATTAAAAAAATAATCATTAATATCGGTTAACAATTGGCGAATATATCGCGTAACATACATTAAAAAAACAGACAAAAAGGAGGAAGATCTCACCTTTTTTTTAAGACCTTTTTTTTTTTTTTCTTTTTTTTTGTAGTTAAAATAAACTTACACTCAATCAAACAATTGTAGGCCTAGGTAATTTTGAATGGTGGTCCCATATAAATTATATGAACCACGCGTTACATACAAACTCATGCCCGACCATTATCGACCATTATCGTTGTCGTGTGGCTGCAGTATCGTCTATTATCGTTGTCGTGTGGCAGCAGTATCGTCCATTATCGTTGTCGTGTGGCTGTAGTATCGTCCATTATCGTTGTCGTGCGGCTGCAGTATCGTCCATTATCGTTGTCGTGTGGCTGCAGTATCGTCCATTATCGTTGTCGTGTGGCTGCAGTATCGTCCATTATCGTTGTCGTGTGGCTGCAGTATCGTCCATTATCGTTGTCGTGTGGCTGCAGTATCGTCCGTCTGAAGACATCTCAAGTGCTATGCCGGTCTATCCTTCATCTTTAAGATCACAGATATGCGTCTTGCGTAACATAAAGTGAATCATTCAACATGTTTGTCTAATCAAATCATACACGGAGCATGGATGCTTGTTGATAATTGAGTCATCTCACACCCAGCACATAATGTTTTAATTAGTTTGATGAGAACATACGTTCATTATGTTACTTAGGTACTTGTTATGCAAATAAGTCGTTGACTGAGTAAGTCATCATCATCAAAAATCTGTAGAAGTCCACTGGACACTCACCTTCAACATGAATATTTATATGATAACTAGCTTCTGCCTACGGCTTCGCACGCGTGGTAAAAGATATTTATCAAGGTACCTAGATAAATACTATTTGAATACAAATAATAACATAATATGTGGAAATAAGCTCTAATTACAAATGATTTTGGTATTACTTTGTATGGGCAATTCATCCTCCGCAGGCTTCTTAAGTCACCGCTCTACCTAGGCGAGGTGTGCGTGCGTATACTATAAACAAATAGCAAAATCTTATTCCTATTAAAGTACAATGGGCGGTCTTATCGATTAGAAGCGATCTCTTCCAACCTCTGGATGGAGAGGATACTAAGAGATCGTTAGAGTGGAATATTCAGGAAACATAAAGTTGTTCTTTAAAAAAGTGTTTAATGTAAAGGAAAAAGTTGAAATTCAGTAAAACCGTTTTGAGAAAACGTCATCGAAAATGCTCTCTTTATTTTGGATTTAAGCCTATGTTATGACTATGACTAAACCAGCTCAACTTCCAAATTAAAAAAACGAATTGATATCGATCCTTCCGTATGGGAGCTTCAAAAAAAATGCTTAAAACATACCTCTGCACAGGGGGCTAGTTTTTTCTTCTCTTGGCGTTGCCACTTTCGGCATTTGCCATTTTACTTTTTTTCTAGCGTAGTAACTTGATAATTTATATATAATTTTTTTTTTAATAAAGAATTAGGGAAATATTTATAAAATTACACAATACGAATACTTATTAAAATGATTAGGATAAGGATCAGCGGAGTTTATGAATATAATATATTACAGTTTAATATTATTAGTGCTTATGAAAGAAGCTAAGTAAATATATATATCAGGATCTAAGGAAGAAAGAAAGATATTAATATAAGTAGGAAGAGGAACATGAGAGGAAATGAGATCATGGAATAAAGAGGCATGATCATACACGGGGGGCTAGTTAATACGTAAGTGCCTTTTGGGTACGAACAGGTGCTTTACAAAGAACTACTTAGGCACCTCCTTTAACATTATATATTCTGTGGAAGCCGGCCAACTACTAAAAAATTCAACAAGTTTTACCACGCGAGCGTAGCCTACCCTAGACATGAAACAATAGCATAGCATGGTGTGTACTAGGGTATTCCCGGTAGGTACATATGATACACTTTTTACCAATTTTACAGCCGACTTCAAAAAAGTAGGCGGTTTCAATTCGTCTCTGTTATTTTTTTGTGTTTGTTACGCCATGTCTTCGCCTATTTTAGAGTATACTTCAATTTCATTCATTATACTTCCTTTTGTTAAGTAGGGTATACTTCAAGTCAAGAGTGGTCCCGTATAAAATTAAATTTAATGAAAAATCACACCCGTAAAACGGCGATTAAATTTCATATTGGACTTTTTACTTGATCTGTTGTTTGAAGTCGGATTTTTGACATTTAAATGTTTATAGTTAATCAATTGTAAAATCCTTTTTTTTTTGCAATGACTTCAAGTGTGGTTCTTTTAAAGGTTTTTTTATTCTTTAAGCACTTTTGGTCCGGTTAATCCGTACAGACAAAATATGATAAATTTTAAAGGCATGGAAAGAATCTATGATCTGCGTCATTTCATGTTTACAAAGAGCTTGCAATATAAAAATGTTTTATTATCAATTGCGTAGACGTGGCAATTGGTATGCGCGTCTCAGAATTATTAATACGCTATTTACTATAGTTTTATGTTATGAGATAGCTGAAGAATTTGAAGATATGTTTTCGTATTGGGTATTGGTGAAGCCAGTGGGCAGTGACATCACATTCTCTGTGAGAATAAAACGTGCGTTAACATTCCAAGTTTCGAATGAAAACTAGGAGCAAACATTTTTTTATCTGTGATGAAAACAAAGACTCTATTTGAGAGTCTTATAGTAAAACCACAGAATAATTAATAATTTTTAGAACCTCTGCTTAAGTCACTATTAGGTGCTGGAAAAAAGTACCTTTGTACCCAACTGTCACAAACATAGTCCTGGTTTCGGACTAGGATTCCCTGTATCGTGGGTATCAGAAACTATTAGTACCGTGGTACCACAGCACAGACCCAGTTGATAGATGATGGAATGAGTATAAAATAGAAACGTTATTACCGAATAGCTTTTGCCCACGGCTTCGCCTGCGTGGTACCCGGATAAAAAGTAGCCTATGTGTTATTCATATGTATAAGCTATATTAATGTAAAGTTTCATCGGAATCCGTTCAGTAGTTTATGCGTGAAAGAGTAACAAACATCCTTTCAAACTTTCGCGTTTGTAATAGTAGTAAGATTTTTATGCGGTTTTTTGCTATAGTTTCTGACTTTACAAGAGGTTCTTTAATATTTTTCGACAACATACGTCGCTAAGGGTCGCTGCTAAACGTTATTTTTTAACCGATCTTTTTAAATTCTCATCTTCATTACGCTGACTATTACGTAAACGTATTGTCTACGCTAGTAACCTAGTTTCTAAATCATCAGTATAAAATCTAATACTCTAAAACTATCCTTATCCCTATGGAATATGATGTAAATTAGTCAGCATCCGTTTTAAATTCCTTAAGGACTTCCTGTATTATGTGACATGAGGAAATCTACTCTGGCTGTTATTCTTAAATTGTTTACAATCTCAACCCTATTGCACCGGAATAAGAGATGCTATATTTCATAGCAATTGAGAAGAATAAAATAAACCATAATATACTTTATTACAATGTAGTTAAGCTTAATTCTTCAAACCATAGTCTGAAACTTGTTATTTGAGAGACCATTTTATGAAATGGTAATTGTTCTGTGAATTACAATCTTATCGCTTTTGAAATAAGCGTTATTGTGCAAAGTGTGCAAATAACCCTTGGCGCTTAAGTGCTCCTCTAAAACTAGCCAAGTGCGAGTTGAACTCGCACACTAAGGGTTCTGTGTCACCATACAATATAAACACTCATTCTTTGAACGTACAAGATAGTTGCACGTTTACCAACGTTTTTTTTAACCCCCTTGAAGCTTGACTTGTTTTTATTTAATATCCTTCCGTGCGTTTGTTATAAAAGATTGTTCTCCTCTCCGAAGATCTTCGAAACATCTTTTGATTGAAAAGCGTTTTTTTTTCAATCGATTTGTATGTAGTTAAAGATAGTTCCGACGTTTCAAAGTGGTCGTTGTGATTTTATTGAATAAATGAATTTTGACTTTGACTTTGATAGATTTTATGAATGAATGAATGAAAATACTTTACTTAAGATACAAACAAAATAAACAGTAGTCAGTAACACATTATGATAAAGGTACAGTGGGTGGTCTTATCGCTTAAAAGCGATCTCTTCCAGACAACCTTTGGGTAGAGAGGATTTATCAATGTCTTGGGGGCGCTATAATATAGATCGCGGACGGTTTAAAATGTAATAAAAATAAGTAAATAAAAATAAATTGATTTTTATATATTTTCTATATGTTAAAGACCACCATAGTAACACGTATACTATGTACTATGAAACAGCCCTTTGATAGACAGACAGATGGCGGCGAATGACTAGTAATAGGGTTGCGATTGCACTCTATTGGGTGCGGAACCCTATAAAGCACACAAATTTTGCTCATTATTCCTTGTAATAAAGACCAGTTTGAGCAATTTGATTGTTCCGGTGCGGGCCCTTGAGTAGATTTGGGTCTGACTTGTAGACAAAAGCCCTACAAAAAAGTACTTTTGAACCATGCTGGTAGTATCAATTACTTCATTTGTTCATGTTGGTAGGTAACAGAGTAAGAACTTTATTTTGACGTTACTACATAGAGCGGAAGCAATAAAATGATTTGCTCACGAATTCTTTCACCGCACTGGTAGACCAGAAAGTTGGTGTTACGATGATCGACTCGCGGCGTCGGGAGCTCGTATATGCGTTTGCCTTAAAAGGTTGTGTGCGTGTTAGTTAATGTTACCATTTAACTTCGAAACTGCTTATGCGATTAAAATGCGGTTTTGCAATCGATTTGTATGACTTCGAGGATGATTCTTGGATAGTTTTATAGCCTATACTAGCTTCTGTCCACGGTTTCGCCCGCGTGGTACCCGAATAAAAAGTGGCCTATGTATTATTCAGATGTATAAGCTATATTACTGTAAAGTTTCATCAAAATCCGTTCAGTAGTTTTTGCGTGAAAGAGTAACAAACATCTATTCTCACAAACTTTCACGTTTTTAATATTATGGGATACCTTGAAGAATAGACTTTTACATCGATTATATAAATTCACTGTGAAAAAAAACTTATCCGTAAATGAACAGTTTTTTTAACCACCTGGCAAGCGTGCTCCTCCACCCTTTTGTGTGTTTTTTTTATACACTGTCGAGTGCCAGGAGGTTTTAATGCTAAAATAAATGTCTACCAGTCATACAAACTAGAAGTACACAGCCTTTTGCGTCAGAGTCCATGTCTCGGCACCGTAGCTCAAAGCCCCCGGCTAGTATTATTTCTACCCTCACGCCTCAAAGACCTACTTAAAGACTCCTTTGAAAAGTAAAGAAGGCGTCCTTTCAAGATTTTAATCAAAGTGTAGCCTAGAAAGACTGTATAGGAAAACTTGAGAGAGTTTTTCATTAGTATGAATGAATGAATTTCATTAATTTACTATATTGAACACCAAAAACAAAATCTTATTGTTATTCTTAAGAAATGTTTTTGGAAGAAAACTCATTTAGGGTTAAGCTCGCCATTATACATAAATACCTTCTCAGCCTGTCATTTTCATTTTTTATTTTTGCACAGTAAATAATAAATAGAGTATGATATCTGAAACTATTGTTCTTATAAATCTTTAATGTACACAGAAATATAAAACAAAATATTAGGTGAGGCATGTACAAAAGCGAGCTTTATCCTAAAAAGAGTTTTCTTCCAGCAAACCTTTGAGGAGAGATAGAGAAGTGATAAAGTTGGTAGATGCACAAAGTCTAGAAAGAAGAAACTAAATATAATTACTATACGAAACTATTGATATTCATTGTACCTTCTCTTGTTTCAGGTATCCACTTAAAGAAACAAGATGGCGCGATCATCGAAAGAAATGTGACGTTTACAAAACCCATAAATTCTAATTCATTTGAATCTCACACACAAAAGTGTTTTTCGTGTGAGGGTTTTTCGTCGTGGTTACGCTTATGGCCACTGAAAAATACATTGTCGTGAAAGGATTGATAACGTCTAATATAACAGGCGTTTGTAAAAAGTTGTGATAAACAATAACTGGCCTACCTGTAGGCCTACAAGATCAACTATCCTACGTTCCTTTAGAATTAGATGCCAAAGTGATAGGTGGAATACCTCTAAAACCTTTAAAAAATATATTTTCCCTAACCAAAGCTAGAGTTAAGATGGCGAATCAAATGCCTATATACAGCCAAGTTGTGCCTAAGTCCCAATACCGGGCAAAGGGCGCGAAAAACCGTACGCGCGCCGACTTCGACCCGTTAAACTTCAATAACGGCGGGAATTTTCCAATTTCGAACGCGAACCCCATTGACAAGGATAAGGAAAAGGTGGAGCGCGAAAAGGTAGAGAAGAAAGAACGGAGAAAGGACGAGACTAGTCGTTCTAGAAGGAAGAATGATGCTAGTGAGGGGAAAGTTGAGGCTTACTTGAAGCAGTATCAAGTCAATATTCGACAGCAACAGCACCAGCATCGGCATTCGGCGGTCAGACAAGCAGAGCACAGAGTCAATTTAAGGTGAAATTTGAAATTTATTTTAAAACTAGCTGTACCCGCGACTTCGCGATTGCTATCAATCTTTAAAGTACCTCTTTCTAATAAAAAGAGAATGAATGAAATCGGACTACGCGTTAATGAATAACAGCTAAGTACAAATTTTGAATTTGATCCCATCTCCCAAGGAAACCGTGCTCAATTTCGGGATAAAAAGTATCCTATGTCCTACCCTGTAGTATGAACTCAAATCATGCCAAGTTTCATTTGAATTCGTTCGGTAGTTTCGGCGCCATGCGTGATTATGGTTCAGACAGACAGACAAAAATGAAAAAACTACATTTTTGGCTTCAGTAACGATTATAGAGTGCCCTCCAAAAAAATATTCAAAATATCTTCAATGTACAGAATTTGACCTGTTACATTCTTATTATAGTAAATAGTAGAATAGATGGAAAAAAACAATCCTTATTAGTCTTCATCAGGGTGAGTGGTCGCGACTTTCTCCTTCCGCGTCGCGCCGTACACTACGCGTACTAGTAGTGCACGGCGGACTCTCGGAATGAGTCGAAACTTAGTCGGTGCCTTCACCGATAGTGCAGTACGTGAAAATTCCCGTTTTTACAATATGAATAGTCAAGTTCACGATAGTTTTTGGAATAAAATCCTTATTAGCATTAAGATCTTGAATATATGTCATATATTGATGGATAACTTTGGTACCCAGACCAGGTTTACTTGTCTGATGGCGTACCAATGCCCTCCGCCGGGATAGTAGTTATAATAATACGTGAAGATAAAATAAGGAGATAAGACCGCAATCTGACCACTATCAATAAAATGTATGAAACAATCGCGACAGTAATCACCACATGCAATTGTGTACAACGATGCCGTTGTATGCGTGAATGAAATGCTTAAGGCTAGTGCCATATATTGCACAGGTCTGGGTGTTTTCTATGTATAATAAGTATGTTTTTACAAAATAAAATGTATATAAGTAGTATATCAGTCATGTAGTTCCCATAACACAAGCTCTGCTTACTTTGGGGCTAAATGATGCTGTGTGAAATATGTCCAGCATTATTTATTTATTTATTTATTTATTTATTTATTTATTTATTTATTTATTTATTTATTTATTTATTTATTTATTTATTGCTAGAGGATCGTGACGTGCGTGCTCCGTCCGTTGGTGGTTTGAGAGTCTGTTGGCGTCCGTGTTAATTCAATTTGTAAACAATCTTACTATCGAATCGACGGGGATTGAACCTGGGATCTCCTGCTGGGTACGCGGGTACTGTAACCACCCGGCCTTCATTGTATGTGTTTATTATAATATGTATGTATTTACAAAATAAAAGTATATAAGTAGTATATCAGTCATGTAGTTCCCATAATACAAGCTCTGCTTAGTTTGGGGCTAGATGTGTGAAAAATGTCCAGCATTATTTATTTATTGTTTTTTTCAAACGAATCTATTTAATTGGTGTTTAATTTTTTTGACACACCAAAAATATAAGTACTTGCAAAGTCATATCTATTTTAACCGGAGACGACAGAAGTTGTATGCTTTTGCTATGAAAGGTTCTATGTTTATCTCCGAAACGGCTTATCGGATTTTAATGTGGCTTATTGCAATTTGTTTGTCTTCAAAGATGGTTCAATGATAAGTTTATCGCCACAAGGGGTCGCTGCAATCGATAATGGAAATACAGGGGGTTTTTAACTGTTGTAAAAAATACTTGTAAATTTACAGATCTCTTCCTCTTAACGAAGTGACGTCCTCTCGTGGTCACGATAGGACGCCGACTGATCGACATCGCGGCTTCCCAGAACGGGAGAGAGACAGCACGAGGGAACATCGCCGCGAGCGAGAGAGAGATAGAGACAGGGACAGGGATCTTGACTTTGATGGTAAGTGGCGACATCTTATTCTACTTACAATTTTAGACCCCTTTTTGCCTCCTATGTTTAAAAAGCTAACGTATTGAAAAAACAACGTTACAGTGTTATTAATGAATAAATAATATTAAAAAGCATCCTTCAGTCACATGTCGTCAGTCCACACTCTGACATGTGACTGAAGTCGATCTGTGTCGTGGGTACCAGGAACTACGAGGAATATAGTACCACAACACCCAGATCCGGAACAAATATCTGCAGAACATGCAACCATTTGTCCCGCAGCGGGAATCGAACCAGCACCTCTTTTGTCTCAGCCGGCTATTTGCCCGGCGCGCCACATAGTTATATTTTATTTATTTATTTTTATCCTACCTTCCTACTAATATTATAAACGCGAAATGTTGTAAGGAACAAGGTTCCAGTTTTTTTACTCTTTCACGCAAAAACTACTGAACGGATTTTATTGAAACTTTGCAGTAATATAGATTATACATCAGAATAGCACATAGGCTACTTTTTATCCGGGTACCACGCGGGTGAAGCCGTGGGCATAAGCTAGTTTTATATAAAGTACCGAATTGTCCAACTGGACTCTGAGTAAAATCTCGCTACGCGCTCACGATCAAAAACCAACTTATTTTGTTTCAGGAACGCCCCTAAGTCCAATAGCTTCAAGGCCGCAGGACTCTACCCGTCCCGTTCGCAAGTCCTCCTCTGCCCACAGAGTGACAGAGACGACTATATCGACGGACAAGCGTCGCTTCTTCTGTAGAGAATGGGCCTTTCAGAAGATAGCACATTGCTTGGAGCAGAGGCCCGCTAGCAAGGCTTGTGGAGCGCTCATATTGGGTAAGGGTAATTGTTCAAGTTAGCTGGAAGAAATCGCTTTTAGTTACCTCAGGTACCGCTTATGAAAATCGGATTTGTAGATTAAAGAGAAATACTTTTATTCATATAACTATGTACAAAAATTATACATACATATAGTCACGCCTGTTTCCCGGAGGGGTAGGCAGAGACCAAGGATTTCCATTTGCTACGATCCTGGCATACCTCTTTCCCTTCATTCATCCTCATCACATACTTCATACAAGATCGGCGGTTTAGTGTACTTCTGACCTGGCCTTTTTCTAAAATGTCTCCAATTTGGTCAGAGTACGTTCGCCGAAGTCTTCCTCTACCAACTATCCCATTCACGCTCGCCTTGTATACTTGTTTTGTTAATCTACTTTCGTCCATCCTTTCTATATGCCCAAACCATCTCAACATATCTTTCTCAACTCTCGTTACTACATCTTCATTCACTCCACACTGCTCTCTTAGCACGCTGTTCCTCACTCTACCACTCAAAGTTACACCACACATACTTCTCAAAGCTCTCATCTCCACTGCATTCACTCGACTTTGATGTTTCTTCTGCCATACCCAACTTTCACTTCCATATATTAGTGTCGGCACTAACACTCCTTTATGCACGGCTAGTCGTGTCGTCAAAAATTATACTATCTACATAATACATATTTAACTAGAAAAAGAAGATGTGTTGTCTACCTATAGTACTAGGACAACTTGTACAGGCAGAGAACAGATTTATACAGGTATTTAGAAAAAATACAGATGAATAGCTAGCTATTAAAAGACCGTTGCGAAGCGCCATCTCTGTGACTTTGAGGGAAGCGCACTTTTTTCTGAAAGTCACAGAGATGGCGCTTTATCAGAACTTATAGAAGTTCTTCCTAATAATAATAGTCTTCATATTGTAAAAACGGGAATTTTCACGTACTGCACTATCGGTGTCTTGGCAAGAGAAAAGTTTTTTGTTCCTCGCAAGATCCGCAAAGCTATCGAGATAGGTCGACTTTCTCCATCCTTGGAGAAAGTCGCAACCACTCACCCTGATGAAGACTCTCGGAATGAGTCGAAACTTAGTCGATGCCTTCACCGATAGTGCAGTACGTGAAAATTCCCGTGTTTACAATATGAATAGTCAAGTTCACGATAGTTTTTGGAATAAAAAATAATAGTCTTTATTTCTGTAAATACTTAAACGTCAACATTTTCGCAATAGTTTAATAGAGCCTCAACAAAGTTTCTGAATGGTTTTTGTGTTTGAAGGTGATGCTGGTAGCGGTAAGACCGCCCTATGCCAGGAGCTCAGCGAGCCGGGGCAGGGTCCTCAGGCGAGGCAGCAACGAGCTCTGAACAGACGGCTGCTGGCCAGACATTTCCTCCAGGTACTTATACACTACCCTTCTTATCCTACTAATATTATAAATGCGAAAGTTTGTGAGGATGGATGTTTGTTACTCTTTCACGCAAAAACTACTGACGGATTTTGATGAAACTTTACAGTAATATAGCTTTTACATCAGAATAACACATAGGCTACTTTTTATCTGGGTATCACCCGGGTGAAGCCATGGGCAGAAGCTAGTAACTCATATAAAAAAAATGAAATGCGCCATCTTTGTTTTTAAATTTGACCTCATTGAATTTTTGAATATTAAATTCGTGTTGGCCATGATTGATTTCATACAACATCATCTAGCCCCAAACTAAGCTGAGCTTGTAATATGGGAACTACATGACTGATGTACTATCTATATACTTTTTGTAATGTTTTTTTTAATAGGTAAGGATACTTCAAGAGAACCAACAAATGTTATAACAATCCCACCCCTAAGGGGGAAAAAACAAGGGATGTGGTACAAAAATATAGCTATCTCTTTTTGACTGATGCAGGCTCGCCCTAGCTTGCGCGATAGTAATATTAGTCGTTCAGATTTTTTTTTGTTATAAATTTGGTGGTGTTCCGTAATACCAAAAAGATGAATGAAAACTTGTGTTTTTTTTCACATTGTGTTGGTATTCTGTAACTAGACAATATAATAATTATATGTACCTAACCAAACGATACGTAAGGTATTGTTGTTTTTAATACGAAACAAATAAGAAGAAAACATGTATGACGTAAAAATATCCAAAACATGATTCGTTTACATTTAATTTTAGGTATTTTGAAAAAATATATAGCAAGGTACGTAGGTAAATACTATTCTAATGCAAATAATAACATAATATGGTGGAAATAAGCTCTAATTACAAATGACTATGGTATTACGTTTGTATGGACAACTCATCCAATGCAGGCTTCATCTTGAAAATACACTCGCTTTGCTGGCTCGATCATAGTATAGTGCTGTCATCTATTTATGTAACTTATCAACTCTTGCAGAGTACCACGGAAAATAGCCTTCGCCCGGGCGAGTTCATCCGCTCACTCGCGATGCAGATTCTGAGTCACTCTTCACGCCGACCCCGCGTCGGGGGTGAGCAGAGGGATGAAACTCCTCCGGAGATCAGGTATGAATATGAAAATCTCTATATCTATACTAATAATAGGCTGTAATTTAATTTCAAAAAAATTAGAGATCCTTAAGAAAATTTCAATAATGTAACCCAGAGTAGCAAAATTTTGCCTATAAAATTCATTATTAATCGTACGTGCGCTGATAAACGATTTATGATACATAAAAAATATGTACTACATTGTTACAGTACTCATTATTACCTACAAAAAAGTCCGCGAGGGAATATATCTAACTATCATAGTTAAGTCACTATAGCAGCTTTTGTGTTTTAAAATTTAAGTAGATTTACTTAAGAAATAGAAAAGTCGGTAGAAACAAAAGTTGCATTCGTATCGTAGTATTAATTCTTATTCAAATAAATAGTTTTATCATCAAGGGTATTTATGTAGCAGTAAAATACTTCACTGTTACTTTTTATCCCGATATTCCCACGGAATCGAAATTTACGCGGGTGAACCGCGCAGCTAGTACTATTTAATATCGTACTAATATTATTGTGACGTGTGCGGTTAGCTAATTACGGTACGCTAGCGCCATCTCTTGATATATGGACGCACTACTTGTTCTACCGCCATCTAGTATCGTCTGCAGGCACTAACCGCGCTAGAAAAGACAGTAGTTTCTCGAATATTTGAGGCGGCGCGAGCCAGCGTGCCGGTCACGCCCCCTACTAGAAATTACTAGAAGAAACGCGTTCTTCATGCGTTCTAGAAAACAAGTTAATTTCTGCATAATTTTAAGTCCTCTTGATATTCATATTGTAAAAACGGGAATTTTCACGTACTGCACTATCGGTGAAGGAACCGACTAAGTTTCGACTCATTCCGAGAGTCTTCATCAGGGTGAGTGGTTGCGACTTTCTCCTTCCGCATCGCGGCGTGCACTATGTTATGTCCTCTTGATATGTTTTCCATCATCGTTTACAGCGCCCTTGTGGCGATAAAACCTGGTAAGCACCATGCTTGAAGTGCATAAAATATATTTAAAAGGATATGCTGATTCGAAGATAAAACACATAAGGGCTCCTTATATGCGTTTTATCCTTATATACGTTGCTCCTTATATGATCGCGCGCGAGGAATCGCCGTAAATTCACTTTCAAATTAGGACTATGTGACGGTTGGGTGTATATTTATTTATTTAAAATAACTTGTTCAAAGTAGATTAACAAAACAAGGCAAGGTATACAAGGCGAGCGTGAATCGAATAGTTGGAAGAGGAAGGCCTCGGCGAACGTACTCTGACCAAATTGGAGATATTCTAGAGAAAGGCCAGCTCAGAAGTACATTAGACAGTCGAGCTCAAGAGTTTGATGAGGATGAATGAAGCGAAAGAGGTATGCCAGGATCGTAGCAAATGGAAATCCTTGGTCTCTGCCTACCCCTCCGGAAAACAGGCGTGATTATATGTATGTATGTTTGTTCAGTCTTTTTATTTTTAATGTTTCCAGACGAGATTCAGACGAGGAACGCATCATCCAGCGTTTCCGTGACCTTGGAGATGACGGGGAAGAGAGCTCCAAGCCACTGCTCGCTGATACAGAAGGTACATAAATAACATTAAATAAAATAAATAAATAATGCTGGACATATTCACACAGCATCATCTAGCCCCAAACAAAGCAGAGCTTGTTTTATGGGAACGGCATAACTCGGGCGGGCGGGCTAGCGTGCTTGCGTGTGTGTGTGTGACGCAGAAGATTGCGGGATCAATTCCCGCTGTGAGACAAATGTTTGTATGATTTGTTGTCTCGGGTCTGAATGTTTACTATGTAAAATATGTATGTATTTACAAAAAATATATATATAAGTAGTATATCAGTCATCTAGTTCCCATAACACAAGCTCTGCTTAGTTTGGGGCGAGATGATGCTGTGTGCAAAATGTCCAGCATTATTTATTTATTAATTGTTAGAATAATATCAATTTGCAAGAATAATGTTCTTCTACAATTCCAGATCGTACAGACGAAGAAGACGCCGGAACCGGGCGTCGAACCCGCACCATCGATCGTATACACGAGCGGGAGGCGTACTTAGATTCTATGATCGACGCTGCGTCTCTGAGTAGAGTTGATGATGTAAGTTGGTCAAATACTATCCTACTTCATATCCTACTATCCTATCCTACTATTTATCCTACTATCCTATCGTACTATATATCCTACTATCCTATCCTACTATATATCCTGTTATCCTATCCTACTATATATCCTTCCATCCTATCCTACTTCATAATATCCTATCCTACTATATATCCTACTATCCTGCCCTGCTATATATGCTACTATCCTATCTTACTATTCTATCCAACTACTATTATAAACGTGAAAGTTTGTGAGGATGGATGTTTGTTACTCTTTCAAGCAAAAACTACTGAACGGATTTTAATGAAACTTTACAGTAATATAGCTTATACATCAGTATAACACATAAGCTGCTTTTTATCCGGGTACCACGCCTAGCAGAGGCTAGTAAAACATCCAAAAGTCACATACATAGTGCTGACCCCACACTAGGATCCCCTGTGTCGTGGGTATCAGGAACTACGAGTACCGTGGTACCACAACACCACGACCCGAAACAAATATCTGCAGTACATGCAACCATTTGTCCCGTAGCGGGAATCGAACCCTCTAACGTGTCAGCCGGCTACTCCCCCGTCACACTACCGCCGTCTAAATGTTGAGCTGACTGAGCTGACTTGGTAACGAGGGTCTGATGATGGAGCCAGGAGGTGGATAGTGGAATTCATTTCATAATTTTTTGTACGTGAGAAAAGAGTGTTGTTTTTTAGTTTTTTAAAACAACACATTTTATTTTCATTAAGAGGCCTGCAGAGGATGAACTGCCGATACAAACGTAATAGAAACTAGAGCTTATTTCCAATATATTATGTTACAATTTGTATTCGAATAGTATTTATCTAGGTACCTTAAAAATATTTTTCCGAAATACTTACCTTAAATGAAATGTAAACGAATTGGATATATTTACGTCATTTAAGACATGTTTTCTTCTTATTCGTTTCATTAAAAACAACAATATCTTACGTATAGTTTGATTAGGTATATAGCTTATATTGTCTAGTTACAGAATAAACACGATGTGAAAAATACAACGAGTTTTCAGTCATAATTTTTGGTATTCTGAACGACTAATATTGCTATCGCGCAAACACGGGTGAGCCTACATCACCCAAAAAGAGATAGATATATTTTGGGACGCGCTTTGAATTGAAGTTGTGAGCGCTGTACGCCGGATCCTTAAGATTAAAAAAAAAAACTAAAATCAACTTTGACTATTTTTTTTTACAGTTACCGGAAATCATGCCACGCTCCTCCGTCAAGAACACAAATCCCTTCTCGGACAAAGACGACTGCCGCCTCTACGAGAACCACGAGAACCTATTCCTGAGAAACATATCCCAGCGTCAGTCGAAGGAGCTCCGGAACTCACGTCTCACAAGGCAAAGCTCCGAGCCGCTGAACGAGAGGAAATCCAATGTTCTGCAGAAAAGTCTGTCCACGGAGAATAATGACAGTCCAAAAACTGACAGTCAAAAAAGTGACAGTCAAAAAACTGACAGCCCGCCAAAATCGAGAATACCCGTCGCCAATTTTCGCTATCCGAACAAAAACGATCTGAAATCCGCTGAGAATTCGCCCAAGAAGACGGAGAGATCGCTCAAAGACGAACTGCCTGAGTACCAGAATGTGGTGAACGAGGTCAATGATAATTTTCTAGAAGATGCGGCTCAAGAAGAGAAGAATGAAGATGTTCCGCCGCCTATACCGAGTTTACCTGTCAGTCCCAGGACGTTGATTGCTAATGCATATTATGATAAGCTGTTGGCTGAACCGGAAATACAGCAGGTGAGTTTGTACTATACTTTTTGAATGCCCGCTCTCTCTCTCTCTCTCTCACGTCACGAGTCGTTGTCACGAACGCTTGCAAAATCGTCTAAACTGACGCATGTTATGGGTCCGGCTGTATATAACAACCTTCCTGACAATGTTGTACAGGACACAAATATAAAGATTTAAAAAAAAAGACTTAAACACTGGCTTATCGAGCAAACTTTTTATAGCTACGACGAATTCGTTGGCT
The DNA here is from genome assembly GCA_958496245.1 of Perizoma flavofasciatum. Taxonomy (NCBI): domain Eukaryota; kingdom Metazoa; phylum Arthropoda; class Insecta; order Lepidoptera; family Geometridae; genus Perizoma; species Perizoma flavofasciatum. Next base: position 4,468,231 of record OY292446.1, on the reverse strand, counting down.
ATAAAATCACATAATTTGATTATATAATGGAATAATTAAAGCTACCTACTTTATGTAGGTAGTGTATGTTTGAATATTGTAATATGTAATCACATTTGTATTCTTTTAATTTGACCTATAATTATTATTATCAATAAATAACTATTATGACTATTATGACTATCATACACACAAACAACCACACACCCCCCACCCCCAACTCCCCACTCCCACACGCACACTCACCCCCCACACTCACCCCCCACACTCACCCACACTCACCCCCCACACTCACCCCCAACTCACACTCACACTCACACCCCCCTCACAAACCCCCCTCACAAACCCCCCTCACACTCACCCCACACTCAATCCCCCACACTCAATCCCCCACACTCACCACCCACTCACACCACCCACTCACACCACCCACTCACACCACCCACTCACACCCCTCCCCCCCTCCACCTCACACTCACCACATTTGGCAAGTACCCGCGTTTTGCAAGTAGTAAGCATTCCACGTGACGGGTTGCAAGCCCATCGCCGTTTTATGATCTTTATAAGTAAGTAATCTATTTTTCTTATTTTCAGGCGTTACTCCCGCAGAATCTGGACAAGAATCCGGACGAATGTTTCAAGAAAGCTCTTCTCTTTCCACTGCTGGAGATAGATCCTCCCAAGAACTGCCTGTTCCTGCTGGTAGATGGCGTTGACGAAGGCACTGCCAATGGTGAGTCGCCTGCCCCTATCACCACACAGAAAAATATTATTATTATCTATGTTTATTTAAATGTATATATGTTTTAGGAGAGAATATGGAAAAAAAATGTATGTATTTACAAAAGAAAAAGTATATAGTAGTATATGCAATACAAGCTCTGTTGAGTTTGGGGCTAGAGGATGCTGTGTAAAAAATGACCAGTTTTATTTATTTATATTAATATACAGATAGTTCATATTGTAAAAACGGGAATTTTCATGTACCTCACTATCGGTGAAGTTCCCGTTTTTACATTATGGATAATCAAATACACAATAGTTTTTTGAATGAAATATACAGATGGTGTCTATATGTATATCTATCTATCTTACCTATGTATTTCAATGTATATATGTGTTGACCACAGCGCCATCTATGGCTCAACTGCCGAATTATACAGCAAGGTACTTGCCATGTCCATTACAACAAAAATACGCACCTAATTACGTTAATTTATCACAGACTCGATCATTAGCACACCATAGTTCCAGCCACTGCCGACAGAGGCGCTGTTCAAAGCTATATAAGCTAAACTGCCATAAATTCAGATCTCTTTTCCACGACGATCACTGACTGTATCAAAACTACTAATATATTATTCTCTGTTCAAGCTGGCCTTTCCTTAAACCTACTGCACAAAATTTACAATATGTTTCAGGTGAGGATATAGAAGGTTCGGGGTCAAGCAGCGTAGCTACCTTGCTGTCAAGACACCAGCACCTGCTACCGCACTGGCTGCTCCTCGTCTGCACAGCGCGGCCGCGACCCAAGCGGACCTCTCTCTCCAACATGTTCACAGGCAAGTCTAACAGCACCTGCTACCGCACTGGCTGCTCCTCGTCTGCACAGCGCGGCCGCGACCCAAGCGGACCTCTCTCTCCAACATGTTCACAGGCAAGTCTAACAGCACCTGCTACCGTACTGGCTGCTCCTCGTCTGCACAGCGCGGCCGCGACCCAAGCGGACCTCTCTCTCCAACATGTTCACAGGCAAGTCTAACAGCACCTGCTACCGCACTGGCTGCTCCTCGTCTGCACAGCGCGGCCGCGACCCAAGCGGACCTCTCTCTCCAACATGTTCATAGGCAAGTCTAACAGCACCTGCTACCGCACTGGCTGCTCCTCGTCTGCACAGCGCGGCCGCGACCCAAGCGGACCTCTCTCTCCAACATGTTCACAGGCAAGTCTAACAGCACCTGCTACCGCACTGGCTGCTCCTCGTCTGCACAGCGCGGCCGCGACCCAAGCGGACCTCTCTCTCCAACATGTTCACAGGCAAGTCTAACAGCACCTGCTACCGCACTGGCTGCTCCTCGTCTGCACAGCGCGGCCGCGACCCAAGCGGACCTCTCTCTCCAACATGTTCACAGGCAAGTCTAACAGCACCTGCTACCGCACTGGCTGCTCCTCGTCTGCACAGCGCGGCCGCGACCCAAGCGGACCTCTCTCTCCAACATGTTCACAGGCAAGTCGAAAATTAAATTAAAAAAAACAGACAAATCTGTTCACACCTGACAAAGATATCGTGTAACCATATCATACTATCATATTGTTGAATATATATTTTTTTGTGTTTATATATATATATATGTATATTTAATTATTATTTACAAGTACGCCGAATTAGACGTAAGTTATCCGTATTGTATTGTAGTATTTTTTTAAAAAGAAAAAAAAAAGATTATTGTTATTGTAATGTACAAAGACATAAAGACGAATTGGGAACTAAACATTTTTTAAGGAAAATTTTAATTAAAAAAAAGTAATCATTTTTAAGAAAAAATACAACCTACTTCTTAAAACGGTTGATAAAAAGTTCAACCCACATATTTACCTTAAGGAGTGTATTCTTTCCTAAAATTTATATGGATCCCATAGAAAGAACTTACTTTTAAAGTATAACCCACCCATTAAAAAAAAATCATTAAAATCGGTTCACTATTGGCGAAGATATCGAATAACATATACACAGAAAAATACAGACAATCTGGAAACTTCCTCCTTTTTTGAAGTCGGTTGAAAAAGAAATAAATTAAAAAAAAAAAGTAAATAAACTTCCTATTATTCTATTTTATTATATTTCAGTGGACAAATACCTCACGCTTACTTTTCCTTTCACGCTAACGCAATTTTTTCAAGGTAAAACTTGGCAGCTGTCACGTGACATTTCCACAGCTAATGTCATTTCCATACAATTCAATCTTTCCGCAGGCGTTAACGTCAACAGAAAGTGGTATTTGTCTAGACACCCAGAATCAACATCCAGGATTAGCTCCAGATAAAGGAACTCTTCAACGGTCAACAGCACAGACACTAAATTTTGTGTACGCATTTTATTTAGATAGCTGGTTTTAAGTTTTACCATGATATGGTTGCTGCACTCAGTGTTAATAGATTTTTGAAAATGTTTTTTTAACTATTAATTTATTTATGTACAGGGTTCAGAAAAATAACTCTGGACGAGTTACAACGCGCCCACGTGTCGGCGGACGTGCAAAGATATGTCCTAGCCAGACTCGACACGGAGTCTAGACTGAGGTAACATACATACATTAAAATGAGCACGTAACTTTTTGTAAAGCACTATATAGCATTTTAAAAAGTAAAAAAAATTTTACCTAATGAGTTATAGGTACTATTTTTAAAGCTGTGTATACATAAGCTGTGTAGCTGTGTTTCGACTCATTCCGAGAGTCTTCATCAGGGTGTGTGGTGGCCGTGCATCGTGCGACGCGGAAGGAGAAAGTCGCAACCACTCACCCTGATGAAGACTCGGAATGAGTCGAAACTTAGTCGGTGCCTTCACCGATAGTGCCGTACGTGAAAATTCCCGTTTTTACAATATGAATAGTCAAGTTCACGATAGTTTTTGGAAAAAAAGCTGTGTATAGTTTTAGTAAAAATAAACTTTTACTTTACTTAAAATTTAAAATTTCTTACATACATTCTAATCTTCCATCCGGAAGGCAGAATCGATAATCCCATTATCCTGAAATATTATAAATGTCAAAGTTACGGCTGGGCCGATTTATATGGAATTTGGAATAGGTATAGTTCGTGGCTTAGAATAAATAACACATAGTCTACTTTTCATCCAGATACCACGTGTGTGAAGCTGAGGGCAGTGGCTAGTGAAAGATCTGAGTTAAAACAGGGGAGATTTCTTGTAACAAACATACAAACATTCAAATATCTAAACATCCGAACTTTGACATGAATAAAAATGTGATTGCTTTTAGTCTTTTTAAGAAATCCTGAGGGGTGGGTGACTCGACCGATTTTGATGAAAACAGGAGGCTTAGGGACTCATTGTCTGACGACCTCTGTAGCGCAGTGGGCGTAGGCCCGCCTGAAATGTAGAAGGTTGCGGGTTCGATTCCCGCCACGGGACAAATGTTTGTATGATCTGTAAATATTTGTCTCGGGGTCTGGGTGTTTTCTATGCATGATATGTATGTATTTACAAAATAAAATGTATATAAGTATATCAGTCATTTAGTTCCCATAACACAAGGTCTGCTTAGTTTGGAGCTAGATGATGCTGTGAGAAAAATGTACAGCATTATTTATTTATTTTATTTATTTATTGTTTAACGGTTGCAGGGCTCGAGTATCGAGTGATTCCACTGTGGCAGCGGCAGCCGCTGCAGCGCTTGACCATTTGCGGATAAAAAGCGATGGATGTCTGCTTTATTTAGAGAAAGTAAGTTATTGTAGGAACAACTAGTACCTTGGTACCACAACACCCACGACACAAACATTTGCAGATCATGCAAACATGTGTCCCAAAGCGGGAATCGAACCCGCAACTTGCTGCGTCTCAAGCGAGCCTTCGCGCACTGCGCCAAAGAGATCATCGAAAAAATAAGATATAACAATGTGAAAAACTAGCTTCTGCCTACAGCTTCGCCCGCGTGGTACCCGGATAAAAAGTAGCCTATGTGTTATTCTGATGTATGAGCTATATTACTGTAAAGTTTCATCAAAATCCGTTCAGTAGTTTTTGCGTGAAAGAGTAACAAACGTCCATCCTCGCAAACTTTCGCGTTTATAATATAACTAGCTTCTGTCTACGGCTTCGCCCGCAAGGTACCTGAATAAAAAGTAGCCTATGCGTTATTCTGATGTATAAGCCATATCACTGTAAAGTTTCGTCAGAATCCGTTCAGTAGTTTTTGCGTGAAAGATTAACAAACATCCATCTTCACAAACTTTCGCGGATATAATATTAGTAGGATACGATACTGTGATATGAATACGTAATTTTGTTCCAGGTCCTAGATGGCGTAGCGGACGGTTTCATAGCATTACGTGAGATAAAGGAGATTCCGGGAACTCTGAATGGCTTGTACCTGTGGCTCGCGCAACGCTTGTTCCATGGCCGGAGGTTTTCAAAGGTATTCTTTATTTTCACATACGTTTATTTTCCATATCCTAGACATTTTTCACACAGCATCATCTAGCCCCAAACTAAGCAGAGCTTGTATTATGGGAACTACATGACTAATATACTACTTAGATGTTTTTGTTGTTGTAAATATATGCATATTATACATAGAAAATACCCAGACTCGAGACAATTTTTTGTAGTTCATATAAACATTTGTCACGCGGCTGGAATCAAATCAGCATCATTTATTTATTGATCATTAATTCCTTATTTTTCCAATGATGATACGATAAATATATTACATTGATCATGCATTCATCATTCGTTCCTCATTTATTTTATTTGAAAAAACATTCACACAACAAAAATAATATGATGAATTGAAAAAAAAAGAAAATAAAAAGCACTTTATAAAATAAATACAAAATTAAATTACCATTAGAATTAAAATTATTTATTATCATACTGTTGTCATTTATCATTCATTAACAATGCATTGTATCCAGTAATCTTTAAATCTTCAACATCTTTACAAACATCTGTTTTTTATGTATAATTTGTATGTATTTACAAAAAAAAAAATATGTAATACAAGTATATCAGTCATGTAGTTCCCATAATACAAGCTCTGCTTAGTTTGGGGCTAGATGATGCTGTATTATTTATGTATAATGCTGGACAAATAAATAAATAATGCTGGACATTTTTCACACAGCATCATCTAGCCCCAAACTAAGCAGAGCTTGCGTTATGGGAACTACATGACTGATATACTACTTATATACTTTTTTTTGTAATTACATACATATTATACATAGAAAACACCCAGACACGAAACAAATGAATGCAGATTATACAAACATTTGTCCCGTAGCGGGAATCGAACCCGCAACCTTCTGCGTCTCAGGCGGACCTTCGCCCACTGCGCCACAGAGGTTGTATCATTAATTAATAATTAATTGTTATTATGTGATACAGGTCCGGCTGTTACTGGATGTTCTGTTAGCAGCGCGCTGCGGCGTCACAGAGGAAATGCTGTATAAATGTCTACTGACCAAGGAATATAGCGTAACGAGAGATGACTTCAACAGAAGAATGCATTTATTAAGAAGGTAATCTAGGAGACAGCTCACTCGTCGTAGCCGTCCACTCGCCCGCCACGCCATCGAGGTCATCCGAGTCATTTCTGAACGTTTAGCACGCACCTGATAAAATGTATGAAACAAATAAATAAATCCTACTAATATTATAAACGTGAAAATTTGTGAGGATGTTTGTTCCTCTTTCACGCAAAAACTACTGAACGGATTTTGACGAAACTTTCAAGTAATATAGCTTATACATCAGAATAACACATAGGCTACTTTTTATCCGGGTACTACGCGGGCGAAGCCGTGAGCAGAAGCTTGTATATATATAACTAGTTTACCAGGATTTTGCTTTACCAGGATCCTAGTGATGGAGGCAGGTTCGGGGCACGTCCGTCTGTTCCACCACTCGTTCTCCACCTGGCTCGGGGACGTGAAGCACTGCACGCGGCGGTACCTCGCCTCGCCGAGCGACGGACACGCCGCCTTAGCTATGTACTACACCTTGACGGCGACCAGGTACTCTCTCACTCTCTCTTTCTCTCTCTCTCTCTCTCTCTATCTTCCAAGCTATTTATCCCCAATGGTGGTGGTCAGCTTTCATACTGCTTCTCTTCCACTTCGCTCAATCTTCAAATAATATATTTTTTGTCTTCAATTCATTGTCTTTTCCTGTTATATTATATAAGTAGGAACTTATCTTAAATTAATCTTATTATTTTATCGAGTTAAAACTGTCACTAAGACATGTATACCAGTAACTTAACTTACTATACTATCCCACTATTTATCCTACTTGTAACTAACTACCTAAGTAACAAACAAGCAATGTAATCAAATCTTGGAAGTTAATTTTAACTTCTATCAAAATCTTTGTATGTATATGCAGTTCGAAAGACAATACTATAATTTGGTATCTTGGAGCTGATCTGATGATGGAGCCAGGAGGTAGACAGTCGAACTCTTCAGATGATACTAGTAAACCCCTCGAGTTTGGGCTTATATGATTGGGCTTAGTAATTTCTATCCTTACCCATTCTCTACAAAAAAAATCTGTGATAGGCAAGCTTACTTGCATATCGTATTATTCTATCTTATTGTCCTTACTGTTATGTAGGGACAAGAGACAGGAGACTTACTGTAATGAAGGTACAAGAGAGTTACTGTAGGTACAAGAGACAAGATTTTTACTGTAATGTGGGATAAGAGACATACTGTAATGTGGGGACAAGAGATAAGATACTTACTGTAATAAAAGTACAAGAGATAAGAGACTTAGTGTAATGTGGAGACAAGTGACTTACTGTCTTGAAGGTACAAGAAACAAGAGACTTACTGCTATAAAGGTACAAGAGATAAGACTCTTACTGTAATGGAGGTACAAGAGACAAGAGACTTACTGTTATGAAGGTACAAGAGATAAGAGACATACTGTAATGAAGGTACAAGAGATAAAAGACTTAGTGTAATGTGGCGACAAGAGACAAGTGACTTACAGTCTTGAAGGTACAAGAGACAAGAGACTTATTGCTATGAAGGTACAAGAGATAAGACTCTTACTGTAATGTAGGGACAAGAGGCAAGAGATTTACTGTAATGTGGGGCAAGACACTTATTGTAATGGAGGTACAAGAGACAAGAGACTTACTGTTATGAAGGTACAAGAGATAAGAGACTTACTGTAATGTAGGGACAAGAGACAAGAGATTTACTGTAATGTGGGGACAAGAGACAAGAGACTTACTGTTATGAAGGTACAAGAGATAAGAGACTTACTGTAATGTAGGGACAAGAGACAAGAGATTTACTGTAATGTGGGGACAAGAGACAAGAGACTTAGTGTTATGAAGGTACAAGAGATAAGAGACTTACTGTAATGTAGGGACAAGAGACAAGAGATTTACTGTAATGTGGGGACAAGAGACAAGAGACTTACTGTATTTTGGGGGCAAGAGACAAGATACTGTAATTAAGTTACAAGAGATAAGAGACTTACTGTAATGTAGGGACAAGAGACAAGAGATTTACTGTAATGTGGGGACTTACTGTATTTTGGGGGCAAGAGACAAGAGACTTACTGTTATGAAGGTAATGAAGGTACAAGAGACTTACTGTTATGAAGGTAATGAAGGTACAAGAGACAAGAGACTTACTGTATTTTGGGGGCAAGAGACAAGATACTGTAATTAAGTTACAAGAGACAAGAGACTTACTGTTATGAAGGTAATGAAGGTACAAGAGACAAGAGACTTACTGTATTTTGTTATGAAGGTAATGAAGGTACAAGAGACAAGAGACTTACTGTATTTTGGGGGCAAGAGACAAATTACTGTAATTAAGTTACAAGAGATAAGAGACTTACTGTAATGTAGGGACAAGAGACAAGAGATTTACTGTAATGTGGGGACAAGAGACAAGATACTTACTGTTATGAAGGTACAAGAGATAAGAGACTTACTGTAATGTAGGAACAAGAGACAAGAGATTTACTGTAATGTGGGGACAAGAGACAAGAGACTTACTGTAATGAAGGTAATGAAGGTACAAGAGACAAGAGACTTACTGTATTTTGGGGGCAAGAGACAAGATACTGTAATTAAGTTACAAGAGATAAGAGATTTACTGTAATGTGGGGACAAGAGACAAGATACTGTAATTAAGTTACAAGAGATAAGAGACTTACTGTAATGTAGGGACAAGAGATTTACTGTAATGTGGGGACAAGAGACAAGATACTGTAATTAAGTTACAAGAGACAAGAGACCTACTGTTATGAAGGTAATGAAGGTACAAGAGACAAGAGACTTACTGTATTTTGGGGGCAAGAGACAAGATACTGTAATTAAGTTACAAGAGATAAGAGACTTACTGTAATGTAGGGACAAGAGACAAGAGATTTACTGTAATGTGTGGACAAGAGACAAGATACTGTAATTAAGTTACAAGAGACAAGAGACTTACTGTTATGAAGGTACAAGAGACAAGAGACTTACTGTATTTTGGGGGCAAGAGACAAGATACTGTAATTAAGTTACAAGAGATAAGAGACTTACTGTAATGTAGGGACAAGAGACAAGAGATTTACTGTAATGTGGGGACAAGAGACAAGATACTGTAATTAAGTTACAAGAGACAAGAGACTTATTGTTATGAAGGTAATGAAGGTACAAGAGACAAGATACTGTATTTTGGGGGCAAGAGACAAGATACTGTAATTAAGTTACAAGAGATAAGAGACTTACTGTAATGTAGGGACAAGAGACAAGATACTTACTGTATTTTGGGGGCAAGAGACAAGATACTGTAATTAAGTTACAAGAGATAAGAGACTTACTGTAATGTAGGGACAAGAGACAAGAGATTTACTGTAATGTGGGGACAAGTGACAAGAGACTTACTGTAATGTAGGGACAAGAGACATAAGACTTAATTTTATGAATGGGCAAGAACGTTGTGGAATGAACTACCTGTTACCATCAGACGTGCTAAATCATTACCTATTTTTAAATCTTTGGTCAAGGAACATTACTTGTCCTCGAATCACTAACTGTTGCTTGTTTCTGGTTTATCTATGTTTTGGATCATACAAAAGTTATGACGTATATAATATGTAAATATGTAGGTATATTGTATATAATAAATTATGTGTATTGTAATATATTCATATGTGGTAAGTACACCAATTAAACCCCCTTTTAAACTTTCTTACAGTCCGTTCCATCCAAAGGCTGTCTGGTAGAGATCGCTATTTAGCGATAAGACCGCCCATTGTACAACATTGTTAAAGTTGATAGTACTTAACTAAGCTGATATGTTATTTGGTGTACAATAAAGTATTTTCTATCTTCTATCTATCTATCAAGAGACTTAATTTTATGAAGGTACAAGAGAAAAGAGACTGTAATGTGGTAGCTTATCTTACTTTGCTATCATGCTCTGCTGTCTTACCGTATGATCCTTCTTACTTCCCATCTTACTATCCTATCTGGTACTTACTGTAATGCCCGGTTCGTGGCCGCCATTCGAACCTTTCTTCCCCAGCGTTTGTCGGTTCCGCGAGCTACACAAAGCTACCAAGCCTCGTAACGAGCGCTCCGTGTTATTGAAAATCTCGTTTTGTTAACAGACTGAGCGCTCTCGAAATACATAATTACGTGTACCACATGACGAATTTGGAGAAGCATTTATCATCGCAGAAAAAAAACAAGAGCATGTGAGTATATAATAGCATGAAACAAATAAGTATTTGGTTGTCTGGAAGAGATCGCTGCAAAGCGTGAAGTTCGCTTAGTTACGTTAATTTTTTTATTTACATCCTACTCACAATTTAGACTAAGGAATTTTGACGATATTTTACTACCTATTGTAAACGCGAAAGTTTGTGAGGATGGATGTTTGTTACTCTTTCACGCAAAAACTACTGAATGGATTTTTATGAAACTTTACATTAATACACATCAGAATAACACATAGGCTACTTTTTATCCGGGTACTACACGGACGAAGCCGTGG